>CM053031.1:304341786-305054286 GCA_028564925.1 Lithobates sylvaticus | reverse complement strand
AGTTGTTCCACCGTAGATGCTGTACAGTAAGTGCAAGTTGTCTGCCGAAGACATGAAGTATGTTATTGGCTGGATCACCAGGTGAAAATAGACAAAGCAGTCTTGGGGGGGGGGGGGGATCCAACCACTACATCTAAGGACTGGTAAACTGCAATATATTACATGTGTTCTTGGATTGGCACGTTTTATTGCATTGTCTGTCTGTGTTTTTATAGAACAGGGGTCTCCAAACTGTGGGCTGGATGTGGCCCTTTGCTTGCTTTTATCTGGCCCTTGGGGCATTATTCCTCCCATTGACACCAACAATGGGGAACTAATTTTCCCACAGACACCAGTGATGGGGTGCTATTCCTCACACTGACACCAATGATGTCATCGTTTTACTCCCTCTGACCACCAAGCCTATGGCAATGTTTACTCCCACTGATGCCAAGGCATTTTCTACCTCCACTGGCCAAAGTTGGGCCCTGCTAAAGTGTAGAGGACAGTAAACTGGCCCATTGTTTCGAAAATTGAGACCCCTGTTATAGAAGATGTGACCCTTTGCATTGTTTTTAGCGCTTTAATTTCAATGTAGTTGAACCAGAAGAAGCACCAAAAAAAGATTTTATTTCTTAATGGACAAAGGGTAAAAATGGAAGGTATCCAACGTGTTTTGGCTCCAGTTTTTCCCTTTGTATACTATGGAATTAAAAAAAAATGCTCCTGGACTCAAATGTTTGCTTCATCTTGTTCAACTGCATTGAAATTGATGGGCTAAAAATACAATGCACTGCACAGATGTTATTAAGCCCATCTACAGTGCCTTGAAAAAGTTTTCATACCCCTTGACATTTTCCACATTTTGTCATGTTACAACCAAAAACGTAAAATTATTTTATTGGGGTTTTATGTGATAGACCAACACAAAGTGGCACATAATTGTGAAGTGGAAGGAAAATGATAAATGGTTTTCAAAATGTATTTACAAATGTGAAACGTGGGGGGCATTTGTATGGCGCCCCCCAGAGTCAATACTTTGTAGAACCTCCTTTCGCTGCAAATACAGATGCAAGTCTTTTTGGGGATGTCTCTACCAGCTTTGCACATCTAGAGAGGGACATTTTTGCCCATAGTCTGCAAAATATCTCAAGCTATGTCGGATTGGATAAAGGGCATCTGTAAACAGCAATTTTCAAGTCTTGCCAGAGATTCTCAATTGGATTTAGGTCTGGACTTTGGGGCATTCTAACACATGAATATGCTTTGATCTAAAAAAAAAAGGGGGGGGGATCTCCAAACTACGGCCCTCCAGCTGTTGCGGAACTAAACGTCCCATGAGGCATTGTAAAACTGACATTCAGACATGACTAGGCAAGATGGGAATTGTGGTTCCTGAACAGCTGGAGGGCCATAGTTTGGAGACCCCTGACATTCCATTGTAGCTCTAGCAGTATGTTTAGTGTTCTGCTAGGTGAACCTCCACCCCAGTGGAGGTTCGTAAGTTTTTTTTTTTTATTATTTTTTTTTTTTTTTTTGCAGTCTCTTAACAGGTCTTTGGCTAAGATTGCCCTGTATTTGGCTTCATCCATCTTACCAGCAACTCTGACCAGCTTCCCTGTCCCTGCTGAAGAAAAGCATCCCCACAACTTCATGCTGGTGTGTTCAGGGTGATGTGCAGTGTTTTCTGCCACACATAGCATTTTGCTTTTAGGCCAAAAAATTTACTTTTGGTCTTATCTGACCAGAGCTCCTTCTTCCACATGTTTGCTGTCTCCCCCACATGGCTTCTCGGAAACTGCAAACGGGACTTCTTATGGCTTTCGTGCAACAATGTCTTTCTTCTTGCTGCTCTTCCATAAAGGGCAGATTTGTGGAGAGCACAACTAATAGTTGTCCTGTGGACAGATTCTCCCACCTGAGCTGTGGATCTCTGCAGCTCCTCCAGAGTCACCATGGACCTCTTGGCTCTTCTCTGAATGCTCTCCTTGCCCGGCCGGTCAGTTTAGGCGGACGGCCATGTCTTGGTAGGTTTGCAGTTGTGCCATACTCTTTCCATTTTCGGATAATGGATTGAACAGAGCTCCGCGAGATGTTAAAAGCTTGGCAATTTTTTTTTTTTTAACCTAACCCTGCTGTAAACTTCTCCAACTTTATCCCTGACCTGTCTGTTATGTTCCTTGGCCTTCACGATGCTGTTTGCTCACTAAGGTTCTCCAACAAACCTCTGAGGGCTTCACAGAACGGCTTTATTTATACTATGATTAAATTACACACGGGTGGACTCTTTACTAATTGGGTTACTTCTAAAGGCAATTGGTGCCACTAGCTTTTAGTTGGGGGTATCAGAGTAGCTTCCGCCCTGCTTATGGTATGGAGACAGGTGGGGGCCATCTTCCCCTCTCGTCTCCATACCCAGCCACTGACAGGTCCCGATCGCCAAGGGGGCTGAATACAAATGCACACCACGCTTTTCAGATATTTATTTGTAAAAAAAATTATTTTCCTTGTACTTCACAATTATGTGCCACTTTGTTGGTCTATCACATAAAATCCCAATAAAATACATTTAGTTTTTGGTTGTCACATGACAAAATGCAGAACGTCAAGGGGTATGAAAACTTTTTCAAGGCACTGTGTCCATGTCTCTCATGCTTTAGTTTGCCCTTTGGGGAAAAAAAAACACCTAGCCTTTCTGGCCATGGCCATTTGGAGTAAGGGTAGATTGTTCATGTATAAAGTGTAAATATGATCTACTTGCCTATCTATGTACAAGTGCTTGGCGCACAATGATTAAAAACAGTCAATGTTGATTGAGAGAGTGACCTTCTGCTTTAAAGTGGAAGTCAAAGCTGCCTAAAAACAGTAAATACCCCCTTTTCTTTTTTTTTTTAATCTGCTCTGGTTCAGTCACATGATGCAAAAGCTTCGGCCCCCTTGTTTCATGGTATGGCCACTGCAGGGGAAGAGGAGGGAGCGCGCCAGCATTGGAAGCCAGCTGGTGACAGTTTCTGGGCCTCAGCCTAGTTGTTGAGCGTTCCATGACACCAGGGAGCTGGAGCTTCAGCATTGCGTCACTGCACAAGAGTGGATTGAAAAAGGGTATTTACTACTTGGTCTTTCCTTTTTTTTGAACTTGTATAGGATGTATGCTGTTCCACTACATGAATAATGTAGGGCTCGGGATGGCCCATTATTGTTGGGAACCTCCCTAGGGCCCTCAGGCATGGTCCGGAGGCCGTAACTGCCAATCTGTTGCTTTTACCTGCTCTTAGGCCCCTTTCATACTGGGGCGGGAGCCGCGGCGACGGTAAAGCAGCGCTATATTTAGCGCTGCTTTACCGTTGTTTTAGCCGCGGGATTCGGCCGCTAGCGGTGCGTTTTTAACCCCCGCTAGCGGCCGGAAAAGGGTTAAAATCCCCCGCAAAGTGCCGCCGTAGCGGCGCTTTGCGGCGGTATTACCACGGTGTCCCATTGAAATCAATGGGTAGGAGCGGTGAATACATCGCTCCTATACCACTCCAAAGATGCTGCTAGCAGGACTTTTTTTACCGTCCTGCTAGTGCACCGTGTGAATGGGGCCGTTTTTTTCAGGCGGTTTACAGGCGCTATTTTTAGCGCTGTACCGCTTGAAAAACGCCCCAGTGTGAAAGGGGTCTTAGGAGGGATTTATTTTTTTTGATCTTTGACACATATTTTCTTTGTCTTTTTTTTTGCAAACTAACCTGTTAACCACTTAAGCCCCAGACCATTTGGCTGCCCAAAGACCAGAGCACTTTTTGTGATTCGGCACTGCGTCGCTTTAACTGTCGCGCGACGTGGCACCCAAACAAAACTGATGTCCTACCCCCCCTTCAAACTGAGCTTTCTTTTAGTGGTATTTGATCACCTCTGCGTTTTTTTATTTCTTGCGCTATAAACAAAATAGCGACAATTGAAGAAATATTTTTTACTTTTTGCTATAATATCCCCAAAAATATATATAAAAAAAATTTTTTTCCTCAGTTTAGGCCGATGCGTCGTCTACATATTTTTGGTAAAAAATCGCAATAAGCTTTTGATTGGTTTGCGCAAAAGTTATAGCATCTACAAAATAGGGGATAATTTTATGGCATTTTTATAAAAATATTTTTGGCTAGTAATGGCGGTGATCAGCGATCTTTATCGTGACTGCAACATTATGGCGGACAAGTCGGACACTTTTGGTGCGATTTTGGGACCATTCACATTTATACAGCGATCAGTGCAATTAAAAATGCATTGATTACTGTGTTAATGTGAATGGCAGTGAATGGGTTAACCATTGGCGCTGTAGTGTGTCCTAGGGAGTGATTCTAACAGTGGGGGGGCACTTATGGGGGAGGGGGCTATGTGTGACACAACAATGATCACCGCTCCCAATTACAGGGAGCTGTCATCAGTGTCCTCTCACTAGGCAGAATGGGGAAATGCTTGTTTACATCAGCTTTTTCCCGTTCTTCCTTTCCGCGAGATGATCGCGGGTATCCCCGCAGACCCACGATCACACTCACGGAGGTCACAGCCGGTGCCCGCAAACCGCAACGTACAGGTACATTAATCTACCTGTACGTGCCCTTCTGCCGACGTATATCGGCATGAGCCGGTCGGCAATCGGTTAAAGCTAGCCCCTGCGGGGGAGTAACCTTTGCATGTTATCTTCTTGTAATAACCAAATAAACATTATTGAAACCGAAAAAGGGTATTTACTCTGATCTTTTATTACCATCAATGTACAGCATAGATAGGAGAAAGAGGGAAGCAGTGTTTTTAAGCAGACTGGCCATAGATGGGGCAATTTTTTTTTTTCATTCTTGCTTTCACTGGTTGCATGAAAGAAAATCTCCTGATTCCCCAATCCGCACAGTCAGTGTTTCTGGGGGAATCCCTCCCATGCAGCTCTTATTTTCTGCAGGCAGGGGGAGCCGTTCCACCCAGGAGATCCGTGGCTATAGCCACTGGCAATAATCGCATGAAAAATTCAACAGGCTGGTTGTACTCAAGTTGATCGATCAACCTGGGTACAATTAACCTCCCCGTACATGGTTTGAATCTCGGCCGGTACAGCAGGCTATGGCCAGCTTTATATGTAGTCTTCCTCTCAAAACCCCAACTGCACCCACCCCCCTCCCCTCCAAAGGCCATTTTAGGAGTTCAGCACAAGTTGGTCACAAAAGTGGTATAAAAGTGGCTATTGCCGCTGGCATTCGCATGAAAAATCAACTTTGGTATGGTCAGTCTGTCCAGACATGGTTCAAATCTCGTCCGGTCCCTGCTGTACCTGCTGAGATTAGCACTCTGTGGCCAGCTTCATATATAGCCTTTACTTCCACTTAAATTCCCAACTACCCCCATCCCTTTCCCCTCCAGAGGCTATTTTAGCAGTTTGCTCTCAGCACAAATTGGCCGCAAGTACCATGGTCTGTTGTGATGTTGTGGTGGAAAAGCCTGCAGTATTGCTGTGAATAGGGCCATACAGGACCTAGACCAGTGATGGCGAACCTTTTTGAGCCAGAGTGCCCAAACTGAAATAAATACATTGGTTTTGTGTTGCAAAGTGCCAACACGGCAATTCGCGAGAGAGGGGGGCTGACCAAAAGAGGGGTTGTGTGAGAGAGAGCGGGGTTGTGTGAGAGGTGGTGTGAGAGAGCGAGAGGGGTGTGTGTGAGAGAGAAAGAGGGGACAGCGAGAGTGAGGGGTGTGAGAGATGCTGAGAGGGAGACGGGTTGAGAGAGAGGGGGGCAGAGAGAGAGGGGTGTGAGAGATATGCTGAGAGAGAGGGAACAGAGAGGGAGAGGGGCTGAGAGAGGAGTGTGAGAGATATGCTGAGAGAGAGGGGGAACAGAGAGCAAGATGGGGAACAGAGAGAGGGAGGGGGCTGAGAGAGAGGGGTGTGAGAGAGAGATGCTGAGAGAGAGGGACAACAGAGAGGGAGGGGGTGTGAGAGATGCTGAGAGAGAGGGACAACAGAGAGGGAGAGGGGCTGAGAGAGATGGGTGAGAGAAATGATGAGAGAGGGGAGCTGAGAGAGAGGAGGAACAGAGAGAGAGATGGGGGACAGAGAGAGGGTTGTGAGAGGGGGGACAGAGAAAGAGAAGGGGACAGAGAGAGGGGTGCAAGAGAGATGCTGAGAGAGAGGGGGGACGGAAAAAAAGGGGGGCTTAAAGAGGGAGGGGGGCTGAGAGAAGAGAGACCTCCAACTCTGTCCTGGACCCTCTCGTGTGCCCACAGAGATGGCTCTGCGTGCCAGCATAGGTTCGCCATCACTGACCTAGACCATTGCAAGAACCTCACTTAGACAAACACAGATTTCAAGTATATGCTTAGCTGCAACTTTCCCAAAGCACCCATCCTTTAAAGCAATGCTGAAAATAAAAATGGCCAGACCTATTGTAGAAAGCGCACTTTATACTTGTTTAATTGTTTATTACAGAACCTAAGGAGATTTGGATCATCGGCAACTTTTGGGTGACCCATGCTGCTCAAGTAGCAAAGAAAAGTACCTATGACAAGAATCTGGGACTCTTAGATGACCAGTTTACTGTTCGTTGGATGGAGAAGTCCTTTATGCTGTGGCGTGACTTGTTGCCAGATTTGGAGCGGGCTGCTACCCTTCTGGGAGAGCCCAGCATCGTATTCATCCATCTAGGGAGCGGTGATCTGGCAGACAAAAAGTCCATGCAGTTTACGTCCGGTGTGAAAAGAGATTTGGGTCGCCTGACCAAGTCTTACCCAAACACGACCTTTATCTGGTCCGCAGTAATACCCAGAAAGGAGTGGCTGAATACATACATGGAGCACAAGAGAAATAAGTTTAATGTTCAAGTATCCAAATTTGCCAATAAGATTGGAATCCAGGTGGCTTCGTTCAATGAAGTCATAGAGACGTCAAAAGGACATTACCAGCAAGAAGAGAGTGAGAGTAAAGACACTTTGCATGATATTTGCAACACCTTTATTAGAAACCTCAAAGACTCCTTAGAAGTGACAATAGACAAAAAAAGATTAAAATAGAGCCCGTTTAATGCATTGCCTATCTTCTAAATCCCGATATTAATATTGGGACATTCCATTTCAAGGTTCAGTTGGATTTGTGTTTAACAGAATTTCCTAATTGGGGGGGGGGGGGGGATATTTTTTAGGTTTCTTCAATGTGAAGTTTTGTTATAATGGTTAGTAGTGGGGGGTACCTTTTTTTATTCAGGGTCTGAATGTAGATTGTTGTAGCCTTTGACACTTTCCGTCATATTCTTGTCTTCACATCTTACAAGCTATGATCTTTTTGTTTTCAAGCAATATTTTTGCTAGAGTAAGACTTCAGGGTATTAAACCCTCAAAAGGAAAAAAAAAATGGCACCCCTAATTTTTTGTTTTCTTGCTGTTCCATCTTTCATTTCAGAAACTCTGGCATGCAGGATTCAGTGTCCTGCATTTTCCCTCTGCAGGGTGCCTAAACCTGCCTTGCAGGTCCCCTTAAGATACCAGCCTGGTAATCCTAGCATGCACTTTCCCACCCATTACACTTTGTCCTGATAGGCAGAACCACAACCCCCCGAAACCAGGACACTCCTCTGTTCCTGCTGTTTTGTTTGGCAGTGGCTACCGAGAGATGGGCCATGCATGTGCTAAACCAGAAGTTTAGATGAGAGGCTCTGGGAAGGGAAGTAGCAAGCTGCATCTAAAAAGATTGAAAAATTATTTTTTGTTTGGCGAGATTTATGAAAAATACTTGTTACATTTATAGGTTGGCTGATCGAAATGGATTACTGATCATTGCAGTGAGTGTTTAGTGTGTCGGTCCCCAGCATTCCGTCTCTAAAATCTAGTTTTATTACCTATTGAATCTAGGTTGATTTTTTTGCCACCACTTTAACAACCAAGCCTTCCATTAAAAGCGACATGGAAGTGGCAATAGTCCCGTCACACATGGGAAGAACTTGGAGGCCTGTAACTTTTTAGAACTTTCACTTAATTTTTTTTGCCCCCCAGGTTATCTAGTTCTATAGTGTTTTTTTTCCCCATGTTTACCATGTTCCTGTGTGCTTTGCAAGCTTGGCTATGAGGTCAGACAGGACCACCCCCCCTCCCCATCCAACTATGTAGCTAGCAAGGAAACTGCTGTTGAGTATGTCGCTTGTCTTGGCTCCAAAGACTTGCTGGAGACTAGCCAGGGCAAGAGAAATGCAGGACGGAAGGCAGACGCAAGCTGACTAGCTACGTTGCCTGAAGGCCTTGAAGAAAGTTGGGGACGTTGCAAAGCATGTAGATAAATGGGTAGAGGAACTACCTACACTGAAAAATTTATACATGTCCAAATGTTTTTGGAGTAATCATCACAAATGGGTCAGAACTCCTTCGTCAGGCAGGTGATGATACAGGGTGGGGACACACCATATAATATTGCCAGGCGCGATTACAGCGGTCTCCTTTTTAAACAATAAATCTTCTGCTAAAGTAAAAGCTGGAGTTTATTTTTTTTACTTAAGCCAATTTAAAGCTATAGGGCTGGTCAGACTTCCCTGTCCCACAGGGTGACAACTCTGCTGAGCAATTTGACTTCACAAGGAAGCGTTGAGAACAGGAAATGGAAAATAATCGATCTACTAGCAAGATCAACAGATAATAAAACTGTCCCCGGGGGGGTGGGGAAAAACAAACGCTGCCGTGTTAATACCTATGCAAGACACGATCATATACTCAACACATGCGTTAAAATGCAACAAAGGCTCCATTTGACCTGCTTTGCCTGCAAAAGCTTGTATCTAGGACCTGTTTCAACCCAAATAAATGCAACGCGGGTCAACGGCAACCTCAGAGCTGTCACCCAGAAAGCATGGCAAGCTACAGATTTGTGTTTGACATACACTTAAGGATTTATGTAGATGTCCATTTTCCAAAAGACTTCATCCTCCAGAGTAAAATGTTTGCTTTTAATTTGCAGTGCTGTGTTCACAGAATTTCTAGTTAATTTTTAGAATGTATTAGATCAGGGGTCTCCAAAGTACGGCCCACATCCAGCCCGCTAGGACGTTTTGTCCGGCCCGCAGCTCGTCGTCAGACTCACTGCAGGGACGGACTCTGCTTCAGTTGCGAGGCTTGCTCTGCCTTCTGACAGGCATGGAGTGGGTGTGCAGTGCAAGTCCCGCAACTCGAGTAAGCCAACAAAGCCCATGTTTCAGTGCAGACCTGCTGCACCTCCAAGCTCCGGCCCCGCAGTTAAATTCAGTGTGATTTTTCGCTGTAACAGCGTGTATGTAAAAGTGGGGCGGGACCCAGGAAGTACAGTAGGTCTGCTCTAGTGCCAGGCCTTCAGAGAAGCAGCACAGAACACTCTGATCTACAGGGAAATAGCAGGCGGTGATGGGGAAAGGAATGTATAGAGGGGAAAAAACTGTGTGTGGGGCTGTGAAGGAGAAAATCAATGTAGGGGGGGGGGCTCTGATGGGGACAAAACTGTGTGTGGGATGGCTCTGGAGATTTAGATGTCCGGGGGGCTCTGATGGGGGGGACACAAGTGGGGGGGGGGGGGACTCTGATAGGGACACAAATGGGGGGGACTGATGTGGGACACACATTTGGGGGCGCTGATTGGACATGGCAGGAAGGGTTTTAATGGGGGGAGGTGGCTCTGGGGGGACACAAGCGTGTGGCGGTTCTGATGGGGACACAATTGTGTGGGGGGGTGGCTGTGATGGGAACAGGAATGTGCAAGGAGAGGGGTGTTAATGGGGACACAAGCGTGTAGGGAGAGTCTGATGAGGACACAATTGTGTGGGGAGATTCTGCTGGGGGCACAAATGGGTAGGGAGGCTCTGACAGGAACACAGATGTAAGGCCTCATGCACACTTAATGTTTAGCCCTGGTGCATGAGGCTCTGGCATTTAGGTGCGGGCAGAGGATACAGGTGCACCATCCAGCCCCTGATGAAGGCAGCCTTTTTCTTTTAATTCTACTCTATTCCATAGCTGAGGAGTAATTTATAAATATTTTTTTATTTTATTTTTTCGGCCCGCGAATATCTGTAAAATATACAATGTGGCCCTTGAAGTAAAAAGTTTGGAGACCCCTGTATTACATGGACAAGCTGATCCATTGTTTAGATGATTAAATACAGAATATAAATTACTGTTCTGGGCTCAAGGGCCAGTTTTTTGTTTGGTTGTATTTTGTGAACCTGTTATTAAAACCTGCTTTCTTTTAACATCTGAGTTTGTAATTTTTGTGTGTGTTATTATGAGAATGGTACACCTTTTTTTTTTTTTTAATGAAATGCTTACTGCATTTAGGCAGTATTCCTAACCATACCGTACAAGACACGGGATTGTGGTGAAGCCCATATAATCCCCACTCACCAAGTTTTCTGCTAGTGTCTTTAGGTGATGGACAACCAGGCAGGTTGTGTGTTTTTATTTTTTTTTCTCTGGTTGCTTTCCTCATTCTACATAGAAGACTGAGATTCCTCGCTGATTTTTGCCCTGAGAAATCTCATCCCAGATGCTCCTAAAGCCACAGATGTTATCTCCTCTAGTTGCTGGGTCAGTGCCCACCCACAGAAGACACCGGGTCAGCCTGTGATGTTTTTTTTAAGCACTAGACCCTGCGTTTGACACTAACCCTTGGTACAGAGTTGCAGTTAGCCACAGGGTGCGCTACATGTTCAGAACAGTGGCAATCCACACCAGTGCTATCACTGAAGATGCACTCTGGAGAAGGGGGATATGGCCTCCTAAAGCAGGGAGTGTCCCCCTAATGGTACTCCCTGAGAAATGGTCCAAAGCCCTGGTGTAGTGAGTCTGGGGATATACTGCCTCCTTGTGGGTTTACCCCCTTCAATTCCCCAATCCCATTTCTGGGAGTAGTTCATGCACCCCCGGGTTCCTGCTTCCATAGCACAGAGGGGTGGGCAATATGAGATGTAAGGCATAAGCAGTGTCATAAGGTGGCTGCCATGCTGCGCCGTGACCATTGGGGTAATCTCTGCTGTTTGTACAGCCCTACTCCTTATGTTCGCTATCACCCGATTATCTGGCAGCTATCAGTGGTGAGGCACTACAGCTGAACCCCATCTGCTCAGGTTGTAACTACCTCTCAGGGGACCATTTCACCCATATGGCAGACATCAGGCACAAGAGAAATGGGAGAGTGGGGCAGGCCAGCACACATTGTACATAGGGTCATGACGTGAATAATTATTTTCTCCTTAGGGATAGACCGCGGCGCAGAGCGGCGTCTGTAGCCGCTAGTGCGCATGTCCGGAAGCCGCCGGGCGCCGGTTGGGGGGGGGCCGCTGATACACCCCACGTCGGCCGGAAGCTGGGCTCCGGCGCGCCGGGGCTTCAACAAAATGGCGAGCGCGGCGGTCAGGAGCACGAGGCGGCTGTTCGGAAAGAGGGGGCCCAAGGTCCACAGCCTTCACAGTCGATCCATCTACCGGTGTAGAGGCAGAGGATGGAAGGCGGACCAGAGCTCGCGGCATCAGAGGTCGCCACAGGGGGTGAGTGACTCGGCTGGAGCGAGGGGGGCAGACATTTGGGGTGGCCCTATTGTCCTTGTCCCCCACACTGTATGTGTATGTGATGTGGCTAATGGGGTGTCCCTTTCTTACAGAGACCGAATGCCCTGCTCAGGAGAGAGCCAGTAGGTCTGGGAAAGCCACATCCAAAACTAAACGCTGTGGGTCTTGTAGCTCTAAACTCCCACAGGACCACAGCAAGCCTTTTTGTTACAAATGTATTTACAAATTGGCAGGCAAAGAGACAGCAGAAGTTGCGAAGGAATGCAGGGCACTTCAGGTTGAGATGCTAGCTACCCTTCAGTCTTTTAAAGCCGTACTTGATCAGCGTCAGGGGGATGCCAGATCAGTAAGGGAAAGCTCTCCCTCACAGGAAGATAGATCTACCTTTACAGGAGGGTCTCAAGAACCTGCCCCATACTATTCAGAGGAGGAGGTTTGCAGCTCTGACCTGAGTTCCCAGGAGGGGGAGGACTCAGATCAGGATAGCCATGTAGAGACCAGATCTGGGGGACACCTCTTTTCAGCAGAGGATATGGAGGGTCTCCTCAGGGCAGTATATGCGTCAGAGGACATTCAGTTACCTTCCGCCCAAGTGTCAGCTCAGGATAAGGTCTATAGAGGTTTGGGTAAGCCACAGGCCAGATCCTTCCCAGTTCACCAGTCCCTGAAAGATATTATCTTGAGGGAATGGAAGGAACCTGAGCGTAAACTCCTCAGACTTAAAACTTGGAAACGGAGATGTCCTTTTAAAGAGGAGGAGGAAGAAAAATTTTTCAAAGTCCCACGTCTAGATGCGTCCTTGGCGCAGGTTTCTAAACGGTCGGACTTATCTTTTGAGGACGCGGGTAACATTCAGGATCAGATGGATAAAAAATCTGAGATCCTGTTGCGTAGAGCTTGGGAAGCGAATGCATCGGCCATGAGCCCTGCATTGGCTTCAGCTTGTGTAGCCAGGAACGCAGACGCATGGCTCAACAAGCTGATGGACCATCTCACACGTAAGAAGGAATCCAGGGAGGTAGTAGAATCCCTGGAAGTAGTGGGGAGAGCTATCGCCTTTTTGGCGGACGCGGCAGTAGAGACAGTAAGGACGACTGCTAAGTCAGCGGCATTACTGAACTCAGCCAGGAGGGCCCTTTGGGTTAAGACTTGGGACGGAGACTTCACCTCTAAGTCCCGACTCTGTGGTATTCCCTTTGAGGGCTCCCTACTCTTTGGTTCGGGTCTGGAACAGGTCCTTTCCCGATCCACAGAAAAAGGTAAGAAATTTCCCTCCAAACCCAAGAAGGAAAAAGGGAGGAAATTTTTTCGTGGCCCCCCGACAAAAGGCCAGTTCAAGGGCAAAGGGGGACAAAGGAAGAAATGGGGGATCGGAAAGGGCAAAGAAAAAGGTGGAATCCTTTTTTCTGGGTCCGGACCGTCCAGCAAGGATTCTAAATGACGCCATAAAAGTGGGCGCAAGGCTCTCGTATTTCCTTCCCCATTGGGAGAAGATCTCAGAGAGCCCTTATATTTTAGACCTAATAAAACTAGGTTACAAGCTGGAATTTCGGTCACTCCCACCTCAAAATTTTTTGGTTACTTACCTTCCCAAAGATTCTCTGAAGGCAAGGGGCTTGCTAGACAGCGTTCGCATGCTCGCAGAACAGGAAGTGATTATCCCGGTCCCAGTGACTCAGAGGGCTTTCGGTTTTTATTCCCACATTTTTGTGGTCCCGAAGCCATCGGGCAAGTTTCGGTTGATTATCAATCTACGGAAACTGAACCACTACCTGTTGTACAAGCGATTCAGAATGGAGAGCATCTACACGGTCAGAAAACACCTCCAGAAGGGAGTTTTCATGATCACATTAGATCTCAAAGATGCTTACCTGCATGTACCCATTGCCCCGGATCATCAGAAGTACTTGCGTTTCGCAGTACGGACAGAGCAGGGGGTGCAGCATTGGCAGTTCAGGGCACTTCCCTTCGGCCTTGCGGCCAGTCCAAGGATTTTTACCAAAGTCCTGGCAGAGGTAGTATCCTTTCTACACCTTCAGGGGGTAGCTCTGATACCATACCTCGACGATCTGTTGATCTACAGTCCATCCAGAGACCAGCTCCTGAGAGATCGAGAGTTGGTCTTGTCGACCCTGGATTCCCTAGGTTGGATGGTGAGTCAGGAGAAATCCTCCCTGGATCCCTCACAGTCAAAGGTATACTTGGGGTATCAGTTGGACTCAGTAGCCCAGAAAGTGTTTCTTCCTCCAGAAAAGGTCGAAAAAATTCGGGGCGCAGTGACAGTGTGTCTCGAAGCCCCGGAGGTATCTTTGAGAAACATCATGAGGGTGTTGGGCCTGATGGCCTCTTGCATCCCGGCAGTTCCCTGGGCTCAGCTCCACTCACGAGTCCTCCAGGGCTTCCTTCTCTCCTCTTGGGGCGGGAGAAGAGAAACCCTGGAGGAGAAAGTTCCTCTGTCAGAGGAGGTAAGAGGCTCCCTAGTTTGGTGGCTCGATCCCGTCAACCTATCGGGAGGTCGGACGTGGACACAGCTAGACCCAATAGGCATTACAACAGACGCAAGTGCCTGGGGTTGGGGGGCTCATTTAGGAGACCGCTACGCTCAGGGTCCCTGGGATCAGAGTCAGAGCAGAGCTTCCTCAAACTTCAGGGAGCTTCTGGCAGTCGGGAAGGCATTAAGTGTCTTCCGGGACTTGATCCAAGGAAGGGAAGTCCAAATTTTCTCGGACAACCGGTGGCAGTATCCTATTTGAACCGTCAAGGGGGAACAAGGTCAGTCAGTCTAAGGGCACTGACCCAAGATTTCCTGGGAGAAGCAGAGAAAAACATTCTCTCAATCTCTGCGGTCCACATAAAGGGATCCCTCAATATACAAGCAGACTTCCTCAGCAGACAGCCCATTCTTCAGGGAGAATGGGAGTTGAACGAAGAAGTTTTCGCTCTGGTAAAACGTCATTTCGGAGTACCAGAGATAGATTTATTCGCTTGTCAAAGGAACGCAAAGGTGCGGAGATTCTTTTCTCTCACGAGAGAACAGAGATCCTCAGGAGTAGACGCTCTCGCTCAGAATTGGGACTTCAGCCTGGCATATGCCTTTCCTCCCTGGTACTCATCCCACGAGTGCTTCAAAAGCTGTCACAGTCGGATGGAGACCTTATCCTGATTGCACCCTGGTGGCCGAAGCGGGTCTGGTTCCCCACCATGTGGAGGTGGTCAGTCGTGCCTCCGCTACATCTCCCGGTCAGGCGGGATCTTCTCTGCCAGGGCCCAGTGCTGCATCCCAACCCGGGGTTTCTGTCCCTGACGGCCTGGCTCTTGAGAGGGAGATCCTCAGGAACAGGGGATGCTCGGAGAAGGTAATTGACACTCTTCTCCTTAGTAGGAAGAAGGTTACCAGACAGATTTATGCAAAGGTCTGGAAGATCTTCTCTAGATGGGCTCAAGCAAATCAGAGAACTATCCAGACGATTCCAACCGTTCTGGATTTTCTCCAGGAAGGGGTAGACCTAGGGTTAGCGGTCAGTACCCTTAGGGTCCAGGTAGCAGCCCTGTCAGTGTTCTTTGACACAAGGTTAGCTCAAGACCCTCTTGTTAAGAGATTTTTGCTAGCCAGGGAAAGGTTAACCCCGGTAAGGACAGTTAGTTTCCCGCCGTGGGATTTGTCCCTGGTTCTGGACGCCCTGACGAAAGGGCCATTTGAGCCGTTGGATCAAATTTCATTTAAATTTCTTTCCCTTAAAATGGCCTTTCTTCTAGCCATTACCACAGCTAGAAGAGTAGGCGACCTACAGGCCCTGACAATAAAAGAGCCATTTTTGTTGATCCTAGAGGACAGGGTAATCCTTAGACAGGATCCTCTTTATTTACCAAAAGTGACCTCTGGGTTCCACAGGTCACAAGAGATTATTCTTCCATCATTCTGCCAGAATCCGAAGAATGAGAAGGAAGAAAGATTGCACCTTTTAGATGTTAGACGATGTCTTTTAGTCTATCTAGAAAGGGCAAGGGAGTTTAGGAGATCAAATCATCTTCTAGTTACTTTTGGGGGCCAAAGAAAGGGTCTTCAGGCCTCAAAACCTACGATAGCCAGGTGGATTAAGCAGGCAATAGCATTAGCCTATAAACACTCGGATAAACCGGTTCCATCCCACCTTAAGGCTCATTCAACCAGATCTCTGGCGACCTCCTGGGCAGAAAGGGCAGCAACATGGACGAGCCATAATACCTTCCTGAGGCATTACAGAGTGGAGCTGTTGTCCCCTCCTGGAAGATTTCCTTTTCAAGTAACTTTAAGGTACTTTGGACCTCAATCCCCACTGAAAGGAAACAGATTGCTCACTGCAGTCATCATGACTGAAATTGTAAGTATGCTCATGCTGTGTAGGAAATAGATCTTAATTGACAATGTTAAGTAAAAATATAAATTTCTTTTACAGTATATTCTGCATTTTCAAAAAACTTGCTGCAAAAACATTGCCTCTTAGAAGATATCTTTGGTGTTTGCTTCAAAAGTCATTTTGTGGGTGTTTCTACTGTTCTGGTTCTCCAGGGCCTCCAGAAATGTTGTGGGTAGTCAGAAAATTAGTGTGCAATTCGTGTAGCCTGTCAAAGTCTCACACGTGGGGTATCCCCATACTCAGAAGGAGCAGCAAAATGTGTTTCACAGTGTAATTCTAAGTGTGTCTATGCGGTGTGTTATAAATACCCTAATAATTGACAACTTTGTATAAAAAAATAAAATAAAAAAATTCTTTCCTGTATTTTTCAAAAACTTGTGGCAAAATTTTAAATTTTTAAAGGACGTTCTTTGTCTTTCAGAAAATACCTTGGAGTGTTTCCATACAAAATGAGGGTTTTTCTGCTCCCCTGGTGATCCAGGATCTCCAAAAATAGGTGGTCAGGAAAATAGATGCGTGATTTATGCTCCTTGAAAGCCCAAAAGTGCGCCTTGGATTTTGGCGTCTATGCATCTAGGTTGTGAAAGTCTCACACATGATATCCCCATACTCAGACATAGCAAAATGTTTTGGGGTGTAATTGTAAGTATAAAAATACAAGGGGAGAGGTGCCCCTGGGTGAAGATGTACACCAGAGCACCTTGCAAAGGAGATGGGTTTTGCTGCTGGTGGCTGCCAGGTTGTGGCCCTCTGACTCACTCGAACAGGCAGCTACTGATCGATGACTGATACACTAGTCAGAGTCTCTGGCAACATGGGTGCTGGGATCACAAAAGTTGGAGAGACGGCAGTCTTGGGTGTGCTGGGAACACAAGGACAAGCTTCTTTAGCACTACTGGGGGTCATGCACTGACAGGCTGGAATGGATGAGGTCAAGGGAGCACATGATGCAGGCTGGAGTGCATGGGGAGTTACAGGAGCATGGAAGGTTAAAGAGCATGGGGCCACAGGATGCAGGCTGGAGTGTATGGGGAGTCACAGGAGCATGGAAGGTTAAAGAGCATGGGGCCACAGGATGCAGGCTGGAGTGCACAGGGTCATAGGAACATGAAAGACTGGCGTGAACCAGGTCAGAGATAGCAGGCTGCAGTGCACAGGTTCCTACGAGCATGGAAGATTGGAGTGAACAGGGTCATAGGAGTATGGAAGGTTAGAGTGCATGGTGTCACAGGAGCACAGGAGGGACACTGAAGCTCAGTAAAACTTTTTTTTTGGCGTTAACTTGAGACACGTGAGGATTTGGCTGCTAATGTCTGTTCTTGATTAGCTGCTTTGGAGAGTAGGGGAGACATTGGAGGTCTAATAGAACCCTGATGTCTCCATAAAGGACACCTGCCCCAAGCTTGTTGGTTTAGCCGGGTCTCTATGGTATGGCATCACTTGTGGGCTGAAGTGAGTCAGTCAGCTATAAAATTGGGCGAACCAAATGTTGTATTTATCCATCTAGGAAGCAAGGAACTCCCAACTCGGAATCAATGGAAGTTTGTGGGTTTTGTGAAGAGATTTTAGACTGCTCACTGAGTTTTATCCAGGCACAGCATTTATCTGGGCACCATTTACCTTCTCAAAAAGCATGGCATAGGACACCCATTGAGAAAAATAGAAAGCAGTTTAACGATTCCTTGTTGTGCAGCAGAGTGTGGAGTCAAGGTGGCTGATCTCAGTGAAGTTGAGGCGATATTCCAACAATGGATGGATAGTAAAACATATAGGAAAGAAGATGCAATTGACATGGAAGCGTTTACTGCAGCCATGATTGATTCCATAAACAAGGCAATCTGCAATGTGACGAGTCTGCTTAGTGTAATGCGTTTCACCAAGGTGTGTGTGTTTTTTTTTTTTTGGTTTTTTTTTCTATTTATAGGTATCAGCAACTGCCTGCACATTTCCAATTACACCTATGATGAACATCAGACAATACAAAAATTCCCCCCCCCCCCCCCCCCAACACCTAACCCAGCTAGTCAGCAAAAATGACATAATGAAACCACCTCCATCACTCATTGAAGGATGCATCTCTATAGATTCATATAAATGTGGTTATATTACTTCCTACAGGAGGATTTGACTCTAAGGGAATACAAAAAAGGGGGTCAGATCCTGCTGGTATTTTGGTACCCAACCTGTGGCCCTTTTGTACTTGTGTGTCCTTTGGAGCCCAGCACATATAACTGAAAGTTGGATCATTGGTTTTAAATTGGGCTGTTATGACAGTGATCTAAAAAGCTGACCATAGACGGATCCAAATTCGGCCAGTTCAGTTTGACAAAAGTTGATTCTTAGACTTCTGTCAAATGGATTTGTCGGAAAACTATTAATCAGCGGCTGCAGCTACTGTTCAGTTCATACTGAAAGTGCCGGGTCCCGCTGTCAGAATACAATGTCCGAAGGGGAGGGGATCTGTTCGTGTTTTAGGAAGTGACCCATCTATAGCCGGCTTAACATGTTTTCAGTCTCTGACTGTCACCTGCAGCATTACTCCAGTCTCCAACTACACTTGTAGCACATTCAATGTCTCTGACCATCTCCTGATAGATGTCCACACTTTCTGACTGTCTTTGGCAATGCACAAATGGAATGTTCTCCCATGATAATGTTGGGCCACAGTTGAGGCCCCCTATAGCTCCTAAGGTGACCACCACTGTTCTAGTTGCTACACCTCTGAACCTGCTTTATGGTTCAGTTTAGCTTGGTATTCTAAGGCAGATGTCTATCTCCAAGTCTTCTACATCAGGTTTTCTTGTGTGTGGAGCTGCGACTTGGCCTTCCATCAACAACTTTATGAATTGACTGCATCTTCTGATGGTAGCCGTAAAGTCATGCAGGCGGCACTGGGATGCCCCATTTTTCCCACCTGGGCCTCAAGTTTCACATTCAGTAGTTTAGATGTTTTTGCCTTCTCAGTTTCCGGACTGCTTTTAGACATCCCAACATGTATATAAATCTGTTGCTGGGACCCCTCAATGAACAATGGTGGCAATAGGATTTTTGGTACTCACCTAAAACACTTATTTTTTTCTTTAGGAGACACCTTTCTTCTAATTTGATTTTTGTTTGGTTGATGTGTTTCCAATAGGACTTATTAGTCAGCATTTGGAAGTTTTTCATCTTCTGCTACTCTTATTTTATTACTGCTTCCTACAGATGAGTTATTTGTCAGGTTTAGGGATATAGCCACTAAAGAAAGCTGACCTTTTTTCAACCATTTAGTGTCCAGTCCTCTAGTATTCAGCAATGTACCCAATATATTTACATCTTTGGAGCACACTGTCCCTTAGAACATTGGAGAGATCTATTTTATGGTGAATAGAAAAATTCCCAAGCCAAGGCACTAATGCAGAGTGTGGTCCCTAACTCTAAACTAGCTGAGCTGTCAAGCTGGAGCAATTATATTTAAGTAGAATGCAGCCTTGGAGGTAGAAACTACCTTCTTTAATAACTTCATGGCTTGTGTAGTAGTTGTACCATCTACAGTATATTATTTTTATCTATTTGCTAGTTTTTTTCCTACAAAAGTGGAGTGACCATTTTAAAGGAAAACTCTTGCTATAAGTTTTATGCCTATTGAAGTGCATATTGCCGTTCAAATCCGTGCAGTGGTGTTCAGCTGGTGACGTTTCCTTTTCTCTCGGTGCTGGCTATAGCTCCTCCCTAGGCTAAACCCCAAAGTATGTCAGCACTGAAGCTGCTTCTTCCTCTTATTTTGGGCATGACCCAGTGCATACAGGTGAGCCCACACAACCCCTGCCCCCTCCACTGAACGCTGCCAGGGCCAAACTCTAACTCTGCCTCTTCTGATATATCCCTCTGAAAGATTCATATCCTGAAGAATAGCATGATTTCCCATGTGCTGAAAGAGAACCACTTCAATACCGGGCCTTTTCTGGCACTTCTCTCCTACATATAAAAATAATTTTTTTGCCAGAAAATTACTCAGAACCCCCAAACATTTTATATGGTTTTTTTTTAGCAGACACCCTAGGGAAAAATATGGCGGTCATTGCAACTTTTAATCTCGCATGGTATTTGAGCAATAATTTTTCAAATGCTTTTTTGAGGGGGGAAAAACGGTTTTATGAATTAAAAAATAACAAAAGTTTTTTTGTATTATGTGAAAGATGTTACACCGAGTAAATAGATACCTAACATGTCACGCTTTAAAGTTGCGCACACATGGAATGGCGCCAAACTTCAGTACTTAAAAATCTCCATAGGCAACGCTTTGACAATTTTTACAGGTTACCAGTTTAGAATTACAAAGGAGGTCTAGTGCTAGAATTGTTGCACATGCTCTAACGCACGCGACGATACCTTACGTGTGGTTTGAATGGCGTTAACATATGTGGGCGGGACCTGCATGTGTGTTCGCTTCTGAGCGCAAGCTACCGGGGACAGGGGCGTTTTAAAAAAAATATATATTTTTTATTTTACTTAATTTCTTGTTACACTTTTTTTGTTTACTTTCTGATCACTTTTATTCCTATTACAAAGAAATGTAAACATCCCTTGTAATAGGGATCTAGTGTGACAGGTCCTTTTTTATGTAGAGATGCAGGGTCAATAAGACCCCACATCTCTCCGGGCTGGAAAGCATGAGATCGAGAAAAAGAATTCTCCAATCTCATGCTGACAGGCGCGATCGTGGCTTTGGTTACAACCCGGGCCTCCGACAGTCCTAGAGATGACTGGTGACCATCTCGTCAACGGAAATCTCTATCGTTGTCATCTGGCGCCGGCCGATTCCTTCGTCGGGCCCCCGATGGCACGGGAGAGCCCAGAGAAGCACCGGATGGCGGTGGGAGGGGGGGTGTCCCCTCCCTTCGCCTATAAGAACGCTCAAGTGGCGGAACTGCCGATATCATTCTGGTGCACAGAATAGCTGGCTGGAAAGAATGATATCTGAATGATGCCTGTAGCTGCACCCGTTATTCAGATATCCCCACACAGTCAAGGACGTCATTTTACTATGGCCCGGTACAGCAACACACTAGAATGTCAGTAATGGCCATTTTTTTTTTTGTTTTGTGTGATGAACAGTTCTTGGAGTGCAAGCTCACACATCTGTAGACCAAAAACACAGGTGTGAACCCACCCACCATCATGTACCATCATGTAGGAACTTCCTTAGTAGGGGTGTGAAGTTTTGGCATGATTTTACCCATACAAATTCCTCCTTGGAAATTGCTTCCTGAACAGCTGTAACCTGTGAGAGGCTTTGCACACGCATTAGAACAAACAAATTACCTTAGGCCCCTTTCACGCAAAACGGAGTCCGCCTCTGTCTGCCGGCTCAGCGGGAGATCTCTCCGTTGATCTCCGCTGAGCCGGCGGATGACAAGTCCCTCTCCGCTCACTGAGCGGGGAGGGGCCTGCGAGCGCCGCTGGTCTCTATGGAGAGATCGGATGAAAACGGACAGTGTGTCCGTTTTCATCAGATCTCACCCGATCCGCCAGCGACGGATCTGGATGTGGGGCCATACGTCTGCTTTTGGCGGATCGGACCGGGTCGGATGTCAGCGGACATGTCTCCGCTGACATCCGACGCTCCATAGACTAACATGGAGCGCCCATTCAGATCCGCCGTCAAAACTGACAGGCGGATCTGAACGGGTCCGTCCATGTGAAAGGGGCCTTAGATTTCAAGACCAAGCTTTTTTTGGATAATGCAAAGTAATGTACATTTCATTTTCTTCTAAAAGAAGTCCAACATTCTATAATGTTGTAATTGTGTTTTATACTTGTAAAAATAAAAAGTTCAGTATTTGTATGTATGACTTGCACCTTAATTTTACAATTTCGAAAGGCATGGTGTTTTGTGCCCAACGACCATATTCTTGTGCACCTGTTTATTGTGAAAAATTTGTTAAAGATTTCAAAATATATTACGTGACCTTTCCAGCGTTGAGTTGAGAGGAATCCTAATATAGTGCGGTCCTACCCTGAAGGGTCCCGATGCGAATTAGTGACGTTTGAGGGATAGTGATTGTGTTCATTTTTTTAGGTTAGGATTGGGCACAAATTTACAATGTACGGAAGTATTTTTTTTCTCATTCTGCCTGGTGGAAGAACATTTCCATGTGGTGTACGGCACTTTAGTCTAACTTCTTCTAGCTCTTCCTGACCGACATACACATGTGTCCTCGGTAAGTGGTGGTTATACCTGGATGGTATCTGCAACTACAGCTATCCTTCAGCAATTGAATTTCTAGTAAAAGTGGTCAGAGTAGCTAAACAGTCATTCAATCACTTTTCCAGCTGGTGCTTCCGGGCTCTTCCATCCCATCGGGAAGCCTGTGGGGAGCTACCGGCAGTCACACCAGCTGACCATAGGGGCAAAGGAGGAACATACACTATATTGACAAAAGTATTGGGACACCTGCCTTTGCACGCGCATGAAACTTAATGGCATACCAGTCTTAGTCCGTAGGGTTCAATATTGAGTTGGCCCACCCTTTGCAGCTATAACAGCTTCAACTCCTCTGGTAAGGCTGTCCATAATGTTTAGGAGTGTCTATGGGAATGTTTGACCATTCTTCCAGAAGCAAATTTTTTTAGCTCAGGCACTGATGGATGGGAAGGCCTGGCTCGCAGTCTCCACTCATCCCAAAGGTGTTTTATCAGATTGAGGTCAGGACTCTGTGCAGGCCATTCAAGTTCCTCCACCCCAATCTGGGCCACTCTTCCAAATCATTTGGTGGAGGGAGATTATGATGCAGGGTTGTTTTTCAAAGTTTGGACTTGGCCCTTTTAGTTCCAGTGAAGGGAACTCTTAAGGCGTCTGCATACCAAGACATTTTGGACAATTTAATGCTCCCAACATTGTGGAAACCCTTTAGAGATGGCCTCTTCCTGTTCCCACATGACTGCACACCAGTGCGCAAAGTCCATAAAGTCATTGAGCCAGTTTGCAGTGGAGGGACTTGACTGACCTGCAGAGTCCTCAACCCGAGAATAGCTTTGGGTCTCATCCAACATCAGTGCCTGGTTTTACAATGCACATCAAACAATCCCATAGACACACTCCTAAAAATTCTGGACAGCCTTCCCAGAAGAGTTGAGGTTGTTGTA
This sequence comes from Lithobates sylvaticus, assembly GCA_028564925.1. NCBI lineage: Eukaryota > Metazoa > Chordata > Amphibia > Anura > Ranidae > Lithobates > Lithobates sylvaticus. The sequence goes on along the minus strand of CM053031.1, from coordinate 305,031,248 downwards.
GCTGCAAAGGGTGGGACAACTCAATATTGAACCCTACGGACTAAGACTGGGATGCCATTAAGGTTCAGTAATTTCTTGCAAAGAAATGTTTGCCATAGGCAAGTGGTTAAACTTAATCAATTCTTCATTACAGAGCCTAAGGAGATTTGGATCGTTGGGAACTCTATGGTAAGACGTGCCTTTCAGCTAGCAAAGAAGCGTCCAAATGGCATGAACTTGGGATTTGAAGAGAAATACTTTACCGTTCGTTGGTTTAGCCGAGACTCTATGGAATGGCGTCACTTGTGGGCTGAAGTGAGCCAGTCAACTGAAACATTGGGGGACCCAAGAGTCGTATTCATCCATCTAGGAAGCAAGGAACTCCCAACTCGGAATATAGAGAAGTTTGTGCGTTTGGTAAAAAATGATTTTATACGGCTCACCAAGGTTTATCCAGGTACGGCATTTATCTGGGCACCATTACCTTCGCAAACGGCATGGCATAATACACTCACGGAGGGAAAAAGAAGGCAGTTTAACACTGACGTTAGACGTTGTGCAGCACAGCGTGGAGTCAAGGTGGCTGATCTCAGTAAAGTTGAGGCGATATTCCAACAATGGGTGCATAATGAAACCCATAGGAAAGAAGATGCAAATGAGGTGGAAGCTTTTACTGCAGCCATGATTGATTCCATAAAGGAAATCTGCAATGTGAAAAATCAATAGTTTGCTTAGTATTATGCATTTCAGCAAAGTGTGTTTTTATTTTATTTATTGCTGCACATTTTCTAATTACCCTTATGATGAACATCAGACAATACACAAGTTCCCCCCAACAATCAACCCAGCTAGTCAGCAGAATTTACAATTAAACCTTTCCCATCACTCATTGAAGGACAGAGCTTCATAGATTCATATTCATTTGGTTATATTGCTTCCTACAGGAGGATTGGACTCTTGAGAGAAAACAAAGGGGCCAGATCCCTCTAGTATTCCGGTCCCAACCTGTTGCCCTTTTGTACTTGTGTGGCCCCTGAAAGTGGGGGTCCCTAGTTTTAAGGGGCTGTAATGACAGTGACCTCTAAAGCTGGCCATAGATGTACCGAAATTTCAGGCCAAATTTTGATCCATGCATGTCTGTCCTTTAACAGATGTTGATTCTTGGGAGTGGTATGGCTAATTCCCCCATCCACCTTGTTTATGTGAATGGAGGAATCTGTTGGGTCTTAGATTTTTCTTTTTCATAAAAAAAAATCTATGGCCAGCTTCAGGGGCGTACCTAGTGCATTTGGCACCCGGGGCGGATCCTATATCTGGCACCCCCCCCACCTTAAAATGTAAAAACACCCCACTGTGCCCCCTGCATCCTTCAATATCTCTTAAGTATGTACATTACACAGCACCCTGCACCTCTAGACCCTTTTACATTACACAGCACCCTGTGCCTCTAGACTCCTTTACATTACACAGCACCCTGCACCCCTAGACCCCTTTACATTACACAGCCCCACATCTCTGGACACCTGTATGTTATACAGACACCCCCCCAACAGCTCTGGACCCCCTGCATGTTACAGAGACTAGCCTACAATATAAGACCCCCCTACAGTGCAGACTCTCCTTCAGTGGAGACCCCCCTACAATGCAGACCCCCCAGCTACAATGCAGACCCCCCAGCTACAATGCAGACCCCCCTCAGAACCATAATGTACCTCGGCTGAGTCGGCTCAGATGATCAGCGCGGGACATGATGCATTGCACAGCACACGTGTAGGAGGGGGAGGCGGCGCCGGCAGCTTCACTCTGCTCGGCTGTATGAGACAGCCGAGACAGATCAGAGCCGCGGCGCGGCCACAACAGACTGTTCTTACCTGCCGCTGCCTGTCACCACGCCGTGCCGCTACTTAAATCCGCCCGCTGTCTCCGCTTCTATTGCGGAGGGGGGGTGTCGGCCTGACACCCCCCCCCCCCCAGTGTGTGGCACCCGGTGCGGCCCGCCCCCACTTAGTATGCCACTTGCCAGCTTAAAGCGGGATTACACCCAAATTTTTAACTTTATCTTACCCCAATCAGTTAATTGCATAGATGCTATTAGGCCGCTTTAAAAAAAAAAATATTTCCGTAATTACCTTTTTATTTTAATATATAGTGCCACTTCCTGTCTTGACTCCCGTGGGAGTAGGCGTGTATATCGCCTTTTTCCGGTCCGCACTGTCTCCTGGGAGCTTACTGTTTGGCTTCCCAAGATTCAGTGCGGACCGACGTCATGCTCAAATCTCGAGAGATTTTGGAACCGAGTGACGCCGGTCACGTCATGTATATGTTTGGTTGCCATCACAACGGGGCGGGAACTTCCGATGATGCCGCCCATTGTGATGGCAACCCGGAATTTACGCCGCTGCTCACTAGCAATGAGCATGCGCGGGAACGAGCGGTGAATGCTGGGAGCACAGCATTCACCGCGTCCCTGAAAAAAATGCTTGTGGGTTTCAATTGCCCACAAGCAAAATGGAAACCACCAGGATCCCATTATATAAGTTCTTATTGAGGACGAAATCGGAGAGAGGCGGCAATATTAAACCTAACTAGTGAGTATCATATTTTGTTCATCTAAGTATATCAATGAACGTAGAAAAAAAAAAAACGATAGGTCGCTGGAATCCCGCTTTAAGTCTTGTGTAGAATGTTGTCAGTCTCTAACCGTCTCCTACAGCATGATTGCAGTCTCCAACTACAACTGTAGCACTTTCACTGTCTCACCATCTCCTAAAAGATGTCCACAGTTTCTGACCGTCTTTTTTTGGCAATGCACACGCTGAATATAGGGTGTTCTCCTAGGCTAACAGTTGAGGCCCCCTATAACGCCTAAGTTGACCACCACTGTTCTAGTGGCTACACCTCTGCACCAGCTTTATGATTCAGTTTAGCTTAGTATCCTAAGGCAGTAGGTCTGTCTCCAGCTCTGCTGCATCAAGTCGTCTTGTGTGTGGAACTTCGACTTGGCCTTCCATCAACAACTTTGACTTGACTGTATCTTTGGATGGTAGTCATTAAGTCCTGCAGGCGGAAGTGCAGTGCCCCATTTTCTTCCTCTTGGGCTTCAAGTTTCATTATTTGTTTTGGTGTCCTTGCCTTCCTCTCAATTTTGGGATTGCTCTTAGACATCCCAACATGTATATAAATCTATGTAGCTGTGCCCCTCAATGAACGATGGAGGAAATAGGATATTTTTTTGGGGCTCACCTAAAACTCTTTTGTTAAACAGTTCTCTCTCCTCTAATTGGTTCTTTATTTGGTTGGATGTTTCCAATATGACTTATTGGTCAGCTTTTGTAAGTTTTACTCCGACTACTCTATTTTATTGCTGCTTGCTACAACTGAGCTATAGAACAGGTTTAGGGATACAGCCACTAGAGGGAGCTGACCCCTTTTTTTTTACATTTTCATTTAGCGTCCAGTCCTCTAGGCAGCTATGTATACATCTTTGGAGCACTTCTCTCAGGGAACAGAAAAAAATTAATTGTGAGTAGAAAAAAAAAAAAAAATGAAAACTGGGTTTTTTGTTGCATGAATTTGCAAAGACTTGTTAAGTCACATTTCCGTGGCAAAGCACCCATGCAGAGCTTGATCCCTAAAGCCTAGTACACACAGGCCGAATGTCGGGCGACATCGGCTGGTTCAATAAAAAAGTCTGACATTCAGCCCCATGTGTAAGGCAGCAGGACTGACAGGTTTGGCCAGCTTCTGTCAGACGAGTGTGCTGGAAAACCAGCAGCCGACTGGACTGTATTGACCCCAATTAGTCGGGACCACTGCAGACTCCACCCCCTTTGCCGTGCCCATGTATACCCCACCTTTTTAATGAAGCACCCATCAAGTGCAGCCTCACCAGGGCCCATCAAGTGCAGCCTCACCAGGGCCCATCAAGTGCAGCCTCACCAGGGCCCATCAATGCAGCCTGGGTCACAGGAGTGCAGAACTACAGTGCCTTGCAAAAGTTCTCACCCCCTTGGCTTTTTACCTATTTTGTTACATTACAGCCTTTAGTTCAATGTTTTTTAACAGAAAGGTTTTTTTATTGAAAAAAATTATAACAGTAAACAATGACACAGTTCACATTGACCAACGATACATACGGTCAGCAAGGTCTATACATTCTTAAACAATGCAGATTAGTGCAAGATCACAGTAGTTTCCAGCAATGGGATATAAGGCACAGTTACAGAATCGTTGTTCCAAGCATCCTCTAAGCAGGAGGGAAAAGAGGAGAGTAGGGACATGGGGGGTAAGGGTATGGGGGGGTAGTTCAATGTTTTTAATCTGTGTGTTATATGTGATGGATCCGAAGACAATAGTCTAAGTTGGTGAAGTAAAAATTAGAAAAATATATACATAAAACAATTTTTCAGAAATAAAAAAACTGATAATTGTCATGTGCGTATGTATTCATCCCCTTTGTTATGAAGTCCATAAACTCTGGTGCAACCAATTACCTTCAGAAGTCACATCATTAGTAAAATGATGTCCACCTGTGTGCAATCTAAGTGTCACATGATCTGTCATTACATAGACACACACCTTTTTGAAAGGCCCCAGAGGCTGCAACACCTAAGCAAGTGGCACCACTAACCAAACACTGCCATGAAGACCAAGGAACTCTCCAACAAGTAAGGGACAATGTTGTTGAGAAGTACAAGTCCGGGTTGGGTTATAAAAAATATCCAAATCTTTGATCCCTAGGAGCACCATCAAATCTATCATAACCAAATGGAAAGAACATGGCACAATGGCAAACCTGCCAGGAGACGGCTGCACACCAAAACTCACGGACCGGGCAAGGAGGGCATTAATCAGAGGCAGCACAGAGACCTAAGGTAACCCTGGAGGAGCTACAGAGTTCCACAGCAGAGACTGGAGTATCTGTACATAGGACCACAATAAGCCGTACGCTCCATAGAGTTGGGCTTTATGGCAGAGTGGCCAGAAGAAAGACATTACTTTTAGCAAAAATCAAAATGGCACGTTTTGAGTTTGCAAAAAGGCATGTGGGAGACTCCCAAAATGTGTGGAGGAAGCGGCTTTGGTCTGATGAGACTAAAATTTAACTTTTTGGCCATCAAAGAAAATGGCAAACCCAACACATCACCCAAAGAACACCACCCCCACAGTGAAACATGGTGGTGGCAGCATCATGCTGTGGTAAAACTGCAGGGTTTTACCACTCCCAACTTTACATGTGAAGTTTTTCAGTAGTCGGGACTGGGAAACTGGTCAGAGTTGAGGGAAAGATGGATGGTGCTAAATACAGGGATATTCTTGAGCAAAACCTGTACCACTCTGTGTGATTTGAGGCTAGGACGGAGGTTCACCTTCCAGCAGGACAATGACCCCAAACGCACAGCTAAAGCAACACTTGAGTGGTTTAAGGGGAAACATGTAAATGTGTTGAAACAGCCTAGTCAAAGCCCAGACCTCAATCCAATAGAAAATCTGTGGTCAGACTTAGATTGTTGTTCACAAGCACATACCATCCAATTTGAAGGAGCTGGAGCAGTTTTGCAAGATGTGGCAAGCTCATAAAGACTTATCCAAAGCGACTTGGAGCTGCGATAGCTGCAAAAGGTGGCTCTACAAAGTATTGACTTACAGCAGGGCTCAAAATTTCAAGTCCTGAGCTACTAGCTGGGTCTTAAGGGTTACTCACCACCAAAACCCTACCCAACCCTTACCCTGCCCTGCCCCTAATCACGCCATCAAAAATTATCTCCCCTCACCTGTGCCCATTATTGCAGCGTGACCTGTGCCCATCATTGCAGCCTTACCGTGCCCAACATTGCAGCCTCACTGTGCCCCCCCTTTGCAGCCTCACATGCCCCACATTGCAGCCTCACCTTCCCCCAAATTGCAGCCTCACCTTCCCCCAAATTGCAGCCTCACAATGCCCCACATTGCAGCCTCACCGTGCCCCACATTGCAGCCTCACCATGCCCCACATTGCAGCCTCACTGTGCCCCACATTGCAGCCTCACTGTGCCCCACATTGCAGCCTCACTGTGCCCCATATTGCAGCCTCACCGTGCCCCAAATTGCAGCCTCACCTTGCCCCCATTTGCAGCATCACTGTTCCCACCATTGCAGCATCACTGTGCCCCAAATAGCAGCATCACTGTGCCCCCATTTACAGGATCACTGTGCCCCAAATAGCAGCATCACTGTGCCCCCATTTGCAGGATCGATGTGCCCCCATTTGCAGGATCACTGTGCCCCAAATAGCAGCATCACTGTGCCCCAAATAACAGCCTCACAGTGCCCCCATTGCAGCCTTGCCAGGGCGGAGGAAGTGAGAGGGCGGCCGGATCATGATGAGTTAGACGAGAGCCGGGATCGCCGAGAGGTAGTACACGCCGTAACAGCTGCTATTGAAACTGTCTCCGCTCACTCTCCCACAGCCCCGCCTCCTCCTAACCCCGCGCCAGTGATAGACAGAATGCATCCCCTCTTTGGACCCGCATTCTGTCTATTACAGGCGCGGGGTTAGGAGGAGGCGGGGCTGTGTGAGAGTGAGCGGAGACTGTTTCAATGGCAGCTGTTACAGCGTGTATTACCGCTCAGCGATCCCGCGGCTCTCTAACTCCGTGGCACTCTTTCACCTGGAGAACAGCTCCCGGTCAGCTCCGCCCCCCCACTCCCAGGCAGCCCAGCTCCTCGCCAGCCCTCATTTTCTACTCACAAAATGCAAGTAGGCGAGCAGAAAATTTGAGGGCTGACTTACAGATTGACTTTTTCTGTTATTTTTTCCTATTTGTTTGCTTCACAGTAAAATAAAAAAAACATCTTCAAAGTTGTGGGCATGTTTTGTAAATTAAATGATGCAAATCCTCAAACAATCCATGTTAATTCAGGTTGTGAGGCAACAAAACACGAAAAATGCCAAGGGGGTGAATATTTTTGCAAGGAACTGGAAGTGCACTCCTGTGACCCAAAAGAAAAGTATGGCCATATTTATTTTTTAAAAAGTAACTCTGCTTTTGTTAAGAAAAAAAAATTGATCCCTGTATAGGGTGATCAGTGTACATTGCAGCGATTTTAACAAACTTTGTTGCAAATTCCTACCTGTTTGTACTCTAAAGAAATAGCTGTTTGCTTCAGAATGTCCTATGCAGACTTATTCTGAATGGCAGGGTCTGGTTCATTATAATCACCTGGCGCACTCAGGTTCTCATCAGTGTTCTGATGAACAGTTGCAGCCTCTGCATCTCTTTTAGAAGTAATTAACCCGTAGGGAATATCTCACATACACACAATATCTCACATTTCTTTTGTCCAGAGAATGTCTCAAATTTGACTTGCATTTTAGTGCAGAAAGAGGGAAAATCTGTGAGCCAATCCACACAAGGAGGAAATTACATTTATAAAGGCATTCTTTACACCAACAGAGTACAGAACACTTCCAGGTTGTCATATTGCATTGAATTTTAAAGAAAATTACAGTGCTGCATGTTGAAACAGCCCTAAATAACAGTATGGCTTGTATAGCAATTGTATATTCTATATTTTTTCCATGAATGTGGAGTTACCCTTTAAAGAGTAACTCTCACCAGAAGTCAGTGTTTGCTTAATCCCACAGGGGACCCAAAGCACATTGCACTCAGTCTCGTTCAAATTTGTGCAGTGGTTTTCAAGTGAGGTAATTTTTTTATTTCGGTCAGTGCTGGCTGTAGCTCCTTCCTAGGCTGAAGCCCAAATTATGGAACAGTCAGAACTGAAGCCAACTCTCCCTCTTCATTTGGGCATGACAGGGTGCATATAGGGGAGCCACACATCCCCTGCCCTCTCTACTTGACACTACCGGGACCAAACTCTGTAGCTTCTGCTATACCCCTTTGACTGATTCATGTACAGGAGAATCAAGATTTCGCCATCGGCTGTCTTAACACGTATAGCCAGCTTTAGTACTACAGCAACACGCTAGAAGCTCAGACTTGCTCAATGTTTTTGAAGACCCCCACCAGGATCCAACAAAAGTATGTCAGTTTCTCAGAATAATTGACCATTAACCCTTGCCATTTTTTTATGCTCTATATGATCTGTTCCTGGGGTGCCCAACACCTGTTAGTGCAAGCTCATACATCTGTAGACCAAAAACAGATATGTATGAACCTACCCACTATCATGCAGGAACCTCTGTAGTAGGGGTGTTGAGTTTTGGTATGTTCTTGCCCGTACAAGGGCATCCTTAGGAATTTCCCTTCTGAACTGCCGTAAAGTTTTGGAGACTTTGCCCAAGCATTAGAACATGGATGAAAATGACCTTAAATTCAAGGTTCCAGGTGTTATAGATAATAAGCAATGCATATTTCATTCAATTATGTTCCAAAGGGAAGTCAAACATCTTATGTTCTGCTTCAGCAATCTAAGCACTGAAAGTTAGGGAAGTCAAACATCTTACGGTGACTCGATCTCAATGGCTTCCTGCAGATCATAACTTTAATCTAAATCTTGGGAAGATCATAACAGATGAAGATCAGATGGGTCAAAGAAAAATCATATTGTGTTCAGCACAATACAGTACATGTGGAGAATGAAGACTAAGCATGAAGAAGAGTGAGGTAAGGACAATTATTTATAGGCAAACCCACAATGCACATGTAACATAAGACTTTATTTTTTGTTCTAATTGTATTTTATACTAACAGTACTTATAAAATAAAATATCCAGTGGTTGTATGTATTATGTCACCTTCATTTTTAAATTATTAAAATTGTTGCTTTGTGTGGAATAACTATATTCCTGTCTTGTATTGTGAAAAATTTGTTAAATAAAGAAATAAAAAAATAAATTTTCTTTACAGCTGAAGGATAGTGAATGTGACCTGTGTCATGGGGGGTAGATGCCTCCTGACCTCCATGTTCAACAACAAACTGGATAGGTACTGTATGTCTCCAGGTACTGGGATTCTCTTGCATAAGCAATGGATGCGCTGACTCTGTTTTTACTCCTTTGAAACTTTTCCCTCTTCTGCTATGTAGGCTCTAGATCAGGGGTCAGCAACCTGTAGATCGCGGACAGGAGACCGGTAAATCGTGGTGTGGGCTCGCTGGCCCACCATCCCAAAGCATCAAACAAAGTGCAATACTGAGGGATCTCTTGTAAAGTTGGAGCTGTAGTAGGGAGCAAGAGCTTCATAAGCTGATGCCCCCTCTGTAATGGTGGCTCGTGTCCCATGTAGGGTGATACCAACTGCACTCCCCCTCTTATCCTGGCTTGCGATCTCAAGGGTGGTGCCAGCAGCAGGAAAGAAGAGATCTTCATGTCGGTGTGATGCAACACACTGGGCATAATAGTATAGGGCTGCTCTTACACTGATGTGCAGTGTACCTGTGGGTTTGCTGCACTTAGCCATAGGCTTCTATTATATCCTGCAGGTTTGGTGCACTATCAGAAATAATAGAAGTCTATGGCAAAGAAGCCTGCATTCGCAGAGTGGCCCCATTTACTTAAATGGGTCACGATTGGCAGGCGGTAGCATCCACCAAAAGCAACAGGGGGCTTAATTCCTGCTGTGGCATGTGTACACCTTTTGGCTGATGCCTCATCTCAACTGCAGGGTTTTACCACCCCCAACTTTACATGTGAACGGGCCCTCAGGGTGCCGCTGCCGAATGCAACTAAAGGCTTATTCAAGTGCTGCAGGCACTGCTGCTCCTCTGAAAAGCGATTCAAGTGTTTTTGACAGGTGGTGAGGAGGCGATATGTTGCCTTCCCTCCACCTGATTTAAACCCATGATTGCCGTGCAATGCATGTGATTGCGACATGGTAGTACGGCTTAGAATTTTAAATCGGCTGTGAAGAGGTGACACTGTGCCCGGTGATCTTTGACTTCTCCTATGTTTTTCAAGTAGCTCTTCACCTCTTTAAGGTTGCCTACCCCTAATCTAGAGGGGGAGGGTATTTCAGTGATCTTCATTGCTATGGATTGGCCCTGGAGGATGTAGTACCCTGACCTGGTAATACTCCTGGCGGACGTTCTGTGGGCTCTTCCAGATTGTCTGGATGTTGTGCCTCAAGGACTGATCTACCATTCTGATTCACTATCTTTAACAGCATGGCTGTTGAAACCTAGGTTTTAAGACGGGGGCATCTCTGAATCAGTGGTTTCTACAATGTTAAATGCTATGGTGTCTACTTCTGCAAGGTACATGGACATGGAAAAAGGCATATTTCACAGGACCTTCATCCTAGGAGTTTCTCCTTAGGCAAATCTTCTACCTCCAGCAGCGTATGGACCAAAGATTGGCTCTTAGAACCATCAAGTATCGGGTTTCTGCTTTTTCTTTCAGAAACCATTAGCCTCAACCGCTGAGGCTAACGTATATGTGTGTGGCGGCAAAGGGGCCTCCTTGCACTGGATTACGTACCTAGTACATGATCCGGGTGCCTGTCTGTGCTGTGATTTGCTGTGAACCGCCCGTAAGGCTCCTCTTGCAGCCACCTGGATGCTGGTGTTGTGCCCCCATGTCTTTGGGCAGTTTTTGGGGGTACCCACCCTTCTTCCTCCATCTAGGACTGGACACTATATAGGCTCTGGCTGTAGCTCCATGCATGGGGGTACTCAATACTTATATATATATATATATATATTCTCTTATGATTACTATATGAATTTTGTCATTAACTGTTGTACATCTTTCAACATGTATAGGATCTGAGGAAGCCTATTGGTGAAACGCGTATAGATCCACTCTTTATTATATTCATATGTGTTGGATTGTAACGGGCCATTTTTGTTACAGCTTTCAGCACACTTAGATCTTGCCACCCAATATACAAATGGGGATGCAGCCTATTTTGTCTGAATAATTTGGGTTTCAACTTTTTTATGCTTTGACATTTTTAGCCGATTAAGGTTGTTAATAAAGTTTTGTATTTTAATATACCTTTTGAAGTACTCATTTCCTTTGGGGTTAAAACTGGCAACCAACAAAGTCCATTCAACATTTTTCTTTTGGTAGAAAACACATTTAAAAGATGGATCTCAAACTACTGTTGACTTTTTTGGGGGGCAAAAAAGAAACCAATTCGTCTAGTATAGACGGGGTACCTCCACAACTTAGGTAATTAGTTCAAAAAAATTGTGAAAAGAAACGGGAATGGGACAAGTAGTTTAAATGGAGGAACCAAACCTTGGTATTCAACCGGACTTTCCGGCAGAATAGGTCAGCCGTAATTATTCCGATCGCGTGTGGAATAAAAATTCAGACGGACCTAGAAATAGAACATGTTTGAAATCTTTCCGACAGACTCAATTCCTATCGGGAAATCAAGACATAGCTGTAAACATGAAGAAACCGCATAATGCATCACGTATATTTCCTTGTATCAGAGCCACGATGGTCTGTGGATTTTATCCTGAACACAGAGCCATACACTTGTCCCTTTTGGGCTGGTTGTATGCTACATGTGTCAAATTTTCCACAGATGACGACCAATTGAAGGACTAATTGTCCAGGGCTTCTCACTTTTTGGATTCCCACTTTCCAGCCCTAGGTGCACAGAACAGATTTATCATGGACCATTTGGAATTGGCATTGAAAAACTATTTCCAATTCACAGGCTCATACTATCAACAAAGGGAACTGCCATGGAAGCACCATGGGCGCTTGCGTATGCTTTTTTTACACCTGGGGTGGTGGGAGGAGGAGGTCTTTGCCTCGCCTATGTACCTGGGCCACGTTTCGGCTGTGGCTCAGGTACATTGATGATGTGTTGATGCTATGGCAGGGCACCCAGGAGGATCTCTCTGTTCATGGATGAGTTCAACCAAAACACCAGAAACATTAGACTAACTTCAGTAGCAGACATACGAGAGATCTCTTTTCTGGATCTACTGATCCGATTGGAAAATGGTATTCTTAGTACCCAAACTTTTAGGAAGAGCACGGCGGCTACTACACTGCTTCATACAGATAGCCATCACCCCAAGTGGCATCCCAGTGGGCCAGTTTCAGAGAATTAGGCGCAATTGTTCAAACAAATTGGACTATAGACAGGAGGCCAAAGAAATGTATCAGAGAGAGGCTACTCACATCTTGACCTAAGTCAAGATGTGAGTAGTCGGCTTATACTTTAGTATATACGGTATTTGTCCCTTTCCCGTTTCTTTTCCCAATTTTTTTCTTTTGCTCTTTACATGTAATTTTGGATGTGGTGCCGCATCAAACGTGGTGTGTCAATTTGCACCACATAAAAATTTGTGTCAATGCGTTGATCTGCATTTTACAAGTGCGCTTAAAACACATCAATCGATGCACTCGTGTGAATTAGCCCTATATGTTGCTGGGGAAGGGTTAAGCAGCCTTTTTTTTGCACTACATGGACTTAGGCTCCATTCACGCTTGTATGACTCCAAAGTTGTGCAGGCTTTGATGCAACTTTGGATGGGTGCAAATTGTATACGACTTTGGCTTTGACCAGTGATAATGGACAACTGTTGCACAACTGCTGGATTGTATGCCATTCAGGTACGACTTTAATTTAATGCAACTTTTGAGGGTTAACCTTCAAGTCTATTTCCCTCAAGTTGCATTAAAGTCGGGTCAAAGTTAACTAAAAGAAAAACAGAAATGGAAGGCGTGTCATCTGTTACTCCACACCTTGGAAGCCCTTTTAGCGCTGGAAGTGACTGTTTTTTGAAACCCAAAGTTAACTAAACCCTGTTTTTAACGCATACTGTTGGACAGGATAATTGGGTTGGTTAGCAGACACTGGTTGGTGAGTTGAGCTGGGAATTTTCTCTTATCTTTCATGCGTTTGTCCTTCCATGTGCTCCTTGCTGTGAAGGTCAGTTATAAGTGGGGGCCGGGGCCATCTCTCTGTTACTGGTGTAAATTTGATAAGGGGACACACTGGGCACCTTTGTTGCCATTGTGCTGTGTGCCCCTGTGCCTTTTGGGCTATATTTGTTATTCATCCATTAGAATGCATGTGCTTCCATTGTGAAGACCCTCATACATTTAGAAGGTTAGGACTGCAGGTGATACAGGGTGCCGTGAAGAGGCCTTGCAGCTTATGCATGCATTTGCAAATGTGTGCTAACTAAACCCCTGTTTTTAAACGCAGACTGTTGGACAGGTTAATTTGGTTGGTAAGCAGACTGGTTGGTCAGTTGAGCTGGGAATTTTCTCTGGTTTTGTCTTCCAACCCTTATGCCGCGTACACACGATCGGAATTCTCGTCGGAAAAAGCTCTGCCGGTTTTCCCGACGGAATTCTGCTCAAACTGTTTTGCCTACACACGGTCACACCAAATTCCAACTGTCAAGAACGCGGTGACGTACAACACTACAAGGAGCCAAGTTCAATGCTTCCGAGCATGCGTCAAATTGTTTCCGAGCATGCGTAGGAATTTTGCGCGTCAGAATTGCTACAGACGATCGGAATTTCCGATAGAAACCTTTTCCGTCAGGAAAAATTTAGAACATGCTCTCAATTCTTTGCTGTCTGAAATTCGGCCAGCAAAATTCCGATGGAGCCTACACACGGTCGCATTTTCCGATGAAAAGCTCTCATCGGTCTTTTTCTGGACGGAATTCCGATCGTGTGTACGCAGCATTATCCCTCCCAGATTACCCAATAACATTCAGTATATGGGGAAGGTGGCTAGGCTACCAGAGCATCATATTGATTCTTGTAAACATTAATGGGCTTGTTCAATAAAAAATGCCAAGTGCGAAGCTCAAAGTATAGTAGTACATAGCAAGAATTCACAATTTACTTTGCTAAAGCCAACTCAGCAGGTGCCCATTCAGAATGGTGCACTGTAAAGCATTTTACCAAGTGTTCCCGCAATGCATGACAATGCAGGTATCGTGCTGCAGTGTATTACTGTGCCATTCATTTGTAGTACTGTGTGTTGCAATTAAAAAGAAGGAACAAGAGTTTTTTTTGGGTTGTTGTCATGCATTGGCAGCCCTTTTTATAATGTTAACATGCGCCTCAACACAGAGTGGGCTTAGTGACTGTTGGTACTACAGTTTTCATTGAGAGCTTCACATTAACTGGTTGTTGAATAAGCCAAATATATTGCCCATTAGATTAAGTTGTAGAATAAATAAAAGTCTGAGGATGAGAGTCATGCTTTATTGACACTCTGGTACTGTAGTACCAGAACAATGACAGAGTAATGTTTCATATTTCCGTTGCTTTGAATTACAATTCTTAGACTGCGTAGTATAAAAAAATATATAGAAATCAGGTTAGCAGTGCCCAGTGCCGACACTAGAAAGGAAGATGAAAACATGTCACAATCACGCAGTTGGACCCTAAATGTCTATAGAGATGATGCTGTTGGTGACTCGGGGACCATACCAGCCGGACCAGTTCTAGTGTCCTTCCCGCCATGCTGAAAAGATATGTAGCGCACTCCTGGTCCATAGTTACTGAATGTGTGTGTTACCTAAAGGGGAAGAGAAAGAGAAGTCTTAACATAAAATTGAATTAAGGGTTGCTACACATACAATTTATGTGGAAAAGGGGTTAAAATTAACAGGAAATGATATAACGTTAGAAAAGTAAGAAACTGGGCTCTCTGGGGAAATTAACTAAAGCACTGTATCAGATGGGGGGGTGTTTAAGGGAGGATGGGGGGATAAAAACAAGAGGCTGGTGGTCCTAAGATGTACAATTCAGCAGCACTTCAAGGATAGAGAGAATCAGCTCTCTGGTAGAAACAGGGAACAGCAGAAGGTGCTTCTAAGTGCAGTCTAAACAAGTATTTATTGCCTCAAGGAGATAAAACACTCACAGGAACCAATAGGTAGAAAGGCTCATCTGTGTAATGGGTGTCACCGAGTCCCAGCGGAAGCTGGAAGAGCAGTTGCCGCTGTGAGAACCAGCGTGCAACACGGGACTCAGAAGTGGGCGGAATGCTTTTCAGGGCGGCCTATTGGCTGCTCCTTCATGCCGAGCAATAGGCTGCTTGGAAAGGCGTTCACCCACTGCTGATGTCAATTCCGGGTCCCGCGTTCCATGGTTCCCCCTTGCTGACTGGCCCCAGATCTTCCATCAGCGCTGCCGTCTGACACGGAGAATACCATACATGGACAGAACTAGCCGGACACCACCGGATGTCTCCTGGACTCCACTGGGATTCCTAATCCTATATAGTGACTTCTATTACACATTACATTGAGCCTTTCTACCTACTGGTTCCTGTGAGTGTTTTATCTCCAAGTAATCAATACTTCTGCCTTCTGCTGTTCCCTAATGATACAAAGTTGTCAGAACTTTGTGTGTGGAAGATTGCAGCTCTTCTAGAACATTCTATGTCAGTTACCCCGTCAGTGAGTGTCAGAGGATAGTACCATGGTGCTTGGGGGGGGGGGTGGGAGGGGGGCGGGGGGGGGGGGGGGCGGGGGGGGTGCGCGGGGGGGGGGGGGGGGGGGGGGGCCCACCCAGCCTTTCCAAAAAGTGTTGAAACCAAAGATACTGAGTGCTGCAATGGAGGAGAGGGTTGCTACGAGTGGTGTCAAAATATCAGAATTTCGGTTCAAACATGAGATTTTACACGTATTGATGCAACTCTTTACGTAAAGCAACATTATGGAAGGATCTGTAAGGAATTGTAATTGGAACATTACATAATGCCATTGGCCATCAGAACGCTGCGGTAGGTTCACGGGCTGTGGGTGGAATTCCTGTATGGTTTTCTTGTCTTCGGAAAGCAGTCGGACCAACAACTCATACTGGCAGCTACAGTCCTTCCTAGCCGCATACCTGAGGGGAAGAAAGTTTCATAGGGCGTTACCACAACTTTGATAAAATATTGTACCTAAGCTGTAGTCTGCTTATATAACTCAAATTTTTAACCCCTTCCTTCCCACCTAAGGATAAAACAAATCTAAATGTCTAAGCACAATTTTGCAACTTTGATATGTGTTAGTAAAACTGTAAATATCAGCACTCCACAACTTTGCATACAGGTGGATTATACCACTTTTTTTTTTTTCAGAACAAATTGGACTTTCATTTAGTGGTAAATGGTAATGGATTTTTCCTTGATTTTTAGTTTTTTTTTTTTTACAAAAGAAAACTAGCCCAAAATAGTAAAAAAAAAACAAACACTTTTTTTTTTTAATTTAGCTTTATATTTCTTGCTACTACCATATTTTACCACCAGAGAACAACCCAAAATGGAACATTTAAGAGCTATGGGCGGAAGTGACATTTTGACATCGCTTCCGCCCTGCAATGGTATGGAGACGGTGGGGGCCATCTTCCCCTCACTCGTCTCCATACCCAGCATTGGAGAAGATCCGTTCGCCTCCTGAAAAATGGACAGGCGGACCCAATCGCTCCGCTGGTGTGAAAGGGGCTTTATGGTTTAACCGCTAGCCGACTAGCCGCCGCAGTTATACTGCGACAGGTTGGCACGGCTGCGCAAATCATCATAGCTCTGTGTCGGCTCTTTAAGACACTATAGCAGGCACGTGCACAGCCGATGCGCATGCCAGGCGGGCGCGATGTCCACGGGGCACCCGCGATAGTTTCTGACAGAACGAGAATGGGGATCTGTGTGTGTAAACACACAAATCACGGTTCTGTTAGGGGAGTAGACAGATCGTGTGTTCCTACAAAGTAGGAACAACGATATGTCTCCTCCCTCCGTCAGTCACATCCCCCCTACAGTTAGAAACACACCTAGGGAACACAGTTAACACCTTGACATTTATACAGTAATAAGTGCCTATTTTTAGCTCTGATTGCTGTATAAATGTCAATGGTCCCAAAAAGGTGTCCGCTGTGTCCACCATAATGTCGCAGTCCAGAGTAAAAAACGCAGATCACTGCCATAACTAGTACAAATAAAATAATAAAAATGTCATCAAACTATCCCCAATTTTGTAGACATGATAACTTTTGTGCAAACCAATCAATATATGCTTATTGCGTTTTTTTTTTATAGAAAAAATATGTAGAATACATATTGGCCTAAACTGATGAAAAATTATTTTTTTTTTACATTTTTTTTTGGGATATTATAGCAAAAAGTACAAAATTTAGTGTTTTCAAAATTGTTGATTTTATTTTTTGTTTATAGCGCAAAAAATAAAAACTGCAGAGGTGATCAAATACCACCAAAAGAAAGCTCTATTGGTGGGGAAAAATGGACATTGATTTTGTTTGGGTTACAACGTCGCACGACTGCGCAATTGTCAGTTAAAGCGACACAGTGCTGTATTGCAAAAAAAATGGCCTGGTCGTTAAGGGGCCACATCCTTCCGGGGCTGAAGTGGTTAATGTTCTTTTGGCTATTTTTCTCTTAGCATTCAATTTTACATTCACCTGGCAAAAGGCAACAAACAAACTAAAAATGCATACTCCAAACATTACAGGTATTATTTTTGTTGAAATGATGAAACATTTGCATCGCAAGTTTTTTTTTTTAATAAAATAGATTATTATTAAAGGAGTTGTAAAGTCTCAGGGTTTTTGACATTAATGCATTCTATGTTTGTGCTGCAGCAGCTCCCCCCAGAGCCCCCCTTTTTCTTACCTGAGCCAGTTCGTTCCAGCGACGAGCATGAGCCCCGCGGCTCCAGCCTCTGTCTTGGGTCCTCATTAAACAGATTGATAGCAGCGGGGGCCAATGGCTCCTGCTGCGATCAAATCCAGTGACGGGGGCGGGGCCGAGTCTTGCTGTCTGTGTCAATGGACGCAGCAGCAGGACTCGGGTGTATCCCCATGGAAGTCGGCTCTTCGTGGGGGGCACCCGATGAAGAGGAGGGGCCAGGAGCGCCGTCGGGGCACCCCAGAAGAGGAGGATCGGGCTGCTCTATGCAAAACCCTTGCACAGAGGAGGCAAGTATAACATGTTTGTTATTTAAAAAAAAAAACGCCTACAATCACTATAAAGTGTATGTAAACTAACAACTTCCCTTTTTTGCTCTTTGGTCTGTTAAATATACTGACTCTTACCCAGCTATCTCTCTGACCTATAAAACATCTACCTCTTCTGTTGAAGAGAAAAAGGGAGAACCTTAATCAGAAAATACAGGAGGAGATTTACTAAAACTGGAGCATGCTCTGCATAGAAACCAATCAGCTTCCAGGTTTTATTGTCAAAGCTTAACTGAAGACGCTGATTGGCTACCATACACAGCTGCACCAGATTGTGAACGCTCCATCTCCCCCACAGTATCTTTGAAGTTGCTAAGTCACAATTCCCATTTGCTCTGCACAGATACAAGATTCATCCTACAACTCTCCCTCCACCAATCGCATGTGAGATATATTCCGTAGATTGGGATCAGCTTATAAGTTACACTTACCAGTCTGTGACGATAATGGCCGGTTGAGCCTTGTCCAAAATCTCAGCAGTGAACCCCTCTTTCTTTAGGTCAATAATCTGGGACTTCTTGCAGGTTCTGCAAAGATCAAAAGATTTTTTTTTTTAATTCTTTAGGACCTCAAGAAAATCCTATACAACATGATCTATATACATTGAAAAACCTTCTACCAGAAACGTATCCTTTTCACACCTGGTTGTGTTCCCCCCAAATCCATCAGAGAAAATGTCCTAGTTGTAGACTTTAAAAAAAAAAAAACTTGGACTACCGGTATATCAAAAGATTTAAATACCCCCACCTTTTGTAAAAAAATTTAATAAAAAATGGACCCTAATAAAAAAAAAAAGTGCATCATTGTTTGCATTAGCAAAGCATTGCAACTGCAATCAGTGGATCGTGGGTGCCATGCTTGGGTCTCTGCAGATTATTTCCCAGCCTCAGGTCCTCATGCAGACCACTCCCCCAGGAATTATGTACCATCACATCTGGAGAAGTAAATGCTGCACATGTGCTCCATTAGGAACTCCAAGTCATTTTTCATGGCAGCAGATGGGACTGGTGGTCCTCCATTCACGTTTGTGTGCCTTATCTGAGTGGATAAGGTAGCTGTGTGGATGAGCCATGCAATTTAACTAAAAATACAGGATGCTATGGGCAGAAGTACCCCATGATTGAGGCTTCGGAATGTGACTAATTCATAGTACACCCAACATTTTGGGTGAACATAAAACGTGGTCAGAAAGGTGGACTAAAGGCATTATCTTTTTTTCATTTTGGAAGCAATGCAGGCCGGTCAAGTTCCTCCACCCCAAATTCGCTCATCCATGTCTTTATCGACCTGGATTTCTGCACTGGTCCAAATCATTTGGTGGAGGGGGGATTATGGTGTGGGGGGTTGTTTTTCAGGGGTTGGGTTTGGCCCCTTAGTTCCAGTGAAGGGAACTCTTAAGGTGTCAGCATACCAAGACATTTTGGACAATTTCATGCTCCCAACCTTGAAGGAACAGTTTGGGGATGGCCCCTTCCTGTTCCAACAGGACTGCCCACCAGTGCACAAAGCAAGGTCCATGCCAGGGATCCTCAAACTACGGCCTTCCAGCTGTTGCAGAACTACACATCCCATGAGGCATTGTAAAATTCTGACATTCACAGACATGACTAGGCATGATGGGAATTATAGTTCCTGAACAACTAGAGGGCCATCGTTTGAAGATCCTTGGTCCATACAGACATGGATGAGCGAGTTTGGGGTGGAGGATCCCAATCGAACACCTTTGGGATGAATTAGAGCAGATACTGAGAGCCAGGTCTTCTAGCCCAACAGCTTGATCTCACAAATGTGCTTCTGGAAGAACGGTCAAACATTCCCATAGATACACTCCTAAACCTTGTGGACAGATATCCCAGAAGAGTTGAAGCTGTTATAGCTACAAAGGGTGGGCCAACTCAATATTGAACCCTACGCACTGAGACTGGAATGCCATTAAAGTTCATGTGTGTGTAATGGCAGGTGGCCCAATACTTTTGGTAATATAGTGTATCTTTATTAAATAAGCGTTTCTATTACCTGTTAAAAAAAAAAATAAGCGTTTCTAGAATCCAATTCCACTTCCTAGAATATGTGACTTTCAAAACTGCAGGAGTAGGTTGATGTTTCTTTTGGGGCTATTCAGAAGAGAATACAGGGGGTCCCCGGGTTACAAACATGTTAGGGACTGTAGGTTTGTTCTTAAGTTGAATCTGTTTGTAAGTCGGAACAGGTACATTTTTTAAGTGTAGTTCCAGCCAGAAAAACTATTTTTAAGCTTTTTGGATATCATAGGGAAGGGTTATCACCCCTGTAATGTTTGTTTTGCTGCCTGTGCCCCTGTTCAGAAGATTTCACCTCACTTTCCGTCCCAATGACAATTGGATTTTGAAAATTTTGGGTTGTTGTGGAAACAAGCCTTGATAAAAAAAGCATCAGTGGAGGTACCTTTTTCCCATAATAACCCTTACCGGAGTGAATTTCCATTCCTAGGGATAGATTTCCTCTCACTTCCTGTTGTCTCCCTCCGTTTGTAAGTAGGAGTCGTTTGTAAGTCGGATGTTTGCAACTAGGGGACCCCCTGTACTGGTATTTAGGATTTTAGCAAGTAAAAGCTCCCCCTTATGTGATGGAGATGAGGAGGGAGAGGCTTTATGTAGTCCAACAAAGGATAACTGGGCAGGGCTGACACTGGTTGGAATTTCAGTGTAGTAGAAACACAGTTGCCAACTCAAACAGGCCATTAGGAGCCGAGCGCAGAGATGTAATCAATAGATTTTTTTTCGTCCAGAGTTCAACCATCCCATGTGCCATTAGAAGTGTAAAATGAAAATCTAAAACAGTTTACAGCATTTTTGTGTTCATGACATTAATGAAGGAAAATTGGCCTTACTGGTTAGAGGTTACAAAGTATTTTGAGACGGATGGATTTGGAAAAGGCTCTCCTTCACCTCCAGGCAAATCTTCAACCTTCCATTTATCACCACCATTTTCATCTATGGTCCAGTATTTTAAATCCTCTACAGCGGGGAACACAGAATCAGAAAACACATGTAGTTTAGACAACAAACAGCAAAAGTCATGTTTTCCACCAATATAAATGTTATAATATAAAATTGATTGTAGGCACACATGGTGACGTCTGCTTTAAAAACGTCCACGTCTGTGGAATTATTAAAGCAGAACTCTAGCCATAAACCTCATATCAAATAAAACCAGTGTTGGCTGTAATATTCAGCTTCAATACAGATATTTCCCCCTCCGTGCCTTTCTGCTGTCCTCAGTCTGATGACCATCATCGTCCCTCCCACATCCTCGGAGCCCAAGTCACCCTGGACCTATCCCCAGCCTGTGACTGGACAGTGAAAGAAGTCAATCTCCGTCTCCCCTCCACGTAAATGGAATTATGTACAACCCAGAATGTTGGATTTGGGCTTCAACGTTCATACACTACAACATTGAATTCTTGTTTTTTTGTTTTGTTTAAAAATAACAAACATGTCATACTTGCCTCCTCTGTGCAGTTGGTTTTGCACAGAGCAGCCTGAATCCCCACCTTCTCCAGGGCCCTCACCGGCGTTTATGGCTCCTTCTTCTTCCTGCTGGGTGCCCCCACAGCAAGCAGCTTGATATAGGGGGCACCCAAGCCAGGCTGCTGCTCTGTGTCTCCATTCAGACGTGGAGCCGTGGCTCAGCCCCGCCCCCCCTCTTTTCTCATGGGCTGACTGACTTTGACAGCAGTGGGAGCCAATGGCGCCTGCTGCTGTCTCAGCCAATGAGGCGAGAGTCCCGAACAGCCGAGCCTCTTGTGCAACATTGCTGTATCAAGATGGGACCTTCTGCCTTCAGAACTACTTTAAAGTGTTACTAAACCCACAACAGTAAAAGCAGTCTTTATATGCAGTAAAGCATGCTTGCTATACTCACTCTGGAACCTAAGGGGTTAATCCTGCATTGTGTAAAAAGCACAGAGAGCACACAGAGCCATGTGGGCACTCTGCACATGCTCAGTTTGGTGTGTATTGCTAGAGAGGTTTTTTTTTTTCTTGGGAGAGTGCATGTGATCAGCACAGGGCCAATCAGCACTGACCAGACAGAGGGTCAGGGGTCCCCCAGCCTCATAGGACAATCAGGGGAGAATGAAAAGCTTTAACCAGACACTGATAGAAGTCACTAGACTGCTATATACTTCTGATGAGAAAAGGTATTTAGCAGTTTATATTTACTAAAATAATTGCATTTCCATGTTCTGTGTACTGTGGGAGACCAGATATAGTGAATGCAGGCTCCTGGGTTTAGCAACACTTCAAGGCTACATTCACAATGCTGCAATCCAATGATTTTCAGTGCGATTATGTTGTGCAACTTGGATGTTGGGCCTCTTCCCAACAACCCTGGCCTTTGGTTGTCTGGGTCTGCGGACGGGGGCTTATCGGAATCCGGGAGCCCCCTTTAATAAGGGGGCCCCCAGATCTCGGGCCCCCCCACCCTATGTGAATGAGTATGGGGTGAGAGAGCGTGAGAAGAGGCCAGAGAGTGCAAAGGAGTCTGAAGAGACCCCCGAAGTTGGAAGAAGACCCCCAGAGCTGCCTAATAAATTACTTTAAAAACCTGTCTAGTGGGTTTTTTTTTATTGACACTTTTTTCCCCAGGTGAATGGGTAGGGGTACAATGTACCCCATACTCATTCACATAGGGTGGGGTGCCAGGATCTGGGGGCCGCCTTATTAAAAGGGGGCTCCCGGATTCCGATAAGCCCCCGCCCGCAGACCCCGACAACCAACGGCCAGGGTTGGCGGGACGAGGCCCTTTCTTCTCATCAACATGGGGACAAGGTGCTTTAGGGTGGGGGGGGCCGCAGGGCTCCCCCTTCCCCAAAGCACCCACCCCCCATGTTGAGGGCATGCAGCCTGTTACGGTTCAGGAGGGGGCGCTTGCTTGTGAATGGACTCTAGCAGAATCGCACAAAGTGCTTATTTTGTATCCTTACAAATACAGTAAGCACCTGTATATCAAATGAAACTGAACTCTTCATGTAACTAATCACATTTTAATTCATACACTCAAACAGGAATAACAATCTCACCTAGAGCACGGGGATTTTTGATCAAGTTGTTCTTCTGGCTAGATAGAAGAAAATTATTGGTGAAAGATTACCATTATAACATCAGAAACATAATTTTCATGAACATACATGTCATGCTTGCTCTTTTATTGGAGCTCCTCCCCACTGCAGTGTGTCCCCACAGGAGGCCACTTGCTATGGGGGGCACTTGTGTGTGCTCGCTCCTGAGCTCTGCTCTGTATGTCCATAAGACACACAGTGCGGGGTTCAGCTCTGTTCCCCCACTTCCTCCTCACTGGCTTATTAACAGCGGGAGCTAATGTCTCTCACTGCTGTGTCTGAGCCCATGAGGAGGGAGAGAGCCTGGAGAACAGCTGCTCTCATGCACATCGCTTGATCGAGATGAGGCTCAGGTAAGGACCTTGGGTGGGCTGTGTTGGGGAGCTGCATACTGAAGATTTTCTTACCTTCATGCATGGAATGCATCAAGGTATAAAAACCTCCAGCCTTTAGAATAACTTTAACCACTTCAGCCCCGGAAGGATTTACCCCCTGTGACGAAACGCTCCCACACTCCTCTTGAGTGCGTTTGTCATATACCACTTCCTCCCAGTCTGAATATAGATCTCAGATATTCCACCCGCTCCCAAGCACCAAACGAGACGAAACTTGCTTAGTGCTAGCATGGACTGTTTTATTTAGAACCAAACTGACAAGTATTTATATACAGTAGAAGAGGAGATCCCCCCTCCTGCTCATTTTACTCTAACAAATTAACATGAGCTAATTAAATAATCCCTTTAAGCAGCCGATGTGACTCTGTGCCCATCAGGATTTCACTACAGGTCAGACTTTTCTTCACCGAGCTTCACACAGTTGATTATAAATCATCATAATAACAACCACAAGACAGCAGGAGCTCCATTAGGAGTCGGCCCGTCTCCTACATTGTACAGAGGACAATGTGATCAGCTCTCTCAATTAACATCTTGAGTTCATCAACAAACTAAGAATAGTCTTTACATATATCCTGCATTGAATCTGACTAGCACAGATTATATTGGGGTCCTCATTCACCCTGTGCCCTAGAGACACAGGGTGATTTACACATAAGAGGGTCCGGGAAGCTGGACAAGGAGCCTCCAGAACTCTCCATGGCAATCTGAGTTCCACAAACCCCTGACCCAAAGTCACTCCTGTCACACCCCCTTTCCTGACCAGAGCACTTTTTGCGATTCGGCACTGCGTCATTTTAACTGACAATTGCGCGGTCGTGCGACGTGGCACCCAAACAAAATTGACGTCCTTTTTTTTTTCTCGCAAATAGAGCTTTCTTTTGGTGGTATTTGATCACCTCAGCGGGTTTTACTTTTTGCGCTATAAACAAAAAAAGAGCGACAATTTTGAAAAAAAATTTTTTTTTGCTATAATAAATATCCCCCAAAAATATATAAAAAAATGTTTTTTCCCTCAGTTTAGGCCGATATGTATTCTTCTACATATTTTTGGTAAAAAAAAAATTAAAAAAATTCGCAATAAGTGTATACTGATTGGTTTTCGCAAAAGTTTTATCATCTACAAAATAGGGAATAGTTTAATGGCATTTTTATTATTATTTTTTTTTATTAGTAATGGCGATCTGCGATTTTTTTTACCATGACTGCGACATTATGGCGGACGCATCGGACACTTTTGACACTATTTTGGGACCATTGTCATTTATACAGTGATCAGTGGTATAAAAATGCACTGTTTACTGTGTAAATGAATCTGGCAGGGAAGGGGTTAACTACTAGGGGGTGATCAAGGGGTTAAGTGTGTCCTAGGGAGTGATTCCAACGATGGGGGGGGTGGGCTACTACTCACATGACAGCGATCACCGCTCCCGATGACAGGGAGCAGTGATCTGTCATGTCACTAGGCAGAATGGGGAAATGCCTTGTTTACATAGGCATCACCCCGTTCGGCAGCTCCGTGACACGATCGCTGGTGGACATTGAGTCCGCGGGTCCCTTGGACACGTTGTACACGGCGGGCGCGCCCACCCGCTAGCCCTACCAAAGGGTACAGGTACGCCCATTTGCCCACCGCTGCCATTGTGCCGACGTATATTGGCGTGCAGTGGTTGGCAAGTGGTTAAAGCAACGGGGAGCAATCATGTTTATTTTAAAAGGGTCACTCTTATTCTAGGTAGATTCAAATTGCATTAATGAATTGAAGAGCAATTACCCCAATTTTTGGCCAAAGGGAAATCAACTATTTTTCTGCAAAATAAGTTTGTCAACATGTGACAGACCCGACAGGGGCATTAGGAGGGGACTGCAGGGTGGTCTCTTGCCTATTGACTATGGGCCCCTGGGGGACCTTTTGGAGTAGTTTTACTTTGGATTCAAGTCCGTGTATCCCTGAGACACACAGACTCTGAGAACTGGAGGACCCAGATACAGATTTTGGGCCTCTGTGTTTTGTTGGGGGTAAAGAACCAACTGCCCAAAACAGCTTTGGCTGCTTCAACCCCCTCCTATAATTAGAGACTCAATGCAGAAGATTACAATCGGCTTAAAACAACCTGATGCTGGGGGTCTCCTGCTGTTATATGTTATAATGTGTACCCGTGTTTGCCTATCCTGTCTAGGTGTGAAGGGTCTTCCTCCCATTGTGTGCCTCCTAGCTGTGCATTCCCCTTGTTAATTGAGTCACCTATTGTTTCTGTCTGTTTGCTAATCCTCCTAGAGATTTATAAGATGTGATTAGTCTTGTGTGGACTTTGCCTCATTACTTAACCTCTGTGGGCTATTTACCCCCATGTGTAATATTTCTTTTCATTGTTCATGTGATGACTGCTCCTGTTTTTTTTCTGTTCAAAAAAATTATTACTTTTGGTTCTACCTCAATATCTTGTCTGCGTATAATGCTTGGGGTAACAGGCTGGTAATAGCTACCGGTCTGCTGGAAGGGTTTGGAGGGTAGGAGGCATCCGGGTTGGGGTGCCAGGTGCTCCGCCACACAAAATTTTTGAGATTATCATTATAAACACTGTAGTATGCTTGCATTACAAAACCAATAAGTATACCATCAATTACAAACATACGCTACAGATCTAGTTATTCAGCTAGACTGGGCCAATCCTGTTGCCAGTGCAGTTTTTAGGCTGTGTTTGCAAAGGTCCACAGATCAGCCCCTATTGCTTTACCTCTCACCTTGTGACTTACAATATTGCAGGCTTGTAAAGTTACTGCCATACCTTCATCTGATAATTTCCTGTTAAGTCTTTGTAGCCTTGAGCTCTACATTTTTCCCTATCCTGCATGGTGTGTGCACAGAAAAATAGATCCCATACATCGTGTGTGAACAGGTCAATGGTAATCTTACCTATTTGTTGACCACATATTTCCAGTCACAGTCCCCGCAGCTGAACAGGATCTCACGTCCACTATGTAAAATAAATAAAACATAAGAGAATTACAATCAGCATGCAAAAAAATAAAAAAAAGTGGTACTTTGCAAAGTCCATACATAATAAGAACATATACTGAGAATTACACCCGGCATACAGGACAAGAGAAGTGGTACTGTGCAGAGTCCATACATACAGAATAAGAACACAGTCTTCTCGCTCTTTTTCTGGGTCTTCTCCCTCTGTTCTTCTTCCGGTGTTGACTCAACGCTCTTTCCCGCTCTAATCTAATTCTGGGTGCGTGGTGTGCCACTACTTATATTGGCATAGGGCGGGGGTCACTGGAGGCCCACCCCTTATGATGTCACCACCCATCATGCCTAGGCGGTGACGTCATAAGGGGCGGGCCTCTGGATGACATCACCCGGTGACCCTGCCCCATGGCAATATAAGTAGTGGCACACTGCGCACCCAGCATTAGAGCGGGAGAGAGCGTCGAAGAACCAGAAAAAGAGTGAGAAGACAGCGGACAGAGGGAGAAGACAGCGGACAGAGGGGGCTAGAACATGTCAGTGGAGAAGATCCAGAGAGGGGAGAAGAACCAGCAGAGGCAGAAGAAGTCAGAAGAGACCCCGGAGCTGCCTAATAAACTTACTTTAAAAACCTGTATACTACGTTTTATTTTTGATACTTTTTTTGGGGTGAATGGGTAGGTACAATGTACCCCATACTCATTCACATAGGGTGGGGATCTGGGGGCCCCCTTGTTAAAGGGGGCTTCCAGATTCCAATAAACTACCCGCCTGCAGACCCCGACAACCAACGGCCAGGGTTGTCTGGAAGAGGCACTTGTCATCAACATGGGGATAAGGTACTTTGGGGTGGGGGGAGCAGGGCCCTCCTTGCCCCAAAGCATCCACCCCCCCATGTTGAGGGCATGCAGCCTGGTACAGTTCAGGAGGGGGGGTGCTCGTTCGTCCCCACCCCCTTTCTTGACCTGCCGGGCTGTGTGCTCAGATAAGTGTCTGGTATGGATTTTGGGGGGGACCCCCACGCCGTTTCTTCTGCGACTCCTTCTCAATTGCAGGGTTAATTAGCCCAGACAACAATGGCTGAAGGAGGAGCCACATTGGCCTCATTTACGTTATAGAAAACAACAGACAGGTGGCTGGAGTTGATGACATTAGCATCTAACACTATGGTTCCCAACAGTAGGAATCGGTCACTATTTGTAATATGGCAAATACAGGGTTCCCAGAGTCTGTGTCTCTTGGGGGACATGGACCTGAATCCAAAGTAGCACCACCTCAAAGGTCCCCAGGCATACAGCTCACAAAGAACACCGTTCCCCCACATGCCAGGGCCCACAATCGGTCAGCAAGAGGCTGGCATTCAGTCCCCTCCAAAAGCCCCTGTCCCGGCTAGGTCTGTCACAATTATGATACATGAAAAAAATTGCTAGTATCATTAATGACTTAGTGCTTCGTTTTAATCAACTTGGGGACCCTGGGTGTCGCACATACACGTACCCCTGTCCTTCACTCCAGGTGTGAACTCCGAGCTCCTGCGTTTTTGGAAAGGGTCGGGGACTTTTTTTTGCATGCAAAATGCAGCGTTTTTGTAAGTCAATGGACCCGCATCCAAAACGCAAGTACCGCAATTTTGCCACGATTTGCGTTTTTTTTTCTTTAATTTTTTTTACACTGTATATGGCTGGTTGCTAAGCAACTACAGTGTAAAAAAAAAATAAACGAAAAAAAAAAACGCAAAACGTGGCAAGCACCGCAAAAAACGCTCAAAAGCAACATGCATAGATGTGAATCGAGCCTAAAGCCCCATACACACGGTCGGATTTTCCCATGGATTCTGTCCTATCGGACAATGTTGTCGGAAAATCCGACCGTGTGTAGGCACCATCGGACAGTTTCCATCGGATTGTCCGACGGACAAAGTCCTATCACCTGCTGGATAGATTTTTCGACAACAAAGTCCGATCACACCAAATCCGATCGTGTGTATCGAATTCCTGACGGACAAAGTGCCACGCATGCTCAGATCACATTACAAGACCAAAGCTATTGGCTACTAGCCTCTACGTAGTCCCGTCGTACGCAACAAACGTCACCACGTTCAGAATGATCGGATTTTCCGACAACTTTGTCCGACCGTGTGTACGCAAAACCAACATCGGACAAAGTACGACGGACATGATCCGACGGACCTGGTCCTCGGATAATCCGTGCGTGTGTATGGGGCTTTAGACTAAATTGAAATTTGACTTCAAAATTAACACTGGTCTGTAGTGCATGTTCATACCTGAATACCATAAATAATAACATTCGATTTTTCACTCCAGCAGTATATAATGAGTTTGGAAATTGTAGAGAAATGTTAACTAATGCATTACAATTTAATTACACCCATTAAAATGAGTTTTAGTCAACTAAAATGTACTGAAGATTTAGTCGACTAAATACGGTAAGTAGGACATTTTAGTCAACTAAAATCTGCTGGAGATTCTACTAAATACGACTAAAACAATTGCAAAAGACTAAAATGGGACTATATCTAAAATGCCATTTTAGTCCTAAGACTAAGGCCGGATTCACACCTATGCATTTTTAGTGCATTTTGCAGATTTGCACTACAGTCCATTTAACATGGTTTCCTATGGAACACGTTCTGTAGTGCAAATCTGCAAAATGCAAAAAGCACTAAAACTGCCATAGGTGTGAATCCAGCCTAAAACTAAATCGAAATTTGCTGCCAAAATTAACACTGCCCCCAAGTCTGTTGGTTGTATATTGTAAGGGTCCTGACCAGATCCCCCTGACATTACCTCTTATTAGGCTCGATTCACATCTATACATGTTGCTTTTGAGCGTTTTTGCGGTGCTTTCCGTGTTTTGCGTTTTTTTTCTTCGTTTTTTTTTTTTTAACACTGTGGTTGCTTAGCAACAAGCTATATGCAGTGTGAAAAAAATGCAAATCGCAG
This sequence comes from Lithobates sylvaticus, assembly GCA_028564925.1. Lineage (NCBI taxonomy): Eukaryota > Metazoa > Chordata > Amphibia > Anura > Ranidae > Lithobates > Lithobates sylvaticus. The sequence continues at coordinate 305,001,937 of CM053031.1, read as the reverse complement.
TAAAAACGCGGTACTTGCGTTTTGGATGCGGGTCCATTGACTTCTATTACATGCAAAACGCTGCATTTTGCATGAAAAAAAGTCCCTGATCTTTCCAAAAATGCAATGATGTGAACATGTTCCATAGGAACCCATGTTAAAAAATTTCCATGCATTTCTGAACAATGCATCAAAAAAAAAAAACGCATTAGTGTGAATCAAGCCTTAAGCCCCATACACACGCTCGGATTATCCGAGGACCAGGTCCGTCGGATCATGTCCGTCATACTTTGTCCGATGTTGGTTTTGCGTACACACGGTCGGACAAAGTTGTTGGAAAATCCGATCATTCTGAACGTGGTGACGTTTGTTGCCTACGACGGGACTACGTAGAGGCTAGTAGCCAATAGCTTTGGTCTTGTAATGTGATCTGAGCATGCGTAGCACTTTGTCCGTCGGACAACCGTACACACGATCGGATTTGGTGTGATCGGACCGTGTTGTCGGAAAATCTATCCAGCAGGAGATAGGACTTTGTCCGTCGGACAATCCGACGTACACTGTCCGATGGTGCCTACACACGGTCTGATTTTTCAACAACATTGTCCGATCGGACAGAATCCATGCAAAAATCCGACCGTGTGTATGGGGCTTTAGTGTCCACCAGTGTTATAAGAGGAGTCCTTATAGTTCTCCCATAAAGGGCAGTTTGTCTCCCATGGTTGAGATGGAGGATCTTTCGTTCTATGACTAGTGTAGGACCCACTGATAATGGGGTACAGGGAGTCCTCGAGTTACGAACCTCCGACTTACGAACGGCAGCGGGCACATCATAAAACGGCGTTTGCGCATGCGCGGCTACTTGCCAGAACATCGGAAAACAACGTTTACGCATTCGCGGCTACTTGACAGAACATCGGAAAACATCGTCTCTGCCGTTCTGCGCATGTGCTCCCGACTTAAAAACAAATCCGGCTTAAGAACAAACCGGCAGTCCCTAACCCGTTCGCAACTCAGGGACTGCCTCTACTTTGACGCAGTAGTGGGCTTAGCACTATATGGCCATATGGTGGGACCAAATCCCCATATCTTTGAATATGTTCAGGTGTTTTAAATAGCCTTGCAGGATTTAAATGTAATTTTTGTATGTGTGCTCTGTAATCTATTTTATACAGTACACAAGGACACAAAAATGTTATACATATAATCATTGTAAACATGTACTAAAGAGACAAAGAGGAAAAAAACTGTTTGTATCTCAAAAGAATTCCTAATGCCGCGTACACACGGTCGGAATTCTCGTCGGAAAAAGCTCTGATGGTTTTCCCGTCTAAATTCTGACGGAATTTCGCTCAAACTGTCTTGCCTACACACGGTCACACCAAATTCCGACGATCAATAACACTGCGCCTTCAAAAAGCGTTCGACAGCACTATAAAAGGGAAGTTTAATGCTTCCGAGCATGCGTCGAATTGTTTCCGAGCATGCGTCGGAATTTTGCGCGTCGGAATTGCATACACACGATTGGAAAATCCGATAGAAAGGTTTTCCTTCAGAAAAATTAAGAACAGGTTCTCAATCCAAAGTCCGTCGGAAATTCCGACAGAAAAAGACCGTTGGGCATACACACGGTCGGAAAATCCGATGAAAAGCTCGGACTTTCCGACCGTGTGTACGCAGCATTAGAAATTCAGATGGACTCTAAATAAAGCTGCAGTAAAAGGAAATATAAAAGAAAACATATCAGTGGTAAAGTAGCTGAGAGTAAAAAGGATCTATCAGCAGATAAGAAAATGCCTGAAGCAGAACATTAGAAGACATCATACCTGGATTTACTGCTTGGAAAGTTCCGGGAGGACGGATACACACCTGTGTAAGTGAATGCCGCAAAGGTAAGCGATGTTCCCATGTTGGGGGTTTAAATAGGCGAAAAAGGTGCAGAAATGTGAAAAAGAGGGAGGAGAGACGGTTCATTGGACCAATGAAGGATCAACACTGACAAGCCCTGAGGGAAAAAGGAAGGAAATACTTGGATGAAGATGGGGACACTGATACTGATAACAACATTGCCTAAGGAGAGATTCCGTCACACATTTAACCACTTGAAGGCTTTTTCTGGCACTTTTTGGTTACAAGTTTGAATCAGTATTTTTTGCTAGAAATTTACTTATAACCCCAAACATTATACTTTTTTTTTTTTTTTTTTTTTGCAGAGACCCTAGGGAATTAAATGGTGATCGTTGCAATTTATGTCGCACCGTATTGTTGCAAACACATTTTTTTTAAAAGAAATACACTTATTTTTTAATTAATTTAAAAAAAAAAAAAAACAACACACAATAGTTACCCCAATGTTTTTGTATAATGTGAAAGAAGATGTTACATACAGTAAATTTGAAAAATTCTTTCGTATCACCACATAATGGTATTGTGGATACGATATAAGATAGCAAATATAATGCCACGTCCCGATATTTTGAATTTTATAAAAAGAATCAACTAATTTGTGTTGAAAAAATGATGGACCATCATTTTTTCAACACAAATTAGTTGATTCTTTTTTATAACATACAGTAAATTGATACCTAACATGTCATGCTTTTGAAATCGCGCACGCTCGTACTACGGTACCTAAAAATCTCCATAGGTGGCGCTTTAAACTCCTTACCCGGTTAGAGCACTAGAATTATTGCTCCCGCTCTAAGGCGATACCTTCACATTATGTATGCGTTCACTTCTGCGCACGAGCACGGAGGGATGGGGGGGACGCTTTAATTTATTAATTTATTTTTTTATTTAACTTTTTATTTTTACACTATTTTTAACCCCACAGTCACCAACACTGCCCTAATGAATGACCGATCTACGTGGTCACAGGCTTTTTCTGTGTCTGCAGTAGGGCTGAAACAACTGATCAATTAATCGACAACTAATCGATTATGAAATTAATCGATTACTATTTTCATAATCGATTAATCGGCCAGTAACATAATGGGGGTTAAAAAAAAAACTAAAATGAGCCCTTTATAGTACAAAAAGATCAAATAATTGCTACTGTAAGTATTACTTTCACAGTTCTACAGTAAAAAAATTAACCCCTACAGTAGTGATTATCTGCTTTATTTTTTATTTTATTTTTATATATATATATATATATTTTTTTTTTTGTACTATAAAGGGATCATTTTTGTTTTATTAACCCCCATTACGTTACTAAATGTCTCAGGCCTGGTTCACACCTATGTGTTTTTTTGTGCTTTTTTTTAGAAACGCACTACAGTTCATTTACATGGTTTCCTACGCTTTTTTCAGCCACTGCTGTTTGGAAAGGGTCAGGGACTTTTTTTTTTTTTTTTAACGCAAAACTGTGCTTTTTTGGTTCAATATACTTCAATGGAGAAGCTGCAGAAAAGAACGTAATGTGTTCTTGCAGCAATTTGTGTTTTTTAATCTTCCCAACAATTAATTGGCCAAAAAAAAGTACATCTCTTCTGTCTGTTATTCTCAGAGTGGATTAAATATTTTGCTCCCTAACCATATACAGTATATCTATATGCAGTGGTAAATATAAATAAGAATAAATTGCCTTTTTTTTAAAAAAAACTTTACATATTAACTAAATTATACACCACACTTTTTTTTTTTTTTAAGGTCATTAACCGATTATTCGAAACAATAATCGGCCAACTAATCGATTATGAAAATAATCGTTAGTTGCAGCCCTAGTCTGCAGACAACGTGAGATAAGGTCTAGGGGCAGTGATGGCGAGCCACGGCACCCCAGATGTTTTGGAGCTACATTTTCCATGATGCTCATGCACTCTGCAGTGTAGAAATGTAGTTCCAAAACATCTGGGGTGCCGAGGTTCGCCATCACTGGTCTAGGGCCTGGGTACAAGCCCAGTAGATAAGATGAATGGCTCTGGGAGAGTTATCTCGCGCTTCACGGCTTACGATAAATCCTGTTTATTCCGAATGTATGACCTGGGTGCATGAGGTGCGATTCACTAGTATCTTTGCCAGAATTTTATTGTCTGCGTTCAGCAGAGATATTGGGCGATAATTCTGCGCTAAGGTAGGTTCTTTGCCCTCTTTCGGGAGTACCCTAATGTGTGCCAACAGGGTTTCTGGGGGAATTTGACTACCCTTGGCTATAAAAATAAAGTAGCTACACATAGGGCCGAGTAACAGGGGGAGGAAGCATTGTATGAATATGAGTAACATAGTATGCCTTAAGGCCCGTACACACAATCAGACTTTTTGACAACCAACATGCAAATGAGCTGTTTTGGACCAACATCCGACCGTGTGTACGATCCATCGGACCAACTTTTTCCAGGTTTCATCGGACTTTTGTTGGCTGTGCGAACGGACCAACTTTCTGCCAACAAAAGTCAGATGAACCAAAGTCCGACCGTGTGTACACAAAACCAATGGACTTTTGTACAAACCAATGCAGAACCAATGCAAAAGATCAGACAACAATACAGAAGTTGACCAAAGGTGGCGGTAAAGAGCAGAAAAACCAAGTGATTTGGTGAAAGTTGGCTGAAAAAGTCCTGCCGTGTGTATGCAATACCAACTTGGGGCCAACGCCCTTTGGACAAAAATCCACAGGAAAGTTGGTCCACGGTCCGATCGTGTGTATGAGGCTTTAGTATACCCGTCTGGGCTGGTAAGAGATTCCAGGGTCATCCATTGTTCTTCAGCTAGGGGCGGAATGCCAGACCCAGTCAAGTATGCCTGAATGCTTGAAAGTCTAGAGGCCTGAGGGGTAACCTTTGCATCTAAGGAGTAAAGTTGAGCATAACAGTCTCAGAACATGTAATTTTAGAAGAATGAGAGACTGCTTCTCCAGAGGGAGATTGAAGTTCATGGACATGTGTCTGAGCACGCCATTTACGAGGAGCTCTGGCCAGCATCCTGCCGCATTTATTACTGTGTTTATAATATTTGTGAGAAAGATAACAGCGTTGCCTGCTAACTTTACGGTCCGGCAGGCGTGAAAATAGTTCCCTAAGCTCAGTCAACTGTTTTACTGCCTGGGGGGTCTCTGTGATGCTTATGCCGAAGTTCAGCCTGCTGAAGGTTACCCTATGAAAATCTGCCTGATGTTCTTTCTTGCTTCTAGATCCCTTTTAAATCAGTACGCCTCCGACCACTGCCTTGAGTCCCTCCCAGACCATCCCCTCACTTATATCGTCAGTAGAGTCCCCCCCCCCCCCCTCCCAAAGTAATACATGAGAGTATCAGAAACCGCTGCGACCACTGCAGCATCATCCAGGAGATTTTCGTTTGACCGCCAAAACCAGGATTGGTGAGTGCCCCGCGGCACGGTAAAGGTGGCGGAGACCAAGAAACACCAATGCGTTTTTTTAGTGCGTTTTGCAGAAATGCACTACAGTCCATTTAGCATGGTTTCCTATGGTACACATTCACAGCTATGCGTTTTTGGAAAGGGTCAGGGACTTTTTTTTTCCACGTTTTGCGTGTAAAAGACTTCGATGGAATCACACCAAAAACCCAAGTTTTGTATTTGTTATGTAATTTTTGATGTGTTTTGCATTTTTATTTTTCTGTTTAAAACACTGTATATAGTTGGTTGCTAAGGAGGGGGCCGGGAAGCCAGCCACTGTGTCCTTAACAACCGATGAGTCATCAGCTGTCAGCAGGCTTCTCCGCTGAAAGTTGAATGTAAAAAGAAAAAAACGGCATGGGTTTCCCCCCATAATCCATACCAGACCCTTATCTGAGCATGCCGCCCGGTAGTTCAGGAAGGGAGGGGACAAGCAAGTGCCCCCCCCCCCCTGAAACATACCAGACCGCATGCCCTCAACATGGGGGGGTGGGTGCTCTGCTCCTCCCAACCCCAAAGCACCTTACCCCCATGGTGATGAGGACAAGGGCCTTTTCCCAACAACCCTGGCCGGTGGTTGACGGGGTCTGCGGGCAAGGGGTTTATCGGAATCTGGAAGCCCCCATTAACAAGGGAACCCCCAATATCCCAGCCCCCCCCCATGTGAATGGGTATCGGGTACATCGTATCCCTACCCATTCACCAAAAAAACTGTGAAATGTTAATAAAATACAAGAGCCTGGTTTTGACAAGTCCTTTATTAAATAAGAAGCCCGGAGCCACCTTCTCCCAGAGCCGTCATCTCCCGGGTCGTCTTCTTCTGCTGTGTTCTCCCGCTGAGCTGTCTTTTTCCTCGCCGCTGGTGTCTACTTCATCACTGCTGGTTACCTGCTAGAAAGGCAGTTTCAGGACAATACCGGCTTTTTTGCATTGCGGTGGTGAGGAAGTAGACACCGGCGGCGAGGTAGAAGACAGCTCCGTGAGAGAAGACAGCACTAAAAAAAAGATGGCTCCGGGAGATGACTGTTCCGAGAGAAACACCCACCCCCCCATGTTGAGGGCATGTGGCCTGGTGTGGCTCAGGAGGGGGGGGCAGCTCGCTCGTCCCCTTCCTTTCCTGACCTACCGGGTGGAATGCTCTGATACGGAGCCGGTATGGCCTTTGGGGGGACCCCCCGCAATTTTTAAAAAAATGGCATGGGGGGCCTGGTATGGCCCGGGGGGGGGGGGACCCAACGCCGTTTTTTTAATTTTTTTTGCTTATTTTTTTACCGTCTTTTTTTTTTTTACATCCAGCTTTCAGTGGGGAAGCCCGCTGACAACTGATGACTCATTGGTTGTTAAGGACGTGTCGGCTGGCTTCCCAGCCCCCTCCTTAGCAACCAAGTATATACAGTGTGTTTACAGTGAAACACAAAATGCAAAACGTGCCTAAAAAACGCATGAAGCACAGCTGCATAGATGTTAACCTAGACTTAGGGAGTATCTAGCTGGCCCTCTCCTATTTTTTTTCCTTTCCTTCATTCGCTCTTTTCTCAGTTTCCCTTTATTTTTCTTTGGTTGATAATATTCATTTATAAAATCCGGATACTATTTCCTTGGACAATCTTGCCTTGTACCTTGTACCTGGTGAACCTCTAACTCTGTAAACCTCACAAGAACCTCCTTTTTAGAACAGTGTACAATGTGGATATTCAGCAATGCTGAAGCTGACGTCATTCCTGCCCAGCCAATGAAAGCCGCCGGCGTTCAAAACCCTGAAAATGGCTGCGGGCGCTCCAGAAGAAAGTCACATCTCTGGAGCCAAGGTGGGTATAGTTCCACTTGAAGCTATGCCTTTGCATTACCTGTTTGCCAGATTATTCTGCAAATACCGAACATTATGGGGCGTTCACGGCAAATTTGAATGCCGCAGGACGCCCCATAATGCACTGCGAGATCGCAGTGCATTGGCATCTTATATTGTACCCATTCACCAGAAAAAATGTGTCAAAAAAGTAAAAAGGACAGTTTTTGACAATTCCTTTATTAAAAAAAAAAATAAAGTGGCCCGCGATGTAAATCCATCTTCAATCACGGCACTGACGGACCCGAAAAATAGAAAAAAAAACTCTGCCTCGATGAGAGGCTTCCCCGTGACTGCCGTCTTTTCGCTTTAACAGCTGTTATGTAGGCAAGAGCGGGGCCACCCTGTGATGTAAACGGGTGACCCCGCCCTCCTCTGATGTCAGAAGGGGGCGGGTCACTCGGTTACATCACCGAGCTGCCCCACCCTTGCCTATATAATGGCTGTCAAAGCGAAAAGACGGCGGTCGTGGGGAAGCCTCCAATGGAGGCAGAGTTTTTCCGTTTTATTTTTCAGGTCCGTCGATGCCGTGATTGATGATGGATTTACATCGCGGGACACTTAGTTTTTGACAATTCCTTTATTAAAAAAAAAGTCTCAAGAAGAGAAGAAATTGATTGCACACTCGAATCCAAAGGATGCTGTTAAGGTTTTCTTTATTGTCATAAGCCAGACAAACTTGCAAGGATGAATAGTTGACGCGTTTCACACTAAAGGACAGTTGTTTACAACAACTGAAATGTTCTCAGTACCGGCTATTTAAAGGCATGTATCAAATCAAAGGTCTAACCCAAAACACCTGTCACCTGAGAACAATCAGCATCACCAACCATAAAATCATTTCTTAATTGCTAAAAAAAAAACATCTTGATATAGTTACAAAATAATCAAAGAAAGAAAAGAAAATATAAAAACATACAAGCAAGAAATGTATTAAAAATAAAAAACAAAAAAATAAACGAAAAAAACATGTAAAGTAAATGTTTAAATAGTTAAATTATGTATATCAATATATACCATGTTTTAAAAAAAAAACTCTAGAAGTCTGTCCAGGGAGAGGAAAGAATGATAAAAATGCATATGTAGTAGAAGAAATCCACACATATCTATAGGTATCCACCACATCTAATATTTTAATTAGGGCTGTTACTGATTAAAATTTTCGTGTTAGATTTTTTTTTTAATCGACTATTTTCGATTAATTATAAAGCACATACACATCCAACTACTTTTAGGTGATCTCCTTGCAATGCAACTCTGCATTAGTCAGTGGTAAATGTGGTATACACTATATACAATCACCCGACACTTGTTAGTTTCCACAATCCATGACTAAAGGCCCGTACACACGATCGGACTTTTTAACAACAAACATGCAAATTAGCTGTTTTGGACCAACATCTGACCGTGTGTACACTCCATCGGACCAACTTTTTCGGTTTTCATCTGACTTTTGTTGGCTGTGCGAACGGACCAACTTCTGCCAACAAAAGTCCGATGGAGCAAAGTCCGAACGTGTGTACACAAAACCAACAGACTTTTGTACAAAGTACAAACACGCATGCTCAGAACCAATGCAAAAGATAAGACAGCAATATAGAAGTTGACCAAAGGTGGCGCTGGAGTATTCGAACGTCCTCTTTTGAAGTGTCGTCAGTACGTTGAAACGTCACTACGTTTGTGTTGGTTGCCTAAAAAGTCAGAGCGTGTGTATGCAATACCAACTTGGGGCCAACGCCCTTTGTACAAAAATCCACAGGAAAGTTGGTATAAGGTCCGATCGTGTGTATGAGGCTTTAACTTCACAGTTCACACAAATACGTTTTAAATTCAAACTGTAGCTCTGACGTAAGTCATTTTTTTTATCCACAGTAGCGTGACAATTCCTCCACCTTCGGTCTAACTAATCACTCTCACCTTATGGCATGGACCCCTGTGCAAACCGGTGGTCATGCAAGCGGGTATCAAAAGGGATAACACGGACCATAAACTTCTCTCACGTCTCCTCAGATCTCAGCAAGGACGCAGGTCATGGGTAGAAAGAAAAGATCTAAGTGCTCACCGCTTAAGTATAAGAGTGAATTTTTGTGTTTAAACACAAACTACTCACATAAAGATGATAAAAACACTCCCTTTCACAGGCCTTCCCACTAGGAAGGGGCACCCGTCAGGGGTGTCCGCTCTCGCCGGGGCTTTTCGCTTTGGCTGTGGAGCCCCTGGCCTCCAAGATACGAGCTGCACATACGGTGAGGGGAATACGGGTGGGAGTGGTGGAGGAGAAAATATCCTTGTATGCAGATGATACTATCCTGTATTTGAGTGTCGTCTCCTCCTCACTCCCAGCTGCCCTACAGCTGGTCGATGAATTCGGCACGTACTCGGGTGTTAGAGTTAACTGGGACAAGTCCTTGATCTACCCGCTGAGCCCTAACAGACCTAGACCTGCTATGCAGAACCCCCTGGTTTGGGTGGTTAAATTTAAATATCTTGGGATAACTATGGGCGGACCGGTGGCCAAATATATGGAACTCAATCTAAACCCGCTCCTTAACAACTTTGCAAAAAAATGCGCAGATTGGAGGTCGCTCCCCTTGACTCCGGTCGGTAGAGTTAACCTTATCAAGATGGTTTTCCTGCCGAGGTTCCTTTACCTCTTTAGGAACAGCCCTATAGTGATCCCAATGACCTACTTTGCTAGGATTAAGTCTATAATCTCCTCATGTGTATGGCTGGGCAAGGTGCCCAGGCTAGCACTTGCCACGCTACAACTGTCTGTGGGTCAGGGGGGGCTTGCTCTTCCCAACTTCCAATACTATTACTGGGCGGCCATCTTAGAGACTGCCCGATGGTGGTTCTCACAGCCAAAAGACAACCCAGCGGTGACTCTGGAGGCTGCGATACTGGGGTCGTACACAGCACTCAGTAACCTGGTGTTTAGGGGGGCCAGAGCATATCCTAACTTGACCACCCTGATGCGCACGACTATCGTGGTCTGGAGTAGAGTCAGAGGGGTACATCGGACCCCGGGTACGATCTCTCCCCACATGCCATTATGGGGTAACCCTAATCTCTCCCATTTCCGCAGTATCCCAGATCCCCAAATATGGGCCACTAGGGGGATTACGAATCTACAACATCTGATGGTGAGAGGCAGACAGTGTACGTTCCCAGAATTGAAAGATAAATACCATTTACCAAATTCAATGCTCTTTTCCCGGTTTTTTGTCCAATTAAAACATCCTTTTTAGCCCCCCAATTTCCCTGGGGGGGTCAAACCCTTTATTAATCCCATTTAGGGGGCCCTTTTCCCCCTTCTAAAAATCTTACAGGCCCCCCCCATCTACCCTTTTCTTTCACATACAACCCCCCTTTTAAACCCCCCTACCCAAGGGGTAAAAAAAATTTAAGGGGGACATACCCTCTCCTGAGGAGGGCGGGGGTCCTTTTGGGGGTCTTCGTAAAGTCTCCCACCCTAATTTCGGCTAGGGGGCCCGCTTCCCCTCCACGAATTTTTTTTCACCACCAAAAAAAAACACCTCAGAATTGGGGGTATTTATAAGGGGGCATTTTCCCCCCAAATGCACGAAATTGTGGGGGGGGGGGAAAAAGCCCCCTTCCCCAAAATGACCCGGTCATTTTCCCCTTTCCCGGAAATTTTGGGGGAAAAGGGTTTCTGCTGAAAGTAAAACAAACACAGAGCTTTCCCCCCCCCGCGCAGCCAAAACAAGCCCTGAATGTGATGGCAATCCCTCGATTTGGGGAAAAATAAAAAACAAAATTTTTGTCTTTTGCAAAAAATTAAAGCCGCAGGGAGATTCTGTTTTTAAAAGGAGGACCGACCCCCCCCCCACCATCACCACAGGAAAACACCTTAAAAACCACTGTCCAAAAAAAACTTAAAAGTCAATGGGCCCGTCCACACAAATTCGAAAATTTTGGGCATCCTGGATTTGACCCTGGGGTTTTTTTTTTCCCGCCGCCGGATCTATCCCCCCAGATCCGGGCTGAAAGTATATCCGATTGCTGGGATCGGAGGCCCAACCCCCCCCAAACAGAGCGTATGCTCTGAAAGGGTTTTCCCCCTTTTTCCCCCCCCCCCCCCCCCCCCCCCCTCTCCCACTCCCCCCTTCTTCCCCCCCCCCCCCCCTTTCCCCCCTTATCCCCCCCCCCCCACCCCCCCTCCCCCCCTTTTTTTTGGTCCCTCCCCCCTCCTTTCCCCCCCTTTTTTTTTTCCTTTTATTTTTTTTCCCCCGTTTCCTCCCCTCCCCCCGTTAAACCCTTTTTCCCTTTCCCTACAGTATTTCTCCCCCTTTGAGCCCCTGTTTTAAAACCCCGTTCCTATGCCTCCCCCTTCCATACCCAAAAGGGTTTTGGGACAGAGAACCCCCGATTAATATTGTCCCCCCATTGACGCTTTTTACATTTTTGCTAAGTCAAATTTAGATACCTGTTGAAAGATTTTTTCACTCCGCTTGCCTTTCTAAAAACCCGGGGGGGGGGGGGGGGGGGGGGGGGGGGGGGGGGGGGGGGGAAACGACCCGTATCCCTTAACATGAATAAAGTTCACATTTTTTTAAAAAAAAATAAAAAGAGATAAAAACACAGCATGTAAAACCCCACAATCGTGTTAGTTCCATAAGGGGAAACAACGGGGGACGCATGCGTTGCTCCCCCCCGAAAGGTTTTTAAATTAAATCAGAACTTTCAACGTCCCCGGGCTCCCTCCCCCCCTTCCCTTCGGGTTTCAGACGAGGCACTTGGGGAAAAGGGGGGGATCCGGGACTCGATGTCCGTGACGCCCCCGAACTCCGACGGGAAATCCCGAAACACGGAAACCGGCGGGGAGGGGTGAGAACCCCAACAAAAAAAATTTTTAAACCAAACAAAAAAAAAAAAAAATTTAAAAAAAAAAAACGATTAAAGAATTAAAACTTTTAATTTTTCACGGCCCCCCAAATTTTTAAACAAAAATTCCCCTTTTTCCCTTCAAACTCAATATAAATTGGAAACTAAAATGTGACGGGAAAGTCCCCAAAACTCCTCTTGAAATCTTTTTCATAAATTTAAATTCCTCTCAGTCGATATAGGGAAGGAAAATTCCAACCGCTCCCAAGCACCCCAAAAGAGACAACACTTTCTTGGGGGCCCAAAATTGGGCTGGGTTTTTTATTTGGGCATGTCCCCAAAAATTTTATAAGCCAATGACCAAAGCTAACCCCAATTAAAACCCTGGGGCTAAATTTTCTTAAAACATTGGGCCCCAAATATTGACTGCCCGAAAAGGCTTTTTTAGTTCAGATTTAACCCCCTAGTTTTTGAAATTAAATAAACAAAAATACATTAAAAATAAAAAAACAAACACAGGGCTAATTAGCCCCAAAAACATTGTTGGAATACACCTTAAAAACCAGAAACCCGCCTCATTTTTACAATAGAACAGGGGGGCTTGGGTTCCCTGACATTGGGGGATACAAGCTGTCAGAAAGCTAGTCAAATTTTTAATGCCAAATGCCCCAAAAACAAAGTGTAATTTTGGGGGCCCGGGAAACAAACCCGGAGGGGGCAACTTTTAGTCCTCTCAAAAAGCCCGTTCCCGGGTAGGGCCCCCGTCACATTTTCTCCCCTTTCGGCAAAGGGGAAATAACACAGGAGGGGGCCCCCGACGGGTTTACTCCGAATTTTTTCCACAGTTCCCCCGTCCCCCCCAAAAACCCCCACCCACACAGTACCCCAAAAAAAATTGTTTCAAACAGAGTATTACTCAACCCCCCCAACCCCTGCCTCTCTTTAAAGAACATATCTGCCCTGGGGGGAGGCCGGAAATTGGGCCCCCTTTACCCCGGGCTTTTCACCGCTGGGGAGAAGAAAAGGGGGACGGGCTCACTCCACCTGCTGGGGATCTGGGCCCCACCGCCCCGCATCCCCGGGTTTTTACTTTGGGGGAGACTCTTCCCTCCACCTTAAAAGGAACTGTCCTGGTTTTTTTTGCGGGCAGAGGGCCCGCAGCGCTCTGTTTTTCCCTTTTCCAGCAGGTTTACGGGGTGGGGCTTCCCAAAAACAAACCCCGCTCCCCCTAACCCGTTGGGGAGAAGGGGCCACTGCCCCCCGCTCCCGGAACTCCGCAGCTTTAAACCGGTTTCTGGGGAAGGTTGGAAGGGACTCTGCCCGGGGGGTTTCCCCGCATTTCTGCTGGGTTTTTTTTTAGTGGAGGGCCCACAGGCCCATCCACCGACACCAGATCAAACTGCAGTTTTTGAAATTTTCAGATTGCAAATTTTCCCCCTTGGTCCTGACCCGCTGCCCCTGCAGTGTAGTTGAGCATCATGGGAAATGTAGTTCCAAAACATCTGGGGTGCCGAGGTTCGCCATCACTGGTCTAGGGCCTGGGTACAAGCCCAGTAGATAAGATGAATGGCTCTGGGAGAGTTATCTCGCGCTTCACGGCTTACGATAAATCCTGTTTATTCCGAATGTATGACCTGGGTGCATGAGGTGCGATTCACTAGTATCTTTGCCAGAATTTTATTGTCTGCGTTCAGCAGAGATATTGGGCGATAATTCTGCGCTAAGGTAGGTTCTTTGCCCTCTTTCGGGAGTACCCTAATGTGTGCCAACAGGGTTTCTGGGGGAATTTGACTACCCTTGGCTATAAAAATAAAGTAGCTACACATAGGGCCGAGTAACAGGGGGAGGAAGCATTGTATGAATATGAGTAACATAGTATGCCTTAAGGCCCGTACACACAATCAGACTTTTTGACAACCAACATGCAAATTAGCTGTTTTGGACCAACATCCGACCGTGTGTACGATCCATCGGACCAACTTTTTCCAGGTTTCATCGGACTTTTGTTGGCTGTGCGAACGGACCAACTTTCTGCCAACAAAAGTCAGATGAACCAAAGTCCGACCGTGTGTACACAAAACCAATGGACTTTTGTACAAACCAATGCAGAACCAATGCAAAAGATCAGACAACAATACAGAAGTTGACCAAAGGTGGCGGTAAAGAGCAGAAAAACCAAGTGATTTGGTGAAAGTTGGCTGAAAAAGTCCTGCCGTGTGTATGCAATACCAACTTGGGGCCAACGCCCTTTGGACAAAAATCCACAGGAAAGTTGGTCCACGGTCCGATCGTGTGTATGAGGCTTTAGTATACCCGTCTGGGCTGGTAAGAGATTCCAGGGTCATCCATTGTTCTTCAGCTAGGGGCGGAATGCCAGACCCAGTCAAGTATGCCTGAATGCTTGAAAGTCTAGAGGCCTGAGGGGTAACCTTTGCATCTAAGGAGTAAAGTTGAGCGTAACAGTCTCAGAACATGTAATTTTAGAAGAATGAGAGACTGCTTCTCCAGAGGGAGATTGAAGTTCATGGACATGTGTCTGAGCACGCCATTTACGAGGAGCTCTGGCCAGCATCCTGCCGCATTTATTACTGTGTTTATAATATTTGTGAGAAAGATAACAGCGTTGCCTGCTAACTTTACGGTCCGGCAGGCGTGAAAATAGTTCCCTAAGCTCAGTCAACTGTTTTACTGCCTGGGGGTCTCTGTGATGCTTATGCCGAAGTTCAGCCTGCTGAAGGTTACCCTATGAAAATCTGCCTGATGTTCTTTCTTGCTTCTAAATCCCTTTTAAATCAGTACGCCTCCGACCACTGCCTTGAGTCCCTCCCAGACCATCCCCTCACTTATATCGTCAGTAGAGTCCCCCCCCCCCCTCCCAAAGTAATACATGAGAGTATCAGAAACCGCTGCGACCACTGCAGCATCATCCAGGAGATTTTAGTTTGACCGCCAAAACCAGGATTGGTGAGTGCCCCGCGGCACGGTAAAGGTGGCGGAGACCAAGAAACACCAATGCGTTTTTTTAGTGCGTTTTGCAGAAATGCACTACAGTCCATTTAGCATGGTTTCCTATGGTACACATTCACAGCTATGCGTTTTTGGAAAGGGTCAGGGACTTTTTTTTTCCACGTTTTGCGTGTAATAGACTTCGATGGAATCACACCAAAAACCCAAGTTTTGTATTTGTGATGTAATTTTTGATGTGTTTTGCATTTTTATTTTTCTGTTTAAAACACTGTATATAGTTGGCTGCTGAGGGGGCCAGGAAACCAGCCGCCACGTCCTTAACAACCGATGAGTCATCAGCTGTCAGCGGGCTTCTCCGCTGAAAGTTGAATGTAAAAAGAAAAAAACGGCATGGGTTTCCCCCCATAATCCATACCAGACCCTTATCTGAGCATGCCGCCCAGTAGTTCAGGAAGAGAGGGGACGAGCAAGTGCCCCCCCTCCTGAAACATACCAGACCTTATGCCATCAACATGCTCTGCACCCCCCACCCCAAAGCACCTTGCCCCCATGTGCTGACAACCCTGGCCGGTGGTTGTTGAGGTCTGCGGGCAACGGGTTTATCGGAATCTGGAAGCCCCCATTAACAACCCCCAATATCCCAGCCCCCACCCATGTGAATGGGTATCGGGTACATCGTATCCCTACCCATTCACCAAAAAAACTGTGAAATGTTAATAAAATACAAGAGCCTGGTTTTGACAAGTCCTTTATTAAATAAGAAGCCCGGAGCCACCATCTCCCGGGTCGTCTTCTTCTGCTGTGTTCTCCCGCTGAGCTGTCTTTTTCCTCGCCGCTGGTGTCTACTTCATCACTGCTGGTTACCTGCTAGAAAGGCAGTTTCAGGACAATACCGGCTTTTTTGCATTGCGGTGGTGAGGAAGTAGACACCGGCGGCGAGGTAGAAGACAGCACTAAAAAAAAGATGGCTCCGGGAGATGACTGTTCCGAGAGAAACACCCACCCCCCCATGTTGAGGGCATGTGGCCTGGTGTGGCTCAGGAGGGGGGGGCAGCTCGCTCGTCCCCTTCCTTTCCTGACCTACCGGGTGGAATGCTCTGATAAGGAGCCGGTATGGACTTTGGGGGGACCCCACGCAATTTTTAAAAAAATGGCATGGGGGGCCTGGTATGGACCGGGGGGGGGGGACCCAAAGCCGTTTTTTTAATTTTTTTTGCTTATTTTTTTACCGTCTTTTTTTTTTTTTACATCCAGCTTTCAGTGGGGAAGCCCGCTGACAACTGATGACTCATTGGTTGTTAAGGACGTGTCGGCTGGCTTCCCAGCCCCCTCCTTAGCAACCAAGTATATACAGTGTGTTTACAGTGAAACACAAAATGCAAAACGTGCCTAAAAAACGCATGAAGCACAGCTGCATAGATGTTAACCTAGACTTAGGGAGTATCTAGCTGGCCCTCTCCTATTTTTTTTCCTTTCCTTCATTCGCTCTTTTCTCAGTTTCCCTTTATTTTTCTTTGGTTGATAATATTCATTTATAAAATCCGGATACTATTTCCTTGGACAATCTTGCCTTGTACCTTGTTCCTGGTGAACCTCTAACTCTGTAAACCTCACAAGAACCTCCTTTTTAGAACAGTGTACAATGTGGATATTCAGCAATGCTGAAGCTGACGTCATTCCTGCCCAGCCAATGAAAGCCGCCGGCGTTCAAAACCCTGAAAATGGCTGCGGGAGCTCCAGAAAGTCACATCTCTGGAGCCAAGGTGGGTATAGTTCCACTTGAAGCTATGCCTTTGCATTACCCGTTTGCCAGATTATTCTGCAAATACCGAACATTATGGGGCGTTCACGGCAAATTTGAATGCCGCAGGACGCCCCATAATGCACTGCGAGATCGCAGTGCATTGGCATCTTATATTGTACCCATTCACCAAAAAAAATGTGTCAAAAAAGTAAAAAGGACAGTTTTTGACAATTCCTTTATTAAAAAAAAAAAAAAGTGGCCCGCGATGTAAATCCATCTTCAATCACGGCACTGACGGACCCGAAAAATAGAAAAAAAAACTCTGCCTCGATGAGAGGCTTCCCCGTGACTGCCGTCTTTTCGCTTTAACAGCTGTTATGTAGGCAAGAGCGGGGCCACCCTGTGATGTAAACGGGTGACCCCGCCCTCCTCTGATGTCAGAAGGGGGCGGGTCACTCGGTTACATCACCGAGCTGCCCCACTCTTGCCTATATAATGGCTGTCAAAGCGAAAAGACGGCGGTCGCGGGGAAGCCTCCAATGGAGGCAGAGTTTTTCCGTTTTATTTTTCAGGTCCGTCGATGCCGTGATTGATGATGGATTTACATCGCGGGATACTTAGTTTTTGACAATTCCTTTATTAAAAAAAAGTCTCAAGAAGAGAAGAAATTGATTGCACACTCGAATCCAAAGGATGCTGTTAAGGTTTTCTTTATTGTCATAAGCCAGACAAACTTGCAAGGATGAATAGTTGATGCGTTTCACACTAAAGGACAGTTGTTCACAATAACTAAAATGTTCTCAGTACCGGCTATTTAAAGGCATGTATCAAATCAAAGGTCTAACCCAAAACACCTGTCACCTGAGAACAATCAGCATCACCAACCATAAAATCATTTAATTGCTAAAAAACATCTTGATATAGGTACAAAATAATCAAAGAAAAGAAAATATAAGCAAGAGATGTATTAAAAATAAAAAACAAAAAAAATTTGCGAAAAAACATGGCATGTATCAAATCAAAAGTCAAACCAAAACACCTGTGACCTGAGAACAATCAGCATCACCAACCATAAAATCATTTCTTAATTGCTAAAAAAAAAAAACATCTTGATATAGTTACAAAATAATCAAAGAAAGAAAAGAAAATATAAAACATACAAGCAAGAAATGTATTAAAAATAAAAAACAAAAAAATAAACGAAAAAAACATGTAAAGTAAATGTTTAAATAGTTAAATTATGTATATCAATATATACCATGTTTTAAAAAAAAAAACTCTAGAAGTCTGTCCAGGGAGATGAAAGAATGATAAAAATGCATATGTAGTAGAAGAAATCCACACATATCTATAGGTATCCACCACATCTAATATTTTAATTAGGGCTGTTACTGATTAAAATTTTCGTGTTAGATTTTTTTTTTAATCGACTATTTTCGATTAATTATAAAGCACATACACATCCAACTACTTTTAGGTGATCTCCTTGCAATGCAACTCTGCATTAGTCAGTGGTAAATGTGGTATACACTATATACAATCACCCAACACTAGTTAGTTTCCACAATCGGATACAATCGGACTTTTTGACAACAAACATGCAAATTAGCTGTTTTGGACCAACATCCGACCGTGTGTACACTCCATCGGACCAACTTTTTCGGTTTTCATCTGACTTTTGTTGGCTGTGCGAACGGACCAACTTTCTGCCAACAAAAGTCCGATGGAGCAAAGTCCGAACGTGTGTACACAAAACCAACAGACTTTTGTACAAAGTACAAACACGCATGCTCAGAACCAATGCAAAAGATAAGACAACAATATAGAAGTTGACCAAAGGTGGCGCTGGAGTATTCGAACGTCCTCTTTTGAAGTGTCGTCAGTACGTTGAAACGTCACTACGTTTGTGTTGGTTGCCTAAAAAGTCAGAGCGTGTGTATGCAATACCAACTTGGGGCCAACGCCCTTTGTACAAAAATCCACAGGAAAGTTGGTACAAGGTCCGATCGTGTGTATGAGGCTTTAACTTCACAGTTCACACAAATACGTTTTAAATTCAAACTGTAGCACTGACGTAAGTCATTTTTTTCTCCACAGTAGCGTGACAATTCCTCCACCTTCGGTCTAACTAATCACTCTCACCTTATGGCATGGACCCCTGTGCAAACCGGTGGTCATGCAAGCGGGTATCAAAAGGGTTAACACGGACCATAAACTTCTCTCACGTCTCCTCAGATCTCAGCAAGGACGCCAGGTAAGGACGCCGCTTAAGTATAAGATTGAATTTTTGTGTTCAAACACAAACTACTCACATAAAGATGATAAAAACACTCCCTTTCACAGGCCTTCCCACTAGGAAGGGGCACCCGTCAGGGGTGTCCGCTCTCGCCGGGGCTTTTCGCTTTGGCTGTGGAGCCCCTGGCCTCCAAGATACGAGCTGCACATACGGTGAGGGGAATACGGGTGGGAGTGGTGGAGGAGAAAATATCCTTGTATGCAGATGATACTATCCTGTATTTGAGTGACGTCTCCTCCTCACTCCCAGCTGCCCTACAGCTGGTCGATGAATTCGGCACGTACTCGGGTGTTAGAGTTAACTGGGACAAGTCCTTGATCTACCCGCTGAGCCCTAACAGACCTAGACCTGCTATGCAGAACCCCCTGGTTTGGGTGGATAAATTTAAATATCTTGGGATAACTATGGGCGGACCGGTGGCCAAATATATGGAACTCAATCTAAACCCGCTCCTTAACAACTTTGCAAAAAAATGCGCAGATTGGAGGTCGCTCCCCTTGACTCCGGTCGGTAGAGTTAACCTTATCAAGATGGTTTTCCTGCCGAGGTTCCTTTACCTCTTTAGGAACAGCCCTATAGTGATCCCAATGACCTACTTTGCTAGGATTAAGTCTATAATCTCCTCATTTGTATGGCTGGGCAAGGTGCCCAGGCTAGCACTTGCCACGCTACAACTGTCTGTGGGTCAGGGGGGGCTTGCTCTTCCCAACTTCCAATACTATTACTGGGCGGCCATCTTAGTGACTGCCCGATGGTGGTTCTCACAGCCAAAAGACAACCCAGCGGTGACTCTGGAGGCTGCGATACTGGGGTCGTACACAGCACTCAGTAACCTGGTGTTTAGGGGGGCCAGAGCATATCCTAACTTGACCACCCTGATGCGCACGACTACCGTGGTCTGGAGTAGAGTCAGAGGGGTACATCGGACCCCGGGTACGATCTCTCCCCACATGCCATTATGGGGTAACCCTAATCTCTCCCATTTCCGCAGTATCCCAGATCCCCAAATATGGGCCACTAGGGGGATTACGAATCTACAACATCTGATGGTGAGAGGCAGACTGTGTACGTTCCCAGAATTGAAAGATAAATACCATTTACCAAATTCAATGCTCTTCCGGTTCTTCCAAGTAAGACATGCCTTTCAGCACCAATTTCCTGGGGGGATCATCCTTGAGTCAGATCCGATTGAGAGGCTTCTCGCTTCTAAGATCTTACAGGCCCCCCTATCTACAATTTACTTTCACATGACACCCTCCTCTTCTACCCCACTACCCAAGGTGTATAAAAAATGGAAGGAGGACATACCCTCTCTTGAGGAGGACTGGGAGTCCTGTGTGTCTTCGTACGTCTCCACCCTAATTTCGGCTAGGGACCGCTTCATCCAGCTGAAGTTTCTTCACCGAGCCTATTACACACCTCAGAGATTGGCGGGTATTTATAGGGACAGGTCCCCCAACTGCACGAGTTGTGGGGGGGGGGACGCCTCCTTCCTACATATGACCTGGTCATGCCCGGCGTTACAGGAATTTTGGGAACAGGTACTGGCTGATGTTAATCAATCAGCAGAGCTTTCCCTCCCGCTGCAGCCAGAAATCATGCTCCTGAATGTGATAGGCAATCCCTCGATTGGGAAGTATAAGAAACTATTTGTGTCTTTTGCTACATATTACGCTCGCAGGGAGATTCTGTTGAAATGGAGGACCGAGCTCCCGCCCACCATCACCACATGGAGAAACACCTTAAATACCACTGTACAAGATAACTTATGTCAATAGGAACTGTCCACACAAATTCGATAAGATTTGGTCATCCTGGATAGACTCCTGGGGTTCCCTGCCGCCGGATCTATCTCCCCCAGATCCGGAGGCTGATGTATGATCCGATTGCTGGGATCTGGAGGCCCAGGCATGCAGAGCGTATGCTCTGAATGGTCTCCCTCTTTCCCCGCCCCCTCCCTCCTCCCCCCCCTCTCCCACTCTCCCCCTTCTCCCCCCCCCCCCTTCCCGCTTATCCTCCCCCCCCCCACCCCGCTCCCCCCCTTTTTCGGTCCCTCTCCCTCCTTTCCCCCCTCTTTTTTCTTCCTTTTATTTTTCTCCTGTTTCTCTCCCCTCCCCCTGTTACCCTTCCTTACCCTACAGTAGTTCTCCCCTTCGAGCCCCTGTATAGATACTCTGTTCCTTATGCCTCCCTCCTTCCAGTATCCAAGGTTGTGGGACAGAGAACAATGATTAATATTGTCCCTATTGACTGCTTATTACATTTTTGCTAAGTCATGTGAGATACCTGTATGATGATTATTCACTCCGTCTTGCCTTACTATGTACCGTAAACTGACCTGTATGCACTTAACATGAATAAAGTTCACATTTTGTTAAAAAAAATAAAAAGATGATAAAAACACAGCATGTAAAGCCGACAATCGTGTTAGTTCCATAGGGCAGCAGCGGGTGACGTCATGCGTAGCTCCTCCCCGTACGCGTTAAGTTAAATCAGAACTTCAACGTCACCGGACTCCTCCCCCCTTCCCTTCGTTAGCAGACGGAGGCACTTGGGAAAGGGGGAGGAGTCCGGTGACGTCGATGTCCGTGACGTCACCGGATCTCCGACGGAACTCCCTGAAGACACGGAAGCCGGCGGTGAGGTGAGTACCAATCAAAAGAATTTTAATCAATCAAAAAAAATTTTGAATGATTAAAAAAAAACGATTAATCGAGGAATTAATCTTTAATTTACACAGCCCTACATTTTAATCAAGGGAATTCATTTCCTTTCAAACTCAATATAAATGTGGAAACTATATGTGACGGAACGTCCCTACACTCCTCTTGAGTGCGTTCGTCATATATCACTTCCTCTCAGTCTGGATATAGGTATAAGATATTCCAACCGCTCCCAAGCACCAAACGAGACAACACTTGCTTGGTGCCAACATGGACTGATCTTTATTTGACATGTCACACAATTTTATATAGCCAGATGACTCAAAGCTAACCTAATTAGCATGAGCTAATTATCTTAATCATTGCCCAGACTAGTTGACTGCCTGAAAAGGCTTTTCAGGTTCAGACTTTAAGGCTCCTAGTTAATTGAAATAACTATTCAACATACATTAACATAAACAGTAACACAGGGCTAATTAGCACAACAACATTGTGTGGAATACACCTTACAAGCCAGACCAGCCTCATTTACACAATAGACAGGTGGCTTGAGTTCATGACATTGAATGGGATACAAGCTGTCAGATGCTAGTCTATTTCTAATGCCAAATGCATATACAGAGAGTGTATTTTGGGGGGCCCGTAATCAGCTGGCAGGAGGCTAGCATGTAGTCCTCTCAAAAAGCCCGTATCCCGGCTAGGTCTGTCACATTTCTCCCCTTTCGGCAGGAGACTAACACAGGAGGAGACCCCAGACGGGTTGACTCCGAAGTTAGTCCACAGTTCCAGTCCCCCAATGCCTGTACCCACACAGTACCCCAAACAAATTGTTTCAAA
Organism: Lithobates sylvaticus; assembly: GCA_028564925.1. NCBI lineage: Eukaryota > Metazoa > Chordata > Amphibia > Anura > Ranidae > Lithobates > Lithobates sylvaticus. The sequence goes on along the minus strand of CM053031.1, from coordinate 304,979,404 downwards.
CAGAGTATTACTCACCCAGCCAACCTCTGCCTCTCTCATAGAACATATCTGCCGCTGGGGAGAGGCCTGGACTGGCCCTTCTCCCTGGAGTCTTTTCAGCCGCTGGAGAGAAGACAGGGTGACTGGGCTCACTCCATCCTGCTGTTGGGGATCTGGGCCGACCGCCCAGCATCCCTGGGTTATACTGGTGGAGACTGCATTCCCATCCACCTTTACAGGAAATCTGTCCTGTTTTAGTTGCGGGCAGAGGCCAGCAGCGCTCTGTTCCGTTGCCAGCAGTTCAGCTGGGCGTAGGAGCTTCCCTACATCATCTGCTCCAGCTAACTGTTGGGGAGAGAGGCCGACTGCCCCAGCTCCCTGGAACTCCGCAGCTGTTACCGGTGCTGGGCAGAGGTTGGTAGCACTCTGCCCGGTTGCCAGCATTTCTGCTGGTTTTCTGTTAGTGGAGACCACAGGCCCATCCACCGACACCAGATCAAGCTGCAGTTGTGAAGTGCAGATTGCATTCTCTCCTTGGGTCCTGAGCTGCTGCTCGGGAGTGATTGCCACCTTCTCACCCTGGGCCTCCGGAACTGCCACAGGTGTGGGGCAGAGGTCTTGGACCCTCTGTCCAGTTGTCAGCGCTTCAGCTGGGGAAGTTCCTTGTAACTCCACAGATACTGCTGTTGGTGCTGGGCAGAGCACAGTGGAGTTTGGCCCTAATACCAGCTCTTCTGCTGGAGGCTCATCAGGTTCTTCTTCCTCAGCGGAAAAGTCTATCAAATCCCCAGTCTCTGCAACTGGTGTCTCGGGATAGAGATTCACCATCTCCTGTCCATGGAACCCAGAAGATGCTATCAGTGCTGAGCAGAGGTTGGCAGAGCTCTGGCCGGTTGTCAGCACTTCAGCTTCTGGGATGGCAATTTCCAGATTTTCCACTGCCGATTCCCTGGCATGCTGCTGGACAGGCACATTCCTCCATCCAAGATCATCCCATGCAGAAACAGGATCATCAAGGTCAGTCAGCACTTGCTGCATCCGCCATAAGACCTCTGCGTCCATAGCTGTAGGGGTAGGTTGGCAAAGCACACTGTTACTCTGCCACATTGCCAACTCTTCAGCCAGACCAGAGTTGTCCACTGGTATTTCTTGATAGTCCCAGGCAAAGGGAGCCCAGCCCTGGCACTGAGCAGAGTCTAGCAGCCGTCTGTAGGCGATCTCCAGCTCCCATTCCTGATCGGCCAGAAACTCCAAATCTTCAAGTGCCCAGTGCACTTCCGAGATGTTCAGTAGCCCTTTCTGAAATCCATGATTTCATCCAACCGCCACTCCAAATCACTCCCAAAGTTAGAGTCCCATGTCAGCTTCACATACAACAGTCCCAGGCCGCCGTAGCTTAAGCCTTCCGTTGGGCTGTCATCTGCTATCCAAGGACATGCTTGGGATACATGCCACCGGAGGACTCTGTAACTTTCATCCAGCTTCATCTCTGCCCAGATCAGCCTGCTTAATTCAGCTGTCTGCTCCTTGTGCGGTTTTTCTCCCAAAAACAGCACCCGCAATCCATACTGCGACCAGTACCTTTCCTGGTCCTCTGGGGAGAACTTTTCCCTGGTGACGCCGCTCACGGGCTAGCGCTTCCTTCCAGAGTTCGCAGCGAATAGAATCAAACCATCCCAGCAGGACCTGCTCTGTAACTTTCATCCAGCATCATCTCTGTGCTGTAGCTGCATCTCTCGCAACCTCCTCCTGAATTCCTCTTCCATGGCGGCTGGTATCTGTACCTCTCCTCCTCTCCTGCTATCCGGACCTTGGATCCAGGTGGAGGTTTGGATGTCCCAGACTGCAGGAAGCATCCCACTGCTTGCCAACAATGTGACGGAACGTCCCTACACTCCTCTTGAGTGCGTTCGTCATATATCACTTCCTCTCAGTCTGGATATAGGTATAAGATATTCCAACCGCTCCCAAGCACCAAACGAGACAACACTTGCTTGGTGCCAACATGGACTGATCTTTATTTGACATGTCACACAATTTTATATAGCCAGATGACTCAAAGCTAACCTAATTAGCATGAGCTAATTACCTTAATCATTGCCCAGACTAGTTGACTGCCTGAAAAGGCTTTTCAGGTTCAGACTTTAAGGCTCCTAGTTAATTGAAATAACTATTCAACATACATTAACATAAACAGTAACACAGGGCTAATTAGCACAACAACATTGTGTGGAATGCACCTTACAAGCCAGACCAGCCTCATTTACACAATAGACAGGTGGCTTGAGTTCATGACATTGAATGGGATACAAGCTGTCAGATGCTAGTCTATTTCTAATGCCAAATGCATATACAGAGAGTGTATTTTGGGGGGCCCGTAATCAGCTGGCAGGAGGCTAGCATGTAGTCCTCTCAAAAAGCCCGTATCCCGGCTAGGTCTGTCACACTATATATGTATGTATGCGTATTGCAAACATTCCACACAATGTGATCGGTGGAGCTACTTATTATTCGTATCCAGGGTAAGACACATAGGAGAAAACTGGGACAGTGCCTATGATCAGGAGACACAGAAGGCATAGAAAAAAGAAGCAGCCAAAATCTGTTGCTTTTTAGAGTGCAAAAATAGAGAGCAAAGGCAGAAAAGCAAAGTAAAAAGTCGCAAAGCAAGGGGGTGAAAAGAACCACTGTTGTACACCACTGTGTAATATCCCACTATGGAATGGGGGTCTTAAAAACTTCCCTTCTAAAGACATTGCCGCCTCGTTTTGGTGTACGGATTTTCTCTATAATTTACACACCAACCGCCGAGGTGTTGCCTTCATGAAATTGATTGAAGTGTTTGGCAAAATTTGTGGAGAATTTTTTCTCTATGCTATATAGTTGTTCCTGAAACCTATCCCTAATGCCCCGTACACACAGTCGGACGTTCCGACCACAAAATCCGTCGGATTTTTTTCCAACGGATTTTGATCCGAAACTTGTGTTGCCCACACACGGTCGGACAAAGTTGTTGGAAAATCCGATTGTTCCCAACGAGCTGATGTAGAAAACGTACGACAGGACTACGTAGAGGCCAGTAGCCAATAGCTTTCGTCTCCAAATTTCTTCTGAGCACGCGTGGCACTTTGTGCGTCGGAAATTCTCTACACACGTTCGGAAAAGGTCCGATCGGATTTTGTTGTCGGAAAATTTTAGATCCTGCTCTCAAGTCCGCTAGAGCCCACACACGATCGGGCATGGCAGTTGTAAAAGGACGTTAATTTGTGTTGCTTACCATTAGACCCCTTTCACACTGGGGCGTATTTCAGGCGTTTTTCAGGCGCTTTAGCGTTAAAAAACGCGCTTAAATCCCAATGTGAAAGCCCGAGTGCTTTCACACTGAGACCCCTTTCTCACTATGGCATTTTTCAGGCGCTTTAGCGTTAAAATAAGCGCCTGTAAAGCGCCTGAAAGAAGCTGCAACTGCAATCCCAATGTGAAAGCCCGAGCTGGCAGGGCGTCAGAAAAAGTCCTGCAAGCAGCTTCTTTGCAGCGCTTTTGGAGCGGTGAATACACCGCTCCGAAAGCGCCCCTTCCCATTGAAATCAATGGGAAGCGCCTGAAAAGCGCTTGTAGCAGCAGCGCTTTGTGGGCGCTTTTAACCCTTTTTTGGCCACTAGCAGGGGTTAAAAGCGCCCCACTGGCGATCGAAAAGCACTGGTAAAGCGTCGCTAGTTTAAGCGGCGCTTTACGAGCGTTTTTCGGGCGCTGGCAGTGTGAAAGGGCTCTTAAAGCACTTGAGTTTTCACATTGGAATTGCAGATGAGGCTTTTTTCAAGCGTTTTACAGGCGCTTTTTTTAACGCTAAAGCGCCTGAAAAACGCCCCAGTTTGAAAGGGGCCTTAGAGTATGAACGCACAACATTCCCCTTAGTAATATGTGTACAGCAAGAGCACACGGTCGCACCATATCTTTAATTGCCCTTGCTGCGCAACCAAGTATGTGATCTAATTTTAGCAGATTCCAACACACCTGACGACAGGTAATTCCCCAAAGTGGGGCGGCGCGTCTGGAGACAAAATGAATCCCATCTTTAAGTAGATCAGCACAAATCCGGTCCTCGAATAGAACCGGTAAATGCCTATATATAATTCTCCTGATGTCACTAAATTCCTGACTAAACGGAGTACTCATTGCTGGTCTCCCTTTGTTGAAGCGCTCTACTTTACTTCCATTGTCACTGAGGTGGGTCCGTTTTAAAAGGTCATCCCTATTCTTAGAATTGGCAATAGAAACTGCTCTATCCAAAATATATCTGGGATCAGGGCCGATCCTAGGGTCACAGACGCCTGGATGCAGAAATATTTCTGGCGCCCCCACGTGGGCGTGGTCATCTTACCAACTCCTCCCCTTTACAAATGTTTCTATGACAACTACTCCAACACAGAGATGCTCCCCTAAGAAGTCTTCGTTACCCTGGGATCCTCCCATGATCTTTTACCAATAAAGAAAATACAGGAAGAGCGTACACTAATGAGACCTGGAGGGGGGTCTCTCTGATGCACACAGAGGGGGCTTCTGTTAGAGAGTCTATTAGAAAGAGCCCCCAGACATAGTACAGGAGATGGTCAGAGATTGTAGACATGTTACAAGAGATGGTCAGAGACTGCAGACATGATACAGAAGATGGTCAGGGACTGCAGACATGATACAGGATGGTCAGAGACTGCAGAGATTGTCAGAGACTGCAGACATACTACAGGAGATGGTCAGGGACAGATGCACTTTGATTTTTTCTTGTGTTGATTTTTGAACACACAAAAAACTGACTATTTTCTTTGCTTATATTTGTGTTTATTTATTTATATTTAGTTTGTATTTCACATTTGCGCTGTACTGCTTTTTCACATAATAATACAGGAGATGGTCAGAGACTGCAGACAGACATACTACAGGAGATGGTCAGAGACTGCAGACAGACTACAGGAGATGGTCAGAGACTGCAGACATATTACAGGAGATGGTCAGAGACTGCAGTAGACATAGTACAGGAGATGGTCAGAGATTGCAGACATAGTACAGGAGATGGTCAGAGACTGCAGTAGACATAGTACAGGAGATGGTCAGAGACTGCAGACACATTACAAGACATGGTCAGAGACTGCAGACATAGTACAGGAGATGGTCAGAGACTGCAGACATACTACAGGAGATGGTCAGAGACTGCAGACATTTTACTTGTGTTGATGGTCAGAGACTGCAGACATACTACTGAGATGGTCAGAGACTGCAGACATATTACAGGATGGTCAGAGACTGCAGACAGACATACTACAGGAGTTGGTCAGAGACTTCAGACATACTACAGGAGATGGTCTGAGACTGCAGACATAATACAGGAGATGGTCAGAGACTGCAGACAGACATACTACAGGAGATGGTCAGAGACTGCAGACAGACATACTACAGGAGATGGTCAGAGACTGCAGACATATTACAGGACATGGTCAGAGACTGCAGACAGACATACTACAGGACATGGTCAGAGACTGCAGACTGCAGACATATTACAGGAGATGGTCAGAGACTGCAGACATACTACAGGAGATGGTCAGAGACTGAAGACATACTACAGGAGATGGTCAGAGACTGCAGACATATTACAGGAGATGGTCAGAGACTGAAGACATACTACAGGACATGGTCAGAGACTGCAGACATAGTACAGACGATGGTCAGAGACTGCAGACATATTACAGGACATGGTCAGAGACTGCAGACAGACATACTACCGGAGATGGTCAGAGACTGCAGACATACTACAGGAGATGGTCAGAGACTGCAGACATACTACAGATGGTCATAGACATACTACAGGAGATGGTCAGAGACTTCAGACATAGTACAGGAGATGGTCAGAGACTGCAGACATATTACAGGAGATGGTCAGAAGACTGCAGACAGACATACTACAGGACATGGTCAGAGACTGCAGACATACTACTGCAGACATGGACAGAGACTGCAGAATACTACAGGAGATGGTCAGAGACTGAAGACATACTACAGGAGATGGTCAGAGACTGCAGACATGTTACAGGAGATGGTCAGAGACGGAAGACATACTACAGGACATGGTCAGAGACTGCAGACATAGTACAGGAGATGGTCAGAGACTGCAGACATAGTACAGGAGATGGTCAGAGACTGCAGACATACTACAGGAGATGGTCAGAGACTGCAGACATACTACAGGAGATGGTCAGAGACTGCAGACATAGTACAGGAGATGGTCAGAGACTGCAGACATAGTACAGGAGATGGTCAGAGACTGCAGACATACTACAGGAGATGGTCAGAGACTGCAGACATACTACAGGAGATGGTCAGAGACTGAAGACATAGTACAGGAGATGGTCAGAGACTGCAGACATAGTACAGGAGATTGTCAGAGACTGCAGACATACTACAGACATACTACAGGAGATGGTCAGAGACTGCAGACATACTACAGGAGATGGTCAGATGGTCAGAGACTGCAGACATACTACAGAGATGGTCAGAGACTGCAGACATAGTACAGGAGATGGTCAGAGACTGCAGACATAGTACAGGAGATGGTCAGAGACTGCAGACATAGTACAGGAGATGGTCAGAGACTGCAGACATACTACAGGAGATGGTCAGAGACTGCAGACATACTACAGGAGATGGTCTGAGACTGCAGACATAGTACAGGAGATGGTCAGAGACTGCAGACATAGTACAGGAGATGGTCAGAGACTGCAGACATACTACAGCAGATGGTCAGAGACTGCAGACATACTACAGCAGATGGTCAGAGACTGCAGACATACTACAGGAGATGGTCAGAGACTGCAGACATAGTACAGGAGATGGTCAGAGACTGCAGACATAGTACAGGAGATGGTCAGAGACTGCAGACATAGTACAGGAGATGGTCACAGACTGCAGACATGGTACAGGAGATGGTCAGAGACTGCAGACATACTACAGGAGATGGTCAGAGACTGCAGACATAGTACAGGAGATGGTCAGAGACTGCAGACATAGTACAGGAGATGGTCAGAGACTGCAGACATACTACAGGAGATGGTCAGAGACTGCAGACATGTTACAGAGATGGTCAGAGACTGCAGACATACTGCAGACATGGTACAGCAGATGGTCAGAGACTGCAGACATAGTACAGGAGATGGTCAGAGACTGCAGACAGACATACTACAGGAGACGGTCAGAGACGGAAGACATACTACAGGACATGGTCAGAGACTGCAGACATAGTAGAGGAGATGGCCAGAGACTGCAGACATACTACAGGAGATGGTCAGAGACTGCAGACATACTACAGGAGATGGTCAGAGACTGCAGACATACTACAGGAGATGGTCAGAGACTGAAGACATACTACAGGAGATGATCAGAGACTACAGACATAGTACAGAGACTGCAGACAGACTACAGACATACTACAGCAGATGGTCAGAGACTGCAGACAGAGTACAGCAGATGGTCAGAGACTGCAGACATACTACAGCAGATGGTCAGAGACTGCAGACATACTACAGCAGATGGTCAGAGACTGCAGACATACTACAGGAGATGGTCACAGACTGCAGACATAGGACAGGAGATGGTCATAGACTGCAGACATAGTACAGGAGATGGTCAGAGACTGCAGATATACTACAGGAGATGGTCAGAGACTGCAGACATGTTACAAGAGATGGTCAGAGACTGCAGACATACTACAGGAGATGGTCAGAGACTGCAGACAGACATACTACAGGAGACGGTCAGAGACTGCAGACATACTACAGGAGATGGTCAGAGACTGCAGACATACTACAGGAGATGGTCAGAGACTGCAGACATGTTACAAGAGATGGTCAGAGACTGCAGTTCCTATGGACGTTAGTAGATAATGGCCGATCGGCCCTCTCACCTGACCCAGTGATACAGCAACGGTTCCTCTGATCAGGAGTCAGCGCACTCTGAATTGCCCGTGGCGACTTTGCTGGGTAGAGCCCAGATCTGTATTCTGGCAATGACTCCATTCCTTTCTCCACCAGGGATGGCGCCAGGCTGTGTGGCTTTCCCTCTGGTGGTGCAGGACAGTGGGGTTCTCTCTCTGATGGTGTTCTCTCAGCACTGTGCTCTCCCTCTGGAGTCCTGGGTGCACTTCCCCGGAAGCTTTCCCGGGCCCCTGGCTCTCTCTCTCTCTCCCATTCAGCTGAGCATGCTGTGTGGGCTGCAGTTTCCGTGTTACAGTGGGGCTGCCAGTCCTTGGGACCACATGTCCCACAATCCTCTTCTTTGCTCCTTTCCTTTTTCTTCCCTGGCCGATAAGAAGGCGGGGGAAGAAACATAGTGCGCTGCTCATTAGTACAGCAGCGCAGAGGGGAAATAAGAGCCCGTGGCTGCAGTGGCGTCACTAGGGTTGGTGTCACCCGGTGTGGTAAAACATGGTATCACCCCCTCCACCAACTATAGTCGCTCCTCAGTACAGACCCCACTCCATTACGTATAGATCCCCCTCCATCAGTGCAGACCCCCCACTAAGTCTAAACCCCTCCCTCAGTACAGACCCCCCCCCATCAGTATAGACCCCAGGACAAAACACCCCCCTGTATTTGTATAGACCCCCCTCAGGACAAACCATCTCTCCTTCATTAGTACAGAACCACCCCCTCCATTAGTACAAACCCCCAGAACAAACCACCCCCCTACATTAGTATAGACCCCCCCAGAACAAACCACCCCCTCCATTAGTACAAACCCCCCAGAACAAACCACCCCCCTACATTAGTATAGACCCCCCAGAACAAACCACCCCCCTCCATTAGTACAGACCCCCAGGACAAACCACCCCCTCCATTAGTACATAACCCCCAGGACAAACCACCCCCCTCCATTAGTATAGACCCCCCAGGACAAACCACGCCCCCTCCATTAGTACAGACCCCCAGGACAAACCACCCCCCTCCATTAGTACAGACCCCCCCAGGACAAATCACCCCCTCCATTACTATAGACCCCCCAGGACAAACCACCCTCCCCCTACATTAGTATAGACCCCTCAGGACAAATCACCCCCCTCCATTAGTACAGACCCCCAGGACAAACCACCCCCCCTCCATTAGTACAGACCCGCCAGGACAAACCACACCCCCATTAGTACAGACCCCCAGGACAAACCACACCCCCATTAGTACAGACCCCCAGGACAAACCATCCCCCTCCATTAGTACATAACCCCCCAGGACAAACCACACCCCCCTCCATTAGTACAGACCCCCAGGACAAACCACCCCCCTCTATTAGTTTAGACCCCCAGGACAAATCACCCCCCTCATTAGTATAGACCCCCCCCAGGACAAACCACCCCCCTACATTAATATAGACCCCTCAGGACAAATCACCCCCCTCCATTAGTATAGACCCCAGGACAAACCACCCCCCCCTACATTAGTATAGACCCCCCCAGGACAAACCACCCCCCCTCCATTAGGCTAATTAAAAACACCCGGGCGGCAGCTGGAGAGGAGAGGACAGTGTGGAGAACAGAGCATGTCATGCTTGGGCAGCAGGCAGGAGTTACTCACAGGAGGAAAACAGGAACATGTCAGGCTCGGCCACGGACCGCCCCCCCCCCCCAGTGACGTCACTGCGCGGTCACGGCTGGTTTCTCTGCACACAGAGACAGACGCTCCGGTCTCCAGCTGTTTCGCTCTCCTCCGCTGACAGGAGGAGGGAGGGGGATGGGCTTGGGGAGAAAACACAGCGGTGGCGGTGACAGGTGGAGAGAGCCGCCTACAGACAAGGAGAGGAGGAGGGAGGGGAGCACTCTGGCGCTTCAGCGCCCCCACCTCTGTGGCGACCGGGCGCATTGCACCCCGAGCACCCACCTGGGATCGGCCCTGTCTGGGATACCCCCTCCCTAGGAAGCGGGCATAAAGAGCCTGTGCTTCTTTTTCATATGTCCTTGAATCATTACAGATTCTACGAATCCTGAGAAACTGGCCAACGGGGATACCTTTGATGGTATGACGAGGATGGCCAGATGTGGCCATCAGCAAGGTGTTACCTGAAAGAGGTTTTCTGTAAAGGCCGGTATGTATGGAAGTACCTCGACCACTCAAATGAACATCAAGAAAATAGATTTTGTGCTTGTCACAAAGCCCCGTAAAATGTAAGTTCATGTTTTTGTGGTTGAGATATTTTAAGAATTCATCTAGGGAACCAAAACCTATATCCATAATAAAAATTATATCGTGTATATAGCAAAAAAGGTTTTGATCAAGAATCTATCAGGGGCGGATCCGGGGGGGCAACAGGGCAATTCCCTCCCGACAATATCACTGACTGCAGTGCAGTCCCGACTCCCGAGTCTCTCTCTCTCAGTATTATCACCAGCCGATCAGCGGCGACGAGAGAGACTCTCTGTAATAAGAGAGTCACGTTGCCGCTGCTAAGGAGGAAAGCGAGAGAGAGCCCCAGAATTCAGAGCGGTGTCTCTTTCTGACCGCCTCTGTCCCTGAGTGAGAGTGTTGGCTCCACCCCCTCGGCTCCTCCTCCCTCCATCTTTTCCACAGTCCATACTGCAGGCCTCCGCCCCTGAGTGGGTGTTGGCTCCAACCATCTCCTCACTACATCTTCTCCAAACGGAGAGCGGCGTGAACCCAGGACATCTAATGTCATCTAATGCTGCCTGTGAAGTGCGGACAGACTAGTGCAATTACCGGATCCCACTCATCTCATTGCTCCTGCGACCTGCATGGGAGCCCCTCCCCCCACCAGAGACCGCCAACAGACCTGAAAAATAAAACGGAAAAACTCTGCCTCCATGGGAGGCTTCCACGCGACTTTGCTTCGACAGACGTTATATAGGCAAGGGTGGGGCCACTCAGTGATGTAACTGAGTGACCCGCCCCCTTCTGACATCAGAGGGGGTGGGGTCACCCGTTTACATAACATTAAAAAAAAAAAAAAAAAAAAGTGTCCTGCGATGTAAATCCATCGTCAATTATGGCGCAGACGGACATGAAAAAAAAAAAAATTATTTTTTTATTGCATTTCAGTGTAAATATGAGATCTGAGGTCTTTTTGACCCCCAGATCTCATATTTAAGAGGTCCTGTCATGCCTTTTTTTCTATTACAAGGAATGTTTACATTCCTTGTAATAGGAATAAAAGTGACACCATTTTTTTTTTTAAAAAGAACAGTGTAAAAATAAAAAAATAAAAAGGTAAAATAAATAATAATAAAAAAAAAGGTTTTAAACGCGCCCCATCCCGCCGAGCTCGCGTGCAGAAACGAACGCATACGTAAGTAGCGCCCGCATATGAAAACGGTATTGAAACCACACATTTGAGTTATCCAATTTATCAGTAGAGCGAGAGCCCTAGAACTCCTCTAACTCAAAACATGCAAGCTGTAGAATTTTTTAACCGTCGCCTATGGAGATTTTTAAGGGTAAAAGTTTGTCGCCCTTCCAATCTACTCGGTGTAACATTATCTTTCACAATATAAAAAAAAATAAAAATTGGGCTAACTTTACTGTTGTCTTATTTTTTTTTATTCAAAAAAGTGTATTTTTTCCCAAAAAAATTGTGCTTATAAGACCGCTGCGCAAATACGGTGTGACAGAAAGTATTGCAACGACCGCCATTTAAATCTCTAGGGTGTTAGAAAAAAATGTATAATGTTTGCCGGTTCTAAGTAATTTTCTAGCCAAAAAAAATGTTTTTAACTTTGAAACAACAAATCTCAAAAAGAGGCTCGGCCCTTAATTGGTAGTTAGGCTTGAATTCCATTTTAAGGTTACTTGCCCAGGCATGAACTTCCCTGAAGGAAAATTTCCCTAAAAGCACCGTGACATTATTATTGAGACCAGTTTCAGCCCACTAAGGCATTATTTTAGTTCTCACAAAAGGTACATTCCTTACAGCTTTTTCGAGTTAACAAAACAAGTGGGAACTGGAGAAGAGGAAATGAATGGAGGGTCTGCATGACTAAGGGAGTTACAGGTCAGAAAAGGGTTAAAAATGTGAGTTCCGTGTGGAAGGGGTGTAGGTCTTACTAGATTAATGGTGTAGCGCCGGTACATGTCTTTAAATTTAGTTTTTGCCCAAAACTGTAGTGGAGTTTTGGGGTTAATGGCTCTAAATTATGTTTTGGCATCAGTTTGGCTGGGCTGTATTGAGGTTCTGCCTGGTCATAGGTGGGGTTTGCACCTGTGAGAGGCCTTAGAACGCAGTCTGGTTGGACGCATTGGGTACCAATCTCTTCTCGGGGCCAACCAGTGGGTGCGTTTGTCTCGCTGTGTATTCCGGGAGAGGGTACTTAAGGGGCTGAAGTCACGTGGTTCGGGGTTCCGGTCCAGAAGTTGTTGCTGACTCCATGGTCCTGGTCCTCCTGAGGAGGCCAGAGGCCCTCATGGCCTGGGGTGCGGATCCATCCTTTTCTGAGCCTCGGGAACTGGCTAGTTCGAGGCGCAGTAACTGGAATGAGGATTCTAAGGTGTTCCGGTGCCGTCTTGGGTTTGGAGAGGCCCAGCAACTCTACATGCAAACAGGGGAGGACTCTTCAGTAGGAGAGCCACGCACGAGGCTGGCTGCTCGGTAAGAGCCTGGAAGCTGAGCTGCCATGGACATTGAATCCACAATTTCTTACGGTATCGCCGGACCGGCTGAACGATTCTGGTACAGTAAGAAAAGTTCCTACCTTTACCTTCCGGTTACAACTAAGTTTTTCAACCAAGTCTGTGTGAGAGACTTTGCAAAGCTAGAATTACTTGTTGTCTGCAAGATCCAAGTTCAAGGATTTATCCAACCGTTAAAAATCCAGTTGCGAGTGGCTATTCCCTGGATTATGTACAGAGAGGGACTTTTATTGAAGTCAGCAGTTCCGAGCACCTGAGCTAAACTTTATCCTTATCCCCTCTATTCCCAACTTAGAGACTGAGTTTGTTCAACTGTTTTAAGCAAAATAAAAAATCCTAAAAAGGAATTCAGGTGCCGGTCTCTACAGTTACTGGGTCATCAACCCTGGGAACCCCTAGACAAGGACAACGAGTTACGAGCTGGTGGAGGTAATCGGTAAGCCCAGAAAAATTCAGCCGCTCCTTCGGGGGTAAGTGCCTCAATGGTAAAAGTTCAGATGGGCAGGATGGGACCACAAGGGTTGTTTCTACAAAGGCTTCTGGGTACTAGGTATTCTTTCCAGAAACTTCACTCAAAGCAGAAGACCCCCCCATACACTCATCCTTGATTTGCAATTCATTGGAATTCGAGGATTGATAGGAAATAATAATAGAAAGTCACAGCAGGTAGGCAGGTCAGGGAGTCTTGGGGTAGGGTAGTGGATACAAAACTTGGGGCCTATTTGTGCATGGTACTTCCTTTTGGTTGCGTATTGGTGGTTCCCCCAGGCGCTAGGTCCTCTGTCAAAAAAGAAGAATGTGTGAGTTCAAAATGTCTTTAATCCAGTTGGAACACAGCTGGTGACATGGGCAATGCAAGTTATCAATTAGAACTGCCCATTACATTGCAAAACTGGGTATCATTCTGGGGTACAGTGCTTCCAATTGGTTTGCTATTGGTGGTTCTTTCAGGACGTATGTCCCCAGGGAAAAAAAAGTAAGAACGTGTGAGTTGGTAACATCTTCAATCCAGTTGGGACACGGCTAAGGATATGGACAATTCTAGTTATGAAGAATTGCCCATTACATTACAAATCTGGGGGTCCATCTGGAGTATGACGTTTCCACTTGGCTTGTTATTGGTGGTTCTCCTAGCAGCTAGGTCCCCTGGAGAAAAATAAAGAACATGCAAGTTCATAATGTCTTTAGGTTGGTTGGGGCGCTGCGATCAGGTAGTACTCGCAACAAATCTCTGTGCACAGACGACTTACATGCATGCGAGTAACCGCATGCTCGCACACATCCACGTGAATAATCACATGGCCGTATATGTCACTAATGTTGCTATTTAAACTAAGCTCAGTGCGGTCTCATCTTCATCTCCCATGTGATCTGTGACCCGTTTCCTGCATCTGATACCGTTTACAGACTTGGCTTGTACTGAACAGTCCTTGAGCTCTGCCTGTACGACTGCAACTTGTTTCTGACCTCTGCTTCTGCCTGCTCCTGTTGCCACAGTACTGCTGAACCTTTACTGACTCCGGCTTGCATCCTGAACATGAGAAGGAAAGGATTCCCCCACTGTGGGGTTTTTAGGCAGCTTGCGACAAATGGAGTCGAGAAAGGTATATAAAGTAAAATAGTTTATTCAAAAATGGGTATAACAAAATAAATAAATTAGGACATGAGCTCCAGTGCAGAACAATTAAAACATGGATATATAATGCGGACTTGTCAAAACTATTAACCACATGTACAATGTAAATCATGGGGTAGTAGGATGACCCTGACGCGTTTCAACCCACTAGGGGTCTTCTTCAGAGGAGTACGTCCACTAGAAGAAACATACTGTCAATATATTTATCACAATATCGTTGCAGTTAGGCAATAATCTATGATGCAGTAATGTTTAGTATAGTTACCACAAAGGGCATATATCCAAAAGGTAAAATGAAGAAAGAGTCCTCCCACGTGGAGAATCCTTAATGTAGAGGTGTTTCTCGTCTCACCCGGAGGACGCCAGAGTGTTCTAGGTCTGCCAATGAAACCACATGGGCCAGTGTTTCCAAGCGTGTCTTACGAGGAGTCACACTATAATCCCCCTTCCTCCTTCCGCCGGAATCGGCGGGGGTGTCAGAGGGAAAAGAGGTGCAATCAGATGGAGGTAAGGATAATACTGGCCCAACCTATGTGGTTCAAGTAGGAGAGATGGATGCCACAGTCCACTGTTTGGGGGTAATATAGTAATGGTCAAATTGCTGGTAATTAGCTCCAGAAAGATGGTCACCAATACAGTGGCCCCTTATTTGAATAAGGGTGGCACAGTCTTGTAAAGACAGTCAAATTGTATACCTCCTCTTGCTGGGGCAGTGGGCATCCTGAACATGCACCTTACTATGTACTTGTACCTCATCCAATTACCAGTCTCTGACCCGGCATGTGCCTATCTCTGCTCTTCCTCCACATACTGCCTAGCAATCCACAAAAAGCACCCACAGACCTGCTACCAGCCAGTACTTGTTCATTGCCCACTCTCTGACCAGCCAGCACCTGCTCACTACCAGCCAGTACCTACCTGTTCCAGCCTTCTATTTACCTGATGTCTCCCTGCCAGTCTATTCCGCTGTGGTCCACTGTCAGCTTCCTTCTGCTCCTGCTTGAACACCATGCTTGGCTCGCTGCATTTTAAGATCAACAGGAACTCGCGCCACTCTGTGCTCTTGTCCCACCATGTCCATTCTATCAGTGGCCCTGAGCCATAGTGTCACGTACCTGGTGGAGACTGAGCTGTAGAGAGGGCTTCTCTTGCACCTCCTGTCCAGCACCCCTGGTAAAGATGACAGGAAGTGAAGGACACAGAGGGGCCCGATGTAGCAGATGGCTATGGTTGGGTCTTGGCCGAAACCTGATGGCTGCGGATCACCGGATAGGCACCAAAAAAACAGGAACTCCATGTTGCTGGATCAGCAGGTGGAAGCGTGGTCGGAAAACATAAGCCAGGGGGTCATCAACAGCCGAGCAGAGCAGGTACAGGAACGTGAGGCAGAAGCAAAGACAGGATACAGGCCAGGTTTGGTACACAGTCGGGGCAGTGAGGTGCATGAAGCAGGAACAAATGTCAAACACAAGCCGGGGTCACAGGAAGGCAGGCAGATGTCCAAGGGAAGGTTGAGGTACAAGCCGGGTCAAACACAGGAACAGAAAGCACAGGTAAACAGGAACAAGCTGAAAGACCACTCAGCAACGTGTGTGTGAGATTTCTCAGTTTAAATAGACCAGCTGGTGCCAGTGCGTGCACGTGTGAGCGCACGTGTGCTTGTTCACGACTGCGTGTGCCCAACTGTTCGCAGCCGTGCGCGTCCGCGCATGCGCCAGTACACATTATTCTTGGCGCACACACTACTGTGCCAACGCGCGTCTGTCAACCGGACTTCTCTTACACAGAGGTTTAACCTCATCATGTCAGGCTCCTCCACCAGGTATGTGACATCGGCTGAGGACATGGGAGATTTGTAGTTATAGACTGTGCTTTTAACCAGTGGCTTACCGCTGTACGAATATATACTGTTTGTCAGCAAGTAGTTATACCAAGAACATGGCTGCAGCTGTAGCAAATGACCAGGATTGGAGGACACGGAGGAACATCTGTTCCCCAATTTTTTCTGTGATGAATGAAGCCAGAAGAAACAATGATTTCATCTCTACCAGTTTTAGCGTGGTAATTCCCTGGCTGTTACAGTCAGAGAGGGAGCTAATCAAGCATAATGTATGCCCGATTAGCTGCTTTGGAGGGCAGGGGAGACATTGGAGGGTCTAACAGACCTTTGGTGTCTCCATAAAGAGTGCCTGTCACCTGCTCAAAGCTATCACATTGGAGCTTGTTAGCCCTTTGTGATGGCAATAAAGTTAAATTGAAAAAAAAACATTTTTGATAAAATAAAAAAATACATAAAAGCAAGCCCTGTCCCCATGTGCATACATGCAAGTGGAAACATCTGCGTAGGTCCCACACACAGGACTGCTGTTAGAAATCATGGGGCCCCATACAGTCTACCTGGCAGGTTCCTCCCGAATATAAGACAATATTTTCACAAAAAAATGCACTAAAATCATTATTGTAAAGTAAAAATTATAGTAAAGAATATTGCGTTTTTTTCAAAATTGTAGCTCTATTTTTGTTTATAGCGCAAAAAATACAAACTGCAGAGGTGATCAAATACCACCAAAAGAAAGCTCTATTTTTGGGGAAAAAAAGGACATCAATTTTGTTTGGGAGCCACGTCGCACGACCGCGCAATTGTCAGTTAAAACTACGCGGTGCCGAATTCGCAAAAAAGTGCTCTGGTCTTTAGCCAGCAAAATGGTCCGGGGCTTAAGTGATTAAGGTGGTAATTAAACTCACTTGGTGCCTTATCTGCATTCAATTGGCCTCAGAACCCGTGTAATTCAGGTTTAAAGGGATGAGGTGGCAACTCAAGTAACCCCGCCCCCCCTCCCTCCCCGGGAGAGCGCTTCTCCTAGGGTGTTATACGATGCGGGGGAGGAGCCGCCGAGGGGACCCCAGAAGAGGAGGATCGGGGCCACTCTGTGCAAAGCTAACTGCATTGTGGGGTAAGTACGACATGTTTGTTATTTTTATTAATCTTTACAATCACTTTAAGTGGTTAAAAGGAGAAAAAAAAATAAGTTTTTCCTCCATTCAGTATTTTCCAGTTCTTGTTATTGACACCAACCAGATTCGTAAAGTCAAATTCCATCTGTAATTTCCCAGACAGGGCTGGACTTGAATGATGGCGTTTTATAATACTGACACCTGCTGCCTTCAAATAGAGTTATTACCTCCTAACCATTTCACTGCCAGAGACTTATTTTTTTTTCATTTTTGCGCACACGTTAGAAATTCACAATTTGTACCTGAAAACACACTAAAAACCTCCAAACGTTTTACATTTTCTGATACCAGAGGACCCGTAAAATGACATCATTTCATTTGCAGTTTTTCATATCGCACAATATTAGCGCAACTGTTTATCCAACTCATATTTTCTGAAAAAATACACTCAGGAGAGCACCGATCGAACACAGCACTGATCGAACGCAGAGGTCAATGGGGCCGATCTCTGCTGCATGCTAGCAGAGGACAGACATTCTTCTTAGCTTGTAGCTGCCCCAGAAAGAAGATGACCTGTAAAAAGGTGCCAAGCACCATGACGTCACTATGCCCGCCTTGAGCCCACCCTGATCTAGGGTTGCCACCTCATCCCTTTAAACCTGAGCACATATTAATTACACGGGTTCTGTGGCTGATTAAGGTGGTAATGAAACTCACTCTGTGCCTTATCTGCATTAAATTAGCCTCAGAGCCCGTGTAATTCAAATGTGTTCGGGTTTAAAGAGATGAGGTGGCAACCCTAACCTGAACCCAAACACCATTTTGCTGCCTTTTGGATCTGCGCATGCACAGTTGTAAAGCTAACCTGTGGCCACATTTACTTGTTTTTCTGCCATTCCCAGACATTTAGCCGGCGGGGGGGGGGATTTCACACTGGTACATGCAGAACATCACATGTGATTCGCACAGGAATCGCACCGCATTCCTATGCACATCGCACGCAATGTCTGTGCGGTTGCGATTTGAGCCGTACATTTTGTATGGCTCAAGTCGCATTGCATCAGCACCATAATGGTGCAGGACCCCCCCTTTTTTTTTCTGCACCTGAATCGCATTGCATGGGAGTTCACACCCATGTGATGCAATGCTGGCAATTGCACTGCGTTTTGCGATCTGTTTCGGGGGTGTCGTTAATCTAACATTGACACCTACAGCAGATCGCATGGATGCCGTGCGATTGCTATGCAGTGTGATTCGGGTGAACATAGCGAAACTTGTGCGTTTCCTGTATCGCATCAGTGTGAACCAGGGCTTTACAGACATGGTATCACTGGTCAAAGCCAAGGCTCATCCAAGCTGAAACGATCCAATGTTGGCACAACTTTGGAGTCGTACAAGCAGTGGCGGTGCGTGCATAGAGGGCGCAGGAGCGCCGCCCCCCCTCTCCTGCACCGCTCTATCACCAATAGATAGATTCATGCATTGCATGAATCTATCTATTGTCACCGCTGCCGCCCCCTATTCAGGTGTCCGGCCCCTGATCGGGCGCCGGGCATCTGAATTACAGCGGGGGGGTGTTTCTGGAAGCGCCCTATTAGAGCTGTAAAGCTCTAATAGGGGACCTTTTTAGAGCAGTGTGCTCTAATAGGCTTCCCTAAGTGTAAACAGCGGGCGCACTGCTGTGCGTTCGCTGATTACACAGTATTGTGTTAGAGAAGCGAATACATCGCTTCCCTAACACAGACCCGCCTCTCAGCCAATCAGGTTGCCAGGTCTGTTACCTGTAACCTGATTGGCTGAAGTCACAGGCGTCCAATCATAACAGAAGACAGGAGGAGCGCGGGAGAAGAAGACATCGGACGATGAGACACCGCTCGCCGCCTGACGCCGTCACCAAGCTGCACACCGAGACAAGGTAAGTGCAGAGGGCAGGTAGGGGGCACAGTGGCAGCACTTAAAGGGGCACAGTGGCAGCACTTGGGGCACAATGGCAGCACTTGGGGCACAATGGCAGCACTTGGAGGGGCACAGTGGCAGCGTTTGATGGGCACAGTGGCAGCGTTTGATGGGCACAGTGGCAGCATTTAATGGGCACAGTGGCAGCATTTAATGGGCACAGTGGCAGCATTTAATGGGCACAGTGAGGCTGTTTGTTTGCGCCCCCCCAAAAATTTTTAGCACCAGCCACCACTGCGTACAAGTGTGAATGAAGCCTCATAGAAGCTCGTTGTTGGGGTCTATATACACACTTTAAGACCCCTTTCACACTGGGGGCGCTTTGCTGGCGCTACAGCGCTAAAAATAGCGCCTGCAAAGCGCCCTGAAAGAGCCGCTGCTGTGTCTCCAATCTCGAAGCCTTGAGGGCTCTCACACTGGAGCGGTGCGCTGGCAGGACGCTAAAAAAAGTCCTGCAAGCCGCATCTTTGGAGCGGTGAAGGACCGGTGTATACACCACTCCTCCACCGCTCCTGCCCATTGAGATCAATGGGTTGCAGCAGTGCTTTGCGGGTCGAATGGCGCAGCAAAATTGACGGTATAGCGCTGCTAAAAATAGCGGCACTTTACTGCCGACGCCCCCACCGCCCCAGTGTGAAAGGGGCCTAAGTAATAATGTGTCTCTTCCTATCTCTCTAGGTACAAAAGGCAAGAAAAGAAATTCCCATGTAGCAAAAAAAAAAAAAAGATACAAATTGTTGTGTGCTGCATGCTGAGTGCTTAAAGGGGCATTCCAATCAATACATTTTTTTTTTTTTTTTAAAGTCAGCAGCTATAAACACTGTAGATGCTGACTTTTAATAAGGACACTCACCTGTCTAGCGATCCCGCGATGTAGGCCAATCAGCCGGTGGGGCGGACTCTATGTCCGCAGGCCACCCGCGATTAGGGTTGCCACCTCAATCCTTCAAAACCGAACATATATGACTTACACAGGTTCTGTGGCTGATTAAGGTGGTAATTAAACTCACTTCACATGTTTGAGTTTTTTTTTTTTTCAGCAAAGACTCCAGGTCAGATGGCAAATACTCTATTCGTAGGCCAGAGAACTGAATTTGAAAGGCATGATGCAATTGCAGGTAGCAAAAAAAGTAGGCATTCGGAAGGTCATGTCTTGCTTTTAACTGATCAAAGGTGCAGAGTTCCCCCTCTCTAGTGATGTCATTTAATACCTTGATACCTTTGCTCGCCCAGATCATGGGGTCAGGGAATGAGAAAAATTGCGGGAGCTTCGGGTTCATCCATATGGGGGCTGAGGGTGTAACCCCTTCATAACTGGGTGACATCAGAGTAGTGGTAACCTCCCAGGCCTCAATTGTGGCCTTCATGGAGCTTGTCAAGGGTAGACACGACTTTGGGTCCCTGTAGAAGGCCAATCTCAAACTTTCATATGAGCCCAGTAATGCCGCTTCAACAACCGTGGCGGAGTCACCTTCCTCCGCCGTCAGCCATTTCCTGGCAACCACCATGTGGTCTGCCAAATAGTATCTTGGCAAGTCAGGAAATGCCAGGCCCCCTTGTCCCCACAGTTCCTGCAATGATTTAATACTTATGCGTGCGGATTGCGGTGACCAAATAAATGACTCAATGATACTGTCGAGAGATTGAAAAAAGTTTTTTGGGACCCATACTGGGGAATGGCGTAAAAAATATAAAATCACCGATAGGAATTTCATTTTTATAAGACTGACCCGCCCTATCAAGGAGAGGTTCTTCCAGGTCATTGTCATTTGTTTAAGTCTGGTTACTAATGGGTGCAGTTATTTTGACCCCCAAGTACGTGATTGTGGAGACCCACCTAAGTGTCAAAGTGTTATCTTTCTGGGAAATTGCATTTGAGCCCAGTGGTAGTATTGATGACTTGCTCCAGTTCGCCTTGAGCCCGGAAAACAGGGCGAATTTATCTAGGACTTTCAGAGCTGCTTTAAGCGACGGCCCAGGGTCTCATGAACAGGAGCATTTCGTCAGCATACAATGCTATACATTCGGCCACACTTCCTACCTGGATTGCTCCCACTTCCTGTGATTGCCTGAGGGCCCTAGCTATGGGTTCCATCATTAGTGAGAAGAGAAAGGGGGAAAGAGGACATCCCTGCCTCGTTCCCCTCCCTATCTCAAAGTAGTCTGAGACCATGTTACCCAGCCTGATCGCCATCCTTGGGGAGCTGTATAGCAACGCAATCCACTGACGGAAACCCGGGCCAAATCCCATGGCCTCCAACACCGTATGCATGTATTGTCAATCGACAGAGTCGAAGGCTTTCTCTATATCAATAGAGACAACAATTTTTTCTGGGAATAAGGTTTGTGTCTGTCGACATACCTGGCATGAAGCTCGTTTGGTCAATGTCAACCAGAGTCGAAATGACCCTGGCCAACCTTGAGGCCAGCACCTTGGCAAGAATCTTTAGGTCAGTATTAAGCAGTGCTATAGGACGATACGAAGAGCACTCTAAGGCCCCTTTCACACCGGGGCGTTTTTCATGCGGTGCAGCGCTAAAAATAGCGCCTGTTCACCGCATGAAAAAATCCTGCCCCTTTAACTCCAGTGTGAAAGCCGGCGGGCTTTCACACTGGAGCGGTGCGCTAGCAGGATGACAAAAAAAGTCCTGCTAGCAGCATCTTTGGAGCGGGATAGGAGCGGTGTGTTCACCGCTCCTATACCGCTCCTTCCCATTGATTACAATGGGAGACCGCGGTAAAACCGCGGCAATACCGCGGTTACCGCGGCAATACCGCGGCTACGGCGGCGCTCTGCGGGGGGTGTTTAACCCTTTTTCGGCCGCTCGCGGGGGTAAAACCGCACCGCGAGCGGCCGAAAACCGCGGTGAAAACGACGGTAAAGCAGCGCTAAATATAGCGCTGCTTTACCGTCACCGCGGCTCACCGCCCCAGTGTGAAAGGGGCCTAAGGGGTCTTTGCCCGGTTTCAGGAGAAGCACCATGTAGGCTTCCATCATTGAGGCCGGTAAAGCTCCCTGTTCTCTACAATGTAAGTATAATAGGTTTAATCTACTGGCTAGTTGTGACTCAAAAGATTGGTAGAAGTCTGCGGGGAAACCATCAGGACCTGGGGTTTTATGGGGAGGGAATGCAACTATGGCCGTCTCAATCTCCATCACCGAGATGGCCTCATCCAGAGAGGCCCTGTCGGTGTCAGACAATTGTGGAATGGACAGGCTTGTCAGTAGCCCCTCCAGTTCCGATTGGTCATAGGAGGTGATCGGTGTGTAGAGTGATTTGTAAAAATGGGTAAATTCCTCCAGAATACCCTCCGGATTCGTAACCATCTCCCCCCTTCTACCGTTGATTGCTGGGATGCTAACAGGTATCCTATGTTCAGCTGCCAGATTGGCCAGTAATTTGGCATTCTTATCCCCTTCAGCAAAAATTGTCTCCGCTTTCTGCCTAATTTCAGTATGCGCCAAGTTATCGAAATGTAGGGCTACCAATCTCCTGTTTGCAAGTAGGGCCAAGTAATTGACCTCCGAGGGGGAGTCTGCATGCTGTTGAGCACACTCTCTCTCCTTGGCCAAGAGGACTTCACCTTCCGCGGCTCGATCTTTCTTAGCAGCTTTTATAGCAGAGATACACTCACCCCTGGAGACAGCTTTAAAAGCATCCCAAACGATGTGCGGGTCTGCCGAGTGAACATTGGTCGCCCCAAAAAGTGTCCATTGCAGTTTGGACTTGTGTAGTCACCTGATCCTCCTGCAACCAGCCAGAGGCCAATCTCCAACCCCCTCCCCTACCACCTGAGGGGAAAGCCAAGGTGATTTGTAGCGGGCTATGATCCGAGGTGCCACCGGCCAGGTAGTCAGCTGCATGAATGTGCTGAAGAATAAGGGAGTTCCCAAAGGCCAGATCTATTCTGGCCGAGGATTTATGCGTAGAGGAGAGGTGTGAGTATGCCACCTCCCCGGGGTGTTTCCACCTCCAAACCTCCGTTAAATTGGCCATAGTCACCCAGGAGCACAAATCCGCCGAAACCGGCCTGGTCGCATTGGACGAGTCCAGGATGGCATTATAGTCTCCTAAGAGCAACATTGGCAAGCACAAATACGGTGCTAGGATTACCCATAAAGCATCTGTATCTTGAAGGGAGGAGGCACATAAATAGAGACAGAATTTTACTCCCCTCCAGGTGCATCTCCTGGAGGAGAATGATATGCGGCTTTGCCTGTTTGAGGTATTAGAAAATAGCTGCACGTTTAAACGTATTATTTAGCCCACGCACATTCCAAGAAATTACTTTTAACCTGCTATCCATTATTTCCACACATAATTTAAACTACGGATATCCCATGAGGGCATTCTCATGTTTGCAAGACACACATGCTGTATAGGGTTGCACTTGGTAGGTACACTCAACCATTTAACAATACACATCATAAGGCATTGAATTAGCCCCCCCCCCCCCCCCCCCCCCTGCCGTTATACTGGAAACTAAGGCCCCTTTCACATGGACGGAACGTTCAGATCCGCCTGTCAGTTTTGACCGCGGATCTGAACGGGCGCTCCATGTTAGTCTATGGAGCGTCGGATGTCAGCGGAGACATGTCCGCTGACATCCGACCCGGTCCGATCCACCAAAAGCAGACGTATGGCTCTACGTCCAGATCCGTCGCTGGCGGATCGGATCGGGTGTGATCTGATGAAAACGGACATGCTGTCTGTTTTCATCCGATCTCTCCATAGAGACCAGCGGCGCTCGCAAGCCCCTCCCCGCTCAGTGAGCCGAGAGGGACTTGTCATCCGCCGGCTCAGCGGAGATCAACAGAGAGATCTCCCGCTGAGCCGGCGGACAGAGGCGGGCTCCGTGGAGGCGGAGTCCGCCTCGTGTGAAAGGGGCCTAAGAGCCTTAAAAACTGGCCCAAACCAAAAAAAGTCCAGCATGCAGCTTGTACCCTGTACCAAAACTGCCAAAAAGAGTTCAACTGGTCACGTCGAAAGTTCGGCATCTAAAGATGGAAAAATTTGTCCGTGCCATCTACACGAGTCTCCATGCTTAGGTCATAAGGAGAAAGACCGGCTGAATAGACCGTAACTTGTATTGTGTGGCCAGTAGCAGTCTGCCCCTGGTTGGTAACATAAACGGCCACCCAGAGCCAATGTGAGTGCCCGACGGTCTCGATCACCGATGGACTCCCGCGATCGCTCGGGCCACGCGGAGAACCCGGAACTGTGTGTGTAAACACACAGTTTCCTGTTTTCTGAGGAGTGAACTGACAGATCGTCTGTTCATACAGAGTACGAACAGCGACCTATTAGTTTCCCTGCACAGTCCCCTCCCCCCTTCAGTTAGAACACTCCCTAGGACACACATTAACCCCTTCACTGCCCCCTAGTGTTAACCCCTTCACTGCCAGTGAAATTTTTACAGTAATCAGTGCATTTTTAATCGCTCTGATCACTGTATTAATGCCAATGGTCCCAAAAAATTTGTCAAAATTGTCCGATGTGTCCGCCATAATGTCGCAGTCACGATAAAAAACGCTGATTGCCGCCATTACAGGTAAAAAAAAAATATTAATAAAAATGCCATAAAACTATCCCCTATTTTGCTATAACTTTTGTGCAAACCAATCAATATACGATCAGCGATTTTTATTGTGACTGCAACATTATGGTGGACCCATCAGACATTTTTGACACATTTTTGGGACCATTGTCATTTATACAGATTGTTTATATATTTTATATATTTTAGATTGTAAGCTCTAGCGAGCAGGGCCCTCTGATTCCTCTTGTACCAAATTGTTATGTAATTGTAATGTCTGCCTTTATTTTGTTAAGCGCTGCGCAAACTGTTGGCGCTATATAAATCCTGTATAATAATAATAATAATATACGCCTATTACTATTCTTTTTTTACCAAAAATATGTAGAAGAATACATGTCGGCCAAAACTGAGGGAAAAAAAAAAATGTTTTTATATATTTTTTGGGGGATATTTATTATAGCAAAAAATAATGTTTTTTTTTTTCAAAATTGTCGCTATTTTTTTGTTTATAGCGCAAGAAATAAAAACCGCAGGGGCGATCAAATACCACCAAAAGAAAGCTCTATTTGTGAGAAAAAAAGGGACGTCAATTTTGTTTGGGAGCCACGTCGCACGACCGCGCAATTGCCAGTTAAAGCGACGCAGTGCCGAATCGCAAAAAGGGGGCCTGGTCCTTTGGCTGCAAATTGGTCCGGGGCAGAAGTGGTTAAAGAACAGTGTAAAAATAAAAAATAAAAGGTAAAGTAAATTTAAAATTATTTTTTTTTTTAACGTGCCCCGTCCCACCGAGCTCGCATGCAGAAGCGAACGCATATGTGAGTAGCGCCCGCATATGAAAACGGTGTGAGGAGATCATTTGCTCTTCTCCGGTTCTTTTTTTTAGTTTAACCACTTAGAAACCAGCCACCGCAGTTGTACTGTGGCAGGTTGTCTCTCCTCTCGCCTGGGCAAATCGTACGTTGGTTGCTTTAAGACCACTAGAGGGCGCATGCACGCCACCAGAGGCACGTGCGCCCCCGCAACGCTGATGCCCGTGGCTGCGATGTCCGCCGGCCACCTGCGATCACTCCTGAGAGAGACAGAACGGGGATCTGTCAGTGTAAACAGACAGGTCCCTGTTCTGTCAGGGGAGGATAGACAGATCGTCTGTTCCTAGTGATTAGAAACAGCGATCTGTCTCCTCCCCCAGCCACTACACTGCCCCCCACAGTTAGAAGCACCTCCCTAGGGAACACTTAACCCCTTAATCACCCCCTAGTGTTAACCCTTTCCCTGCCACTGACATTTATACAGTAATCAGTGGCTACTTTTAGCTCTGATCGCTGTATAAATGTCACTGGTCCCAAAAAAGTGTCTAAAGTGTCCGATCTGTCCACCGCAATGCTGCAGTCCTGCCAAAAAAAAAAACGCAGATCGCCGCCATTACAAGTGGAAAAAAAAATTAATAAAAAAAATTCCATAAACCTATCCCCCATTTTGTAGACGCTATACCTTTAGCGCAAACCAATCAATATACGCTTATTGCGTTTTTGTTTTTGTTTTCCTTATTTTTTGGTAAAAAAAAAAATGTTAAAGAATACTACACTGATGAAATTATTTTTTTTTTACATTTTTTTTTGGGGGGGGGGGGGATATTTATTATAGCAAAAAGTTAAAAATATTGTTTTGTGGTTTTTTTTTCAAAATTGTCAGCCTTTTTTATTGTTTATAGAGCAAAAAAATAAAAAAAATAAAGTAAAAATTATTGTTTTTTTATTTTCAAAATTGTCTTTTTTTGTTTATAGCGAGAAAAATAAAAAGTGCAGAGGTGATCAAATACCACCAAAAGAAATCTCTATTTGTGGGGGAAAAAGGACACAAATTTTGTTTGGGTACAGCATCGCACGACCGCGCAATTGTCAGTTAAAGGGACACAGTGTCGTATCGTAAAAAAATGGCCTGGTCATTAAGGGGGCAAATCCTTCCGGTCTGTAAGTGGTTAACAAAAGCTATGTATACTGGATGTTTGATATACTGTATTTATCGGCGTATAACACGCACCCCAAGTTTAAGAGGGCATTTTAGGGAAAAAAAGTTTAGGAGGGAAGTTTAGGGAAAAAAAAAAAAACTTACATTTAAGCGTCATTTGCAGCTTGCCCAGCGTCATTTGCAGCCTTGCCCAGTGTCATTTGCAGCCTTGCCCAGTGTCATTTGCAGCCTTGCCCAGTGTCATTTGCAGCCTTGCCCAGTATCATTTGCAGCCTTGCCCAGTATCATTTGCAGCCTTGCCCAGTGTCATTGTAGCTTGCCCAGTGTCATTATAGCTTGCCCAGTGTCATTGCAGCTTGCCCAGTGTCATTGTAGCTTGCCCAGCATCATTGCAGCCTTGCCCAGCGTCATTTGCAGCCTTGCCCAGTGTCATTGTAGCTTGCCCAGCATCATTTGCAGCCTTGCCCAGTGTCATTGTAGCTTGCCCAGTGTCATTGTAGCTTGCCAGTGTCATTTGCAGTCTTGTCCGGGTTCAAATTTCCCGCCGCCGAGATGCTCTGTCGTGTGCGCCGCCGAAAAAGACCGAATCGCCCCCGGAAAAGACCGAGCCGACTGTTCGCTCCGCTCGCGGTCCCGCCTCCCTGCTGTTTCCGGAGCGAGCGCAGGGAGGCGGGACTATGAGCGGAGCGAACAGTCGGCTCGGTCTTTTCCAGCGCCGCTTTGTTTTTTTTCGGCCGCGATACGGTCTTTTTCGGCAGCGCTCGCTATTTTTTCGGCAGCGCTTGCCATTTTTGTCACTTTTTTGGGGGGAGTACCGGCGTATAACACGCACCCACGACTTTCCCCCGATTTTAAGGGGGAAAAAGTGCGTGTTATACGCCGATAAATACGGTAACCGCCCTCCTATGCAAACACCGCTCTGCGCCAAATGAATGGTGTATCTATGCGATAAAATCAATGAGATTATAAAATGAATAAAATCACCGTGTATCAATCTATGGTTAAATGATAATACATAGGAGTTAAATATATAAGAGAGATTAGATTATGAATAAAAAAATCTCAATAGCGTGAGTATAAAGTGAAAATATAAGCACAAGGAATGTACTTCGGTGGGAACTAAAATAATGCCGTTGGGGCCGAAACCAGATTTCTCAATAAAGATTCCACTTTGCTTATATCTGTATACTTATTTGTTGTTTGGTCTTTTACAATGTAAAAAAAAAAAAATTGGGTTAACTTTAGTGCCGTCTTATTTTTTAATTTAAAAAAAGTGTATTTTTTCAAAAAAAAAAGAGCGCTTGTAAGACCGCTGCGCAAATACGGTGTGACAGAAAGTATTGCAACGACCACCATTTTATTCTCTAGTGTGTTAGAAAAAAAATGTATAATGTTTGGGGGTTTCTAAGTAATTTTCTAGCAGAAAAAATGTTTTTAACATATAAAACACCAAATCTCAAAAAGAGACTCCTTGACCGGCGTACGACGATATACGTCGGCAGAATGGCACGGACAGGCGGGAGGGCGTATATATAAGTCCCTCCTTAATGCCGCCCGTGCCATCGGGAGCACGCCGGGAGCGGCGTGCTCCCGCGCCGGTCGGGACCCCCGTGAGGCCGGTCTCCCCGTTCTGCCTAGCAACTAGTGACGCCGATCTCTGCTCCCTGTGATTGGAGCAGAGATCAGCATTCACTAGCTGACAGCCACGCCCCCCCACAGTAAGAAACACACCCCTAGGCCTACTTAACCCCTACACTGCCAGTGTCATTTATACAGGAATCAATGCATTTAAATAGCACTGATTGTTGTATAAATGAAGATGGTCCCAAAAATGTGTCAAAAATGTCCGATGTGTCCGCCATAATGTCGCAGTCACAATAAAAATCGATGATCGCCGCCATTACTAGTAAAAAAAAATTATTAATAAAAATGAATAAAAATGAAAAACTATACCCTATCTTGTAAACGCTATAACTTCTGCGCAAACCAATCAATAATCGCTTATTGCGATTTTTTTTTACCAAAAATATGTAGAAGAAAACGTATCGGCCTAAACTGAGGAAAAAAAATGTTTTTTTTTTTTATATTTTTGGGGGATATTTATTATAGCAAAAAATAAAAAATAATGCGTTTTTTTTTCAAAATTGTCGCTCTTTTTTGTTTATAGCGCAAAAAATAAAAACCGCAGAGGGGATCAAATACCACCAAAAGAAAGCTCCATTTGTGGGAAAAAAAGGACGTCAATTTTGTTTGGGAGCCACGTCGCACGACCGCGCAATTGTCAGTTAAAGCGACGCAGTGCCGAATAGCAAAAAGGGGCCTGGTCCTTTGGCTGCAAATTGGTCCGGTCTGAAAGCGATTAAGGTGGTAATTAAACTCATTTGGTTCCTTATCTGCATCTAATTAGCCTCAGAACCCGTGTAATTCATAGGTGTTCAGTTTTAAAGGGTGTGGCAACTCTAGTAACCCCCCCCCCCTTCTCCTAGGGGCGGTTATACGATGTAGGGAGGAGCCGCAGAGGGACCCCAGAAGAGGAGGATCGGGGCCACTCTGTGCAAAACAAACTGCACAGTGGAGGTAAGTATGACATGTTTGTTTTGTTTTTTTTGTTTTTGTTTTTTAATTGAAGCTTTACAATCACTTTAAGTGGTTAAAGGAGAAAAAAAAAGGGCCCCGACATACTCAGCCCAGAAATATAATCCAGGACAAGGGGAAGATCCCACTTAGGGAATCTCGACTTCCTTTGGGGCTTGAGTCTTGAGGCCCCCCTAAAAA
The DNA here is from genome assembly GCA_028564925.1 of Lithobates sylvaticus. Taxonomy (NCBI): domain Eukaryota; kingdom Metazoa; phylum Chordata; class Amphibia; order Anura; family Ranidae; genus Lithobates; species Lithobates sylvaticus. The sequence goes on along the minus strand of CM053031.1, from coordinate 304,949,926 downwards.
ATTGACGAACTAACGGATGGATTGCCCAGGAGGTACCGGAGAAGGCTGACAAAGCTGAAACTTGCACCCTGAGAGAGCCTACGGATAAGGGAAGGTCAAGGCCAGTCTGTAGGAAACCGAGGATATCTTGGACACCTGGATGTTCAAAGGACCTCTCCGTAGATACACAAAAACTCACAAATCTGGACCAGATCCTGCCATATACCTTATTCGTACTTGATCTCCTGGAACTCAATAAGGTGGAAATCACACTAGAAGCGCATCCGATGGATTCTAGCCTCTTCCTTTCAAGAACCAGACCATCAGTTTCAGTATTGCTGGACATGGGTGCAGTACCGCCCCCTGAGACAGAAGGTCCGTCCTGAGCGGGAGAGATACCGGCTCCCGTATACTCAGCTGAACTAGCAGAGGGAACCAAGGCCTGTTGGGCCAGTAAGGAGCAATCATCACTACTTCCACCGTCTCCATCTGGAGCCTCTGAAGAAATCTGAGAATCAGGGGAAGTGGCGGGAAGGCATAGGCCCTCCTGAATTTCCATTGGTCTGTCAATGCGTCTGTCCCCAGAGCTTGGCTGCAGCGGTTCCGCGTGTAGAACCTCTCTATTTTGAAGTTGCACGGGGAGGCAAAAAGGTCTACCTCTGGATCGACACCCAGCGACAGGATCCACTTGAAGGACTGAATGTGGAGGGACCACTCGTTGTTGTCCAACTGGGTGCGTGATAGAAAGTCCGCTTGCGTGTTCTGCACCCCTGGGAGAAAAACCGCGGAAATATTCACCAAGTTCTTCTGTGCCCATGACAGAATGGGTTCCACTTCCCGGAGAAGGGTAGAGCTCCTGGTGCCCCCTTGTCTCTTCACATAGGAGACCGCTGTGGTGTTGTCCATTCGCAACAATACCGACTTCCCCTTCAAGATCTGGGAGAAGAGACTGTTCCTCATTGTTGATGTTATTCGTATCTTTTGGCTTTTGCTTCCCGACTTCCATTGTTTCAGAAAACCCGACTGGAACGGGCGTAGTCTCCACAGGGCCCACTTGACCATGGGTGTCGTGGAGACCATTGTCCCCACGATTTTGAGACACTGCGAGGCTCTCAGGTATTGTGTATGAAGGGCTTGAGAAACCCTTTCCCGGATGACCGTAATCTTTTCCACCGGTAACGAGATTGTACTTCGCACGGTGTCGAACTGGGCACCCAGATAAATTAGCCGTTGGGTTGGCACTAGCTGGCTTTTTTCCATGTTTAGGAGCCAACCGAAGCTGGTTAATGTGGACATCACCTGCTCGCGATGAACTAACAGCTGCTCTTTGTTTTGCGACAGGACCAGCAGATCGTCTAAATAATGATACAGTCTTACCCCTTTTATGAAAATAAGCGTTAGTTAGAAGAGTCTCCATCTTGAATTTCCCGTATTGTATATACCGATTTAAGTATGTCAGATCTATCACTGGTCGCCATGATCCGCTTTTCTTCTGTACTAAGAAGAGGGGAGAGTAGAACCCTTGAAAACGCTCTTCTTCTGGCACCCGGACCACTGCCCCCTGGCTGAGCACAGAGCTTTGCACAGGAGAAAAAAAAATAAGTTTTTCCTCCATTCTGTATTTTCCAGTTCTTGTTCTTGACACCAACCAGATTCGTAAAATCGTAAAATCAAATTCCATCTGTAATTTCCCAGACAGGGCTGGACTTGAATGATGGCGTTTTATAACACCTGCTGCCTCAAATAGAGTTATTACCTCCTAACTATTTCACCGCCAGAGACTTTTTTTGCTTTTTTTTATTTTTGCGCACACGTTAGAAATTTACAATTTGTACCTGAAAACGCACTAAAAACCTCCAAACGTTTTACATTTTCTGAAAGCGGAGGACCCATAGAATGACATCATTTCAGTTGGAATTGTTCATATCGCACAATATTAGCGCAACTGTTTATCCAACTCATATTTTCAGAAAAAATACACTCAGGAGACCACCGATCGAGCGCAGCACTGATTGAACGCAGAGGTCAACGGGGCCGATCTCAGCAGCATGCTAGCAGAGGGCAGACATTCTTCTTAGCTTGTAGTTGCCCCAGAAAGAGGATGACCTGTAAAAGGGCGCCAAGCACCATGACGTCACTATGCCCGCCTTGAGCCCAACCAAGCAACATTTTGCTGCCTCTGGATCTGCGCATGCACAGTTGTGAAGCTAACCTGTGGCCATATTTATTTATTTTTTTATGGGCAGCGGCTGCCATTCCCAGACATGTACCCGGGCGGTTTACACTGGTACGTGCGTAAAACACCACTTATGATTCGCACTGGAATTCCTGTGCACATGATGGTGCAGGACCCCCCCCCCCCCCCCCTTTTTATTTCTGCATCTGAATCGCATTGCATGGGAGTTCACACCCATGTGATGCAATGCTGGCAATTGCACAGCGTTTTTCAATCTGTTTCGGGATGTCGTTAATCTAACATTGACACCTACCGCAGATCGCATGGATGCCGTGCGATTCGGGGAAACGTAGCGAAACTTGTGCGTCTCCTGCAGTGGCGTTGCTAGGAGGTGGCTTTTGGGGCCATAGCCCCGAATCTGGGGCCCATAGCCCAGAGTCTCTGCAGGAGTCCCCAAGGGGAGGGGAGGGGAGGCTCTCTGGGGACCCTGATGTAAGGGGGGGCTCTCTGAGGACCCTGATGTAAGGGGGGGGGGCTCTCAGGACCCTGATGTAAGTGGGGGGGCTCTCTGAGGACCCTGATGTAAGTGGGGGGCTCTCTGAGGACCCTGATGTAAGGGGGGGCTCTCTGAGGACCCTGATGTAAGTGGGGGGGCTCTCAGGACCCTGATGTAAGTGGGGGGGCTCTCTGAGGACCCTGATGTAAGTGGGGGGGGGCTCTCTGAGGACCCTGATGTAAGGGGGGGCTCTCTGAGGACCCTGATGTAAGTGGGGGGGCTCTCTGAGGACCCTGATGTAAGGGTGGCGGCTCTGAGGACCCTGATGTAAGTGGGGGGCTCTCTGAGGACCCTGATGTAAGGGGGTGCTCTCTCAGGACCCTGATGTAAGGGGAGGCTCTCTGGGGACCCTGATGTAAGTGGGGGGCTCTCTGGGGATATATATATACACATACACACACACGTATATATTACAGTATATACATGTGTATGCCCACCCAAGCGTATGACTTTTCTACGCTCTAGCCCCAGATATGGCACAATCAATACTTTATCCACTGGTGACATCTAGTGGTCTTGCATAGTATTGCACTCATTGATGGTACGTGTAACGTACCTTAGGTGAGACCCCGACGTACAGAGGAAGACCTCTCATAAAACCCTCGGAGACCACTGGAGAGTAAGACAGTGGTGGTAAGAGCACGGTGGGGTAAGAGTGCCTGCAGGGTTCTCTTAGCTGGAAAGGGTGGTGCCAGATGAGAAGCCGGAACAGCTGGTGCAGGAGTGCTGCGGATGCAGGGCAGCCGGTGCAGGTCAGCAGATGCAAGTATGCTGCGGATGCAGAGCAGTGGATGTAGGACAGCAGGCTGGAGCAGGGTCAGACAAGCCAGGTCATACACAGAAGGGCAATCAGCATAAACAGCAGGCAGAGAGTAGTCAGAGTTGGGCCCTCTAAGTTTGTGTAGCCCTATGTCGCTTGGATGGTGGGGCTTACACATCGACTCACGGTGCAGGCGCCGTTCATCTTCGGATATTTTCTGAAAATCCTTCTTCTCCGTACTGCGCATGTGCAGTACACAGTGGACACTTGGTGATTAGGGATGGGCCCGGTGTTCGATTCGAACCCATGTTCGAATCGAGCACTGGGCGTTCGCTCGCTCGGCGAGCCCAGAACTATTGGGGCCGCTTGCATCAAATTTGTGTGATGCGAGCGTCCCGCAATGCATTGCGCTAGTCGCAGTGCAATGCTGGCTGATGATTGGCCAAGCATGCACTGTGACCCCGCATGCTTGGCCATCACAGCGCCGGCAGCGAGGAGAGCCATAATTGGCTACAGGCAGGATGCCTGTAGCCAATTATAGCTCAGGGGCTTTAGTACACGCCCCACGGTATAAGAGGCGGCGGCCTCGCATATTATGTTTCAGTCACTGTGTCAGCGTGTCAGTGTGTTGCTGACTGCTGACAAGATATGCTCTATTTCTGGGGATATGTGTGTGCGTGCTGTTAGTACAGCATTGCAGTATCACATCTGGGGGGTGTCTATAGGTGGCCTGTGAAGGGGGGCAGGTTTCCTGTGCTTAGAACTGTCCCTGCAAAAAGTGTCATTTTTGCAGGAAAAAAGCTATTTAAAAGCACTCGCGGCTAATGAATTGATGGCTCCTGTAACACAGAGAACTGTCATTCATTAATAAAAAAAAAAAAAAAAGCGTGGGGGTCCCCCCAAATTCAATAACCAGGCCCTTCAGGTCTGGGATGGATATTAAGGGGAACCCCAGCCAAAAAAAAAATAAAAAATGGCGTAGGGTCCCCCTCAAAATCCATACCAGACCCTTGAGGTCTGGGATGGATTTTAAGGGAAACCCTAGCCAAAAAAAAATGGCGTGGGGTCCCCCTCAAAATCCATACCAGACCCTTATCCGAGCACGCAACCTGGCAGGCCGCAGGAAAAGAGGGGGGACGAGAGCGGCCCCCCCTCCTGCCTGAACCGTACCAGGCCACATGCCCTCAACATTGGGAGGATGCTTTGGGGTCCCCCCCAAAGCACCTTGTCCCCATGTTGATGAGGACAAGGGCCTCATGCCCACAACCGTGCCCGGTGGTTGTGGGGGTCTGCGGCGGGGGCTTATCGGAATCTGGAAGCCCCCTTTAACAAGGGGACCCCCAGATCCCGCCCCCCCCTGTGTGAAATGGTAAGGGGGTACAAAAGTACCCCTACCATTTCACCAAAAAAGTGTCAAAAATTTTAAAAATGACAGGAGACGGTCTTTGACAATTCCTTTATTAAAATCTTCTTTCTTCTTTCTTCATCCTTCGGTTTCTTCATCTTCTCCTTCGCTCTCGTCCCCCCCTCTTTTCCTGCGGCTTGCCAGGTTGCGTGCTCGGATAAGGGTCTGGTATGGATTTTGAGGGGGACCCTACGCCATTTTTTTTTTTGGCTGGGGTTCCCCTTAATATCCATCCCAGACCTGAAGGGCCTGGTTATTGAATTTGGGGGGACTGCTACGCTTTTTTTTTTTTTTTTTTTACCAATGACTTTTTTTTTATGAATGACTTTAAGCTTCAATGAATGACTGTTCTCTGTATTACGGGAGCCGTCAATACACATTAGCCGCGAGTGATTTTAAATAGCTTTTTTACTTGCAAAAATGACACTTTTTGCAGAGACAGTTCTAAACACGGGAAACATGCGCCCCTTTACAGGCATACTATAGACACCCCCCAGGTACGAAATTTAAAGGAATATTACACTTTTATTGTTTCAATTTAAGCATTATTAAAATCACTGCTCCTGAAAAAACGGCCGTTTTAAAAAAAAAAATTTGCATTAATACATGTCCCCTGGGGCAGGACCCGGGTCCCCAAACACTTTTTATGACAATAACATGCATATTAGCCCTTAAAATTAGCACTTTTGATTTCGAATGTTCGCATCCATTATAACTAATAGGGTTCTAATGCTCGCACGGACTTTAGGTCCGTTCGTGGGTTCTGGTGCGAGCCGAACGGGGGGGTGTTCGGCTCATCCCTATTGGTGATAGCCGGACTGTTCTTGTCAGAACACTGGGTCAAACACTGGAACAGGATACAAGCACAGAGTCAGGTTTCAGGGGACAGCTGCAGATCAAACCACAAGGACCTAGTGCCCGGGAGCATCTTTATAGGCCACTAGGCGCCAAAGCGCATCTAACGTGCGCACGTTCGTGCGTGATGTCCGTGGTTCGCGAATGCGCGTTGGCACGCGTCTTGTAATGCAGGCAGCATGTCCCTGACATTGCCACCCCCCCCCCCCCTTAAGGGCAACCTCCGTGTGCCCAGGAGAAGTCTCTTTTGAGGATGGCTGCGAAAGAAGTCCTGAATTATCTCTTGGGCGTGAACGTTCTGCTTGGGTTCCCAGGAGTTCTCTTCTGGACCATACCCCTTCCACTTGAAGCTGGTTTCCTCTTCTACAATCCAAGATGGCCTCCACCTAAAACTCCTCATCCCCATTGATAATTACTGGTTCAGGTGGTCCCGATCCTCGGATTGGGAAGGGATTCGGCATGGCAGGCTTTAGTAGTGACACGTGAAATACTGGGTGGATTTTCAGTGAATCGGGTAAGGAAAGTTCATATGAAACTTCATTTAATTTCCTCTTCACCGGGAAGGGAGCAATGAATTTGGGTGCCAGTTTCCTTGCGGGGCAAGTCATTCTGAGGGTTAGCGATAGACAGCCATACTTGATCGCCCTGTTGAAGGCACAATTCCCCTCTCCTCTTCCTGTCAAACATCCTTTTATTAGTTGCCTGTGCCTTGATCATGGCTTCCTGTAGTAATTTGTTATTATTATGTTTCAGGAAATTGACAGTGTTCTGAACTGCTGGGAGCGTGGAATCGGGAGTGAGATCAGGTAGGAAGATCGGGTGGAATCCATAGTTGGAGAAGAATGGAGACTGACCTGTAGCCGAGTGACTGGCATTGTTGAAGTCGAACTCCGGCAAGGGCTACCCAGTCATCCTGGACAAATGTGGTGAAACACTGAAGCAGGACCGTTTTTTAACCGCTTCCCGACCGCCCACTGCATATATACGTCAGCAGAATGGCGTGGGTCGCGCTCGGTGACCCTGGCCGCGGGACCAGCGGACCCGATCGCCGCTGGTGTCCCGCGATCGTGTCACGGAGCTGAAGAACGGGGAGAGGTATGTGTAAATATGTAGAAGAATACGTATCGGCCTAAACTGAGGAAAAATAAAAAAAAATTTTAAAATATATTTTTTGGGGATATTTATTATAGCAAAAAGCTAAAAATATTGAATTTTTTTTCAAAAAATTGTCGCTCTATTTTTGTTTATAGCGCAAAAAATAAAAACCGCAGGGGCGATCAAATACCACCAAAAGAAAGCTCTATTTGTGGGAAAAAAAGGACGCCAATTTTGTTTTGGAGCCACGTCGCACGACCGCGCAATTGTCAATTAAAGCGACTCAGTGCCGAATCGCAAAAAGGGGCCTGGTCCTTTGGCTGCCAATTGGTCCGGGGCTGAAGTGGTTAAGGCAGGGCAAAAGGGGCAGTTGCCCTGGGCCCCATCATTGTTGTGGGGCCCAAAGCAGCTGCCTCATACTTGCCAACTATCCCAGTTTAAATTCCCTTATCCCATGAAGTTTTAGTCCCGTGCTGTGTCCCGATATCTCAGTGTAAATTGATGGTCAGTGTAAATCCCCCCTCACATTGGTGGTCATTGTAAATTCCCCATTACATTGGTGGAATCCCCCACTATATACTTGCCAAAGATTTCCAGCTTTGCTCTATAAGATTCAGAATTTGCCACAGTGTACTGCCTCCTAACTAATCCCATCCCCACCACTGCCCCTGATCCCATCAACCCGCCATAATTGCCACTGATCACACCCCCTCCCCCAGAATTGCCACTGATCCCAGGAGTCCTAGGATCCCTAGGGGTTTTCTGTCTATTGACGGGTCCCCTCACCTCCCCAGTCCATGGTGTGCAGGCAGTGAGGAGATGATGCGCTGTAACCTTTAGCAACCAATCAGTTAGCAGTAATGCTGTGCACTAACCTCTTGCAACCAATCATTGAGCGGTAAGGATATGCAGTAACCTCTAGGAACCAATCAGTGAGCAGTAATGCTGTGCACTAACCTCTTGCAACCAATCACTGAGCGGTAAGGATATGCAGTAACCTCTAGGAACCAATCAGTGAGCAGTAATGCTGTGCACTAACCTCTTGCAACCAATCATTGAGCGGTAAGGATATGCAGTAACCTCTAGGAACCAATCAGTGAGCAGTAATGCTGTGCACTAACCTCTTGCAACCAATCACTGAGCGGTAAGGATATGCAGTAACCTCTAGGAACCAATCAGTGAGCAGTAATGCTGTGCACTAACCTCTTGCAACCAATCATTGAGCGGTAAGGATATGCAGTAACCTTTAGGAACCAATCAGTGAGCAGTAATAATGTGCAGTAACCTCTAACAACCAATTTGTGAGTGGTATAGATGTCCAGTAACCTCTAGCAATCAATCAGTGAGCAGTATTGATGTACAGTAATCTCTAGCAACCAATCAACAAGCAGAAGTCATGTGCTGTAACCTCTAGAAAATAAACAGTGAGCCATAATGTGTGCTGTAACCTCCAGCAGCCAGTCAGTGAGCGGTAATGATGCACTGTAGCCTCTGGCAACCAATCGCAATCACTGCCTGATCTGATTCAGTAAACTGATTTTGAGTCTAGCTGCTACTTATTGTGTAAGCAGGTGGAGAGCGAAATTGCATGGAAGAGGGGGCCCCAAAAAAATGTTTGCCCAGGGTCCAATCAATATTAAAGACGGCCCTGCACTGAAGATATTGCTCAAGCGTTTGGTTCGTCCTCTCGGTTTGCCCATTAGTCTGAGGGTGATAGGCAGAGGACATAGACCGTTCAATCTTTAGGACCTTGCACAATGCCTTCCAGAAGCGAGAGGTGAACCGCACCCTTCTGTCCGAAACAATGTTTTGTTGGGACCCCCATGTAGCCTTACAATCTCCTTTATGAAGACCTGGGCAGTTTCCGTGGCAGTATTTGTTAGTGGCACGAAGTGAGCCATTTTAGGCAGGCGGTCAACCACTACAAAAATAGCCTTCTGATGGGGGGGATCCATAGAAATCATTTCCCAGGGTCTGTCAGGAACCGGCAGGGGTCAGAGTCAGAGCAGACCCCAGGCCTTGCTTCTAGCAGTCTTACTTCGGGTACAGGTGGCACATGAATTCACATATTCCCAGCAGTTCTTTTCAAGATCCGCCCACCAAAACGTGCGCTGTATTAATTCCAGGGTCTTATGTATTCCCGAAAAGGGGGGGGGTCGAAATGATTTCTCAACAAAATAAAGCATGGAGACATAGATAGATGGGGGAGTTTGCTCAGTATATTAAAAATGAACTAGAAAATCTACAATTTCTGGGGAAATTGTGTGACGTGTTCTTGCCTCCACCTACTGGGGTGGTCATAATGTTTTGGCCGATCATGGGGGGGTTATAATGTTTTGGCCGATCATGGGGGGGTCATAATGTTTCGGCCGATCATGGGGGGGTCATAATGTTTTGGCCGATCATGGGGGGGTCATAATGTTTTGGCTGATCATGGGGGGGTCAAAATGTTTTGGCTGATTATGGGGGGGTCATAATGTTTTGGCTGATTATGGGGGGGGTCATAATGTTTTGGCCGATCATGGGGGGGTCATAATGTTTTGGCTGATCATGGGGGGGTCAAAATGTTTTGGCTGATTATGGGGGGGTCATAATGTTTTGGCTGATCATGGGGGGGTCAAAATGTTTTGGCTGATTATGGGGGGGTCATAATGTTTTGGCTGATTATGGGGGGGTCATAATGTTTTGGCAGATAATGGGGGGGTCATAATGTTTTGGCCGATCATGGGGGGTCATAATGTTTTGGCTGATCATGGGGGGGTCATAATGTTTTGGCCGATCATGGGGGGGTCATAATGTTTTGGCTGATTATGGGGGGGTCATAATGTTTTGGCCGATCATGGGGGGTCATAATGTTTTGGCCGATCATGGGGGGTCATAATGTTTTGGCTGATCATGGGGGGTCATAATGTTTTGGCCGATCATGGGGGGGTCATAATGTTTTGGCCGATCATGGGGGGGTCATAATGTTTTGGCCGATCATGGGGGGGGTCATAATGTTTTGGCCGATCATGGGGGGGTCATAATGTTTTGGCTGATCATGGGGGGGTCAAAATGTTTTGGCTGATTATGGGGGGGTCATAATGTTTTGGCTGATTATGGGGGGGTCATAATGTTTTGGCCGATCATGGGGGGTCATAATGTTTTGGCTGATCATGGGGGGGTCAAAATGTTTTGGCTGATTATGGGGGGGTCATAATGTTTTGGCTGATCATGGGGGGGTCATAATGTTTTGGCTGATCATGGGGGGGTCAAAATGTTTTGGCTGATTATGGGGGGGTCATAATGTTTTGGCCGATCATGGGGGGTCATAATGTTTTGGCTGATTATGGGGGGGTCATAATGTTTTGGCCGATCATGGGGGGGTCATAATGTTTTGGCCGATTATGGGGGTTGTCAGCTTTTGTCACCTCTCACTCTAGTTTTGAACATTTCTCCATTCATTCCTATGGGACAAATTTCCCCGCAAAAATATTTCGTAAACCATTCGGCAAAACGTTCCACAAAGTAACAGCACACCATTCGGGAACAATCCGCACGTTTTGATATATTACTTGTCTATGTAGTGTAAAAACTGTGGGAGGAGTTAGGGTGGTAAATTTGGCTATAATAAGAATAATATATATGTGAGATAACAGTAAGTGATCTTGCTATGCAAGAACACTTAATTAGTGTTTGTGCTGCTCAGATATAGGCTTACTATACTGCAGCCCATAGATGAGATCCATAGAGAAGAATGGGATGGAGCTCTCCTTCACTCACATATACACTATATTACCAAAAGTATTGGGACACCTGCCTTTACACGCACATGAACTTTAATGGCATCCCAGTCTTAGTCCGGAGGGTTCAGTATTGAGTTGGCCCCCCCTTTGCAGCTATAACAGCTTCACCTCTTCTGGGAAGGCCGTCCACAAGGTTTAGGAGTGTCTATGGGAAGGTTTGACCATTCTTCCAGAAGCGCTTGTGTGAGGTCAGGCACTGATGTTGGGCGAGAAGGCCTGGCTCGCAGTCTCTGCTCTAATTCATCCCAAAGGTGTTCTATCGGGTTTAGGTCAGGACTCTGTGCAGGCCAGTCAAGTTCTCTGAAGGAGCCTGGAGGCTCAGTTGAAGGACACTAAATGGATCTACACTCATACGGTATCGCCAGGACCAAACTCGCTCATCCATGTCTTTATGGACCTTGCTTTGTGCACTGGTGAGCAGTCTTGTTGGAACAGGAAGGGTCCGTCCCCAAACTGTTCCCACAACGTTGGGAGCATGAAATTGTCCAGAATGTCTTGTTATGCTGACGCCTTAAGAGTTCCCTTCACTGGAACTAAGGGGCCAAACCCAACCCCTGAAAAACAACCCCCACATCATAATCCCCCCTCCACCAAATGATTTGAACCAGTGCACAAAGCAAGGTCCATAAAGACATGGATGAGCGAGTTTGGGGTGAAGGAACTTGACTGGCCTGCACAGAGTCTTGACCTCAACCCGATAGAACACCTTTGGGATGAATTAGAGCGGAGACTGCGAGCCAGGCCTTCTCATCCAACATCAGTGCCTGACCTCACAACTGCATTCTGGAAGAATGGTCAAACATTCCCATAGACACTCCTAAACCTTGTGGACAGCCTTCCAGAAGAGTTGAAGCTGTTATAGCTGCAAAGGGTGGGGCCAACTTAATATGGAACCCTACAGACTAAGACGATCGGAAATTCCGACGGAAAATGTCCGATCTGATCGGAAAATCCGCCCGTGTGTATGCAACACCAGTTTGGGACAAAATCCGTCTGAAAATATCTGACGGATTTTGTGGTCGGAATTTCCAACCGTGTGTACGGGGGCTTAGACTGGGATGACAGTAAAGGTCTGCCTGTGTTTTGTCAGATTAGGTGACCCGTCAGCAGGGCAGGACTTAGGGTGGTGGGGGCCCCTGGGCTTGAGTCACTTTCGGGCCCTACCTTCTATACATTATCGTATTTATCAGCGTATAACACACGCCCCAAGTTTAGGAGGGAAGTTTAAGGAAAAAAACGTACATTTAAATGCCCATCAATGCAGCCATGCCAGTGTCCATCTGCAGCCTTGTCCATCCATCTGCAGCCTTGTTCAGTGTCATTGCAGCCTTGTCCATCCATCTGCAGCCTTGTTCAGTGTCCATCTGCAGCCTTGTCCATCCATCTGCAGCCTTGTTCAGTGTCCATCTGCAGCCTTGTCCATCCATCTGCAGCCTTGTTCAGTGTCATTGCAGCCTTGTCCATCCATCTGCAGCCTTGTTCAGTGTCCATCTGCAGCCTTGTCCATCCATCTGCAGCCTTGTTCAGTGTCCATCTGCAGCCTTGTCCATCCATCTGCAGCCTTGTTCAGTGTCATTGCAGCCTTGTCAGTGTCATTGCAGCCTTGTCAGTGTCATTGCAGCCTTGTCAGTGTCATTGCAGCCTTGTCAGTGTCATTGCAGCCTTGTCATTTGCAGCCTTGTCATTTGCAGCCTTGTTATTGCAGTTTTGAAGTTTAAAAATGGCGCCGCTGTGATACAGAGTCCTGTGTATCTCGGGTCCTCTTGGCGGCTCTCGGGTCCTCTCAGCGGCTCTCGGGGTCTCTCGGTGGTTCTCAGATTCTCTTAGCGGCTCTCGGGGTCTCTCAGTGGGTCTCGGGTCCTCTCGGCTGTTCTTGGGTCCTCTCGGCGGCTCTTGGGTCCTCTCAGCGGCTCTTGGGTCCTCTCATCGGCTCTTGGGTCCTCTCGGCGGCTCTTGGGTCCTCTCAGCGGCTCTTGGGTCCTCTCATCGGCTCTTGGGTCCTCTCATCGGCTCTTGGGTCCTCTCATCGGCTCTTGGGTCCTCTCATCGGCTCTTGGGTCCTCTCGGCGGCTCTTGGGTCCTCTCAGCGGCTCTTGGGTCCTCTCATCGGCTCTTGGGTCCTCTCATCGGCTCTTGGGTCCTCTCGGCGGCTCTTGGGTCCTCTCAGCGGCTCTTGGGTCCTCTCATCGGCTCTTGGGTCCTCTCATCGGCTCTTGGGTCCTCTCAGCGGCTCTTGGGTCCTCTCATCGGCTCTTGGGTCCTCTCATCGGCTCTTGGGTCCTCTCAGCGGCTCTCGGGTCCTCTCTGCGGTTCACGGGTCCTCTCTGCGGTTCTTGGGTCCTCTCAGCGGCTCTTGGGTCCTCTCATCGGCTCTTGGGTCCTCTCGGCGGCTCTTGGGTCCTCTCAGCGGCTCTTGGGTCCTCTCATCGGCTCTTGGGTCCTCTCATCGGCTCTTGGGTCCTCTCAGCGGCTCTTGGGTCCTCTCATCGGCTCTTGGGTCCTCTCATCGGCTCTTGGGTCCTCTCAGCGGCTCTCGGGTCCTCTCTGCGGTTCACGGGTCCTCTCTGCGGTTCTTGGGTCCTCTCAGCGGCTCTCGGGTCCTCTCGGCAGCTTTCGAGCAGCTCTCGGGTCCTCTCGGCAGCTCTCGGGTCCTCTCGGCAGCTCTCGGGTCCTCTCGCAGTCCCGAGCAGAGCCAAGAGTAGCCAATTGTACTTGGTTCGACTCACAGTCATGCCAAGTCCCTGTGTTATGTCCATCATAGGGCGGGACTGGGCGTGACTGTGAGTGGAGCAGAGCCGAGTACACTCTGCTCTGTATCTTGGCAGGGCCCCCTATTGGGCGGGGCCCATGGGCTTGAGCCCAGTCAAGCCCAATGGTAAGTCCTGCCCTGCCCGTCAGACTTTGTAACAGAAGTGACATTCTGTCGCGGCCATCTTGCTACACCCCGCACTCGTCCACAGTAAGAAGGCAGCATGCGGACATCTTGTTACACCCAGCGGAGTCATGCATTTCACAACTATTTTTAACAGTAAACTGAGCTTACATAGTGACATTCAGTATTTTTAAACCCCTCGCACTGTTCTGAAGTTGAATTATAAAATCAGCGGTGTTCTGTCGGATTGGCAAGCCTGTGAGATCAGCAGTTTTGCCGCTGCTTTTAAAATTCAACATCTGAACAGTATGACGGATTTCTAAGTACTGTATTTTACCTTACAAGCTGCGTTTACTGTTAAAAATAAGTGTGAAATGCAAAACTCTGGTGGGTGTAACAAGATGTCCGCTTGCCAGGGCCAGGACAAGGGGTGGGCAGGAGGGGCGGCTGCCCCTGGCGCAATGGTATATTGCATGGATGGGGGCACCCTGAGCCTAACCCTAAGGGAAAGGGGGGCGCAGTTTGGCATCTTTGCCCTGGGCACTGGATGACCTTGTCCAGGCACTGCCGCTTGCCCACTTCTCACTGTATCCTTACTGCGGACGAGGGTGGGGTGTAGCAAGATGGCAGTGATGGAACGTCACTTCCGTTACAAAATCTGACGGGTCGCCTCATCTGATGAAACACCTGCAGGCAGAAGGTGTTTCACAGCTTGTTATTTGCACAGCTTCAAATAACGATTTATGTATAGGACTCATTTATATTTTTTATATATATTTTTTTTATGATTTTTTATTTGTGTGTGTTTTGCAAACATTGCACATATCAAGTTATTGATTGAGTTTTTTTTTATTTTTATGTTTTTCAATACAATTTAAATGCCAATCAATAGTTTTCTAATTGTTTTCACGGTATATGTCACATTTATATCTATATTATATTGTTAATATAATTTCACTCAGCGCTCCCTTTTGCATATAATCCAGAAGGTGGTGACGGCCATCTTGGTACACCCCGCACTGCTCAGCGTATAACTGATTATATAGTGAATCGTTTACTTTAGGGCTGTTACTGATTAAAATTTTCGTGTTCGATTAATCGATTATTTTTTTTATCGATTAATCAACTCATTTTGATTGATTATAACGCACAGTAAAGTCAGTTTATATAGTGAAATACAGTACCGTATATACTCGAGTATAGGCCGTTCCGAATATAAGCCGAGGCCCCTGATTTACCACAAAAAAACTGGGAAAAGTTATTGACCCGAGTATAAGCCGAGGGGGGGAAATGGAGCAGCTACTGTAAGTGGAAAAGAGTGTCAGCAAATGCCCATCTGCATGTCCCCTGTGTCCTATACAAACCCCCCCTGTGTCCCCAGTGCAGCCTACCTGTGCCGATCGATCTGTCTCCCGCCGATCTGCCACCTGTGTCAGATCGCTGGCTGTCCGGTGTCCGCTGTCCCGGTGTCCCTCGGGGGCCGCTGTCCAGTTTCCCCCCCCCCCCCATTGCTGATCCTGGCGATCAGCGTACACGCTGAGGCGCCAGGCGCCATTACAGGTTTGAAAGCCGCGCCTCCTCCTCCTCCTCGTCCGTGATAGGAGGAACACTGGGTTTTCCCAGCAGTCAGTGTGCAGTGTTCCGCCTATCACGGACATCCTCTCATCCTCGTCCATGAGATGAGAATGACAGGACATCCGTGATAGGCGGAACACTGTACTGCTGGGAAAATTTGTGTCCGCCTATCACGGACGGGCGGGAGGAGGCGGCGCGGCTTTTGAAAACTGCTGTCTGTCTGCATGACACGCTGTTCATGTAGGCAGACGGCGGTGACTCGAATATAAGCCGAGGGGGGGACTTTCAGCCCTAAAAAATGGGCTGAAAATCTCGGCTTATATTCGAGTATATACGGTACTTACAACTGCGTCTGACTACTTAGGTCTTGAATTAAATTAAAAGCAGCGGCAACCCTTCTCATCTCACAGGTTTGCTAATCTGACAGAAGTTCGCTGCTTTTAAAATTCAACATCTAAGCAGTCAGACGGAGTTCTAAGTCCTGTATTTCACTATAGAAAGTGACTTTATAACTTACTGTTATAAATATATCTAAAATGCAAAACTCCGGTGGGTGTAACAACATGTCCGCTTTCCCCTTCTTAGTGTATCCTTACTGTGGATGAGTGTGGGGTGTAGCAAGATGGCGGTGACGGAATGTCACTTCCGTAGCAAACTGCAAAATGGGTTTCCGAATATGTCGTTACAGGGGCACTTGGGGAAGGGGGCAGGAAGTTCCGTCGGAGATCCGGTGACGTCACTGACACCGACGTCACCCGATCTCCGACGGAACTTCCTGAAGACCCGAAAGCTGGCGGAGAGGTGAATACTGATCAAAAGAATTAACGATTAATCGAGGAATTAATCTTTAAATTTCCCAGCCCTAGTTTATTTTAGTATAAAAGGTGAGTTTACTGCTAAAATAAGTGTGAAATTGAAGACTTGCCTGGGTGTAAGAAGATGTCCGCTGCCGCCTTCCTGTTCTGCCAGATTAGGAAACCTATTGGAACGCAAAGCGCGTGCGCAATAAGCATTTTTGTTCGCAACGTCACTTCCGTTACATTTTCTGATGGGTACCACACCTCCCAACGTTTGGAGATGGGAATGAGGGACACCTATCAGCAAAAGTATGCAGGCATAGGACACACCCCTTGCCACACCCCCTTAAAGGAGAATTGTACAAAAAAAAAAACTAGATTGGTTAAACCCACAAGTGTTTTTTTTTTTTTTTTTTTTTACCACTACTATTCCTTTATATTGTCTTTTGTAATTTACAAATGCAGCAATTTAGAAATTGGATGAAAGGTTTAGCGCTGGGAAACACTTTTTGAAAGATAAAAATTGCATTTTATATACAACTATATAGATCAGACCAAAATGAGGAGGAAAGTTGGTCTCCGGGAAGATGGCGGCGCCCCGAGCTGCAGACATAATCTCACACAACAAAAGTGACTCCTAGTGCTTGGGGGAGGGGCTTACAGAGCGGAAGGGGCGGTCCCGGCGTGTTTCCTCCTCCTCCTTTGTGTGCCGAGCTGCGTGTTCCCAGTTATACAGACTCCGCCGCCGCCTCACTCCCCTGATATCCGCCATGGCCGCCGTGTCCCAACCCGAGAATGAGAAGCCGGAGGTGAAGGAGGGAGGAGAGGAGATGGAGGACAACCCGGAGGAGGAGGAAGAGGAGAACATGGAGGAGGAAGAAGAGGAGGAGGAGGAGGAATTCACCGTACAGATCGGGACTACCTACTCCTGTAAGAAGAACGACGGCACCTACCGTGAGTACCTACCTTATATATCATCTATATGTGTGTAATACTCCCCCCCCCCCTACCTACCTCACCCCACCTACTCCTATAAGAGGCAGGGCGGCACCTACCGTGAGTACCTACCTTATATATCATCTATATGTATGTATGTATAATAATCCCCTCCCTACCTACCTCACCCCACCTACTCCTGTAAGGGACAGCACAGCACCTACCGTGAGTACTTACCTTATATCTGTATTATATGTGTGTATAATCCTCCCCTACCCCCACCACCTACCTCACCCCTCCCCCTGCCTACTTGTGTAAGAGGCAGCACGGCACCTACCGTGAGTACCTACCTTTTACGTGTGTGTAATATCCCCCTCCACCTACCGTGAGTACTTACCTTTTACGTATATATTAGTGTGTGTGTGTAACCGCTTCAGCCCCGGAAGAATTTACCCCCTTCCTGACCAGGCCCCTTTTTGCGATTCGGCACTGCGTCGCTCTGACGATTGCGCGGCCGTGCGACGTGGCTCCCAAACAAAACTGACGTCCTTTTATCCCCACAAATAGAGATTTCTTTTGGTGGTATTTGATCGCCTCTGCGGTTTTTTATTTTTTGCGCGATAAACAAAAAAGCGACAATTTTGAAAATAACACATTATTATTTTTTTACTTTTTGCTATAATATTTATCCTCAAATATATAAACTTTTTTTTTTTTTTTTTTTTTTTTTTCCATCAGTTTAGGCAGATACGTAGTCTTCATATTGTGGTTAAAAGAAAAAATAAGCAATAAGCGTTTATTTGGTTTGTGCAAAAGTTATAGCGTTTACAAAACAGGGGATAGATTTACAGCATTTTTATTATAATTTAATTTTTTTTACTATTGTGACTGCGAGATTATGGCGGACACATCGGACATTTTTTACACATTTTTGGGACCATTGTCATTTATACAGCAATCAATGCTATAAAATTGCACCGATTACTGTGTAAATGACACTGGCAGTGAAGGGGTTAACCACTAGCTGGCTAGGAAGGGGTTAAGTGTGTCCTGGGGAGTGATTCTAACTGTTACGGGGCGTGGCTACGAGTGACACTTCACTGATCACAGGGAGCAGAGATCAGTGTCACTAGGCAGAATGGGGAGATGCTTGTTTACATTTAGAGACGATCGCGGGTATCCCCCCCCCCCCCCCTACAGACATCGAGTCTGCGGGACCCACGATCCTACTCAGAGCTCGCGGCAGGGTCGCGCACGTGACCACACGGTGGCAAATTCAAAGGGACGTACCTGTACGCCCATTTGCCCAGCTGTGCCATTCTGCTGACGTAAATGTACATGCAGCAGTTGGCAAGTGGTTAATATCCCCCCCCCCCCCCACCTACCGTAAGTACTTGCATACACACACACGGTATGTATGTGTATATATCAGGGGTCGACAAACCCTGGGCGCCAGGTCGCATTGGCGACTAGAAATAGCAGCCTGGGCTACGTTGGGTCCGGTGTCTTGGCCCTATGCGGCGCCCACCCGCGGGTGCGCGGACTAAGATGCTGTGCCGGACATGTAATTGAGGCTGCGGCTTTGCGGCCTACATCGGGGGAACGGGCGCCCTCTTGTGGTGGCCGGTGTTGCTACGCAAGTGATGTTCCATCGCCGCCATCTTGCTACACCCCACACTCGTCCACAGTAAGGATACACTAAGAAGGGGGGAAGCGGACATGTTGTAACACCCACCGGAGTTTTGCATTGTAGATGTATTTATAACAGTAAAGTGAGTTTCTATAGTGAAATACAGGTAGTATTAGATGTTGAATTTTAAAAGCGGCAAACTTCTGTGAGATTAGCAAACCTGTGAGATGAGGGTTGCCGCTGCTTTTAAAAAATTCAAGATCTAAGTAGTCAGACGGAGTTGTAAGTCCTGTATTTCACTATATAAACTGACTTTACTGCTATAAATGCATGTAAAATGCAAAACTCCGGTGGGTGTAACAACATGTCCGCTTTCCCCTTCTTAGTGTATCCTTACTGTGAATGAGTGTGGGGTGTAGCAAGATGGCGGTGATGGAACGTCACTTCCGTGCGATGGGTCACCGAATATGTCGTTGCACCGGGGCTCCCCATCTCCTTCCATCACACCAACTCTGCCCACTCCACCATCTTCCCAGAGACCAACTCCGCCTCCCCATCTCCTTCCATTTCGCCCACTCCGCCATCTTCCCAGAGACCAACTCCGCCTCCCCATCTCCTTCCATCTCGCCCACTCCACCATCTTCCCAGAGACCAACTCCGTCTCCCCCATCTCGCCCACTCCGCCATCTTCCCAGAGACCAACTCCGCCTCCCCCATCTCCTTCCATCTCACCCACTCCGCCATCTTCTCAGAGACCAACTCTGCCCACACCGCCATCTTCCCAGAGACCAACTCCGCCTTCCCATCTCCTTCCATCTCGCCCACTCCGCCATCTTCCCAGAGACCAACTCCGCCTCCCCCATCTCCTTTCATCTCGCTCACTCCGCCATCTTCCCAGAGACCAACTCTGCCCACACCGCCATCTTCCCAGAGACCAACAATGCCCACACCGCCATCTTCCCAGAGACCAACTCCGCCTCCCCCATCTCCTTCCATCACACCAACTATGCCCACCTCAAGCTGCACTGACGTCATAAACATTAGACAGAACCAAAATCTATGTGCTTAGAAGTGACAGAAAGGAAACCAGGTACGTGATATCTGTATATACCTTCCCTACTGAGCCGCTGCCCATCACACCATCAAGCCTAGTACACTTGGGCCGCATGCCAGGCAACATCGGTCCGTTTAATAAAAACTGGCTGCCATTCGGCCCATGTGTATGGCAGCCGGTCCGACAGAAGCCAGCCATTGGGCATGCTGGACAAAAAAAAACTGGCTCCTAACTTTTCTAGCTGGCTCCTAGATTTCAAGCAAATTTGTCAAGCCCAGATAGATAGATAGATAATCCGTTCCAGGAGAATGCTCATAATCCAAAGTACCTGCATATCAAAGCGAGTTTTCCCGTTGAAGTCAATGGAAACAAAACTAATTTGTTCCGCATTGACTTCAATGAGATGCAATACCGCATGCGGCCAGAGGTGGGGTGGGGGGCGTGCCAAAGAGCATCGGAAATGGCCAAAAAGGGCCGAGGACACTTCGACTGACCTCGGAAAGACTTCCTACCCGAGATTTGCTGAGGTCAGCTGTGCTGTACTCGGGCCTTTCCGAACGTGATGTTCAGCTCGGCTTCGGTGCCCCCACCACCTCAGGCCAAAAGCGGTACTGCACACCTCTTTGGCCTGAATCGTGCTCCTATTGCGAAACACTCGCATTACTCACAATCCGAGGATATATATAATTTCTCATTTGCCACGCAGTATAAACTCTTCCATGTGTATAATACACACAGTGACTAGAAAGTATTCATACCCCTTGAAATTTTACACATTTTGTCATGTTGCAACCAAAAACATAAATGTATTTTATTGGGATGTTATATGATAGACCAATACAAAGTGTCACATAATTGTGAAGTGGAAGGAAAATGATAAATGGTTTTAATATTTTTTTTACAAATATGTGAAAAGTGTGTGGGGTACATTTGTATGGCGCCCCCGAGTCAATACTTTTTACAGTGGTACTTTCACATTGGGGTGTTGAGCGAGCTGGCGGTAAAGCGGCGTTATATTTAGCGGCACTTTACCGTCGTTTTAGCAGCGCTTTTCGGGCTATACTAGGGGGTCAGTTTTAACCCCCGCTAGCGGCCGAAAAAGGGTGAAAACCACCCGCACAGCGCTGCTGCAGGTGGGTTTGGAGCGCTGCCCCATTGTTTTCAATGGGAAGGGCTGCTTTAGGAGCGGTATATACAGCGCTCCAAAGATGCGGCTTGCAGGACTTTTTTGACCGTCCTGCAAGCGCACCGCCCCAGTGTGAAAGCGCTTTCACATTGGAGTGCATTGAGGTGATCCTCGGTTTTCCTGAATACTCCTCATTGTACCTTTTGTGTCTTTATTACAGATGATGCGGAGGTGGTGAAGACCAGAATGAACAAGCAGGCCGGGAGGGAGGAGTACTTTGTCTATTACAACGGTGGTGAGTACACATTGTATATGAAGGAACTTCCCATCTACGATACTCCCTGTGTCATCCACACACACTGAATGCAATGCAACAGTAGTAAGAAGAGCCGTCAAAACTCTAGTCCTTGAAGTGTCGTTTATTGGTACATCAGAGTGACTGACGCGTTTCGGCAATAGCCTTCATTTCATCTGTAGGTCTTGACTTCGCCCATCTCCACACACTTTTTTTAGGATTAGTATGGAAGACGAGTTCAATGCAGGGACCACTTCATGTCTTTGTAGTTCTTGTACCATCTTTTCCCTTCTTTCCTTTTAAATATGTGACCATTTGGTACTCTCACAGATCACTTACCTATGGCCATCACTTATTGATTGACTGAAATGTTCAATAATTTACCTAAACAAATAAGATTTATCCAGAAAAGAGAAACTGAAGCTGGATAGTGCAGAGCAAGTGTTGCTAAACCGACAACAGTAAAATCAGAGTGTCTATGCAGTAAAGCATGCTTGTTATACTCACTTTGGAACCTAAGGGGTCAATCCTCTGCGTTGTTGAAAAAAAACTCTCCTCTGATCCTCCCCTTCTTCCACTGTCCCCAATATATTTTCTGATAATGCGGAGCCAGGGGACAACAACTGCACATGCTAAGTTTGGTGTGTATTGCTAGAGTTGTTTTTTTTTTTTTTTTTTTGATCTGCACAGGGCCAATCGGCACTGTCCAGAGGGTCAGGGGGTCTTGCAGTCTCATAGGACAGCCGGAAAACTCCTCCTACAAGCTTTTACCAGACTCGAATAGTCGCAAGGCTGCTATATATATATATATATATATATATATATATATATATATATATATATATATATATATATATATATATATATATATATATATATATATATATATATATATAATATATTGCTGAGTAAGGGTGTCTATTTACTAAAATACCGGTAATTGCATTTCCATGTTCTGTGTAAGGTGGGAGACCAGATATAGTGACTGCAGAGTCCTGGGTTTAGTGACACTTCAACAAATATAAATAATCACATTTTAGAATGAATTTTCTTTATTGGTGCATATCACCATGAAGAAATCATTCAGTGGAATGCCGGGTATCCCCAACAGTTGCTCTTGAACACTCCTCACTAGGTTTCCGGCAAAAGGGGAGATGCAATGGATACTCATGAACACTGCAATTGCCATTAACTGGCTATTGGGATGTCCTTGTGGTTCCTTTGTCGTGAGCCGACTATTGGGACGTCCTTGGGGTTCCCTTGCCATGAGCCGGCTATTGGGACGTCCTTGATGTTCCCTTCCCATGAGCCGGCTATTGGGACGTCCTTGATGTTCCCTTCCCATTAATCGACTGTTGGGACGTCCTTGTTGTTCCCTTGCCATGAGCTGGCTATTGGGACGTCCTTGTGGTTCCCTTGCTATGAGCCGGCTATTGGGACGTCCTTGTGGTTCCCTTGCCATGAGCCGGCTATTGGGACGTCCTTGTGGTTCCCTTGCCATGAGCCGGCTATTGGGACGTCCTTGTGGTTCCCTTGCCATGAGCCGGCTATTGGGACGTCCTTGTGGTTCCCTTGCCATGAGCCGGCTATTGGGACGTCCTTGTGGTTCCCTTGCCATGAGCCGGCAATTGGGACGTCCTTGTGGTTCCCTTGCCATGAGCCGGCAATTGGGACGTCCTTGTGGTTCCCTTGCCATGAGCCGGCTATTGGGACGTCCTTGTGGTTCCCTTGCCACGAGCCGGCTATTGGGACGTCCTTGTGGTTCCCTTGCCATGAGCCGGCTATTGGGACGTCCTTGTGGTTCCCTTGCCATTAACCGGCTATTGGGACGTCCTTGGGGTTCCCTTGCCATTAGCCGGCTATTGGGACGTCCTTGGGGTTCCCTTGCCATTAGCCGGCTATTGGGACGTCCTTGGGGTTCCCTTGCCATTAGCCGGCTATTGGGACGTCCTTGGGGTTCCCTTGCCATTAGCCGGCTATTGGGACGTCCTTGGGGTTCCCTTGTTATGACCCGCCTATTGGGACGTCCTTGGGGTTCCCTTGCCATGACCCGCCTATTGGGACGTCCTTGGGGTTCCCTTGCCATGACCCGCCTATTGGGACGTCCTTGGGGTTCCCTTGCCATGACCCGCCTATTGGGACGTCCTTGGGGTTCCCTTGTTATGACCCGCCTATTGGGACGTCCTTGGGGTTCCCTTGCCATGACCCGCCTATTGGGACGTCCTTGGGGTTCCCTTGCCATGACCCGCCTATTGGGACGTCCTTGGGGTTCCCTTGCCATGACCCGCCTATTGGGACGTCCTTGGGGTTCCCTTGCCATGACCCGCCTATTGGGACGTCCTTGGGGTTCCCTTGCCATGACCCGCCTATTGGGACGTCCTTGGGGTTCCCTTGCCATGACCCGCCTATTGGGACGTCCTTGGGGTTCCCTTGCCATGACCCGCCTATTGGGACGTCCTTGGGGTTCCCTTGCCATGACCCGCCTATTGGGACGTCCTTGGGGTTCCCTTGCCATGACCCGCCTATTGGGACGTCCTTGGGGTTCCCTTGCCATGACCCGCCTATTGGGACGTCCTTGGGGTTCCCTTGCCATGACCCGCCTATTGGGACGTCCTTGGGGTTCCCTTGCCATGACCCGCCTATTGGGACGTCCTTGGGGTTCCCTTGCCATGACCCGCCTATTGGGACGTCCTTGGGGTTCCCTTGCCATGACCCGCCTATTGGGACGTCCTTGGGGTTCCCTTGCCATGACCCGCCTATTGGGACGTCCTTGGGGTTCCCTTGCCATGACCCGCCTATTGGGTTGTCCTTGGGGTTCCCTTGCCATGACCCGCCTATTGGGACGTCCTTGGGGTTCCCTTGCCATGACCCGCCTATTGGGACGTCCTTGGGGTTCCCTTGCCATGACCCGCCTATTGGGACGTCCTTGGGGTTCCCTTGCCATGAGCCGCCTATTGGGACGTCCTTGGGGTTCCCTTGCCATGAGCCGCCTATTGGGACGTCCTTGGGGTTCCCTTGCCATGAGCCGCCTATTGGGACGTCCTTGGGGTTCCCTTGCCATGAGCCGCCTATTGGGACGTCCTTGGGGTTCCCTTGCCATGAGCTGCCTATTGGGACGTCCTTGGGGTTCCCTTGCCATGAGCCGCCTATTGGGACGTCCTTGGGGTTCCCTTGCCATGAGCCGCCTATTGGGTCGTCCTTGGGGTTCCCTTGCCATGAGCCGCCTATTGGGACGTCCTTGGGGTTCCCTTGCCATGAGCCGCCTATTGGGACGTCCTTGGGGTTCCCTTGCCATGAGCCGCCTATTGGGACGTCCTTGGGGTTCCCTTGCCATGAGCCGCCTATTGGGACGTCCTTGGGGTTCCCTTGCCATGAGCCGCCTATTGGGACGTCCTTGGGGTTCCCTTGCCATGAGCCGCCTATTGGGACGTCCTTGGGGTTCCCTTGCCATGAGCCGCCTATTGGGACGTCCTTGGGGTTCCCTTGCCATGAGCCGCCTATTGGGACGTCCTTGGGGTTCCCTTGCCATGAGCCGCCTATTGGGACGTCCTTGGGGTTCCCTTGCCATGAGCCGCCTATTGGGACGTCCTTGGGGTTCCCTTGCCATGAGCCGCCTATTGGGACGTCCTTGGGGTTCCCTTGCCATGAGCCGCCTATTGGGACGTCCTTGGGGTTCCCTTGCCATGAGCCGCCTATTGGGACGTCCTTGGGGTTCCCTTGCCATGAGCCGCCTATTGGGACGTCCTTGGGGTTCCCTTGCCATGAGCCGCCTATTGGGACGTCCTTGGGGTTCCCTTGCCATGAGCCGCCTATTGGGACGTCGTTGGGGTTCCCTTGCCATGAGCCGCCTATTGGGACGTCGTTGGGGTTCCCTTGCCATGAGCCGCCTATTGGGACGTCGTTGGGGTTCCCTTGCCATGAGCCGCCTATTGGGACGTCGGTGGGGTTCCCTTGCCATGAGCCGCCTATTGGGACGTCGTTGGGGTTCCCTTGCCATGAGCCGCCTATTGGGACGTCCTTGGGGTTCCCTTGCCATGAGCCGCCTATTGGGACGTCCTTGGGGTTCCCTTGCCATGAGCCGCCTATTGGGACGTCGTTGGGGTTCCCTTGCCATGAGCCGCCTATTGGGACGTCGTTGGGGTTCCCTTGCCATGAGCCGCCTATTGGGACGTCCTTGGGGTTCCCTTGCCATGAGCCGCCTATTGGGACGTCCTTGGGGTTCCCTTGCCATGAGCCGCCTATTGGGACGTCCTTGGGGTTCCCTTGCCATGAGCCGCCTATTGGGACGTCCTTGGGGTTCCCTTGCCATGAGCCGCCTATTGGGACGTCCTTGGGGTTCCCTTGCCATGAGCCGCCTATTGGGACGTCCTTGGGGTTCCCTTGCCATGAGCCGCCTATTGGGACGTCCTTGGGGTTCCCTTGCCATGAGCCGCCTATTGGGACGTCCTTGGGGTTCCCTTGCCATGAGCCGCCTATTGGGACGTCCTTGGGGTTCCCTTGCCATGAGCCGCCTATTGGGACGTCCTTGGGGTTCCCTTGCCATGAGCCGCCTATTGGGACGTCCTTGGGGTTCCCTTGCCATGAGCCGCCTATTGGGACGTCCTTGGGGTTCCCTTGCCATGAGCCGCCTATTGGGACGTCCTTGGGGTTCCCTTGCCATGAGCCGCCTATTGGGACGTCCTTGGGGTTCCCTTGCCATGAGCCGCCTATTGGGACGTCCTTGGGGTTCCCTTGCCATGAGCCGCCTATTGGGACGTCCTTGGGGTTCCCTTGCCATGAGCCGCCTATTGGGACGTCCTTGGGGTTCCCTTGCCATGAGCCGCCTATTGGGACGTCCTTGGGGTTCCCTTGCCATGAGCCGCCTATTGGGACGTCCTTGGGGTTCCCTTGCCATGAGCCGCCTATTGGGACGTCCTTGGGGTTCCCTTGCCATGAGCCGCCTATTGGGACGTCCTTGGGGTTCCCTTGCCATGAGCCGCCTATTGGGACGTCCTTGGGGTTCCCTTGCCATGAGCCGCCTATTGGGACGTCCTTGGGGTTCCCTTGCCATGAGCCGCCTATTGGGACGTCCTTGGGGTTCCCTTGCCATGAGCCGCCTATTGGGACGTCCTTGGGGTTCCCTTCCCTTTTGGTTCCTGCAGTGTCCGCCTCAGAATATCCATCTCGTCTTGCATCTTTCCTTTGCTGTCAGCCTGGTGCAAGTGTTTACAGCCACTGTTGGTGGGGATCAGGTGTTCCATTGGAGGGGGTTTCTAGTAAAATGTCCGGATTAGGTCACTTTATTGTAAGTTCGTACTTATCATCATTTTGATTTTGCCATTAAAGTGTTGCTATACCCAGAAGCCTGCATTCATTATATTTGGTCTTCCACGGTACACAGAACATGGAGATGCATTGATTTTAATAAATCAAAACTTGGCTCAATACAGGAGTACAGAATGAAGTGTACTACTGTGACCTACAGGAGAAGTATAGTCAAAAGAGCTTTGGCCATGCTTCTGCTTTATATAAGGAAGCTGACGCTAGAGAATGTAGAAAGCCCCGACTTGGCATTTCTGAACAGTGAAATCCAAGGAGCTCGATTGGCTTTGAATCTTCATTTCTCGGGTCTCGTGAATCAAAGACCTGCTGGCCGGTGTTCTTATCTGTGTTTACCTTCAGTGTAACACCTTTTTTATCTTTTTGGTAAACCCAGCAAGCCTCTAATGGGAAATCATGTAGGTTGTTTGGAATAGTCTGCCTTTGTGATCATGCCTGATGTTTAAAGGTAGGGTTACAGGTCCCAAAACCCATCCAGCTCCTCTTCTTGCCTGAGCTCTTCTCCCCAGATCATCTTTTGAGTTCAGGATCTGTGAATGTAAGACTACATTCTTCCCCCTCTGCAGAGGGTTTTGTAGATCACAATGAAGAACAAGTGCATGATGTCAGCAACCTTAGCATTATTATTCTGGCATTGCAAGTTCCAATAGGCGTTACAAGACTGGTGGCCACAGGCATTATGGGATGGCTTTAGCACATCTGGAGTGCCATGGCTGCCTACCCCTGGTCTAGCCTGTGAATACTTATCGAGTTCAAAGCGTGGTTGTTGGGTAGACTTTACAAAATGACGGCTTGCAATTTTCTCCCTCCCAGGAAATTGTGGTGACCTTTTTTTAAATTAACATTTCTTGTATTTCTGGTTCCCCTTGTCTTCTACTATAATTATAAGTGGAGAACAGCTTGTTCAGTGACTGAGACGTGTTCATACTCCGTGTTTTGTTTTGTGATTGTTGATAATGCTATTTTTCCCACAGATAAAATCCTGAACCCTGATTAGAAGCGGGTCCTTCTGGTTTTCAGGAAACCATTGACTTCCGTAAGGGTGTAGTGGCACTGGGCACGCCTGAACCAAACTGCGTTGGTGTTAGATTGTTCCCCTTCCCTCCTGGTCTGCACTTACTGTGCTGTATGGAAGTGTTCAACACCACAGTGATCTTTGCTTCTGTGATCTATGGAGAGTTCTGTGCTCACCTGAAGGAAACAAGTGACCGGTGCTGGGACCACCTCTTCCAAGCGGTCCCGGGTGCAGTACACTTAAAAGTTTAAAGTGGTTGTATTTTTTTACATATAGGTAAGCCTATAATAAGGCTTGACTTTATGCACTGAAAATATATCTCCCCGTTTAGGAGATATTTCATGCACACTGCGCCGATGATGGCGCATGCGCAGTGAAGAAACGGCCCTCTGTGTCGTTGCTTCCCCAGCATGTGACGTGATGTCACGCTGCTCCGGCCAATCAGAGCCGGAGTCTGTGGCCCTGGAAGGAAGCCGGGTGAAGATGGATGCTTCCATCAGCGGGGACATCGTGGGCTTCCTTTGCAGGTAAATGCCACATAATGAGCTAGTATGCGATGCATACTAGTCCATTATGCGATGCATACTAGTCCATTATGCGATGCATACTAGTCCATTATGCGATGCATACTAGTCCATTATGCTTTTACTTTGCAGGAGAATAAAGGGGAAAGTAAAACATATATCATCAGGGTTCATTTCCTCTTCACCTTTAACAGGAGTCTGCAAAGCATTGCACCTGGGTTCAGCAGACCGTGGGTGCAATGCAGGTCTCCTGCAGGCTGTCAGTGTAAGCTGTCAGCTCGTACCTCTGATACGGGCAAGCAGTTACTGACAGGAACAATCAATGAACTACCACAGTGATCATCAGCACCCTGGCAGTTCATCGAGAACTACAAAACAGGAGGCAGACCAAAGGGGGTGAGCCGTGCCCAGCTACGATTAGAACGGACAGGGTGAGAACACTTTGAATTGGCAGACACAATCCAAATTTCATAAACTTCCCCAAAATTGGCTTTTTAAAAAAAAAAAATGTCACTCTACTACGATTTAGTTTGTTGCCAATTTCACACGGCGCAATAAATTAAACAAACTAATTTTGCAAGGATGCATTTGACTTTTTTTTTTTTCTTTTTTTTTTTAATTTATTTTATTTACTTTTTCCTTCTTGGTTTCATTGTGAAACCTTAGTCATACACTATGTTGCAGTTTCCTAAAGCTGAACTCCAGGCACAAAAATGTTTTTGATCTGCAATAGATATCTGTTGCGTCTTCCGCTTGAGCAGAGCTGTGGGAGGGGCCTAGCAGGCTCCACCCACTCCAGGCTGCCTGCAGGAAACTACAGGAGGGGGCGGAGAAAGACCAGTCACCCTGCACAAGGAGAGAGGGCAGCAGTGAGCGGTCTTTGCCTCTATACAGGCGCTTTCTGTAATCCAGTGTCGGTGTATTACTGCACAGATCTGGAAGAAATGATGCACGCCAAGTTTCAGGAAGATTACACGTAACAATATTTGCTTAACTTGGAGTTCAGCTTTAATTTTATAATACTTGTAGGAGCTCAGAATTGAGCAAAGTTTTCTCCATTTCCTTGCTTTTTGTTTTATTTTGAAAATTACTTATTGTGAGCTCGCTTTTCTTCCACAGTGAACCGCCGCCTAAACAAGTGGGTGGACAAAACCCGACTGCTGCCTAAGCCAGTGGAGAAGGAAGAGGAGGAGGAAAAGGAGGAGGAGGAGGTGGGCAACGGACCGGACCAGAAGGCCTTGGATAAAGGAAAAACACCCCAGAAAGCAAAAACCGAGGATGGCGAGCCTGAACCGAAGGTAACGCCAAGGCGCAAGTACCGCCCGTCCACCCCCGTCAGCTCTCACCGCATGTTTGGAATTGTTCGTCCCGCTGTTGTCGGCTCGGTGCCTCTGTTGCGAATGGCATTTATGTGCGCTTGTGTCTGTGCCAGACGTGGTGTCTGATGTAGCTGACTGTCATCCTGACCGGTCTAATGTGTACACGTGGAGAATTTCCACTGGTGCCAAATGGGGGACGGGATGAATCTCAAGAGTGTTATTTCCCGTGTTCCATGAACGCCTAACTAGTTAAAAAAAAGGTGTGCTTTTCTCTCAAGCCCCATTACCCTACGTGTTGCAGACATGGGGAGATCTGTTCTGTTCTTCTGTTGGGAGTCTTCTGCCAGCATTTGCAACTTTAACCCCTTGCCGCACGGCCCGGCATCCCCTTAAAAAAGTTCTATACATCGGGTTGGAGGGAGAGATTGGTTGTCGCATGATTTGGAGCTAGTCCTGCCGGGTCCAAGAGCTGTCCTTCACAGCTGCTTCTATGTGCTGTGAGCTCACGCTTGGCATCGACTGCCCAAGGAATGCGTATGCGCAGCATGTGGGGATTAAAGCCCACCCTTATGCCGCTGCACATATATTGGGCAGCCATAAAGGGGTTTGGGGGGGTTAAAGAGGTAGTAAACCGCATCCAAATAAAATGGACCCTGTGCAGTTTAAATCCATTATACTAGTATGCGTACTAGCACATTATGACAGATGTACCTGAAAACGAAGCCCTCCCAGTGGCACGCTGTCACCATTGAGGGCGCTTCCATCTTCCCCCGGTTGTCTTTCCGGGTTTGTGGGCTTCAATATGAATTGCCAGGCCGGCGATGACATGCACGGGTAATGCCGTTCCTTCCGAGCGCATCTCAAGTAAATATCTCCTAAACTGTGCACATTTAGGAGATATTTACTGTACCTATAGGTGAGCCGCCTTCTAGGCTAACCTAATAGATAAAAATCATACATGGGAGTTTACTCCCACATTAAGACTGGTGAATGCACAGAAGCTGGGGGAATACACATGCTGCAATGCTTTGCATCGTGCCGAAGCAGGAATTACACCCGCTGTGGCTTTCGGTGGGATTAGTGCCCTCTGAGAGCGGCCCGTTCAATGTTCTGGTGCCACGCTGCCCCCAAAACCATGCAATGCATTGCGGCAGGAAAGCAGATGGTGGTAAAAATTTATATTGGCGATTGGTACTGGGATGCTGAGCTTCGCTGACAATGTTTTTGGTTGGAGGTCCCATGCTGTCCTACCACAGCCAATATCCCCTTTGTCTCCAGCAGAACTCTTTACTCCTGCTTTTCTGAATTCTCTACTACAAAGGTGCTCCGAATTTAATTGACTTCAATATGACTGCAGCGGACTATCTCTAGAGGCCTCCGGACACTTGTCGCTGATGTTTGGAGACCAAAAACGTTTTTGTGAATTTTTTTTTTTTTACGTTTTGGCATAAAGCTTAATTCCACTTTTAAAGATTCGCCTGTGTATAGGGAAGTCTACCTCTGTAGTCAACAGCTATCTGTTGGCATGATGGAGCAGAAAAGGGACATGAGATTGTGCGTCAACTGCCTCAGCCCATGGATGCCATCATTGACCACCATGTTCTCCCCCCACCCCATTCAGTCCATGAGTGTGTGCCATGGACTATAGTAATATGTGGTAAAACGCACTTCTTACTAAGAGCGGAACACAATAGTGTGAGGTCGGCCTTTAAAGCCCAACTCTGAACACAATACGCTTACTAGGGTTGAGGCAGCTGAAGACTCCGTTGCTTCAAAAGCCACCCCCGTAATTGTGGACCTTCAAAATCATGGCAAATCTCATCTCCATGTTGTAGAATTTAGTGCCTTATACTCCATATTGATCAGACTTTTGATCTTAAAGCCCAACTTGGGCACAGTGAGCTTATTAGGGTTAACGCAGTGGAAGACTCCATTGCCTCATTAGCCACCTTGTCGATGGCTGCTTTCTTCTACTTCTGGCAAATCTGCTTGTTCACATCCAGGGAATATCGGAGCTGCTCATATGTAAGAGCTGCAGAACTCGATATCTCCTGTGGTCATGTCTCTGTCCTCCAGGCCTCTCTGGGGCTGTAATGGTTTGAAGGAGAGGGAGGCAGAGACGCTTGTAGTGCTGGATTCTGAGACCTACAGCGCTTCCATCCCAAAAGTACAGCGGGAGATGTACAGTGGAAGCTCTACTTATCCTGTCGGGTAAATGAGCAGATTTGCTGGACGAAGAAAGCACTCCTCATAGAGGTGGCTTTTGATACAACAAAGTCTTCAACTGCATGAACCCTTGTAAGCTTGTAGAAGAAAGTGGCCGCACACTGGAACAAGAAGTTTGCTTGACAGGAATCTTTATTGTTGAATGCCAGACAGATGATACGGTGCCACGGTTAACGTTTCACACGGGTATATCGTGTTTGTTCACAACCAACAAGCCCGGTTTATCCATGTGAAACGTTTACCTTGGTCCTGTATCTGTCTGGCATGCAACAATAAAGATTCCTGTCAAGCAAACTTCTGGTTCCAGTGTACAGCCACTTTCTTCAACATCAGTGCCGGGGGCCGAGCACCTGGAGAGACGTTGCACCTGGTTGGCCTGAGCAGTGTATACTTTGTGTTGTGAACCCTAGTAAGCTCGCTGGGCCCAGACTTGGGCTTTAAGATCAGAAGTCTGGTCAATATGGTGTAGAGACTATTGACAAAGTTCTCAACACCTAAAAGTGGAGATTTGCCAGGATGTAGAAGAGGACCTTCACCATGGGGGTGGCTTTTGAAGCAAATGTGATTTTTCAGCTGCTTTAACCCTAGTAAGTGTTTTTTTTATTTTATTTTTTTTATTTTATTTTTTTGCTCATAGTTGGGCTTCAGAGGCTGACCTCACACTGATGTGTTATGCTCTTGGCAAGAAGTGTGTTGGCCCAAATTACTGTAGATCATGGCACAGATTCACTGCTTGAATGGAGGACAATGTGGTGGTCACTGGTGGCCTTCATGGACTGAGGCATTTGGTGTAAGACTTCATGTCCCTTTCTGCTCATTTATTGTGCTAACAGATATCTGACTAGGGTGGTAAACTCCCCCCCCCCCCATGCACGTGCTTATGGGTTCAAAGTGGAATTAAACCTCTGCCTAATAAATTGCCCCTAGGAGCTTTAAACCATAATGTAGTTGTATGCACTGTATATTGGATTTTTGTGGCAGACTTGCCTGACAAGAGATCCTCTCCAGTGCTCTGTTGTCGAACTTTCAGCTGTCACTGGTACTTTCATCTTCACCCAATCCTCCTTTTTTCCTAAAGTTTGGACTCTTTGGAGGCTGTGTTCAAGTCGCTCCCGAGCATGAGGGGTCTCTTCACGGCACAGAGTGATATAAATGTACGCTGAGCTGCACATGCACGGCTTGGTGTACCACTGACAGGCACGGAGAAGGGTGAATGATACCTCTATCATAAGTCCTACCTGTCGGCTTTTTAAATTATTTTATTATATTTTTTCCCCATCGCTGATTTGCTCCTCTTAGAGGCTGTCTACAGTTGTATAAATGGCTCCAGCAGCCATTTTCTCTGAAATTAAAAAAATATATTTTTAATTGGGGCTCCTTTACACTTATTTTCCTCTCTGAAAAGCCATGTGCGTTTATATCGCTCTTCAGAAAGTATTTGAGAAGCGGTGAGGTTGTTGTATCACCTCCTCTCCACCTGCTTTTAATTGCTTGAGCCCTGCACTATCGTGCTGCAACTGCATGAAATGCATGCGGTTGTGGAGCTCTTGCAGCCTGTGCCTATTCACTTGAATGGCTCATATTTAGTGGGAGCTATGCCTGTTGAAAGCAATGGGTGGTACAATTCCTGCCGTGACCACATAGCAAACCACCATGGCACGTTGATGCCCCTGGCCGCTGCTTCTCTGCAGTTGCTGGGCAGATAAAAACATGATGGTTTACCGCCTCACAACTGCTAGTGTGAACGTACCCTTAAAGTGGTAGTAAACTGCAGCTTGCCACTTGGAACGAAGCCCTCCAGCGGTGCCAGGGCTTCCATCTTCACCCAGTCTTCCTTATGGGTTCGCAGGCTGAGTGTGATGATGCGAATGCGCACAGGAGCCCTCGGCTGCGGCACAGAGCTCTGAAGGTATGCCAGACTTTCCGGGCGAATATGCCTCTGATGTCACCTGCTGCATCCAGTGTGAATATCTGTTGAACACCGTAAGTTTAGAAGATATTCACTGTACCTACAGGTAAGTAGTATTATAGACTTACCTGTAGGTACAAATAAAAAGACTTTACTACCACTTTATTGTAGTAGTGCTTATAATTCACCGGTACAGATTTACACTGCAGTGAGGGGTGTCGGTGGGCAGCTCTGTCTTTTTGCACGGTCCTGGATGTTGGCAATTCTGAAGGTTGCCGATTACTAGAAGGTTTATGCAAGACTGAGACCAGCATTGGCCGGACTTATCCTCAACACTAAGTGGCCATCAGTCATAGTAAAGTACTAAAGTTCACACAAAGGAAAAATATGATGACTCTGATATGACTGTCTCTACTAAATGTTTCTCCGAGTTGGATGTCGGATTCATACCTCCTGAAATAAAATTTGGTGTTTTGATGTTCATCTTTCTTTACAATTGAGTGTTAAGATTTGTCGGCACCGGCTGTCATTTCATACTGAAGGTTGATGAAGGTAAATTCCTTCTCTTTGTAGTAATTGGGAGAACCTCCCATCCCAACCACTTGGGTCGTATCGATTTCTGTATCACAAAATGTCTTTGCTTATTCTTGCATATGAAATTTTTCCAAATACATTTTGCCTGAAATCCTGTTCTTTTGAATAGATTTTTTTTTTCCGCAATCGTGCATTTCCTCATAATAGGCCTCTAAAGAAAGTAGAATTCCAGCCTAACGTATGTGTGTGTGTATATGTGTGTGTGTGTGTGTTGTGTGTGTGTGTGTGTGTATATGTATGTATGTATATATATGTATATGTGTGTGTGTGTGTGTGTATAGTATATATATATGTAAAAAATTGTGTGTGTGTATACATGTATTAATATGTATATGTATATTATATATATATATATATATATATATTCACATATATATATATATATGCATATAGATATATATATATTTATAAATATATATTATAAAAAAAAAACTAGTAAAATTAGCCCCTTTTTTTTTTTTTTTTTTATTTTTTTTTGTATAATGTAAAAGATTTTACGTCGCGAGACTCGTGATCTTTTTATGCTAATCAAAAACTGTGATTCTCATTTTGGCCAGAATCGTGCAGCTCATATAGATATACCGTATTTATCGGCGTATAACACGCACCTCATGTTTAGAAAAAAAGTTTTAGGGGGGAAAAAAACAAAAACTTACATTTAGCGTCATTTGCAGCCTTGCCCACGTTTTAAATTTCCCACCGCCGGAAGAGACAGAGCCGACTGTTCGGCTCCGCTCGCGGTCCCCCCTCCCTGCTGTTTCGGGAGCAAGCGCAGGGAGGCGGGACTATGAGCGGAGCCGAACAGTCGGCTCTGTCTTTTCTGGCGCCGATCGCTATTTTTCGGCGCTGCTCGCTATTTTTGTCACTTTTTTGGGGGGGGGTATCGGCGTATAACACGCACCCACGACTTTCCCCCAAATTTAAGGGGGGAAAAGTGCGTGTTATACGCCGATAAATACTATATATATATATATATATATATATATATATATATATATATATATATATATATATATATATATAATATATATATATATAATCTCTATTCTCCACCTGCTCCCTCATGTCCGCTTCAGATGCCGGGGACAAAGCGATCAACAACGGCTGGGAATTCCAGGAGCATTGATCTCACTCATAGGCTCCCATGCCCCAGCTTTTGTCAGCATTCGCTCCTCTTCCCTGCAGCCACCGCTAGCTGCTACAGTGCTGGGACATGGGAGCCTATGGGTGGCGTCGCTGCTCTGGGATTTTCCCAGCCATGGTCAAGCGCACTCTCCTCTCCCCTGCTGACTGACACAGGATCATGTGATCGGAGCGGGCTGAGGATAGGTAAATATATACAGGTTTTTTTTTTTTTATTTTTTTTTTTTTTACACAGGTTAGTCAGCATAGGTGTTTAGGAGAGGGGAGGACACATTTTTAAGAGTATCTAGGTTTAGGTTGGAATTCTACTTAAGTCAAATGAGCAACCCATCTGTGTTTCAAGTGGACCTTAAAGCCTAGTGCACACTGACGGCTCAGATCAAATCTGCTGTACTAACGAATCTGCTGATGTCGGTACAGCAATTTCCCTGAGCTATTGTGTTCTGACAGGGGTACTTGCGCCACCCAGCAGTGCTCTGGAATACAATTCACTGGTGTCTTTGGGTAGCTGCAGGTAACCTTGGTAAACTGCAAAGCAGACAAGTCAGTCAAAT
Source organism: Lithobates sylvaticus (assembly GCA_028564925.1). Taxonomy (NCBI): domain Eukaryota; kingdom Metazoa; phylum Chordata; class Amphibia; order Anura; family Ranidae; genus Lithobates; species Lithobates sylvaticus. The sequence continues at coordinate 304,914,427 of CM053031.1, read as the reverse complement.
GAAAGGATGTGGAATGGAATATGCATGGGGGGGGGGGGGGGGGGGGGGGGCAGATTTTCATAACCCCAGAAATAGTTGACTGTGCTTTAGTAATGTGTTAACTGCAACTAACAATATGTAATCCCTGAGAGGAAAGGAACGTAAAACAAAAGGTGTTCAGCTGCAGAATTGCCTAAAGCAACCCTGTTACAAATATTACAGTAAAAAGGGTTCCCTTCTAAAGAAGAGCGAATACTTCCTAGAAGTGACTTTTACTGGGGTTTCTCTGAGCCCCATGGTTCTTGAAAAGACAGGAGAGGCAAGTACAGTGGAACCTTGGATTACGTGCATAATCCATTCAAGGAGAATGCTTGTAATCCAAAGCACTCGTATATAAAAGCGAGTTTCCCCATAGAAGTCAATGGAAACTAAGATAATTCGTTCCACATTAACTTCTATTGCATGCAATACCACATGTGGCCAGAGGTGGGGGGGCGCCAGAGACTCGAGCAGAGTCCACTCGGAAACCCTTGAACGGTTTCACCTCTGGCCAAATGCGGTACTGCACATAGCAGAGGCTTGAATCCTAGTTTTCAAGCCTCTGCAATGTGTGAGACAACACTCGCAAACCGAGTCCAGGATTTTTTAAAAAAATGTTTTAAATAAATATTTGGATAGGCGAATACTTGCCTATCCAAAAGTGACTTTTTTAATGGAGTTTCTCTAAATGGTTCTTGAAAAGACAGAGGCAAGTACAGTGGAACCTTGGATTACGTTGAAGTTAGAAGCTGATTGGCCACTATGCAGAGCTGCACCAGATTTTGCACTCTCCAGTTTTAGTAAATCCCCCCTCATAGTGTTGTAGAATTAGGGAAGTGTAGCCCGTATTGGCTAAAGAACAGTCTGGGAACTCAATCACTTTAATTTTCTAAACCTTGCTGAGAGCCATTGAGGAATACATGCCACCAAATACAATGTCTGCCTTGAACGATCCCATTCCTTTGATTTGGCACACCTGCAATGTTTTGGTCCTGCGGTCACATCGGCAGTACCAGGTCTCTGCTTGTAGTCCGTATGGGAATATCTAGAAGGTGACCCCCCTCTGGGATATCACAGCTGAACTCCAAATATCCTCATTTCATACCAACATTGGTCCAGCTTGGCACAATGTTGGTTTTCACATCTCCCCCCCGAGGGAGCACCAGGGGAGCGGACAGTCACTATAGTAGTTGGTGCTGCTACAGTGATTGCCAAGCTCTTCTGGTTCCTGTGTCTCGGCACTGCTGTCATTCACAAAACGCTTGTTTTTTTTTTTTGTTTTTTTCAATGAATACAAAGTGTTCTCTGATTGGGAGGAGAGGTGGTGACATTCTGATCCCCTGTCGTGTCCAATCAGGGGACTCCTTGTGTTCATTAAAATGGATGGCATTCTGTAAATGGCGGCAATGCTGAGCAAGCAACCCCCTGTAATGTGTGCGGAGGGGAAGCTGTCCAGGACCGGACCCAGGGAGGATCGCAGCAATTACTGTAGTGGCGCCAAAGTCTACAGTGATTTGTCGGCTTCCCCAGCAGCCGCTCTGCTATGAAATATGCATACTTTGTATTGTGCTAAGCATACAAATATGGTTATTCCACCCGAAGTTCAACTTTTGTGCCAGATGTCTTTCCTCACCAGAACCTCCTGGTCTGTCTTTAAGAAAACCAGTAGGTGGAAGTGGTACTGTCCTTGAGGAGTCCATATTCTGAATTGGCAAAGACTGCATGCTTTGTATACCCTGAGATATACAAAGTAGGCAACCACTTATAGTCCTGCCATGCAAAACATGGCATTGTTGTACAGATCATTGGAGGGCCTTATCTACATGACTTTATCTACATGACATGACAGCATGACTTTTTCTCTGGTTGAACTCCAGTCATTCAAACACAAAACCATCTCCTGCGCTCAGGAGCTTAGTCCATATGTAAGTGGTGTCACCAACCCTTTGGATAGACTAGGAAAAGTCATAGGTCTTGCTGCCCTCCTGTCCTTTGGAGCTGAAACATCTGTTTTGAGCTCCAGTCATTGCCTGATTAGGAATTTTTAAAGCAATGATTTGTGCAGAGCCTGCTTCGGATGTTCTGTCCCCCCTACCATCTGACTCTTCTTTCTTTTTCTAGAAAGCCAAGGTGGAGGTCCATGAAGCCCCCCAGGGTGGTTCTGCCGTAGCCTCTGGAGGAGATTTTGCTGAGGAGTTGACCTGTCTGCTGTGCAATGAGCTCTTCAAGGATCCCGTCATGGTGGAATGTGGCCACAACTTCTGCCGCAACTGCATCGACAAGTCCTGGGAGGGTCGGGATTCCTTCACCTGCCCCGACTGTAAGGAAGTCATAACTGACAAGAGATACACTACCAACCGAGCCCTGGCCAACCTGGTGAAGAAGACTGCCGGTTCCGCTGCCACCGTGACTCCTTCCAAACCTACAGAGAGAGAAAAGTCCAGTCCCCTCGAGAAATGCCCCGAGCATGACGAGAGGCTGAAGCTGTATTGTAAGGATGATGGAACCCTGAGCTGTGTCATCTGCCGTGACTCCCTGAAACATGCAAATCATAACTTCCTTCCCATCCTGGACGCGGTGGGCGTCTACAGAGTAAGTGGTGTGGTATGATAGCTGGTCATAAACTGTTGAGGTCTGACGCTCTGGTATTTACCCCTTTTCACCTTGTTCCCTCCAGACAGAGATGTCTTCTATAGTGTCTCCACTAGAGGAAGCCTTGAAGGTGACTGATCAGCTTACCGACCAGCAGAAGGAGAAGATTGAGAAGCACAGTGTAAGTAAACACATACAAGGGGCTTGCAGGAACTTATAGGAGGTTAAAGTGGTTCTAGAGTCACAAGGTTTTTTTTCATGATGTATTTCCTGCACCAAGGTAAAAGCCCTCTTACCTGTCTTGCCCACCCCCATCTCTAAACACTTACCTGGCTCTTGTCACCACTCCAGCACTGTCTCTGCTGCAGCACCGTTCCCCTCATATCTGCTCTTACAGGTGATGCAAGGGCAGGAGAGTCGGAGGCTCCTGCCGCTGTCATTTAAATTCATGTGAGGAGGCGGCAGGGGTGTGGCTTACCAGCGATGTGTGTTTTTTTTTTTTTTTTTTTTTTTTTTTTTTTATGGACGCACACAGCTTGGCTTTGTAACGCGGGTGCCACCTTAGCACTTGTCTTGCTAAGGAGGACCTGGAAGAGGAAGAAGTTGACTGCGCCATACATACCTTATGATGCACCTGGGATACATTCCATATTTTAAGAAGGAATAGGCTTATAAATGTCTTCAACAGTATAGCGCTATCATAAAAAATAGCGCCACCTATCGGCAGCAGTGCAGTGTGCGCAGTGTCAGTCTGTGTCTGGTGGAGCGGTGTGTTGGCGTGCTGCTAGCTCTCCGCTCCGCTCACACAAATCCTGCCAGCCGGAGATGAACATGAGATCATAGTACTGGTCTAGTGCCCGTCTGTTGGACGATTCCACCACTGGCCAGCCTCCAAATTCTCGCACAAATGTCGTTCCTTGTGGGCTCAGCTTGTGGTTTGGACCCTCAGAACTAGAGAACATTTCTGGGTCCCTTCTGTGGGCAGTGAAGTGTTGAGGCCCATCAGGGGCAGTCAGTGAGTAACGAGCGTTGTCTGTGTTTATTGTTCAGCATTCTAATTCTATTTTTTATTTTTTTTTTCTTCAGAAAAAAAAAAAAATAGCGCCACCTGAAAAATTGGCCTTTATAATTTAGGCCCCATACACACGGGCCGAAGGTCCAGAAACAAAAAAAAAACAGCTGACATTCGGCCCGTGTGTGTCGGTCTGTTGGACGGGCTTGCTGGAAAACCAGCATCTGACTGACTCCTGTCAGAACACAACAGCTCAGCGGGGGACATCGATGTACTAACCTTGCATGGTTAGTACATCGGCTCCGACCGGAGAGATGACCGGTTTTGTGTGGTGTTTGTTTTCATTCAACCCAAAAAAAAGTGTACCCGGCTTTACCTTCTAAATCGAGCCAAAAAATTAAAGGTGTTGTCTTTTTGAATTCTTGATTGGGGTGCATTTGAAATTGTCTCCTTAACCGCTTCAATACAGGGCTTTTAAACGCCCTTCCTTACCAGAGCACTTTTTGCGATTCGGCACTGCGTCGCTTTAACTAACAATTGCGCGGTCGTGCGACGTTACACCCAAACAAAATTGACGTCCTTTTTTTCCCACAAATAGAGCTTTCTTTTGGTGGTATTTGATCACCTCTGCGGTTTTTATTTTTTGCGCTATAAACAAAAGAGCGACAATTTTGAAAAAAAACACAATATTTTTTACTTTTTGCTATAATAAATATCCCATTTTTTTTTTTTTTTTAAAAACAATTTTTTTCCTCAGTTTAGGCCGATACGTATTCTACATATTTTTGGTAAAAAAAATCGCAATAAGCGTATATTGATCGGTTTGCGCAAAAGTTATAGCGTCTACAAAATAGGGGATAGATTTATTGAATTTGTATTTTATTTTTTTACTAATAATGGCGGCGATCTGCGATTTTTTTTTTTTTTTTTTTTTTTTTTCTCATGACTGCGACATTGCGGCGGACACTTCGGACACTTTTGACACATTTTTGGAACCATTCACATTTACACAGCGATCGTTGCTATAAAATTGCAATGATTACTGTGTAAATGTGACTGGCAGGGAAGGGGTTAACACTAGGGGCGCTGTAGGGGTTAATGTGTTCCCTAATAGAAGTGATTCTAACTGTGGGGGGAGGGGACTCAAGTGGAGAAGACCGATCATGTGTTCCTCCGTACTGGGATCACATGATCGGTCTCCTCTCCGCTGACAGGACCGTGGAGCTGTGTGTTTACACACACAGCTCCACGGTCCCGTTGTTTTAACGGGCAATCGCGGGTGCCCGGCAGACATCGCGGCCGCCGGGCACCCGCACCGGGTCCCAGGCGGCCGGGAATCCGAGGACGTCATATGACGCCCACCCAGGATGGTAAATCCACCTTGTGGGCGTCATATGAACATGAAGCGGTAATGAGGTGGTTAATGTAAATCCTCTTCTCTTCCATCTCCAGTCCAACATGAAGGAGTACCGGGAGCACATTGTTTCGGAGTTCGAGAAGCTGCACAATTTCCTGAAGGAGCGAAAAGAGAAAGTGCTGGAGCAGCTTCAGCAGGAGGGTGAGAGTCTACTGAAGGAAATGGAGACCAACGTGGGCAAGATGCAGGAGGGTGGAGACAACATCAAGGAGCACATCACTGTGGCCAAGGAGAGGCTGGATGATACGGACTCCATTTCTTTCCTGACTGTGAGTGGAGACACCCAAATCCTCCATTGGATGTTGGTCTTTTAGTTGTCCTTGAATCTCCCCTTACATTTTATTTTTCTTCCTTTTTCAGGACATCAAGACGTTCATTGAGACGTAAGTTCATTTTAATATCTGTGCAGCTTTATTGCTTTTAGTAATCTTCTAGAAACTGTAGTAACAGTAATCCGTCAGCAAGCTAGAAATGCTTTCTGCTATGTATTGCTAAGAAAATGAAGTCGGTTTCATCCATATTTTTCTTTATTTTTTTATTCAAACTCTAAAAGATCCAGTAGAGGTTTCTGCTTCAAGATCTTGAACTCCGCTATTGAATTAGGGCCTTACACTGTGCTGCTTTTTTCCCCTGAGAACTGCAGATCACATCTTCCCCCAAAGGATAAAAAATAGAGCACCAGTTATGACCAGAAGCATTGCAGGTTCTCTTGGTGCACATCAACATAGCCTTGACTAGAGGGGTTGCAGGTACTTGCGGAACACTCACATTCCAAGGGGCCATCAGAGGAGTTTGCAGGCTGTCATGAAACTCGCTCACATCAAGGTATCAATGCCCAGACAAGGTGCAAGTTTTTTATGGAACACACTTGTTCTATGACCAGAGGAGTTTCCGGTTCTCATATAACACTCACATGAAGGTAGCCATGACTAGGCGAGTTGCTGATTCTTGTGGAACACTTGTATTAAGGTAGCCATGACCAGGCGAGTTGACAGTTCTTGTGGAATACTCAGGCTGGGCTCACATATGCTGCTGCCGCAGATCACAGCAGGGGGTCCGGTGCGTCCCTGTTCACTGATTCTGGTCCGAGTTTGCACCTGAATCGGATCCAAAGACGCACAGGACCCTTTTTAAATGCGGACAGTGGCCGCCCTGGAGCTGTGTGAACAATCTCCATTGAGAGCCGGGGTCACACTCGTGTCATGTGAATTGGTTCCCGGGAAACCCAAATCCAATTTGCATTTGTGTGGACCTGACATGAAGGTAGCCATGACCAGGCGAGTTGGCAGTTCTTGTACAACACTTGCATGAAGGTAGCCATGACCCACAAGAACTGGCAACTTGCCTGAACACGCATATCAAGGTAGCCATGACCAGGCAAGTTGCCAGTTCTTGTGGGTCATGGCTACCTTCATGTGAGTGTTGTACAAGAACTGACAACTCGCCTGGTCATGGCTACCTTGATGTCGGGTCAACCCAAATCGGATTTGCATTTGTGTGGGGTTGACCTGACATCAAGGTAGCCATGACCAGGCGGGTTGGCAGTTCTTGTACAACACTCACATGAAGGTAGCCATGACCCACACGAACTGGCAACTCGCCTGGTCATGGCTACCTTTATATGTGTGTTCAGGCAAGTTGCCAGTTCTTGTGGGTCATGGCTACCTTCATGCAAGTGTTGTACAAGAACTGCCAACTCGCCTGGTCATGGCTACCTTCATGTCAGGTTCACACAAATGCAAATCAGATTTGGGTTTCCCGGGAACCAATTCACATGACACGAGTGTGACCTTGATATGTGTGTTCAGGCAAGTTGCCAGTTCTTGTGGAACTCTCACATTAAGGTAGCCATGACGAGGAGTTGCAGACTCTCTTGGGTCATTGCTGCTCTTGAGGGTCCTCCCCTCCCTTTTTTTTTTTTTGAGACACATTGCCCAGTTAAACATCAAAACTTCATTTTTTACTATCTTCCTATTGGAGATTTTCTGTGTGTCCATAATTTTTTATTTATTTTTTAATCTGAAGATGTTTGTAAAGACAGTGCTAGTTGTATCAAAGTAGGTCATCTCTGTATCCGCGTAGGTTTTGCTATATCCTGGTCTCCATCCAGAAGCGCCTCCTAATGGGTTTCCAGATTTGTCCTTTGTCACAGTAATCAAACTTAGTCAAGAATTCTTCCTCCATATCTGTACAGCTGCCAGTCGTTGCAGTTTACCCTCCTGCCAACTGCTCACAGTAAATATACTGCTAGCAAATGCATTCACAACCATGTACTTGTACATCGGCTGCATCGTCCTGGTTCGGCAACGTGCTCACGCTCCCGGCCCATGCTGTGACCAATCTGTGGTTGATTATTTCAATCGGCTGTGTCCAATCGCACAGAGTTCTGTGTTTACAAAAATACAGAGCTCTGTGTACAGGGAAAAGCGACCTGGCTGTTCTTGCAATGCAGGGAGAAAAAACAGCCAGATGAAAAGTAAAAGCACATATTGCACACTGTTGGGCACACAGTTGACCCCAGGCAGTGTCAGTACAGTGTATACTATTATCACTGTCAGCTAGTGACCCTCCCAGCCAGTGTCCATTAGCACCAGCTTTTATGCCACTCACAGTGCCACTATTAGTAGCTGATAACCTCCTATTACCATATAGCAATGTAAATACCAGTATATATCGTTTGTAGACCCTATAACAGTGTACCTCGGCACCCCAGATGTTTTGGAACTACATTTCCCATGATGCTTATGCACTCTGCAGTGTAGCCGAGCAGCATGGGAAATGTAGTTCCAAAACATCTGGGGTGCCAAGGTTCACCATCACGGCCCTATAACTATTTTTATTTTTATTTTATTTTTAATGTATAACAAATGAGAGTATCTGCTTTTTTTTTTTTTCGAACCTTTTTGGCCACCAAAAGAAATATAAATAATGGCTGCATGAATTGCTGCCAATACACCTGTCCCGAGGGCACACATGCTCCCGACACAGTTACCATCGGCTAACCAAAAGCTCCCGATCGCGTCTTGCAATCGGAAGTTTTCAGACCACGTGACAGCCAATCACCGCGTTCACGTGATCTTAAGCTGTGCTCCCAGCGTCATGAACCTTTGTAAAGGGCCAGGAGGCACCAGCGTTAAGAGGTTAAGGTAATAGTTGTGTTGTGGAAATGTTGCTGGCTACATGTTGCTGGGAATAGTTCTTCGTGCTAAAGTGTATGCTTTGCCTGTAAGGGGATCCTGTGATGGTAGTTATATGGGAGAACACTCGTACACAGGAGTTCAGCTTTCAATGGGTGCATGCTTGTTCCAGGTCATTGCCTCACTAAATAGGTAACCCAGCACAAAGATAGGCCTAGAAGCCCGCACCTTCAAAAGAAGAAAAAAATGTCTTGCCAGGTGCCTTAATGTTAATAAAGTAAGAGTCCTGTTTGCAGGGAGGTCGTTTTGGGCCGTGGGCCCTTATACATTCCCTCACCTTTTTGTAAGTTCTACATTTAGTTTTTTACTTTTGCTTTCCTTCCAGATGTCAGCAGCAACAAAAAGATGTCATGTCCTCTGCAAACACTCTCATTGAGAAGGACCTGTGCCAGGGGAAATTCAAGGGACCAATTCAGTACGCTGTGTGGAAGCAGCTCAAGTCTGTTGTCGTGCCATGTAAGTTCTGTTTTAAAAGTATTTTTCACATTTGAGAATACAATACTTGTACAGGGCAGTTGGGTATTATCAGGCAGGGCATTTCTACCATGGTGTCTAAGGACTTTCTAGTGGGGCTCACATAGGGGGCCGACAGTGTATGCTGGGTTAGGCCCCGTTCTTGAGTGGACCTATGCCAAGAAACTGAACATATAGGTCACCTTAAAGATGTATGGGGTTTATAATTAAACAAAACATCCATACTCTCCTCCATGCCGGCTCTAAGTCCAAGAACTGAGCGATCTCGTGACCCCTGATTACTCCATTCTGTCTTTTCAGGGCAGAGGGCAGTGACTGTCATTCACGCTTTCTGCGATGCCCGTCCTGCGCATCGTGGAAATTGGGCGGGTGTAGCTTGCTTCGGCGCTCTCTGGCTGGAGCTAGCTGCCGGGTGGCTGGGTGACTCCCAACAATATATGGTCAGGATCCTTCTAGAGCAGTGATGGCTTACTTTGGAACTACATTTCCCATGATGTTTAACTACACTGCAGAGTGCATGAGCATCATGGGAAATGTAGTTCCAAAACATCTGGGGTGCCAAGGTTCACCATCACTGTTCTAGTGGCTGCTCTGAAGTCGGCTGACTGCAAACTCTTGCTGTTGGCTGATTCTGGGTCACAAGAGAGCAAAATGGCTTAGGCCATACAACTTTTATTTTTTTAATGGAATTGGTCTAATTTTTAATTTTGTCATGGGTATACTTTATGATCTGGTTATTTGAACTAAAGAGGCCTGACATGCAAGTCTTAAAGTAAATCTACGGCCGGGCTATGTATATTCAAGTACTAAGAAATAAGCTGCTGGGAGGCTGCTGCATGGGGAGATGAACCAATGATTTGATACTGGGGAGCATTGGGGGTATTTGTGCTGCTAGGAAGCGGGTGCAGACTGAGATGACCCGAGTCACTGCAGGGAGTGGGTAGGTGAGTTAGAGTCACTACTAGGAGGAGATGAGCTAGGGCAGGGGTCTCAAACTGGTGGCCCTCCAGCTGTTGAGAAACTACAAGTCCCATGAGGCATTGCAAGGATGACAGTTACAAGCATGACTCCCACAGGCAGAGGCATGATGGGACTTGTAGTTTCGTAACAGCTGGAGGGCCACCAGTTTGAGACCCCTGAGCTAGGGGCTCACTGTTGGGAAATGGAGGCAGGGGGAAACGTGCTGCAGAGTCACTGCTGAGAGGTGGTAGCAAGGGAAGATGAGCTTCTAAATCCCTCCTGGGAGGCAGGAGCATAGGCACTGGGCTACCAAGTCACTGCTGAGAGGTAGGAGCAGGGGTAAGTGTGCTGGTGAGCCACTGCTGGGAGCCCAGTTCCTATGCTCCTACCTCCCAGCAGTGGCTCACCAGCACACTTACCCCTGGTCCTACCTCCCAGCAGTGACTCACCAGCACACTTACCCCTGGTCCTACCTCCCAGCAGTGACTCACCAGCACACTTACCCCTGGTCCTACCTCCCAGCAGTGGCTCACCAGCACACTTACCCCTGGTCCTACCTCTCGGCAGTGATTAAGCCAGTTTTTATGCTCCTGCCTCCCAAGTCGCTGCTGGGAGGGGAGCTGAGCTACAAAATCGCTGCTGGGAAGGGGGAGCTCTGCTGCTGCGCTTTTAATTTTGTAATGAGCACCTCATTTGAACTGAAAATTTACAGTGCTTTTTGTATTCTTGCAGATCTGACTCCGATGATGCTGGATCCCAGCACAGCCCACCCCAATCTGATCCTATCTGATGGGCTGACCAGTGTTAAATATGGGGACACCAAGCTCCCCCTCCCTGAACATCCGAAGCGTTTCAGCCAGTGTATTCTTGTGCTCGGCTCTCAGGGCTTTGATTCAGGCCGCCATTACTGGGAGGTGGATGTGGGAGACAAGACCGCTTGGGATGTCGGTATGGCCAGTGAATCCAGCAACCGCAAGGGTAAGATCAAGCTGAATCCCAAGAACGGATACTGGGCCATCTGGCTGAGAAACGGCAACGCCTACAAGGCCCTGGAGTCCCCGTCCAAGACCCTGGTTCTCCAATCCAAACCCAAGAGAATCGGAGTCTATGTGGATTACGAAGGAGGCCAGATATCTTTCTACAATGCCGATGACATGACCGCCATCTACACCTTCAATGCCACCTTCACAGAGAAGCTGTACCCGTATCTGTCTCCATTCCTGCACGATTCTGGGCGCAATGCTGAACCGCTACGTTTTTGTTCATAACTGATCTTCTAGGTCGTGTTAGTGGAACGGTTAATATTGCTTTGTTTTTAATGTGTTTTTTTTTTTTTTTTTTTTTTCCCGTCAGCCCTGCCCAGTTATCCTTTGCTGGACTACATAAAGCCTCTCCCTCCTCATCTCCATCACATAAGGAGCTGACTCGGGGCTCTCCAAACTATGGCCCTCCAGTTCAGGAACTACAATTCCCATCATGCCTTGTCATGTCAGAGTTTTACAATGCCTCATGGGACGTGTCATTCCGCAACAGCTGGAGGGCCGTAGTTTGGAGATCCCCGAGCTGATTGTTTTACTTGCTAAATCATAAACCATACCAGCAATCTCTTCCGAATGGCCCCAAAAGAAACATAAACCAATTCTGTCTCCTGGGAGTAATAAAGATACACTATATTACCATAAGTATTGGGACACCTGCCTTTACTCACATTAACTTTAATGGCATCCCAGTCTTAGTCCATAGGGTTCAATATTAAGTTGGCCCACCCTTTATAGCTAGAACAGCTTCAACTCTTCTGGGAAGGCCGTCCACAAGGTTTAGGAGTGTCTATGGGAACGTTTGACCATTCTTCCAGAAGCACATGTTGGACGAGAAGGCCTGGCTCGCAGTCTCCGCTCTAATTCATCCCAAAAGTGTTTAGGTCAGGACTCAGTGCAGGCCAGTCAAGTTCCTCCACCCCAAACTCGCTCATCCATGTCTTTATGGACCTTGCTTTGTGCACTGGGGGGCAGTCATGTTGGAACAGGAAGGGGCCATCCCCAAACTGTTCCCACAAAGTTGGGAGCATGAAATTTGCCCAAAATGTCTTGGTATGCTGACGCCTTAAGAGTTCCCTTCACTGGGACTAAGGGGCCAAGCCCAACCCCTGAAAACAACCCCCCACACCAATCCCCCCTCCACCAAATGATTTGGTCCAGCGCACAAAGCAAGGTCCATAAAGATATGGATGAGCGAGTTTGGGGTGGAGGAACTTGACTGGCCTGCACAGTGCTCTCAACCCGATGGAAGACATAGTTATATAGTTAAGTTGAATAAAGAGACAAGTCCATCTGGTTAAACCATTAAAAAAAAAAAAAACATACACTCCTATACCCACAGTAGTTGATCTAGAGCAGGGGTCTCAAACTGGTGGCCCTCCAGCTGTTGCGAAACTACAAGTCCCACGAGGCATTGCAAGGCTGACAGTTACAAGCACAGGCAGAGGCATGATGGGATTTGTAGTTTAATAACAGCTGGAGGGCCGCCAGTTTGAGACCCATGATCTAGAGGAAGGCAACACCCCCCCAACAAAGCATGATCCAACTTGCTACAGCAGGGGAAAAAAATCCTTTCTGATTTACCCCCCCCCCCCCCCCCCGAGAGGCAATCGGATATTCCCTGGATCATCTTTTACCTATAAATGTTAGTATCCAAATTCTTTGTAACCTTTAAACGATGATAGTGTTCCTTCATTTTTATTAAAAAAAAAAAAATAATCTTTTTTATTATGTATAGCTTTTTTAACTTTGGCCGTGAGCCACATTTTTATGGTTTATTTTTAGCCTTTTAAACGTATTGCCCGTGGGAATATACTTTGCAGTGAGTTTGCATACAGTCTTTTTGAAGATTTCCTATTTCTGTTTATCGATGCCAATATTCCCTCCCAGTCTACAGTAAGGCTTGGAGAGCAGCCCTGATCCTTGGAAAATTTTCTCTTAACGTTGAGTGTTTTTATATTTCCTGTATTTGTTGTGTTTGTTGCTTACAGCTAACATTAAATTAAATCCTGTTATGGTCACTGCTACCCAGAGGTTTTTTATATATGAATATTGGTAATAAGCCTGACCTCACAAATGCACTTCTGGAAGAACGGTCAAACATTCCCATAGACACCCTCCTAAACCTTGTGGACAGCCTTTCCAGAAGCTGTTATAGCTGCAAAGGGTGCGCCAACCCAATATTGAACCCTTCAAACTAAGACTGAGCCATAACCCCCAGTATTTTTTTTTTTTTTTTTTTAACTGCAGACGGCCAGCTTTCTCATGAAACCGTTTTCGAATCGGCGGAAGGGGACATCGACACCCCCCATCCGCCCCCACCCTTCCGCCGCTTGCCAGTGTTTTTCGGGCTTACCATTTCCACCAGTTCGCCCGAGAAACGATCCGGCAGTGCGGCCAGCTGCTCCCATAGATGATCAAAGAGTTAATACTCCTTGATCACCTCTATGGCTTTGGAGGACCGGAGAGACGGCATGATGTATTTTGCAGTCCAGGTTGAAAGAAAATATATATTTGTTTTTTTAATTTATTTTGTTCTTTTGCTTTTATAGGTAAAGGATAGATTTGGGGGTCTCTTTGACCCCAGATCTCTCCATAAAGAGGACCTGTCATCCTTCTATTACAAGGGATGTTTACATTCCTTGTAATAGGAATGAAAGTGATATAAATGGACAGTGTAAAAATAAAGTTAAATAAATAATAAAAGAAAAACATTTAAAGCGTTTATCCCTCCATACTTGTGCACAGAAGCGAATGCATACTTAAGTTGCATATGTAAACGGTATGCGAACCACACATGTGAGGTAGCGCCGCGAACGTTGGCGCGAGAGCAATAATTCTAGCGCTAGACCTCCTCTGTTAATGAGCAATTTTAAATTGTGACATGTTGGGTATCTATTTACTCGGTGTAACATCTCTTCACATTATACAAAAAAAATTGGTAACTATTGTGTTTGTTTTTTTTTTGTTCATTAAAGTGTATTTTTTTCCAAAACAAATTGTTTCCATTTTATGTCACACAGTATTTGCAATTGCCATTTTATTCCCAATGGGCCTCTGCTAAAAAAAATGTAAAAAAATTAAAATATGTTTTGCAATTTTTTATAAATGATTTTCTAGCAAAAAATACTGATTTAAACTTGTAAACAGTGCCAGAAACAGCCTGGTCAGCAAGTGGTTAAATAGGTGGTCTGCTGCCAGGGCTGGACTGGGACAAAAATTTGGCTCTGGACTTCATCCAGACCGGCCCACTTTAATTTTGCAAACATGCACAAAAACAGTATATAAACTATACGTAATTGCGCAAAAAAATATTCCAATGCAAGTATAAATGGCTTTTTGTATGAAAATGTGTTAAGTGAAAATATGCTCTAACTCCTCACTCACCTCTTTTATTATTTCACTTATTCTCCTCCTGTATTTTTCTCCTCCCAATCTGTTGGAAAAGTTTTAATGTTTATCGTGTGACTATTTTATCTAAAATGGAGACTGATGATTCTAAAATGGCGTCGAAGGACACGTTTCTTTAAAACTTGTTTTCTCATCTATTGTTTTTAACCACTTCAATACCAGGGGGGTACTTATACCCCCTTCTGCCCAGACCAATTTTCAGCTTTCAGCGCTGTCTTTTTTTTTTTTTTTTTTTTTTTTTTTCTTGTTTCAAAACTTTGTAAATTTTTCTCCTTCACTGATGGGCACTGCTGGGGGGGGGGGGGGGGCACTGATAAGGTGGCACTGATAAGCACCAATGAAGTGGCACTGATGGGCACTAATATGTGGCACTTATGGGCGACACGGATGGGCACTGATAGGTGGCACAGATTGGCATGGGTAGGCGGCCAGGATGGGCTCTGATAGGCGGCACAGATGGGCACTGATAAGCGGCATTGTAGTGTAATGTATTGTACCGATGGATGGCAATCAGTGCCAAGCAATAATGCATGCCAATCAGTGGTGCCCATTGTGGGCACTGACTGGCATCCATTGTGGGCACTGACTGGCATCCCTGGTGGTCTAGGGTGGCATACCTGGTGCTGGGCATCCCTGGTGGTTCAGTGTGGGCATCCTGGGGGGGGGGGGGGCTGCGCTGATCGATCAGGACAGACACCCCCCCCCCCCGTCAGAGGAGAAGCCGATCGGCTCTCCTCTACTCGCGTTCTTATTTACACTGTGATCAGCCGCTGGAGACTCTGCCGAGATCGTAGTTGCGGGGTGTCAGCGGCTCAATATCCTGAGGATGTCATATGACGCCCAGTCAGGATATTAAAACCACTTTGCCGCCGTCATTCTGCTATATGGTGGGCGGCAAGTGGTTAACTGCCTAAGGCCAGAAAAACCACAGGCTCTGCTATATAAGGGTATATGTTTATAACAAGCTCACTGTGAATTGGCAAATAAAGCTGTTATGCGTCATGAGCCACCAGTGAGATTCTTTTTGTTTTTCTCACAAAAGAAAGTTCCATCCTGCATTCTGGATGACTTCTGCTTTTCACTCAAACATGTAAAGAAGCTCATCCTTTTGTGTCACACAATTGAAATCGGATGTATTGAAGAGCATACAATTTGAGTTTGACTGATCACAGGAGAAGAATATTCCTAACATATTGGTCCTTTGAGCCGGAACCAACGAGTGGGTCCTTGGGTCGGATGGTCCTGACCAACACCTCGGTGAGTTTTGGACTTCAAAGTTCACTGAGAACGAAAGTCCCCCCCCACTTAACATTAGTGGTAAAATGGGGCTGGTTGGTACCGGGGACCTGGAACCACCGTCTGGTTCTGAACCTGCGTGATCCAGTCCTCCAAGATGTTTGAGAGGTAAGACAATTAAAAATATTCTTAATTCCTTTCTACGTCTCTTCCTGTTTGATTAAATGAGTTGTAGTTGCCGACATTGGGACTGATTGTATAACATTTCAATAGTCCCAACAGTCGAAGTCCAGATAACAAACATAACAAAAAGATTTGTTGAAAGGTATACCGAACGTCCGAGGTTGATTGCCTGACAATCTAAAAGCGCTAACGCCGCGTACACACGGTCGGAATTCAGGTCGGAAAAAGCTCTGATGGTTTTTCAGTCGGAATTCCGACGGAATTTTGCACAAACTGCCTTGCCTACACACGGTCTCACCAAATTCCGATGGGCAATAACACCGCGGCATACAACACGTTCAATGGCACTATAAAAGGGAAGTTTAATGCTTCCGAGCATGCGTCGGAATTTTGCGTGTCGGAATTGCATACACACGATCGGAAAATCCGGTCGAAAAAATTAAGAACAGGTTCTTAATCCAAAGGCCGTCGGAAATTCCGACAGAAAAAGACCGATGGGCATACACACGGTCGGAAATTCCGATGAAGAGCTCCCATCGGACTGTTTCCATCGGAAATTCCGACCGTGTGTACGTGGCATAAGAGTAGCTAAGTGATCTAGGAAGATTGCGAGGCTAATTTTCTTCTGGGTGTTTTAGTTTCTTCTTTTTCACCTTACTGCTAATTTTACAACCTCACTGAACAACAGTACTGCAGTGACGGGTTTTAACTATTTTTTGATTCTCCCCAGAGTGTGGGGAGTCTGGATATTTTTGCTTTTCTTGTATTCTTGTTACCGAGAGCCAAGGGTTGCTTGAGAAAAAAGAAAAAAAACTGAGACATGGGGAATAGTTTCTGTAAAAGAATGTCTTCTGCCTTATGCTGCTGTGTTCCTAATGCGCCATTAGAAGGAAGGAGAACAAAAGAAAACTGCCAAGCCCAACTGCCCCTAGTGGGCAAAGAGGATGATCTAATTTGTTACCTCCACAGACCACCTCCTTATAATGGTCCTTCCCCCCCCCCCCCCCCCCCCTCAGGTGCAGGCCACTGCCCAGAGTACCACCCTCCCTCTGACATCCACCTCTGTCTGAGGAACTGCCACTGAACAAAACCAAACCAACTCAATTCTCCGCAGATGACCGCTCTGTGCGATGAGCAGATCTATATTATAGATGTTGACTGACGCATGGTCCCGGGGATGGGGAGTTCCCGAGGGAACTAAGAGATTATAGCGAGGAGGACACGGAGGATGCTGAAGGGTATCCCCTAATAGAAGTGCCAAACCCTAGAGGTGAACAAAACGGTCAGCCCCTAACTATGACTGTTTTTAGACCATCACTGAGAGTGATGTGCTACTGAGCATATTAAACATCCTAAGTTTGGGGCCCCAGAGTTCACTGAAAAATATGGAAGGTCTCAGGAACAGTTCTAGGCTAAACAGGGTTGAAGTGGAAAGGGGTGCCACATTATAGATTGTCACTTGCCACGTCGCCTGCCACCAGATGCATATTGACGTTGCGGAATGTCACCTGCCACATGTTGCGGATTGTTCACTTGCCACTTCCTGGATTGTCACGTCACCTGCCACACATTACGGATTGTCACTTGCCATGTCACCTGCCACATGTTGCGGATTGCCAACTTGCCATGTCGCCTGCCACCAGATGCAGATTCTCACTTGTCACACGATGCGGAATGTCCACTTGCCACGTCACCTGCCACACATTACGGATTGTCACTTGCCACGTCCCAGATTGTAACTTGCCACGTCACCTGCCACACATTATGGATTGTCACTTGCCATGTCACGGATTTTCACTTGCCACGTCACCTGCCACACATTACGGATTGTCACGTCACCTGCCACACATTACATATTGTCACTTGCCACGTCACCTGCCACACATTACGGATTGTCACTTGCCACCTCACCTGCCACACATTACGGATTGTCACATCACCTGCCACACATTACAGATTGTCACTTCCCACGTCACCTGCCACATGTTGCTGATTTCCACTTGCCACGTCGCCTGCCACCAAATGCAGATTGTCATTTGTCACATGTTGCGGATTGTCCACTTTCCACGTCCCGGATTGTCACTTGCCACATCCCAGATTGTCACTTGCCACGTCACCTGCCACACATTATGGATTGTCACTTGCCACGTCATGGATTTTCACTTTCCACGTCACCTGCCACACATTACGGATTGTCACTTGCCACTTCACGGATTGTCACTTGCCACATGTTATGGACTGTCACTTGCTGTGTCACTTTCCTGCTGTGTCAGAATCAGGCAGCAGATTATCAGTCAGGCAGCAAAGAGATAATGTCATCTCTCTGCTTACCGGCTGCCTGCACAGTGAGGGGGGAACTGCACTGCAGGGATGCAGGGCGGGTGCCATCACTGGCGGGGAGCACTTTTTATATTGAATTTTAAGGATCACTTCTATAAAAGCACAGGGGATGGGATGACGTTTGATAAATACAATAACAAGGAATTTTGTGGATAAACATTTTCAAGGACTTTTTTTTTCTCACGTTTATAACAAATCTGGATAGTGATTTAATGATGTAATGCATGGTGTTGCCAGCTAAAAGGTAAACAAGGTTGTTGTCATAGCAACCAGTTTGTTTACTTGTTTACAAATCTGAGCTGTAAAACAGACAGCGGGAGGATGTGTGTTTTTTTTTTTTTTTTTTTTTACAGCTCAGGTTTGTAAACAAGTAAACAACATGGTTGCTATGACAACAGTGTTGTTTACCTCTCTAGCTGATCTCTCATGTAAAGGGCCCTTATGTTTTTTTTGTTTTTTTTCCAAACCTTGTTGCCACAGCATACGGTTTGTTTACACATCTGAGCTGTAAAATAGACAGCGGGAGGATGTTTTATTTTACAACTCAGGTTTGTAAACAAAATGGTTGCTATGACAACATGGTTGTTTACCTTTTTAGCTGACATCTCATTTTATAGGGCCCTATGTTCTCTAGAATAAGTATAATACATGTAACCAATAGCAACCAATCAGAGGTTTAGTGAAGAAATTAGAGTATTTGCTATGAGGGTAGTGGGAGGGGGGGTCTTGTAAAGCCCCTGGATTGTTTATTATGGGAGAGTACAGAGACTGAATCTACTTGTTGCCTGGCTGTCAGTCTGATCCATTGCTTTCTATCCGTTCTCCATCACTGATTGGGAAGAAGTTCTAAATGAACATGCAGTGATGCAGAAAGCATGGAAGCCAGAGCCAGCCAGGGGTACAGCATTTTCAGAAGGCGATCAGCAATGGCAGCCTACATATTTCTCTCAGTATGGGTTCCCTTGTAACCGTTTGGGGGAATCCTAGTGGTCCCCAAAAACATTTATCCCTGGAAAGAGAATCTGCAATCCAAGATGGCCGCTGTGTGTGGAGTAGATGCTCCTTTTCCCCTTATTTATTGCTATGGGAGAGATTCTGCTCTCGTCCTGCCTTTCTGACCCCGGAGTAAGTGAGGGCTAAATCTCCACTATGGGGACACCAGGCAGTGATAAAGACTTGTCGGAGGGATCTAAACCACTCCCTAAGAAACACTACATATCTTTGTATGTGACACAAAGCCTTTGAAGAAGGACAATTCCGTCCGAAACATGTCAGGCGTCATATATGGCATTTGTCTATGCTAGCCCACCACATGTACCTAGGGCAGCTAAGTCTTATGTTTTTCATGTATTTTATCTTCTTCAACTTTATACATTTTGATATTTTTATGTCATTGTACTTACCTTTTCCCATTTTTGTCTAATAAACATTGACTTTTTCTATTACATTTGGTCTGTCAATTAAAGTCCCGAGGGGTCATACTATGCCTTGTGCACTAGGTTTTCTTTTCTATATTTAATGGCTCGGACTGGCCAAATGTTTCTGCATTGATTGTCAACCCTCTTTATATTTATATTCCTGCTGGGGGGACGTCTGTGCAAGAAGTTCTTGTCATACGATGGACATGGCGAGGCTCTGTTCACACCCAGGTTTTCCGGACTCCCGAATCACTGCAAAACGCAGGATGTGCTTGTGATCCATTTACTTTCAACATCACCCCAATCGAGTCATGCTTTTGCCGTGATTGTTGCCTGACAAATCGCAGGACTGCTTTTGGGAAACAGGCGTCCCACAATTTTGCTTTTGCGATTTGTCAGGTGACAATATTGTCCCACGATTAGGGTGCCATTGAAAGTAACAGGATCACAAGCGTGTCCCGTGTTTTCTGGCAATTCGGGAATTGCAGTAATTCCGCCCACGATCCAGAAGGCCTAGGTGTGAGCACAGCCTAAGCGTCTTCTATCAGTTGCTGGGTTCACCGTCTATAGATTCTGGGGGAACATTTTCTTCATCTAACATACCACACATTCGCTTCATTGTTTGTTTATTCCACCGCATTGACCTTGTATAGTGCTATTCTCTCTGAGGACTCCAGGTATTGGAGATGGCTTTGGCCGAGAATCGAACCCGGGTCAGCTGCTGGGAAGGCAGCTATGCTCACCACTGCACCACCAACGCAAGGTGGCATGTCTTTGTAGTGTGGGAGGAAACCGGAGTACCCGGAGCTAACCCACGCAAGCACAAGGAGAACATGCAAACTCCATGCAGATAGTGTCCTGGTCAGAATCTAAAAACAAGGACCCCAGTGCTGCAAGGCTTACCCCTAAGCCTCTGTGCTGCCCATATGTGGCCTCTGTTCTATAAGGCCCACCCCCTCTGAGCGGAGTAAATCAGTTCTGTCCACTTAAAGCGCCTCAAAAACATACCGGCCTTCAACCACCCCATATAGCCGGTCCAACACACGCCTCAAAAACATATCTGCCTTCAACCTCCTCTTATAGCCGGTCCAACACACGCCTCAAAAACATACAGGCCTCCAACCTCCTCTTATAGCCGGTCCAACACATGCCTTAAAAGCCTACCGGCCTCCAAACTTCACAACATAATCAATTACTTAATGTAGATTGACAATACATCAATCAAACATAATCACCTGTAAAAAGGTGCCTAAGATGTTGGTGGTAAACAGCCTGCTAGGCCTGTGGGGAACCAAACCAATTCTTCCAAAAGCTGTCTCATATCCAAGAGTTGCCAAATGTAGATATTAAGCTTTAAGGTTAATCAAAAATATCACATTCTAAAGGGAAAGGTAGTACAAGGGGTAAGGGGAGTATGGAAGAGGGAGAGGGGGGGGGGGGGTTGGGGGAAATAAAGGGGTGTGAGGGTTCCCCCCAACCCTCACCACCCTTCTTTCCTCCTTCTTTTGATGACAGCTATATATATATTTATATATATATAAATATATATAATATATTTGATTAACCTTAAAGCTTCTACAGAAGCTGCAGAAAGGGAAATAGAGGGCTGATGGGAAGAATGGTAATGGTAACGCCACAATCTGCCAGAGTCTTAGTGGGAAAGTTACATTCTATCCAATTATCAACAGAATCGTTGCATGCTGGAGGAGTCTCAATGTAGCTTTCATATTCTATCTCGCTCACTGGGGTAGTCCTGCCTTGTGAGCTGTGTCTGCAGTAAATACTGCGTACATCTGCAATAAAAAAGAAGAATCAGATTTAGCACCTTCACTTACATTATATATATTTGTATACAACATCAAATTATGGAGAGAAAAGTTCCAAATTCCACTGCAAGGGACAATAAATAATCCCAACACGACAGGGACATAGGGATAACTAATGTTGGCCTTATAAAAACTTTGTTTGCCTGTCAGTTATGCCGACCCACTAAAATGAATTGAGTAAAGAGGACTGATTCTTCACTTTCTTATTATTAACCGCTTCCCGACCGCCTCATGTAGATATACGTCAACAGAATGGCACGGGCAGGCAAAAGCACGTACCTGTACGTCCCCTTTAATTTGCCTGCCCGGGGGGCGCGCGCGCGACCCGGTCGGGAGCTCCGTGACCACGGCCGCGGGACCAGCGGACCCGATCGCCGCTGGTATCCCGCGATCGGGTTACGGAGCTGAAGAACGGGGAGAGGTTTGTGTAAACAAACCTCTCCCCGCGCTTCCTACACTGACTGTCAGTGATCGGCGGTTCCCTGTCATCGGGAACACCGATCAATGACGTCAGACGTACAGCCACGCCCCCCTACTGTAAAAAAAAAAACACAACACGTCACACTGACTCCTCCCCGCCCCCTAGTGGTTAACCCCTTCACTACAACTGTCATTTACATAGGAATCAGTGCTATTTAAATAGCATTGATTGCTGTATAAATGACAAATGTCCCAAAAATGTGTCAAAAATGTCCGATGTGTCCGCCAAAATGTCGCAGTCACAATAAAAATCGCTGATCGCCGCCATTACTAATAAAAAAAAAAAAATATTAATAAAAATGCTATAAAACTATCCCCTATTTTGTAAACGCTATAACTTTTGCGCAAACTAATCAATAATCGCTAATTGCGATTTTTTTTACCAAAAATATGTAGAAGAATACGTATCGGCCCTAAACTGAGGAAAAAAAATGTTTTTTTTATATATTTTTGGGGGATATTTATTATAGCAAAAAGTAAAAAATATTGCATTTTTTTCAAAATTGTCGCTCTATTTTTGTTTATAGCGCAAAAAATAAAAACCGCAGGGGCGATCAAATACCACCAAAAGAAAGCTCTATTTGTGGGAAAAAAAGGACGCCAATTTTGTTTGGGAGCCACGTCGCACGACCGCGCAATTGTCAGTTAAAGCGACGCAGTGCCGAATCGCAAAAAGGGGCCTGGTCCTTTGGCTGCCAATTGGTCCGGGCTGAAGTGGTTAAATAAGGATACTGTGGTCACAAATCACAGGCCAGCATCTATAGTGCTATAATCACCCGCTGACACTCAAGCTACCACATGCAGTGTCTGTTATCCTTTTACAACAAGAAATATCACATTTGAGCCCAGCACGACACCTTTCCTGTATGACAATACGTTTGACACAACCTCACTTAACGATACAGAGATGTACTACATTAAACCCATCCACACTAATACCACTTCCTACTGATGGTCATAAACATGACTCTACTGCTGCCATCGCTGAAAAGGTACTGCCACTAAGTGATTTGAAAGATGTACCGTTATCTAACCCTGACATGACACTTTTTGTTGATGGCTCCATTAAAAAAAATGCAGATGGCACAAATATAACTGGATAGGCAGGAGTCCAACTTTCGGCCAACAAATGTTGGATGGCAGGCTAGTAAATTTTAGGCAGACAACGGTCTGTTGTCAGATTTTCATATTGTGTGTGTACACAAGTCCGTCACACAAAAGTCCAAAGTACAAACACGTATGCTAGGAATCAGTGCTCACCAAACATGACATTAGCAGAAGGAGCCCAAAGTGTGGCGCTCAAGAGCTGAAATTCCATGTAGTACATCACTACGTTTGTGTCTGTTATGAAAACAAAAAAAAAATTCAGTGATGCCCAGCAATGCCACCCATCCGTGCCACCCATAAGTACCCATCAGTGCCGCCTATGAGTGCCCATCATCAGTGCCACCTCATTGGTGCCCATCAGTGCTGCCTTATCGGTGCCCGTCAGTGTAAAATAGTAATAAAAGGACTTCTGCGCTGCTAACAATAATAAAAGCTAAATGAATGTGAAAATGCTGCAAAATCAAAAGTTGATCACAAATCACATCGAAGCATAAAAAAGTGTATAGATAAATGTACGTGACTTAGCGCATAATCTCAGTGATCTATCTCGTGGCCCAAATTGAAACCGTGATCAATAAATATAATATGAGTATTATAACTGTGACCGTCTATAATACAAAAATATATGAATCAAAAATGAATAAAGTTTATTCATTTATGATTCATATATTTTTGTATTATAGACGGCCACAGTTATAATACTCATATTATATTTATTTATTTATCACGTTTTCAATTTGGGCCACGAGACAGATCACTGAGATTATGCGCTAAGTGCCCAACAGTGCCCGTCATTGAAGAAGAAAACATACTTATTTACAAAATATTTTAACAGAAACAAAGATGATAAAAATATAATTTGGGTACAGTGTAGCTCGACCGCGCAATTGTCATTCAAATTGCGACAACGCTGAAAGAGGAAAGTTGGCCTGGGCAGGAAGGTGTCCCTTTTGCAGGTATATCTCTGTACAACAATACCAAATAAGTGTCTATACTGTTTAACCACTTCATGCAAATCTCCGTACCCGTACGTCAGTACTTTGATGCTAAATACCATTATTATGGCAGAAGCTAGCTGCCATAACCCCGGTATTTTCGGGAACGGCGCGCATTTCTCTTTAAAGCGGTGTTCCGGCCGAAATTATACTTTTTAAATAAAAATACCCCTATAATACACGAGCTTAATGTATTCTAGTAAAGTTAGTCTGTAAACTAAGGTCTGTTTTGTTAGTTTTTAGCAGTAGTTTGTTATTTTTTAAACTTGCAGCAGGCCGTGGCCATCTTAAGTGTGGGCATCTGAAGCCAGACTGTATTTCTTCCTGGATCTCATCCTTGCAGATCTCGTACATGCTCAGTGCAGCATAAGCAGTGTAATAGGTTTCAGGTCAGGTTTCCATAGCAACGGCAGTTTGAGAGGAAGTTGCTACCCCTTCCCAGGAGGCATTGCAAACAGGAAATGATGCGATGGGCCGCGGCCAGGGAGGAGGAAGTGAAAAATGAATACAGCAGATATACAGTCTGTGCTGAAAAAAAAAAAAAAATATCCAATTTGTTTGCAGTGCACAGTTTAGTGAGGGATGCTGAAGAGTTGTAAAAGTGGGTGGAACTCCACTTTAAGATAAAAGTGGTCTCTGTGGCGGATTTGCCGCAAGATCACTGTTATCGGTGGCGGGAGAGGCCCCCCCCCCCGCCGTGCTCTAGTCATCTCCACTCCTTTCCTGAAACCGTCGGTAGCGGCGGAGACGATCGCGCCCTGTCACCTCACTAACTTAGGGCGGCACAGTGGTGTAGTGGGTGGCACAGTGGTGTAGTGGGCGGCACAGTGGTGTAGTGGGCAGCACAGTGGTGTAGTGGGCGGCACAGTGGTGTAGTGGGTAGCACAGTGGTGTAGTGGGTGGCACAGTGGTGTAGTGGGCGGCACAGTGGTGTAGTGGGCGGCACAGTGGTGTAGTGGGCGGCACAGTGGTGTAGTGTGTAGCACAGTGGGGTAGTGGGTAGCACAGTAGTGTAGTGGGCGGCACAGTGGTGTAGTGGGTGGCACAGTGGTGTAGTGGTTAGCACAGTGGTGTATTGGGCGGCACAGTGGTGTAGTGGGTAGCACAGTGGTGTAGTGGGTGGCACAGTGGTGTAGTGGGCGGCACAGTGGTGTAGTGGGCGGCACAGTGGTGTAGTGGGCGGCACAGTGGTGTAGTGGTTAGCACAGTGGTGTAGTGGGCGGCACAGTGGTGTAGTGGGTAGCACAGTGGTGTAGTGGGTGGCACAGTGGTGTAGTGGGTGGCACAGTGGTGTAGTGGGCGGCACAGTGGTGTAGTGGGCGGCACAGTGGTGTAGTGGGTAGCACAGTGGTGTAGTGGGTGGCACAGTGGTGTAGTGGTTAGCACAGTGGTGTAGTGGGCGGCACAGTGGTGTAGTGGGCGGCACAGTGGTGTAGTGGTTAGCACAGTGGTGTAGTGGGCGGCACAGTGGTGTAGTGGGTAGCACAGTGGTGTAGTGGGTGGCACAGTGGTGTAGTAGGTGGCACAGTGGTGTAGTGGGCGGCACAGTGGTGTAGTGGGTAGCACAGTGGTGTAGTGGTTAGCACTCTCGTCTAGCAGTAAAAAGGGTCGCTCGTTTGAATCCCAACCACGACACTACCTGCCTGGAGTTTGCATGTTCTCCCTGTGCCTGCGTGGGTTTCCTCCGGGTACTCCTAAGACATGCTGGTAGGTTAATTGGCTTCTGTCCAAGAAATTCGCCCCTAGTATAGGGGTGTGAGTTGGGGACCTTGGATTGTGGACACCTTGAGGGTAGGGACCGATGTGAGTGTGCGATGTATGTGTGAAGCGCTGTGTAAATTGATGGCGCTATATGGGTACCTTAACCGGTTCCCGACTGGCGCGCGACGATGTACGTCGGCAGAATGATGTACAGGTACGTCCCTTTAAAAATGCTGCCGAGCCATCGCGTGCGCGCGCCGGTGGGGACCCCCGTGAGTCCGGTCACGGGTCCCGCGGACTTGATCGCCGCGGGGATACCCGCGATCGTCTTACGGGAAGGCTGAATGGGGAGATGCGGAAGTGAACAGCATCTCCCCGTTCTGCCTAGCAACAAGTGACGCTGATCTCTGCTCCCTTTGATTGGAGCAGAGATCAGTGTTCACTAACACACAGCCACGCGCCCCCCCACAGTTAGTAACACGCCCCTAGGAACACTTAACCCCTACACTGCCACCCCCCTGGTTAACCCCTTCACTGCCAGTGTCATTTACACAGGAATCAGTGCATTTAAATAGCACTGATTGCTGTATAATTGACAATGGTCTCAAAAATGTCCCATGTGTCCGCCAAAATGTCGCAGTCACAATAAAAATCGCTGATCGCCGCCATTACTAATAAAAAAAAAATATTAATAAAATGCTATAAAACTATCCCCTATTTTGTAAACGCTATAACTTTTGCGCAAACTAATCAAT
Source organism: Lithobates sylvaticus (assembly GCA_028564925.1). Lineage (NCBI taxonomy): Eukaryota > Metazoa > Chordata > Amphibia > Anura > Ranidae > Lithobates > Lithobates sylvaticus. Next base: position 304,888,268 of record CM053031.1, on the reverse strand, counting down.
AATCGCTAATTGCGATTTTTTTTACCAAAAATATGTAGAAGAATACGTATCGGCCTAAACTGAGGAAAAAAAATGTTTTTTTATATATTTTTTGGGGATATTTATTATAGCAAAAAGTAAAAAATATTGCATTTTTTTCAAAATTGTCGCTCTATTTTTGTTTTATAGCGCAAAAAATAAAAACCGCAGGGGCGATCCAATACCACCAAAAGAAAGCACTATTTGTGGGAAAAAAAGGACGCCAATTTTGTTTGGGAGCCACGTCGCACGACCGCGCAATTGTCAGTTAAAGCGACGCAGTGCCGAAATCGCTAAAAGGGGCCTGGTCCTTTGGCTGCCAATTGGTCCGGGGCTGAAGTGGTTAAATAAGGATACTGTGGTCACAAATCACAGGCCAGCATCTATAGTGCTATAATCACCCGCTGACACTCAAGCTACCACATGCAGTGTCTGTTATCCTTTTACAACAAGAAATATCACATTTGAGCCCAGCACGACACCTTTCCTGTATGACAATACTTTTGACACAACCTCACTTAACGATACAGAGATGTACTACATTAAACCCATCCACACTAATACCACTTCCTACTGATGGTCATAAACATGACTGTACTGGTCCTTTGGCTGCCATCGCTGAAAAGGTACTGCCACTAAGTGATTTGAAAGATGTACCGTTATCTAACCCTGACATGACACTTTTTGTTGATGGCTCCATTAAAAAAAATGCAGATGGCACAAATATAACTGGATAGGCAGGAGTCCAACTATCGGCCAACAAATGTTGGATGGCAGGCTAGTAAATTTTAGGCAGACAACGGTCTGTTGTCAGATTTTCATATTGTGTGTGTACACAAGTCCGTCACACAAAAGTCCAAAGTACAAACACGTATGCTAGGAATCAGTGCTCACCAAACATGACATTAGCAGAAGGAGCCCAAAGTGTGGCGCTCAAGAGCTGAAATTCCATGTAGTACATCACTACGTTTGTGTCTGTTATGAAAACAAAAAAAATTCAGTGATGCCCAGCAATGCCACCCATCCGTGCCACCCATAAGTACCCATCAGTGCCGCCTATGAGTGCCCATCATCAGTGCCACCTCATTGGTGCCCATCAGTGCTGCCTTATCGGTGCCCGTCAGTGTAAAATAGTAATAAAAGGACTTCTGCGCTGCTAACAATAATAAAAGCTAAATGAATGTGAAAATGCTGCAAAATCAAAAGTTGATCACAAATCACATCGAAGCATAAAAAAGTGTATAGATAAATGTACGTGACTTAGCGCATAATCTCAGTGATCTGTCTCGTGGCTCAAATTGAAACCGTGATCAATAAATATAATATGAGTATTATAACTGTGACCGTCTATAACAGTGGTCTCCAAACTGCGGCCCGGGGGCCAGATGCGGCCCTTTGCTTGCTTTTATCAGGCCCTTGGGGCCCTGTTTCACCCACTGATACCGACAATAGGGCATAATCCCCCCCCCCCCACTGAGATCAATAAAGGGGCACAATTCCTTCCATTTACCCCAATGAAGAGGTATAATTCCTCCCAATTACACCAATGATGGGGCAAAATTCCTCCCAATGACACCAACAATGGAGCAAAATGACACCAACGATGGGGCACAACTACTCTCACCAACACCAACGAAATTGCACAATTCCTCCTAATAACACCAACAATTGGGCCCAGTAACACCAACGATGGGGCACAATTCCTCCTAATAACACCAACAATTGGGCGAATGTCACCAATTATGGGGCACAATTCCTCCCAATGACACCAACGATAGGACACAATTCCTCCTAATAACAAGAACAATTGGGCCAATGTCACCAATTATGGGGCACAATTCCTCCCAATGACACCAACGATGGGGCACAATTCCTCCTAATGACACCAACAATTGGGCCAATGTGTCCAATTATGGGGCACAATTCCTCCCAATGACACCAACGATGGGGCAAAATTCCTCCTAATAACACCAACAATTGGGTCAATGTCACCAATTTTGGGGCACAATGGCACAATTCCTCCCAATGACACCAACGATGGGACACAATTCCTCCCACTGACAATAAAGATGGGGCATCGTTTATTCCCACAGATTACTTCCAGTGGCCACAGTCCGGCCCTCCTAAAGTCTGAGGAACAGTAAACTGGCCCCCTGTTTAGAAAGTTTGGAGACCCCTGGTCTATAATACAAAAATATATGAATCAAAAATGAATAAAGTTTATTCATTTATGATTCATATATTTTTGTATTATAGACGGCCACAGTTATAATACTCATATTATATTTATTTATTAATCACGTTTTCAATTTGGGCCACGAGACAGATCACTGAGATTATGCGCTAAGTGCCCGTCATTGAAGAAGAAAACATACTTATTTACAAAAAAATTTAACAGAAACAAAGATGATAAAAATATAATTTGGGTACAGTGTAGCTCGACCGCGCAATTGTCATTCAAATTGCGACAACGCTGAAAGAGGAAAGTTGGCCTGGGCAGGAAGGTGTCCCTTTTGCAGGTATATCTCTGTACAACAATACCAAATAAGTCTCTATACTGTTTAACCACTTCATGCAAATCTCCGTACCCGTACGTCAGTACTTTGATGCTAAATACCATTGTTATGGCAGAAGCTAGCTGCCATAACCCCGGTATTTTCGGGAACGGCGCGCATTTCTCAGATAAAAGTGGTCTCTGTGGCAGATTTGCCGCAAGATCACTTTTATCGGTGGCAGATGAGGGCCCCCCCCCCCGGTGCTCTAGTCATCTCCACTCCTTTCCTGAAACCGTCGGTAGCGGCGAAGACGATCGCGCCCTGTCACCTCACTAACTTAGGGCGGCACAGTGGTGTAGTGGGCAGCACATTGGTGTAGTGGGTGTCACAGTGGTGTAGTGGGCGGCACAGTGGTGTAGTGGGCAGCACAGTGGTGTAGTGGGCGGCACAGTGGTGTAGTGGGTGTCACAGTGGTGTAGTGGGCGGCACAGTGGTGTAGTGGGCAGCACAGTGGTGTAGTGGGCGGCACAGTGGTGTAGTGGGCGGCACAGTGGTGTAGTGGGTAGCACAGTAGTGTAGTGGGCAGCACAGTGGTGTAGTGGGTGGCACAGTGGTGTAGTGGGTAGCACAGTAGTGTAGTGGGCAGCACAGTGGTGTAGTGGGCGGCACAGTGGTGTAGTGGTTAGCACAGTGGTGTATTGGGCGGCACAGTGGTGTAGTGGGTAGCACAGTGGTGTAGTGGGTGGCACAGTGGTGTAGTGGGCGGCACAGTGGTGTAGTGGGCGGCACAGTGGTGTAGTGGGCGGCACAGTGGTGTAGTGGTTAGCACAGTGGTGTAGTGGGCGGCACAGTGGTGTAGTGGGTGGCACAGTGGTGTAGTGGGTGGCACAGTGGTGTAGTAGGTGGCACAGTGGTGTAGTGGGCGGCACAGTGGTGTAGTGGGCGGCACAGTGGTGTAGTGGGTGGCACAGTGGTGTAGTGGTTAGCACAGTGGTGTAGTGGGTGGCACAGTGGTGTAGTGGTTAGCACAGTGGTGTATTGGGCGGCACAGTGGTGTAGTGGGCGGCACAGTGGTGTAGTGGGCGGCACAGTGGTGTAGTGGTTAGCACAGTGGTGTAGTGGGCGGCACAGTGGTGTAGTGGTTAGCACAGTGGTGTAGTGGGCGGCACAGTGGTGTAGTGGGTGGCACAGTGGTGTAGTGGTTAGCACAGTGGTGTATTGGGCGGCACAGTGGTGTAGTGGTTAGCACAGTGGTGTAGTGGGTGGCACAGTGGTGTAGTGGGTGGCACAGTGGTGTAGTGGTTAGCACAGTGGTGTATTGGGCGGCACAGTGGTGTAGTGGGCGGCACAGTGGTGTAGTGGGCGGCACAGTGGTGTAGTGGTTAGCACAGTGGTGTAGTGGGCGGCACAGTGGTGTAGTGGGTAGCACAGTGGTGTATTGGGCGGCACAGTGGTGTAGTGGTTAGCACAGTGGTGTAGTGGGCGGCACAGTGTTGTAGTGGTTAGCACAGTGGTGTAGTGGGCGGCACAGTGGTGTAGTGGGTAGCACAGTGGTGTAGTGGGTGGCACAGTGGTGTAGTAGGTGGCACAGTGGTGTAGTGGGCGGCACAGTGGTGTAGTGGGTAGCACAGTGGTGTAGTGGTTAGCACTCTCGTCTAGCAGTAAAAAGGGTCGCTCGTTTGAATCCCAACCACGACACTACCTGCCTGGAGTTTGCATGTTCTCCCTGTGCCTGCGTGGGTTTCCTCTGGGTGCTCCAGGTTTCCTCCCACACTCCTAAGACATGCTGGTAGGTTAATTGGCTTCTGTCCAAGAAATTCGCCCCTAGTATAGGGGTGTGAGTTGGGGACCTTGGATTGTGGACACCTTGAGGGTAGGGACCGATGTGAGTGTGCGATGTATGTGTGGAGCGCTGTGTAAATTGATGGCGCTATATGGGTACCTTAACCGGTTCCCGACTGGCGCGCGACGATGTATGTCGGCAGAATGATGTACAGGTACGTCCCTTTAAAAATGCCGCCGAGCCATCACGTGCGCGCGCCGGTCGGGACCCCCGTGAGTCCGGTCACGGGTCCCGCGGACTCGATCGCCGCGGGGATACCCGCGATCGTCTTACGGGAAGGCTGAATGGGGAGATGCGGAAGTGAACAGCATCTCCCCGTTCTGCCTAGCAACAAGTGACGCTGATCTCTGCTCCCTGTGATTGGAGCAGAGATCAGTGTTCACTAACACACAGCCACGCCCCCCCCCACAGTTAGTAACACGCCCCTAGGAACACTTAACCCCTACACTGCCACCCCCTGGTTAACCCCTTCACTTCCAGTGTCATTTACACAGGAATCAGTGCATTTAAATAGCACTGATTGCTGTATAATTGACAATGGTCTCAAAAATGTCCGATGTGTCCGCCATAATGTTGCAGTCACAATAAAAATCGCTGATCGCCGCCATTACTAGTAAAAAAAAAAATGATTAATATAAATGCTATAAAACTATCCCCTATTTTGTAGACGCTATAACTTTTGCACAAACCAATCAATAATCGCTTATTGCGATTTTTTTTACCAACAATATGTAGAAGAATACGTATCGGCCTAAACTGAGGGAAAACTATTTTTTTATATAGTTTTGGGGGATATTTATTATAGCAAAAAGTTAAAAATAATGTGTTTTTTTCAAAATTGTCGTTCTATTTTAGTTTATAGCGCAAAAAATAAAAACTGCAGAGGCGATCAAATACCACCAAAAGAAAGCTCTATTTGTGGGAAAAAAAGGACGTCAATGTTTGTTTGGGAGCCACGCCGCACGACCGCGCAATTGTCAGTTAAAGCGACCCAAATGCCGAGTTGCAAAAAGTGCTCTGGCCTTAAGCCAGCAAAATTGTCCGGGGCTGAAAGTGGTTAGATAATAATAATAGATGAGCATCTTAATGAGACACAATGTACAGGGATGGGGACAATTGTAGACACGCCCCCTCACTCAGGTTGAACTGGATGGACTGGTGACTTTATTCAACATAACTATGTACCTAGATGCTGAGTGAGGGGAAGATGCCCCCCCCCCCCCCCTGCTCGGCTCCATAGCATTACGCACAAAGCAAAGTTCATAAAGACATGGGTGATGGGAGTTTGGTGGTGGAGGAACCTGACTGCCCTGCACAGAATCCTGACCTCAACCCTATAGAACACCTTTGGAATGAATTAGAGCGGGGACGGCGAGCCAGGCCTTCTCATCCAACATGAGTGCCTGACCTCACAAATGCGCTTCTGGAAGAATGGTCAAACATTCCCATAGACACACTCCTAAACCTTGTGGACGGCCTTCCCAGAAGAGGTGAAGCTGTTATAGCTGCAAAGGGTGAGGCCAACTCAATATTGAACCCTACGGACTAAGGCTGGGATGCCATTAAAGTTCATGTGTGTGTAAAGGCAGGTGTCCCAATAATTTTGACAATATAGTTTATCAATAGGTGTGCCTGGGCACACCCTAATCACTACATGCGGTCCCAATTCACCCTACTGCCTGGGCTCCGCTCCCCCCCCTTCAGTGCTGCTGCCTTCCTTCCTCTCCCCCGGCTGCTGCTGGGGATGTTTCAGGATGTAGAGTGGGGAGAAGGGGCCAATCAATATGTCATTGACCAGCCCCTTCCTATTCTAAATAAACACAATAGTGAACACACTCATTGTGTTCATTCATAACTGAAGTATAGTAAACTGTGTTTTCTATGGTTCAGTTTGTGAATGAACAGGAAGCGGCTCAGCACACAGCACTTCCCATTAATTCCCTGTCCAGTGCAGCTCAGGCTGCAGAGAAAGGAGGGTGTGTCTTGGTTTGGGGTGCACTCCTCTAATGTAATAGACCGCACAGTCCATATCTGTACCAAAGCATGCCGGTGCATTGCCATAGAATGAGATTTGCCGTGGAATGAGATGCTCCGCCTCCATCACATCCTATTGGCTTACACTGGTCACGTGACCTATTTAACCGTGTGATGGAGGCGGAGCATCTCATCCAACGGCAAATCTCATCCTGCTGTTAATCTCTAGCAGCTCAGCAGCACATGATGTGTTCAGGGAAACACTGTGATGCAAGATCTGTGTGTGTAAATAAAGAAAGCACTTTAGAAGGGGAGGGGAGTATGTTATAGTAAAACAAAATCAGTGTGCATATGACATAACAGGGGCGCAGCCGACCCTTGCGGCCCCAAGCTCCTGGTGTCCTGTCAAATAATGTCCCAGACAGCTGTGACAGAGACTGATGTGAGACTGATGTTTGCTCCGTGCAGCTCCAGCTATCACAGGGAGGAGATCCTCTCCCTGTGATAGCCAAAGTGAGACTGATGTTCGCGTCGAGATACACTCCGTTGGCGTCGAGATACACTCCGCTCCCCTCTCCTGGACTGACATGGAGACGAGTGAGGGAAAGATGGCCCCCACCCAACTCCATGACACTGCAGGGCGGAAGCGACCTCAAAACGTCACTTACGCCCATAGCTCTTAAAGGGCCATTTTATTTTTTTAAATGACAACATTTTTTTTTTTTTTATATTGCATTTTAGTGTAAATATGAGATCTGAGGTCTTTTTGACCCCCAGATCTCATATGAGGTCCTGTCATGCTTTTTTTCTATTACAAGGGATATTTACCTTCCTTGTAATAGGAATAAAAGTGACAATTTTTTTTTTTTTTTAAAACAGTGTAAAAATAAAAGGTAAAATAAATAAGAAAAAAAAAATACAAATTTTAAACGCGCCCCGTCCCGCCAAGCTTGCATGCAGAAGCGAACGCATACGCAAGTAGCGCCCGCATATGAAAACAGTGTTCAAACCACACATGTGAGGTATCGCCGCGATCGGTAGAGCGAGAGCAATAATTCTAGCCCTAGAACTCCTCTCTAACGTAAAACATGCAACCGGTAGAATTTTGCCTATGGAGATTTTTAAGGGTAAAAGTTTGTCGCCATTCCACGAGCGGGTGCAATTTTGAAGTGCGACATGTTGGGTATCAATTTACTTGGCGTAACATTATCTTTCACAATATAAAAACAATTGGGCTAACTTTACTGTTGCCTTATTTTTTAATTCAAAAAAGTGTATTTTTTAAAAAAAAGTGTGCTTGTAAGACCGCTGCGCAAAGACGGTCCGACAGAAAGTATTGCAACGACCGCCATTTTATTCTCTAGGATGTTAGAAAAAAAATGTATAATGTTTGGGGGTTCTAAGTAATTTTTTAGCAAAAATAAATGTTTTAACTTGTAAACAACACATCTAAACACAACACATCTAAAAAAGAGGCCTGGTCCTTAAGTGGTTAACACTTACCTCCTAGATTACCAGTAGCTGATATTCATGGTAAGTCACTATAATATATAACAGCAACTCCTCTGCCAAAGGCAAACAAATAACTGGTGTGGTTTTCCTTTCAGCCTGGGTACTTACTGCACCTCTCCCGACATGGGGTCTCCTCGCACAGTGGATAGCCCCTCCCCCTTCACTCTACTGGCCCACGCCCATCATCTGACTTTTTCCTCCAGACAATTTCAGCCTCCCGACATGACATCTGTCTCTCTGTAGCTGAGAACTCAGGTGAGAGGTCTGCTGTGATGATAGGACAGTCAAAACTAGAAGCGGCGGGCCTCCCCATAAGTTGGGGAACTTATACAACAACTCATTGGTTGGGGTCCGCCACCCGGGGCCCCCTACATATGTATGGGCTGTTCCCTTCCCTGATGTCGGACACTTAATGGGGGCACCAGACCGATTTGCCTCCCGGCCCAGTCTGCTCCATAAGACTGGCGCTACAATAAAAGTGTAGCGCAAGCTGGCGGGGACTCTTTTCGTGCTGCCCTTCTTGCAAAGTGCCGCCCTAGGCCTGGGCCTTGTTGGCCTAGGCTAAGATACAGCGTTGCCTCTACTATCACAGGAGTGAGCTCTTTCTCTGATTCAAACCCCCCTCACATGCTCTTACTCTCCCCGTTTGAGAACTCTCCTGTGATTTAGGATGTGAACAGTAACAGCTGGGAGTATCAGTCTTAGCAACTCCCTAGCAACAAGGCAGAATGGGATAATGCCATCTCTGTAATTTTTTCAGTCAGGCTTCAGAAGGTATGTAAATGGCCTACTACACCTAAAACAAGGGCATTATTCAACATTAGAGCTGCACCGTTTGTATTTATCTACCGACACCACCGAAATGCATAGGCAGATTTACATTTTTGTAAAGGTGAACCAGACCTTTAAGTCAGCCAATAAAGGGTGTCGCATTCTATCTTTATGGGCTCATTCAGGCTTCATTTTCGTTCAGATCGTGCTTCAGACAGCAATAGACAGGCAGTGATAGAGTGTTGTATTGCCTCCTCTCTGCATGATTATCCCCCCAATTGACCAGATAACTGAGCATGTTGTGTGCGGTTACGGGGTGGTTGCCCAGTGGCCCCATTCACTTGAGCGTGACTAGCGATATACTTCCTGCCATGACATGTGTACTCCCCCTGACTGCCACCTCAGCAAAAAAAGGAGGAGGAGCGGTTGAAGAGTGGTAAAAATGTGGCTCAACCGCGGGGGTTTTTACCGGGGGGCTCAGTCGCTAGTTTAAATGAGACCTTAGGCTCAATCCATCGTTGTTCTGGCAGCAGCTAGCTGCCATAACCCCGGTATTCTCTTGTTTGGCCGGCGGTCCGGTTTCCGATAATAGTGGTCTCTGTGGATTCGGCACGATATCACTTTCATCGGTGGCGGGAGAGGGCCCCCCCTCCCACCGCGCTATGGTGCCCTCCGCCGATTACCGGTGCCCTCCGCTGCTTACAGGAGCTGTCGGCAGCGGCGGAGGCGATCGGATCTTCACCCTTGCTGGGCATAGAGAAGAGTGGCCCCCATCCATCTCCATAACAATGAAGGGCGGAAGCGTCATCAAAATGTCACTTCCGCCCATAGCTCTTAAAGGGCCATTTTATTATTACATTTTTTTAAATGACCAATTTTTTTTTTTTTTTATTGCATTTTACTGTAAATATGAGATTTGAGGTCTTTTTGACCCCAGATCTCATATTTAAGAGGTCCTGTCATGCCTCTTTTATATTACAGGGGATGTTTACATTCCTTGTAATAGGAATAAAAGTGACACAATTTTTATTTATTTTTAAAACCGTGTAAAAATAAAAAATAAAAGGTAAAATAAAAAAATTTGTAACCATGCCCCGTCCTGACAAGCTAGCGTGCAGAAGTGAACGCATATGTGAGTAGCGCCCGCATATGAAAACGGTGTTCAAACCACACATGTGAGGTATCGCCGCGATCAGTAGAGTGAGAGCAATATTTCCAGCCCTAGACCTCCTCTGTAACTCAAAACATGCAACCTGTAGAATTTTTAAATGTCGCCTATGGAGATTTTTAAGGGAAAAAGTTTGTCGCCATTTCACGAGCGGGCGCAATTTTGAAGCGTGGCATGTTGGGTATCAATTTACTTGGCGTAGCATTACCTTTCATAATATAAATAAAATTGGGCTAACTTTACATTTGTCTTATTTTTTAATTCAAAAAAGTGTATTTTTTCCAAAGAAAGTGGGTTTGTAAGACCGCTGCGCAAATACGGTGTGACAGAAAGCATTGCAACCTCTGCCATTTTATTCTCTAGGGTGTTAGAAAAAAATATATATAATGTTTGGGGGTTCTAAGTAATTTTCTAGCAAAAAAATTATGTTTTTAACTTGTAAACAACACATCTCAAAAAGAGGCTCGGCCCTTAAGTGGTTAAAAAAAATCCAAAAACGCAGAGGCCTAAAAATGCATTGATGTGAACGTGTTCCATAGGAACCCATGTTAAAAATAATGTCCTGCGTTTCTGCAAAAAGCATGAAAAAAACGCATAGGTGTTAACTGAGGCTGGGTTCCAACCAGGGCAAATTGGATGTGGGTTCGCCGCATCCAATTCGCAATAGCAGGAGATTTCGCACATCTCCAGAGCAGCTCCGGTGCGAATTTGCACAGGCGTCCTGTACGTCTTCTGGTCCGCTTCAGGTCTGAATTCAGCCAAAAATTCAGGCTAAAATTGGACCTGAAATGGTGAATGGGGATGCACCGGACCCCGGGTGTGAGCCGCATGGGGCAAGGTGAACCCCACCTCAGAAAACGCTTTCCCACGTGTTGGTTTCCCATTGTATGGATTCTTGTACTCAGAGCCGATCCGCCCTATACACTCACTATGCAAGATGCATAGGGCCCCGCCGCTGTGGGGGGCCCCCCCCCCAAGGGCGGATCGGCTTTGCTTCCCGAGCTCCAATCTCCTCCTCCCCCTCCTCCTCTTGTCACACAGCGGGAGTCAGAAGACCGCTGTGTCTCAGAGCTGACTGAAACCTTCGGCCAGCGCTATGACAAAGATCCCGCCCTCCTCCTAGACCAGCTCGTGTGATAGATACAGTGTTCTGTCTATCACACAAGCTGGTCTAGAAGGAGGGTGGGACTTTTGTCATAGTGCGGCATAACATTTCACATTGAGCTCCGTGACACAGCGGGAGGTGCCTGCTGTGCGTAATCCACTGACACTGACTGGTGAGGCTACATTGATTGCCACAGTAAGACTGCAATGATGGGCACCATTAGGCTGCAATAATGATGGGCACAGTAAGGCTGCAATGATTGGCATGGTGAGGCGGCAGTGATTGGCATGGTAAGGTGGCAATGATTGGCATGGTGAGGTGGCAATTAACATGGCGAGGCTGCAATGAAAAGCATGGTAAGGCTGCAATGATAAGCATGGTAAGGCTGCAATGATTGGCATGGTGAGATGGCAATGATGGGCACGGTGAGGTGGCAATTATTAACACGGTGAGGCTGCAATGATAAGCATGGTAAGGCTGCAATGATTGCCATGGTGAGGTGGCAGTGATGGGCACGGTGAGGCTGCAATGATTGGCATGGTAAGGCTTTAATGATTGGCACGGTGAGGTGGCAATGATGGACAAGGTGAGGCGGCAGTGATGGGCACACTAAGGCTGCAATGATGGGCACGGTGAGGTGGCAATTATTAATATGATGAGGCTGCAATAATGGGCACGGTGAGGCTGCAATGATTGTCGCGGTGAGGATTTAAGGAAGTCTCTCTGGGGATCCTGATGTAGGGGGAGGCTCTCTGGGGACCCTGATTTGAGGAGGGGCTCTCTGAGGACACTGATGTAAGGGGAGCCCTCTGGGGACCCTGACGTAAGGGGAGGCTTTCTAGGGGCCCTGACGTAAGGGGAGGCTCTCTGAGGACCCTAATGTAAGGAGGGAGGCTCTCTGGGGACCTATGCTCACGGCATCATGGGTCAGGTAGAGGGCCCCTTAGCAGAATTTTGCTTAGGGCCCCAGGGAGGTCAGGATCGGCACTGCCTGTGTCTATAGATAAACTTCAACCTTTTATCTCTGATCTGTTAGGAATTGTATGCATTTGGCAGAGCCGAGCGCTGGAGCCATAGCAACTGATCAGCCAATCACAGATCTTCCTAGAAATTTCAAACTGATGCAGGAGAAATGTTGTGGGAAATTTCTAGGAAGATCTGTGATTGGTTGATCGGTTGCTATGGCTCCAGCGCTCGGCTCTGCCAAATCTATACAATGCAAACAATGCATACAATTCCTAACAGATCAGAGATAAAATGTTTCCATTTCTGCTACCAGCCTGCTGCTTTTACATAAACAATCGAATACAGATATCATTCTTTTCTAGGTAAGTAACAGCTTCTTGCGGTGATATTGTCAGCAAAATAATTATTATTTAACAACTTCAGCCCCGGACCAATTGTCAGCTTAAAGCGGTGTTCCGGCCGAAATTATACTTTTTAAATAAAAATACCCCTATAATACACAAGTTTAATGTATTCTAGTAAAGTTAGTCTGTAAACTAAGGTCTGTTTTGTTAGTTTTTAGCAGTAGTTTGTTATTTTATAAACTTGCAGCAGGCTGTGGCCATCTTAACTGTGGGCATCTGAAGTCAGACTGTATTTCTTCCTGGATCTCATCCTTGCAGATCTCGTACATGCTCAGTGCAGCATAAGCAGTGTAATAGGTTTCAGGTCAGGTTTCCATAGCAACGGCAGTGTCAGAGGAAGTTGCTGCCCCTTCCCAGGAGGCATTGCAAACAGGAAATGATGCGATGGGCCACGGCCAGGGAGGAGGAAGTGAAAAATGAATACAGCATATATACAGTCTGTGCTGAAAAAAAAAATAAAAAAAATATCCAATTTGTTTACAGTGCACAGTTTAGTGAGGGATGCTGAAGAGTTGTAAAAGTGGGTGGAACTCCACTTTAAGGACCAGAGGTCTTTTTTCAATTTCGCACTGCACTGCTTTAACTGGTAATTGCGCGGTCATGCAATGTTGTAACCAAACGAAATTTGCGTCCTTTTCTTCCCACAAATAGAGCTTTCTTTTGATGGTATTTGATTGCCTCTGTGATTTTTATTTGTTGCGCTATAAACGCAAAAAGACTGCAAATTTTGAAAAAAAAAAGATATTTTCTACTTTTTGTTATAAGAGAAATCGAATAAACTCAATTTTAGTCAAACATTTGGGCCAAAATGTATTCAGCCACATGTCTTTAGTAAAAAAAATGTCAATAAGCGTATATTTATTGGTTTGCGCAAAAGTTCTAGCGTCTACAAACTAGAGTACATTTTCTGGAATTTACACCGCTTTTAATTTATGACTGCCTATTTCATTTCTTGAGGTGCTAAAATGGCAGAGAAGTACAAAACCCCCCCAAATGACCCCATTTTGGAAAGTAGACACCCCAAGCTATTTGCTGAGAGGCATGTTGAGCCCATTGAATTTTTTTTTTTTTAGTCCCAAGTGATTGAATAAAGACAAAAAAAAAAAAAGTTGTCACTAAATGATATATTGCTCACACATGCCATGGTTATATGTGGAGATGCACCCCAAAATACATTTTGCTGCTTCTCCTGAGTACGGGGATACCACATGTGTGGAACTTTTTGGGAGCCTAGCTGTGTACGGGGCCCCGAAAACCAATCACCACCTTCAGGATTTCTAAGGGTGCAAATTTTTGATTTCACTCCTCACTACCTATCACAGTTTCGAAGGCTATAAAATGCCAAAATAGCACAAAACCCCCCCAAATGAACCCATTTTGGAAAGTAGACACCCCAAGCTATTTGCTGAGAAGCATGTTGAGTCCATGGAATATTTTATATTTTGCCACAAGTTGCGGGAATATTACAAACTTTTTTTTTTTTTGCCCAAAGTTGTCACTAAATGATATATTGCCCACACATGTCATGGGCATATGTGGAATTACACCCCAAAATACATTCTGCTGCTTCTCCTGAGTACGGGGATACCACATGTGTAGGACTTTTTGGGAGCCTATCCGCATACGGGCCCCCGAAAACCAAGCACCGCCTTCAAGATTTCTAAGGGCATAAATTTTTGATTTCATTCCTCACTACCTATCACTACCTATCACAGTTTTGAAGGCCATAAAATGCCAAGATGGCACAAAACCCCCCCAAATGACCCCATTTTGGAAAGTAGACACCCCAAGCTATTTGCTGAGAGGCATGTTGAGCCCATTGAATATTTATTTTTTTAGTCCCAAGTGATTGAATAAAGACAGAAAAAAAAAAATGTATTCAAAAAGTTGTCACTAAATGATATATTGCTCACACATGCCATGGTTATATTTGGAATTGCACCCCAAAATACATTTTTCTGCTTCTCCTGAGTACGGGGATACCACATGTGTGGGACTTTTTGGGAGCCTAGCCGCGTACGGTGCCCCGAAACCCAAGCACCGCCTTCAGGATTTCTAAGGGTGCAAATTTTTGATTTCACTCCTCACTACCTATCACAGTTTCGAAGGCCATAAAATGCCAAAATAGCACAAGACCCCCCCAAATGGCCCCATTGTGGAAAGTAGACACCCCAAGCTATTTGCTGAGAGGCATGTTGAGTCCATGGAATATTTTATATTTTGCCACAAGTTGCGGGAATATTACAAACATTTTTTTTTTTGCCCAAAGTTGTCACTAAATTATATATTGCCCACACATGCCATGGGCATATGTGGAATTACACCCAAAATACATTCTGCTGCTTCTCCTGAGTACGGGATACCACATGTGTGGGACTTTTTGGGAGCCTATCCGCATACGGGACCCCGAAAACCAAGCACCGCTTTCAGGATTTCTAAGGGCATAAATTTTTGATTTCACTCCTCACTACCTATCACTACCTATCACAGTTTTGAAGGCCATAAAGTGTCCTGTCAGTGTCAGTGCTGAGTGCTGAGTGAAGGAAGAGGACGTGCGCCCAGCAGCTCCGGCCGTCAGAAGCCCACAGCCCCCAGCGAGCAGGACCCAGCCAGTGCATATCCCATCCCGGACCCCTGAGCAGTGAGGACAGGGAGCAGGAGTACAACGGGACCCCACTGCGGATCCCGCGGCCCCCCGCAATCAATCGGCCCCCTTTCTTTCTCCGCGCCGGCCCATCTGCCCATTGGGCATCAGAAACTAGGAGAGTCCCCGGCCTAGTCCCGGCCGAAGCCGGCCATCCGCCTCCCCAATCACCTCTCTAGCCCTCTTTTTCGGCTCAACAGGGCTGAGGCGAGCCTCCCCCCCCCCCTCCAAGCCCTTCAGCGCCCACCAAACACTCACGGAAGAACTGGGAGCCGTCAGGGCTAGGACAGGCCGCAGCTCGGGCCTAGTCCGGCGGCCATCTTGGTACACCCAAATCCACAGCACTTCACCTGCTTCTACATAGTACGGCGGCCATCTTGGTACACCCAGACCGGCCAAGTTATTTTAAAATGCAGGTTTTTAACCACAAGTGGTTAGACAACAGTCTAATTGCTTGTTTTAATCAAAGTTTTTAACCAAGTTTTTGCAAGGCTTTTAATTACAGTATACACCCAGACCAGCCAGTTTTAACCACAAGTTTTTTAACAGCACACACCAGTATCATCAGCATCACCATATAGCCGCCTCTTCTTCCCCAGGTGATCAACATCAGGATTCACCCTATCCCCATCATTTGAGCAACCCGGTAAGGTAAATATTCTGGTAAGTATCGCAGGGGACCACCATTAGCAGTTGATCCAGGGACCAACGTCCGACCGCCCCTCGGGGGGTCAGGAAGGAATTTTTTCCTCTGCAATAGCAATTGGCCGCGCTAGTAGGGGTTTTTCGCCTTCCTCTGGATCAACGGGAGGGAGGGTGTAGGTCTACAGGGTTTCCCACAGATCCGCAACATCTTCAACCAGCTTGCGCAAGACCGTTATCGCCTCAACAAAGGCATCCACTTTTTTCAACGCATCATCTCGCCCACAGCAGGGAAAAATTTTTTGGAGCACCTCAACATGTGCAATTTCAAATACTCAGCAGAGTCACTCCGCAGACTAAGAAATTTGACTGCAACTCTACCGACCGACATTCAAAAAATATTACAAAAAGAACGACTACTAAGGATCAATCCACAAGCAACGATCAAACATAAGAAGACTACAACTCAACCGCAACAGTTAGCATGCGCCTTGATTAACACCAGATCGGCGGTCAAGCACAGGCACGAAATCCATGACTTCATCACACAAAACAACATAGATTGCCTCTTCATCACGGAAAGCTGGCTAACACCCGACTGCAACACCATCCTAACAGAATTAGTGCCAGAAAACTACAGGATCCTAACCGAGCATAGGAAAGGAAAAAAAGGAGGAGGCCTAGCTGTGATCTTCAAAGCTCATCTAGCGCTCGTCAAACCTACGGTACAGAACACAGCAACTTTTATGGAGACACTTACTCTACAGATGCAAACCACACCACAAGAAACCATCCACATGCTGCTATGCTACAGACCACCAGGACCAAACACAAACCTACCGATACCACTCACGGAATTCATCTCGGCACACACCCTGAAAAACAACAAGGTTCTGGTACTCGGAGATTTCAACCTCTGGGCGAACTCCACCGAAGACCCCATCGCCACCACCTGCATCAATCAACTGGAAGATCTAGGGCTCCAACAACTAGTAAAGGCTCCCACACATGGGTCAGGTCACATCCTGGACCTCATCTTCAAGCAAAATACGGACATCAGCATTCGAGACAACATAGCGCTATCATGGTCAGACCACCACGCTATCAAATTTGAGATCGCCACCAACATCTTCCTGCAAAAACCAAACCCGGCGGCAACAACATACTGGATTAGATCGCAGAAGAAACTACACTCGGAAATCTTCAAAACCACACTAACATACAAAATGGCTACACTGAATCAAAACCACTCAACAGAACGAACACTCAGCTTCATAAACAGGGCACTTCTACAAACAGCAGATGCAGTCGCCCCAAAACATCGAGCACCCATCCGCAAGAAAAATTCTGGATGGTTTAATGGCACGCTTACTCTACTGAAACGGGAACACAGAAGAGCAGAAAGAGCCTGGAGAAGAAACACCACAAAGGAAAATCACACAAAATACAGAATACTCACCAAGAGATATCATAAAGCAATTTTCACAGCAAAAAAAGAATATGTCTCAAACACCCTCTCAAAAGCCGTCAACCGACCACGGGAACTTTTCAAACTAGTCGCCCAGACTATGAACCCCACCTGCCTTGAGCCCCTAGGAAACGAAACTCAAGAATACTGCAACAAATTATCCGATTTTTTTTTCATCAACAAAATAGTCAACATTCATAAAATAATTCAACAAAAAAAAAACAACAACCAACTCTACTCAACTCAACCCAGGTAAGGAATTTTACATCCACAGCGCACAAGCACCACATTTTTCACTTACCCCGATCACCGTGGATGAAACCAAAAACGTCATCAAGAGCCTCCGAGACAGCACATCACTAAACGACATCATCCCCACAAAACTCTTGAAAGAATGCTCCGACATTCTGGCCCCCGCTATTACACACCTAGTAAATCAGTCGTTCAAAGAAGGATTGGTTCCGAATTCCCTCAAGCAAGGCATCGTTAAAGAAACCCAACCTCGACCCCAAAGATCCGAACAATCACAGACCGGTAACAAGCCTGAACACCATTTCCAAAATTATGGAGAAAGCAGTAGTACAACAGCTTCAACTTCATCTGGACACACACAAGCTCCTGGACCCACTACAATCGGGCTTCCGCCCAGGCCATGGCACAGAAACGGCACTTCTGAAAATATGGGATGATGCCCTAGAAGCAGCGGATGATGGAGAATCGTGTCTTCTGGTATTGCTGGATCTTAGTGCGGCGTTCGACACAGTGGACCACAACACGCTTCTCATCCGCCTCAAGGAAGGGGCAGGAGTTACAGATGTAGATCTTCCATGGTTCGCTTCCTTCTTAGGAAACCGGTCACAGACAGTGAAGTTAGGAGCCTTCACATCGGAAACCCGGGCAATCACTTATGGAGTCCCTCAAGGATCACCATTGTCACCAGTACTCTTCAACATTTACATCCGGCCACTCTTCAAAATTATTAGCAAATTTGATCTGTGCTTCCACTCATACGCGGACGACACTCAACTGTATTTCCGGATCACCGGACAAAAAGACCAATACCAGGAACTAGGAAAATGTCTCACATTGATAGATGACTGGATGACCACTAGCTCCCTCAAACTAAATGGATCAAAAACAGAACTACTGCTCCTCGACGCAAACTCAAGGAAAAAGACAAAGACCCCTTGGACACCACCAACCATCCTGGGACAGACCATCATCCCAAGCACAAAAGCCAAAAGCCTCGGAGTCATCTTTGATTCAGAGATGACCATGGAGGCACAAATAGGATCCATAATCAGTGGATCCCACCATCTCCTTCGCATGCTACGCAGACTCATCCCCTTCATCACGGAAAAGGAAAAAGCGGTAGTAGTAGGAACGATCATCAATTCGCGTCTCGACTATGCAAACTCCCTGTACATAGGATTACCGGATTACCAGATTGCGCGCCTTCAAAGTGTCCAAAACACAGCAGCAAGATTAGTCACCGGAAAGAAACCCTGGGAATCCATCTCCCCATCTCTAAGGATCCTCCATTGGCTCAAGGTAAAAGACAGGATCACATTCAAGACCCTCTGCCTCACCCACAAATGTACACAAGGAAATGCGCCTCAATACCTTTGTGAGAAAATAGAAAAATACATACCAAATCGCAGCCTTCGATCAACAAACCAAAATCTCCTTCTCATCCCCAAAGCCCGATACAAATCGAAGGGAGAACGAAGATTCGCAGTACAGGGACCTCGGCTATGGAACGCTCTACCAAACAACATCCGCTTGGAAGAAAACCATCAGGCCTTCAGGAAAAAACTGATGGTTTTGAACTGTCCTGGCATTTTATGCACAACGTTTAGAAGCTTATGTCACACATCACCCACTCTTCTAACCACTTGAAGACAAAGCCCTTTCTGACACTTTTTGTTTACATGAAAACATATTTTTTTTTGCAAGAAAATTACGTTGAACCCCCAAACACTATATATATTGTTAAAGCAAAGGCCATACAGATTAAAATGGTGGGTGTTGCATTTTTTTTTTCCACACAGTATTTGCGCAGCGATTTTTCAAACGCATTTTTTGTGGAAAAATACACTTTTTTTTATTTTAATGCACTAAAACACACTATATTGCTCAAATTTTTGATGAAATAAAAAATATGATCTTAGGCCGAGTACATGGATACCAAACACGACATGCTTTAAAATTGCGCACAAAAACGCAGTGGAGACAAACTACATACATTTTTAAAAGCCTTTACAGGTTACCACATTAGATTCACAGAGGAGGTCTACTGCTAAAATTACTGCCCTCGATCTGACCTTCGCGGTGATACCTCACATGCATGGTGCAATTGCTGTTTACATATGACGCCAGACCAACGCTTTTTTATTTTAGTTTTAAACTGTTCCTTCCATTTTTTTTCTTAGTTATCATTTTTATTGTTATCGCAGGGAATGTAAATATCCCCTATGATAGCAATAGGCAGTGACAGGTACTCTTTTTTTGAAAAAATATATTAGACCCTAGATCTTTCCTCTGCCCTCAAAGCATCTGACCACACCAAGATCGGTGTGATAAAACGCTTTCTCAATTTCCCAATGGCGCGGTTTATATCTGGGAGGGGGGTCATTCCCTCCCACTGCTTGTAAAAGCAGTCTAGAGGCTAATTACCCACTAGAATTGCTTTTACATGAAAGCCGATCACTGGCTGAAAAGAATGATACCAAGATGATACCTAAACCTGCAGGCATCATTCTGGTATAACCATTCAAAGTCCAGCAACATACTGGACATATATTGTAATCTTTTTTTTTCATGCAGCCTCTTGGCTGAACGAAAAAAAAAAGAGATTGATTGGTGGGTATGCCCACCATTAGAATACCTCCCTTCATCCACCCACTTCTAATGGTGGGCATACATGCACCATTTATATATGCCGAAGCAGGGGGCATCCTCCCGCAAAAAAGTTATGCCACGTACACTTGGTCAGACTTTTCCACGGGCAAGCCTCCGTCGGAATTTCGACCGTATGTACGTGGCATTAGGAGCAAAACCGCTCCTCCGCCCCTGCTGCCCCCATGCTTCGGCATATATGCTCTTTTTTTTAACTGTGGTGGTGAAATCACCTCCTACAGCGTTGGAGTCGCGGCTTTATGTATCGTGGGAGCAAACGCTATTGCTGTCAAGATAAATAAATCCGCGCTGCAACTGAATGGCGTACCTGCTAAGCAAATAATGGTTAACATTAAAACAAAGTAACATTACAGTATAACAGTAAGACCTTACCATACCATACCTGCAAAGCAAATACCCCAAAAAAAATTGTAAAAAATAAAACATTTTGTTAACGCAACCGGTGCCTAAAATATATATATATATGCCGAAGCATGGGGCATCCTCCCGCAAAAAAGTTATGCCACGTACACATGGTCGGACTTTTCCACGGGCAAGCCTCCGTCGGAATTTCGACCGTATGTACGTGGCATTAGGAGCAAAATCGCTCCTCCGCCCCTGCTGCCCCCATGCTTCGGCATATATGCTCTTTTTTTAACTGTGGTGGTGAAATCACCTCCTACAGCGTTGGAGTCGCGGCTTTATGTATCGTGGGAGCAAACGCTGTTGCTGTCAAGATAAATAAATCCGCGCTGCAACTGAATGGCGCACCTGAAAACAAAAAAATGGCTAACAATAAAACACAGTAAACAAAATTACATACCTGAAAAGCAAGCATGATAAAACATAATAAAACATTGCAGAATAGAATAGAGTAAAAAAGAGCAACAATAGAGAGAATAGAGAGAGAGAGAGAGAACAAAAAAAACGACAACTATTTTTTTTTTTTTTATTTTATATTTTTTTGGGGTTTTTTTTTTTTCGTACTTTTTTTTTATTTTTATTTTTGACACTTTTTTTTTTTAAACTTTTAAACTTTTTTTAAACTATAACTGTAACGGTCGGGTCGCAAAATGCGATGGCATTCTTGAGACCCTGTAACTATAATTTTAACTGTCGGGTCTCAAAATGCAATGGTATTCTTGAGACCCTGTGAAAGTGTATCCTAACAACAAAGCCTGGGGAATGCCCAGGAAAAAACCCAAGCCTACTTACCACCAGCTCGCAGAAAACCAAATTAGCCTGTCTAACAGTGCGTTAAAAACAGGGGTTTAGTCCGCACGCATTTGCAAACGCATGCGTAAGCCACAGAGCCACGTCACGGCACCCTGATATCTGTGGTCCTAACACTAAACTATGAGTGTCCCCACAGTGGAGGCACATGCATTCTAATGGATAGATGAGGGCAGGTGGACTGAAGGGGAGCCCACTCCTTCTTAAAGGTACAGGAGCACACCAAGCACCCAGCAGATTGCACAATGGCTGCAAAGGTGTTGGTGCGTTGCTGGACCAATACAAACACCAACGTGATAATGATACAAAAAACTTGCCACCACCCTCATCTATAGCCAGCTCGTGCGGACTAAACCCCTGTTTTTAACGCACTGTTAGACAGGCTAATTTGGTTTTCTGCGAGCTGGTGGTAAGTAGGCTTGGGTTTTTTCCTGGGCATTCCCCAGGCTTTGTTGAAAGTGTATCCTAGCCTGTGAAATGCTGTACCCTACGCTAATACCTTACTAGTGAGTGGTAGCGTTCAAAACATTCACCAATGCAGAGACCAGGATTGTCAGGACAGCGTGGACAATAATAACGGGTGTCACGCCTACATCCGCGCTTGGTACAGACACGACATCTTCTTTGGGGGGCTCGTTGGGTAGGGGTACTCTGGAGGGCATAAGAAAAATGCCTCTCATGCAGCCGGCTTACTGCATTTGGCAGGGGATGTTGAGGTGCAGAACCGCCTGGATACAGGAGTTCTGTGACAACCTCTTCCTGGAATTCAAGGAAGGGTAAAGTCCCGCCTGAAGCTCCGTATAGCACATGAGCGTTCAGCAAAGCCAATTGGAACAAATAAATAGACACTTTTTTGTACCAGCGTCTAGCCTTATGGGCAACTAGGTACGGCGCCAACAACTGGTCGTTGAGGTCCACCCCTCCCATATTAAGGTTGTATTCGTGGACACAGAGGGGTTTCGTCACAACACCAGCCGCCGTACGAATTTGGACTGTCGTGTCTGCATGAAGGGAGGTAAGAACGAAAACATTCCTATTATCCCTCCACTTCACAGCGAGCAAATTATTACACTTGAAGCAGGCTCTCTCCCCCAGCCTAAGAGGGGAATCTACAAGCCGCTGGGAAAGCCCCGGCGATTAGGTCGCACAGTGCCACATGCTCCAATTTGCTGATCAAACAAATGACTAAACAGTGGCACGCTCGTGTAATAATTGTCCACGTACAAGTGGTACCCCTTTCCGAAAAAGGGTGACACCAAGTTCCACACTATCTTGCCAGCGCTCCCTATGTAATCTGGACAGTTCTCCGGCTCTACGTAACTATCTTTTCCCTCATAAACCGAAAAGCTCCACGTATAGCCTGTTGCCCTGTCACAGAGCTTGTAGAGCTTGACCCCGTATCTGGCACGCTTGCTGGGAAGGTACTGTCTGAAAGACAAGCGGCCAGAAAACTTAATCAAGGACTCGTCAATGCAGACAACTTGATTGGGCGTAAACAAGGCTGCAAAACGTTGGTTGAAGTGGTTTATGAGGGGCCGAATTTTGTAGAGCCGATCAAATTCAGGGTCTCCACGAGGACGACAAAGTTCATTGTCACTGAAGTGCATGAACCGCAAAATCATCTCGTATCGTGCCCTGGACATGGAGCAAGAGAACACGGGCATTTGGTGGACTGGTGAGGTGGACCAATAAGTCCTCAGAGTCGGGAATTTATGTATGCCCATGTTGAGGGAAAGGCCCAGAAAGGACTTAAATTCGGAAACCGTAATTGGTTTCCAATCTCTGGCAAGGGAAGGCAACTGGGGATTAGCGGCGATGTATTGACCAGCTTATATATTACTTTGGTCCACAATAGATCTATAGAGATCTTCCGTGAAAAACAGCGAATAAAAATCGGATGGCTTAAAATCAGCTGTTTCCACCTGAATACCGGGTTGGCCAGTGAATGGGGGAAGTACGGGTTCTGCAGAAGTGGTGGGCACCCAATCAGGATTGGCAAATTCTGCAGGAAGGGCACTATGTGATCGACGGGCCTGCCTTTGTCTTCTTCTTGGTGGCAGCGGGACACTACTTGTGCTTGCCACCTCGCCAGCTTGAACTGCACTTATTGGACTCGCCACGTCATCACGTGTTACTGCAGTGCTGGATGTCCAGGGTGTACTAGGCCGCTGGTGCTTGCCAGTTCACCAGAAGGAATAGCGGCGCTAGTACTTCTCTGCTCCATACGAGAGACCTGCGGTTCCTGCACCTCAACAACAGCAGAAGATCGGGATCGGGTACGCCTGACCTTAGCAGGGACCTCACCTCTGTCGCCAGAGCTATCTGTCATGGAGCCGCTATCGTCTACTGGATCGTATTCTGAGCCTGATTCTGACAGATGAGTGACCTCTTCACTATCTGACATACTCAGAAACAAGTAGGCCTGTTCACTAGTGTACTTGCGATTTGCCATTTTGGGCTCTAAATTTAGTAGTACACTAGTGAGATTCACGGGTAAAAAAGCTCCTAGGCTGCTGGCGACTGAATCAAAACGCTACCAAAAAAACTGTTAGCGATCGCAGGGATCAGGCCTGACTCTGCGAACGCTGCAGTTATGTGTGCTTAGTGTTTTGTAAGTGACAGTGATCGATCGATACTGCACTTGGGTGGGCTGGGCGGAGGGGGAAAACGCAGGTGCTAGCAGGTATCTGGGCTGATCCTGCTAACAATGCGTTTTTTGGAACCCTAAACTGCTGGGACGCTAGTATAGATCTGATCAGATCAGATATTGATCTGTTCAGATACTGTACCACTAAGGGAGGTGTATGCTTTGCGCGTGGGTGTTTGTGGTACTGACACTAACCTGGGGCGACGCAGACCTTATTGATATCACCCGCCGGGCGATCAGGGGGTTAAACTGTTATTGGGTAATAAATGGCGGGTGCCCTGACACTATAAAAAACAAACTAACTAACCAGCGTCACCCGTAACAGTTATACGGTGATCACTGGTGAAAGGGTTAACTAGGGGCAATCAGGGGGTTAAATCCTTTATTGGGTAATATATGGGGGTACCTGACGCTATATAAAAACCTGACGGGGAACCTAAATAACTAACTGGCTAACCAGCGTCACCAGTGACACTTATACGGTGATCACTGGTGAAAGGGTTAACTCTAGGGGAAATCAAGGGTTTAAAACCTTTATTTAGGTTGTAATATGGGGGTACCTGACCTATAAACCTATTTATGAACCTATATAAACCTGGCGGTTAACCTAGAAAAAAACTGGCTACCTAGCGGCACCAGTGACACTAATGCAGCGATCAGAAAAACGATCGCTTAGTGACACTGGCAAAAGGGGGTGAAAGGGTTACCTAGGGGGCAATCAAGGGGTTAAACCTTTATTAAGGGGGGGGGGGTAGGGGCTACCTTAGACCTAAAGGGGCCTAAAACTAACTGCCCTGACAGTTATTGCAGTCACAACCAGTGTTGGTCATCTTACTTTAAAAAAGTAATTAGTTACATTACAAATTATTTCTCCCAAAAAAGTAATTGAGTTAGTAACTCAGTTACTACATTGGAAAAGTAATTAGTTACTCAGCAAAGTAACTGACTTTTTTTTTTTTAATATTCTTAGGGGTGGGTCTAGTATTACTGTAAGCAAGGGGCGCGTTCCCCCCTGCACGTCTATTTCCCCCCCAACACATATATCTGTTCCCCCTCTGTACCCCACTACACGTCTGCCCCCCCCACACACATATATCTGTTCCCCCTCTGTACCCCACTACACGTCTGTCCCCCCCCCCCCACACATATATCTGTTCCCCCCCTGTACATCTGTCCCCCCCAAACTCACGGATCGGATCGTTGCAGAGTCACGGATCGGATAATTTTTCGGATCAGCAAATAATAATTGAATTTGCAAAAACCTTTGAAAATTCCACCACCATAAAGCCCCCACTGTAATATCCACGTCATCTCCCCAACTGTAATATTGTCTGGGTATAGCCGGGTATGGCTGGGTATAGCCGGGTATGGCTGGGTATCGCCGAGTATGGCTGGGTATCGCCGAGTATGGCTGGGTATTACCGCGTATTGCAGAGTGTGGCGGGGTATGGCCAGGTGTTGCGGGGTATGGCGGGGTGTTGCAGGGTATGGCAGGGTGTTGCAGAGTATTGCGCTGTATTGGCAGGGTGTTGCAGAGTATTGCGCAGTATTGGCAGGGTGTTGCAGAGTATTGCGCATTTTTGGCAGGGTGTTGCAAAGTATTGCGCAGTATTGGCAGGGTGTTGCAAAGTATTGCGCAGTATTGGCAGGGTGTTGCAGAGTATTGCGCAGTATGGCAGGGTGTTGCAGAGTATTGCGCAGTATTGGCAGGGTGTTGCAGAGTATTGCGCAGTATTGGCAGGGTGTTGCAGAGTATTGCGCAGTATTAGCAGGGTGTTGCAGAGTATGGAGGGATGGCTGCTGCCATCCGATCTCTCCCCTCCACTGTACAGATCTGTACACAGAGGGGAGACCAGCGTCATCTTGACGCCGGTTTGTTTACAAAGTGATCGCTCCGTCATTTGATGGAGCAATCACATTGTAAACGGCCGACGGGTGCACCAAGATGGCCGCCGCTCCGCAGCTAGGCCAGAGCGGCGGCCATCTTGGTGCACCCGTCGGCCGCCGCTCCGGAGCTAGGCCGAAGCCGCGGCCTTTCCTGAGGCCGCGGATGGCTCCGCGATCGCGGCGGGTAATTGCGGTAACGCCGCCCCAGTAATGGGAACGGCGTTACCGCGAGGGGAAGAGTAATCAGTTGGATTACTCGTTACCCTCTAAAGTAACGCAGTTTACTTTAACGTCGTTAGTGCCATCACTGGTCACAACTGACACTAAATGCAGTGATCAGTAAATAAATAATCCCTGCAATCAGTGACACTGTGACTGGGGGGGCAGGGGGTGATCTGGGGGGTGATCAGGGGGTGGAATGTGTGCCTATGTGTGACTGGTGTCAGTGTAGTGTTGGTGCACTAACCTGATGTCTTCTCCGCTCGGCGTCCCGGTCAGAAAGACCGGCACGAGGAGCGTGACATCACTTCCTCTTGCCTGTGTTTACAATACGCAGGCAAGAGGAAGCATCTGATTCGCCAGGAGCGATCGCAAGGGGGTGGCCAGAAACCACTGGCCGGCCCCTCGTCTATGATCGCTCCTGAAGCGATGCCGACCGTCCCCGCCGGACGAATGGCACGTACAGGTACGTGGTTTTGCCTGTACGTGCCATTCTGCCGACGTATATGTACATGGGGCGGTCGGCAAGTGGTTAAATTGACAAAAATAAGATGGATAGATTAACTAGGAAAGCTACAATTTCTGGGGAAATTGTGTGAAGTGTTCTTGCCTCCACCTACTGGAGTGGCTGGAGTAACTGTGAAAAGTGTTAAAAAGTATATTTTAAAAAGTATAAATAGTAGTAAAAAAGTTGAAGTTCCATCATTAGCTAAAAGAGCTGAACATATTTTTCCCCAAAAAATTTTTTTTCAAACAAACATTTTTTTTTCAAATAAAAATTTTTTTTTTCAAATAAAAATTTAGTTTTTTTCAAACAAAAATGTATTGGCTGATCATGGGGTGGTCATAATATTTTGTCTGATCATGAGGTGGTGATAATGTTTTGGCTGATCATGATTTTTAAAATATTTATTTTTATTATTATTTTTTTTTCATGGGGTGGTCATAATATTTTGGCTGATTTTTCTTTTTCAAAATTGTTTTTATTATTATTTTTTTTTTTTTTTTCATGAGGTGGTCATAATGTTTTGGCTGATCATCGGCTACAGGAAATAGGTATATTTTTAAAGACATGTTGTATATTGCTAAATCCTTTTAATAATCCTTTTAATAATCTATTGTCATAGGGGTATTTACATTTTTATATGTTTTTCTATTTGGCTTTTGTCTTCTGTCCTCTTCTGTCTTCTGTCTTCTGTCCTCTTCTGTCTTCTGTCCTCTTCTGTCTTCTGTCCTCTTCTATCCTCTTCTGTCCTTTTCTATCCTCTTCTGTCCTCTTCTCTCTCGTCTGTCCTTCTGTCCTCTTCTCCCTCGTCTGTCCTCGTCTGTCCTCGTCTGTCCTCGTCTGTCCTCGTCTGTCCTCGTCTCTCTCGTCTGTCCTCTTCTGTCCTCTTCTCTGTCCTCTTCTCTCTCGTCTGTCTTCTTCTGTCCTCTTCTCTCTCGTCTGTCTTCTTCTGTCCTCTTCTCTCTCGTCTGTCCTCTTCTCTCTCGTCTGTCCTCGTCTGTCCTCGTCTGTCCTCTTCTCTCTCGTCTGTCCTCTTCTCTCTCGTCTGTGCTCTTCTCTCTCGTCTGTCCTCGTCTGTCCTCGTCTGTCCTCGTCTGTCCTCTTCTGTTCTCTTCTGTCCTCTTCTGTGAGGAATGGTGCCTTATATCAGTTGAAGGAATAGCCCTCCAAGTTCCAGATATAAGACAAGCAAAGGTTTGCCTCTGGCCTGCAGGACACAGTTTGGAGACCAATGAGGTAGAACAATAAAATATGATGGCTGGATTACTTACCAATGTGTGATGCGCTTGCTATGAAGACATTGTATGGCACACAGCACCTCCGCAGCAATATATCTGATAGAAAAAGAAGAAAAGTTTTATTAGTGATAAACATGCCCTATAGTAACCTAGGTCCCCGATTAATATTTTCTGATCCTAATGCTACAGGAAATGGGTATATTTTTAAAGACATGTTGTATATTGCTAAATCATTTTAATAATCTATTGTAATAGGGGTATTTACATTTTTATATGTATTTCTATTTGGCTTCTGTCTTCTGTCCTCTTCTGTCTTCGGTCCTCTTCGGTCCTCTTCTGTCTTCGGTCCTCTTCGGTCCTCTTCTGTCTTCGGTCCTCTTCTGTCTTCGGTCCTCTTCTGTCTTCGGTCCTCTTCTGTCTTCGGTCCTCTTCTGTCCTCTTCTGTCTTCGGTCCTCTTCTGTCCTCTTCTGTCTTCGGTCCTCTTCTGTCCTCTTCTGTCTTCGGTCCTCTTCTGTCTTCGGTCCTCTTCTGTCCTCTTCTGTCTTCGGTCCTCTTCGGTCCTCTTCTGTCCTCTTCTGTCTTCTGTCCTCTTCTGTCTTCGGTCCTCTTCTGTCTTCGGTCCTCTTCTGTCCTCTTCGGTCCTCTTCTGTCTTCTGTCCTCTTCTTCTTCTGTCCTCTTCTCTCTCGTCTGTCTTCTTCTGTCCTCTTCTCTCTCGTCTGTCCTCTTCTCTCTCGTCTGTCCTCGTCTGTCCTCGTCTGTCCTCTTCTCTCTCGTCTGTCCTCTTCTCTCTCGTCTGTGCTCTTCTCTCTCGTCTGTCCTCGTCTGTCCTCGTCTGTCCTCGTCTGTCCTCTTCTGTTCTCTTCTGTCCTCTTCTGTGAGGAATGGTGCCTTATATCAGTTGAAGGAATAGCCCTCCAAGTTCCAGATATAAGACAAGCAAAGGTTTGCCTCGGGCCTGCAGGACACAGTTTGGAGACCAATGAGGTAGAACAATAAAATATGATGGCTGGATTACTTACCAATGTGTGATGCGCTTGCTATGAAGACATTGTATGGCACACAGCACCTCCGCAGCAATATATCTGATAGAAAAAGAAGAAAAGTTTTATTATAATTTATTAAAAGTTTTATTATATGATAAACATGCCCTATAGTAACCTAGGTCCCCGATTAATATTTTCTGATCCTAATGCTACAGGAAATGGGTATATTTTTAAAGACATGTTGTATATTGCTAAATCATTTTAATAATCTATTGTAATAGGGGTATTTACATTTTTATATGTATTTCTATTTGGCTTCTGTCTTCTGTCCTCTTCTGTCTTCGGTCCTCTTCGGTCCTCTTCTGTCTTCGGTCCTCTTCGGTCCTCTTCTGTCTTCGGTCCTCTTCTGTCTTCGGTCCTCTTCTGTCTTCGGTCCTCTTCTGTCCTCTTCTGTCTTCGGTCCTCTTCTGTCCTCTTCTGTCTTCGGTCCTCTTCTGTCCTCTTCTGTCTTCGGTCCTCTTCTGTCTTCGGTCCTCTTCTGTCCTCTTCTGTCTTCGGTCCTCTTCGGTCCTCTTCTGTCCTCTTCTGTCTTCTGTCCTCTTCTGTCTTCGGTCCTCTTCTGTCTTCGGTCCTCTTCTGTCCTCTTCGGTCCTCTTCTGTCTTCGGTCCTCTTCTGTCTTCGGTCCTCTTCGGTCCTCTTCGGTCCTCTTCTGTCTTCGGTCCTCTTCGGTCCTCTTCTGTCTTCGGTCCTCTTCGGTCCTCTTCTGTCTTCGGTCCTCTTCGGTCCTCTTCTGTCTTCGGTCCTCTTCGGTCCTCTTCTGTCTTCGGTCCTCTTCTGTCTTCGGTCCTCTTCGGTCCTCTTCTGTCTTCGGTCCTCTTCGGTCCTCTTCTGTCTTCGGTCCTCTTCGGTCCTCTTCTGTCTTCGGTCCTCTTCTGTCTTCGGTCCTCTTCGGTCCTCTTCTGTCTTCGGTCCTCTTCGGTCCTCTTCTGTCTTCGGTCCTCTTCTGTCTTCGGTCCTCTTCGGTCCTCTTCTGTCTTCGGTCCTCTTCTGTCTTCGGTCCTCTTCGGTCCTCTTCTGTCTTCGGTCCTCTTCTGTCTTCGGTCCTCTTCGGTCCTCTTCTGTCTTCGGTCCTCTTCTGTCTTCGGTCCTCTTCTGTCCTCTTCTGTCTTCGGTCCTCTTCTGTCTTCGGTCCTCTTCTGTCCTCTTCTGTCTTCGGTCCTCTTCTGTCTTCGGTCCTCTTCTGTCCTCTTCTGTCTTCGGTCCTCTTCTGTCTTCGGTCCTCTTCTGTCCTCTTCTGTCTTCGGTCCTCTTCTGTCTTCGGTCCTCTTCTGTCCTCTTCTGTCTTCGGTCCTCTTCTGTCTTCGGTCCTCTTCTGTCCTCTTCTGTCTTCGGTCCTCTTCTGTCTTCGGTCCTCTTCTGTCCTCTTCTGTCTTCGGTCCTCTTCTGTCCTCTTCTGTCTTCGGTCCTCTTCTGTCTTCGGTCCTCTTCGGTCCTCTTCTGTCTTCGGTCCTCTTCGGTCCTCTTCTGTCTTCGGTCCTCTTCGGTCCTCTTCTGTCTTCGGTCCTCTTCTGTCTTCGGTCCTCTTCGGTCCTCTTCTGTCTTCGGTCCTCTTCGGTCCTCTTCTGTCTTCGGTCCTCTTCGGTCCTCTTCTGTCTTCGGGCCTCTACGGTCCTCTTCTGTCTTCGGGCCTCTACGGTCCTCGTCGGTCCTCTTCTGCTGTCGGTCCTCTTCTGTTGTCGGTCCTCGTCGGTCCTCTTCTGCTGTCGGTCCTCGTCGGTCCTCTTCTGCTGTCGGTCCTCGTCGGTCCTCTTCTGCTGTCGGTCCTCGTCGGTCCTCTTCTGCTGTCGGTCCTCGTCGGTCCTCTTCTGCTGTCGGTCCTCGGCGGTCCTCTTCTGCTGTCGGTCCTCTTCGGTCCTCTTCTGCTGTCGGTCCTCTTCGGTCCTCTTCTGCTGTCGGTCCTCTTCGGTCCTCTTCTGCTGTCGGTCCTCTTCGGTCCTCTTCTGCTGTCGGTCCTCTTCTGCTGTCGGTCCTCTTCTGCTGTCGGTCCTCTTCGGTCCTCTTCTGCTGTCGGTCCTCTTCTGCTGTCGGTCCTCTTCTGCTGTCGGTCCTCTTCTGCTGACGGTCCTCTTCTGCCCTCTTCTGCTGACGGTCCTCTTCGGTCCTCTTCTGCTGTCGGTCCTCTTCGGTCCTCTTCTGCTGTCGGTCCTCTTCTGCTGTCGGTCCTCTTCTGCTGTCGGTCCTCTTCTGCTGACGGTCCTCTTCTGCTGACGGTCCTCTTCTGCTGACGGTCCTCTTCTGCTGACGGTCCTCTTCTGCTGTCGGTCCTCTTCTGCTGTCGGTCCTCTTCTGCTGTCGGTCCTCTTCTGCTGTCGGTCCTCTTCTGCCCTCTTCTGCTGTCGGTCCTCTTCTGCTGTCGGTCCTCTTCGGTCCTCTTCTGCTGTCGGTCCTCTTCTGCTGTCGGTCCTCTTCTGCTGTCGGTCCTCTTCTGCTGTCGGTCCTCTTCTGCTGACGGTCCTCTTCTGCTGTCGGTCCTCTTCTGCTGTCGGTCCTCTTCTGCTGTCGGTC
Source organism: Lithobates sylvaticus (assembly GCA_028564925.1). Classification (NCBI taxonomy): domain Eukaryota; kingdom Metazoa; phylum Chordata; class Amphibia; order Anura; family Ranidae; genus Lithobates; species Lithobates sylvaticus. The sequence continues at coordinate 304,857,080 of CM053031.1, read as the reverse complement.
CTCTTCTGCTGACGGTCCTCTTCTGCTGACGGTCCTCTTCTGCCCTCTTCTGCTGTCGGTCCTCTTCTGCTGTCGGTCCTCTTCGGTCCTCTTCTGCTGTCGGTCCTCTTCTGCTGTCGGTCCTCTTCGGTCCTCTTCTGCTGTCGGTCCTCTTCTGCTGTCGGTCCTCTTCTGCTGACGGTCCTCTTCTGCTGTCGGTCCTCTTCTGCTGACGGTCCTCTTCTGCTGACGGTCCTCTTCTGCTGACGGTCCTCGTCGGTCCTCTTCTGCTGTCGGTCCTCGTCGGTCCTCTTCTGCTGTCGGTCCTCGTCGGTCCTCTTCTGCTGTCGGTCCTCGTCGGTCCTCTTCTGCTGTCGGTCCTCGTCGGTCCTCTTCTGCTGTCGGTCCTCGACGGTCCTCTTCTGCTGTCGGTCCTCGTCGGTCCTCTTCTGCTGTCGGTCCTCGTCGGTCCTCTTCTGCTGTCGGTCCTCTTCGGTCCTCTTCTGCTGTCGGTCCTCTTCGGTCCTCCTCTTCTGCTGTCGGTCCTCTTCGGTCCTCTTCTGCTGTCGGTCCTCTTCGGGACCCCCGTGCACCCACAGCCTATGTCCACTCGCAGACCCCCGTATACCCACAGCCTATGTCCACTCGCAGACCCCCATGCACCCACAGCCTATGTCCCCTTGCAGAACCCCGTGCACCCACAATTTCTTTCGTATTAGTTGAAATTCGATATTTGGTAGTTGGATTCGAATTGTTCTCTGTGTTACGGGAGCCGGCAATTCATTAGCCGCGAGTGAATTTAAATAGCTTTTTTCCTGTAAAAAATGACACTTTGTGCAGGGACAGTTCTAAGCACGGGAAACATGCGCCCCTTCACAGACATACTATAGAGTTGTAACGTTAATACGTTTTTGGATAATTCGTTATTATTCGTAGAGTGTCGATATTCGATATACTGAATCTTGAATTCATTCGAATCATTCGTTATATCCGCTATAATAGTTTCTTTCGTATTAGTTGAAATTCGATATTTGGTAGTTGGATTTGAATAATTTGGAGCCGAAATTCGTAAACGGAATTTCGTATTCCGTACAGAATTCGTATTCAAAAAAATTCTTACTTCGGATTCCTACGAATGTACGAATTTCGAAAAATTCGTACAAATTTCCATAACGTATGAAACTGATCGCACATGTCTAATAAAGCGCAGGCATGCAAAGGTTTGAGAAACCTGATGCAAAAGCTTAATAGAAGGATCAAGCTGCCATTGTCTGATTAGCAATTTCTAATCTGTTTTTATGTTTACAGAGGTTTCCACTACTGACTTTTCTTTCTGAAAATGCCAGCACCATGGCTCTGTTGTTCCAATATTTATATTCATTAACCTGGAGGAAGTATGCAGATAAGAATTAAGACTAAAAGTGTGTCTTGTGTCTTGTTACATAGTGGAAAGATAACCTCCCAGCATTGGTGGTCAGTGGCTGGCTATAAAGATAACCCCCCCCTAGCATTGGTGTTTAATCTCTGGCTGTAAACCTAATCCCTTGGCATTCCATTAGGCCGGCTTCACACTGGGGTGGTGCGGGCGGCGACGGTAAAGCAGCGATATATTTAGCGCTGCTTTACCATCGTTTTAGCCGCGGTATGCGGCCGTTAGCGGGGTGGTTGCCGCGGTATGCGGCCGCTGCAGCGTCGTTTTGCCGGCGGTATCCCCGCGGTGTCCCATTGATTTCAATGGGTAGGAGCGGTGAATACACCGCTCCAAATATGCTGCTAGCAGGACTTTTTTTACCGTCCTGCTAGCGCACCGTTCCAGTGTGAAAGCCATCCGGCTTTCACACTGGAGTTAAAGGACCCGCTTTTTTCAGGAGCTATACAGGCGCTATTTTTAGCGCTGTAGCTCCTGAAAAACACCCCAGTGTGAAAGCACCCTTAGTGGTCAGTGACTGGCTGTAAAGATAACCCCCCCCCCAGATAACCCCCCCCCCAGCATTAGTGATTAGTGGCGGGCTGTAAAAAAACCTCCCAGCATTGGTGGTCAGTGGCTGGCAGTAAAGATAACCCTCCCCTAGCATTGGCAATTAGAGGCAATATGGCAATTGGCAATATGGAGGCCACGCCCACTTGTGATGTCACAGTCCCACCATCCACCGGGCGGGCACGTCACAAGGGGGCGGGTTGTCCAAATTATGTCACCGGGTGGCCCTGCCCAATGGCTATATACAGTGGTGTGAAAAAGTGTTTGCCCCCTTCCTCATTTCCTGTTCCTTTGCATGTTTGTCACACTTAAGTGTTTCGGAACATCAAACCAATTTAAACAATAGTCAAGGACAACACAAGTAAACACAAAATGCAATTTGTAAATGAAGGTGTTTATTATTAAAGGTGAAAAAAAATCCAAACCATCATGGCCCTGTGTGAAAAAGTGATTGCCCCCTAAACCTAATAACTGGTTGGGCCACCCTTAGCAGCAACAACTGCAACCAAGCGTTTGCGATAACGTGCAATGAGGCTTTTACAGCGTCCTGGAGGAATTTTGGCCCACTCATCTTTGCAGAATTGTCCTAATTCAGTTACATTAGAGGGTTTTCGAGCATGAACGGCCTTTTTAAGGTCATGCCACAACATCTCAATAGGATTCAGGTCAGGACTTTGGCTAGGCCACTCCAAAGTCTTCATTTTGTTTTTCTTCAGCCATTCGGTGGTGGACTTGCTGGTGTGTTTAGGATCATTGTCCTGCTGCAGAACCCAAGTTCGTTTCAGCTTGAGTACACGAACAGATGGTCGGACATTCTCCTTCAGGATCTCTTGGTAGACAGCAGAATTCATAGTTCCTTTTATCACGGCAAGTCTTCCAGGTCCTGAAGCAGCAAAACAGCCCCAGACCATCACACTACCACCACCATATTTTTACTGTTGGTATAATGTTCTTTTTCTGAAATGCAGTGTTCCTTCTACGTCAGATATACTTGGACACACACCTTCAAAGAGTTCCACTTTTGTCTCATCGGTCCACAGAATGTTGTCCCAAAAGTCTTGGGGATCATCAAGATGTGTTGTGGAGAAATTGAGACGAGCTTTGATGTTCTTTTTGCTCAGCAGTGGTTTTCTCCTTGGAACTCTGCCATGCAGGCCATTTTTGCCCAGTCTTTTCCTGATGGTGGAGGCATGAACGCTGACCTTAACTGAGGCAAGTGAGGCCTGCAGTTCCTTGGACGTTGTTGTGGGGTCTTTTGTGACCTCTTGGATGAGTCGTCGCTGCGCTCTTGGGGTAATTTTGGGCGGCCGGCCACTCCTGGGAAGGTTCACCACTGTTCCATGTCTTCGCCATTTGTGGATAATGGCTCTCACTGTGGTTTGCTGGATTCCCAAAGCTTTGGAAATGGCTTTATAACCCTTTCCAGACTGATAGATCTCAATTACTTTCTTTCTCAATTGTTCCTGAATTTCTTTGGGTCTCGGCATGATGTGTAGCTTTTAAGGATCTTCTGGTGGACCTTACTGTGTCAAGCAGCTCCTATTTAAGTGATGCCTTGATTGTGAACAGGTGTGGCAATAATCAGGCCTGGGTGTGGCTAGAGAAATTGAACTCAGGTGTGGACAACCACAGTTATAGTATGTTTTAACAAGGGGGGCAATCACTTTTTCACACAGGGCCATGATGGTTTGGATTTTTTTTCACCTTTAATAATAAACACGTTCATTTACAAATTGCATTTTGTGTTTACTTTGTGTTGTCCTTGACTATTGTTTAAATTGGTTTGATGTTCCGAAACACTTAAGTGGGACAAACATGCAAAGGAACAGGAAATGAGGAAGGGGGCAAACACTTTTTCACACCACTGTAAGTATTGGCACACGATGGACCCAGCATTACACCGGGAGAGCGCATTGAGGCAACATCGGAGGAAGAACAGAGGGAGAAGACAGCGGAGAGAGAAGACCCAGCAGAAGAGGGAGAAGACAGCGGAGAGAGAAGACCCAGCAGAAGAGGGAGAAGACAGCGCTGAGTGGAGAAGAACCGGAGAGGGGAGAAGAATCGACAGAGGGAGATGACATGGCCGGAGGAGGGAGAAGAGCCGGAGAGGGGAGAAGAAATCGGAAGAGACGCCGCAGCTGATTTAATAAATTACTTTAAAAACCTGTGTAGTGATTTTATTTCTTGACACTTTTTTGGGGTGAATGGGTACAACGTACCCCATACTTATTCCCCTAGGGTGGTGGGCCGGGATCTGGGGGCCCTCTTGTTAAAGGGGGCTTTCAGATTCCGATAAGCCCTCCGCCCGCAGACCCTGACAACCACTGGCCAGGGTTGTTGGGAAGATACCCTTGTCCCCATCAACATGGGGACAAGGTGCTTTGGGGTGGGGCATGTGGCCTGGTATGGTCCAGGAGGGGGGAGGGCCGCTCGCTCGTTCCCCCCTTTCCTGAGCTGCCAGGCTGCCTGCTCGGATAACGGTCTGGTATGGATTTTGGGGGGGACCCCATGCCCTTTTTTTTTTTGGCGTGGGGTTTTCCCCTTAAAATCGATACCATTCCTCTTCAAGATCCTCAGCGCACAAGTCGCACTGGAAGTCAGACTTTAGGATCTAACTTGTAGTGGGACTTCTATTCAAATCAATGGGCTCTCATAAGGAACCATTGATTTTGAATAGAGGCAGAGAAGCGCCGCTAAAAGCTAGCGTGACTAACTGCTGCTTTTTCCTGTCATTGGTAGTGGCTTTACAGCAAATTTTTTCTAAAGCCCTGTGTGCATGAGCCCTAATGATCCTGGCAGTAAATTATAGGCTTTCACTTCTAAAATACTGCATGACTTCATAAAATAGTATTTTAGCAGTGTTATTTAGTGAATGCGCTATTCCCTAAATTATTTAGTGCAGTATATTACTGCATACTCGGATGCGCTTTGTGAATGGAGTCCGGTGTTCCCTATATAAGAAGACCAGGGCCGGTACAAGGCAGGGGCGGAAGGAACACGTGCCCTGGGCGCTACCATTTGCTATAGGAGGGGGGCATAGCTTGCACTATGCACCCACCTCACCCCTGCACTCTGCACATAGTGCACCCCTCAATGCTAGTGCAGTTTGGCCACACCCGCAATTTGCACTGAGAGGTTATGATGTGTAGTAACCTCTAGCAACTAATCAGTGAGCAATAATGATATGCAGTAACCTCTAGAATCCAATTAGTGAACAGTAATGATGATCTGTAACCTCTAGCAACTAAACTGTGAGCTGTAATGATGTGTTGTAATCTCTGGCAGCCAATCACAATCACTGCCTGATCTGCTGCATTTTGAGTCTAGCTGGGGTGGGGGGCAATAAAAATCTTTGCCCAGGGTCCAATCAATATTAAAGACGGCCCTGGCTGTATGACAGGTGGGAGTATATGTAATGCAGCATTGACAGGGGTCGGCAAGGTGTCCCCACACGAACACTGGTCTGTGTGCAGTCCTTGCAATGTCCACTGCCGCCACTGACTTCTTTTACATTTTTTATAAGGCTTCTTTCACACTGGGGTGGCGGGTCCATTAGTGGTAAAGCGCCGCCAGTTTTAGCGGCGCTTTACCACTATTTAAGCGGTACTTTTTGGCCGCTAACAGGGAACTTTTAACCCCCAAGGAGGGGTTAAAAGCGCCCATGTTGCTATCCGGAGGTGGTTGAGGGGAGGTTAATTACAATGGTATTTAATTTCTGTAATATACAGAGGGGGGTTAATGTGTTGCCACATTGGTGACTGATGCATTAGTGACCAGTGGCAGTTAATTAATCCCTTTGTGCTGCATTGGTGGCACCAGTGTTAGTGTTAATGCATCTGTGACCAATGGCAATACATTAACCACTTAAAGACTGCCGCACGCACTTATACGTCGACAGAATGGCATGGACAGGCAGATGGGCGTACAGGTACGTCCCCTTTAATTTGCCGACGTGTGGTCGGGGGGGCGCAGTTTGCCATCTTCGCCCTGGGCACCAAATAGCCTTGTCCCAGCACTGAAGAAGACATCAGGGTTGACAAATTGCTGTGCAGTTCCACTCTGCAAGTGCAGTTGCTCCAGAGCTTAGTAAATAAGCAGAAGCTCTGCTGACTTCCATCATCTAATCATGTGCAAGCAAAAATGCAGTTTTTTTATTTTCCTTGCATGTGATTGGGTATTCTTTGCAGTAACTGAAGCTTTACTTCATTTACTAAGCTTTGGAGCAAAGTACACAGTCTATTTGCCTTTAGGAAATCAACCCCATTGTGTCTAAATCTTTATCTAGTGGATAAGGAAGTAAGTTTCCATGTAATTGGAGGGAAAGGCATTAGGGGCACAGCCGCACAGACATTCCATGTCAGGTTTTTCTTTTATTTTCAGATTTTTTCCTAAATGATTTTATCGTAATAACCAACGTTTCCTAGACTTAGCAAAATTGCTGCTACATAATATTTGTGTTTTTTTAATATCTACTTACAGACAGTGAATAGCTTGTACCATGTTGTCTCCTGAGGAAGTGTCACAGACTGTAAGACGTCTGAGAGATAAATTAGTAGAAATATTTGAAGAGGATGTGGATGGATTGTGTGATGAGCTGGACTCCCTCCATCTCCTATCTCTGGAGGAATACATGGATCTCCAGTATGATGAGGATTCCAGTGTGAGAACGGGAAAGATGATCGATATTATTCTTCAGAAGGGGGAATCAGCCTCAGAGAAGCTCCTAGATCATCTCAATAATATGATTCCCAGGTTCCCGGCGTTGTCTACTTTATCTCAGCACCTTCTAGAAGGTGAGTCTATTTCTTTATTCATTTATGGTCACCACAACACAAATATCCTATTTAAACCTTATAAGGATGAACATTTCATGTATGGATCAAATTTTTTTGGATTTCTTTAAAATGCCCTACTCTTTATTTTTACCCTAGAAACACATGGAGGGGGAGATTTGCTGGCAACATTTCTGGCAACCAAGGATGCATCTCTAGCCTCATTTAGCTGCCAGCTGGGAGATCACCCGGCCAACAACCTGAATGTAAACAAAGTGGTCAGAGATACATCATTACCCAACCATGTACATGGCCATATTTGGTCAATGATGGGAATTTCTTGGACAGCACCCGAATGTGACCAAAGGGGCTAGGGATGCTGACTGACATCATTACACAAATATGGCAATGACCATATCTGGTCAATGATGGGAATCTCCCCTGGCTAGAAGCTAAATGGGACCCAGTCTCACAGAGTTCCTCATCATGTCCACCTCCCTTGTAATTTATAGCGAACAGCAGTGGTCGCATTCCATAGCTGCTATTGGGCTGTGTAATGGCTAAGGATTCTACCCACTGCTGCCCTCTGTCAATCACAAGGGAGGTAGACCTGATTGGTAGCATATCTCTCAGCATCCCCATCAGGCTCTGCCCAATCAACAGCTCAACTGTTCATGTCATACAAACAGCGCACCTGTTTGTATGACATGAAAAGTGGCAGGCCAGAAAGCAACCCTGAGCCGGTGTTACTGAGCTGCACTGAGGTTAAAGTGTACACTATGTATTTTGCAAACACTGTCATTCTCCATGCAGAGGGGGAAAGAATTCTTAAGAATGTCATAGACACTATAAATTCCAGGTGCAAATGTTACTAAGCAAGTTCTAAAAGTATGGGTATCACAAAGGATAAACTTCAGCAAAATGCTCCTCGATTTGTTAAGTTGCTTCTTTTCTTTTGCTTTGAAATGATTCCTTACATTGGGGGTTAGTGATCAGTGATGAAGTGTTTTTTATGTTTGTGCTCAGAGGGGAAATGACTGCTTACATTGTGTCATGCTTACCCCTACAAAGGTGGTCAGACACTATAGCTATGTGCTGTGTTCTTCACCTTTTGGCAATTCTAGCAGGGAAGCAGAGAAGAGGAATACCTTTACCGAGCCTGGTGTAGAGTATCCAGCCAACGAGAAGCCTCGAGAGGTGAAGTATCGAGCAGATTCGCCATCCACTACCCTCAGGCGGGCCGGGAACAACATACTATATTTCAGGCCCTTGGTACAAAGTTGCGCCTTGACGTGGTCGAAGGTCCGGCGGAGCCTTTGAGTGTCGACGGAATAGTCCGGGAACAGCATAACCTTGGCGTTTTCGTATCTCAATTCCGGTACCTTGCATGCCTCTCGTAGGGTCAGTTCTCTATCTCGAAAATTCAGAAGCCGGAAGATAAAGGTGCGGAGGGGGCTCCCGGAGGCCCTCTCACTGGTGGCATTCTATGCGCTCTCTCCACCGCAAAGTGTGGAGAGAATTGGGTCTGTGGGAGCAGAGTGCGTAGCAGATGCTCAGTAAAGGCCGTAGGATCGTGGCCTTCCGCGCCCTCCGGCAGTCCTATCAACCTCAGGTTGTTCCTGCGGCTACGGTTCTCACTGTCCTCCGCTCTCGACTCCAGGGCCTTCACCTTCACCTGTAATGTGCGAATGGAGGCATGATGATCCCGGATGGCATCTTCGGTATCCCCCACGCGCCTCTCGGCTTCCTTCATTCGGCATTCTTCCGCATTTTGTCCAGGTCTCTGTGCATCAGCCCGAAATCCATTTGTAGGGTGTCTATTTTGGCCGTCAGAGTGTTCTGGCAGCCGGAGATAGCTGTCATAAGGGCCTGGAAACGATCTTCCTCCGATCCAGGGTCGGCCAGGGCAGTTTGGGACGCCATGTGCGTGCGGCCTACTGGGCCCGCCAGACCCCGCGGTTGCAGTTGCTGAGGTGCTTTAGGTGTGTGACTTTTCTTCCAGGCACCTGACCGTCCTCTTCTCATGCCCTAGGGCCACAGGCTCTGGTTGGGGTGAAAATGCGATGGTATAGCCTGTTATATACGGATATATTAAGCAGGTAGGAGCAGAGCTCTGCTCAGACACGTGCGCTCAGGTCTCCAGATTGGCCACGCCCCCGTGTTCTTCACCTTTAGCAGCCCCCTTTCCCATAAGGCAAGGAGGTCTACTGGTACTCGGTTGCCTCCAGGACATAAACACAATGATATAGTGCCTGACTATCATGCCAGGGCAGGCACAAACTGAGGAAAGCAAACAGGTACTTGCGGTTGGTAGACAGGCAGAGTGGTTCAATGACAGTCCAGGTACAAGGCAGGCAAGGTTCAGAATAGTCGGGGTCAAGCCATAGTCAAAAGGCAGGCAGAGTTCAGAGAATTGTCGATATCTGATCCGTAGTCGTCAACAAGGGAATCCAATTTAACAGAGCAGGGCAGACAAACAGGGAGCCTGGAACACCCATTACACACGCTATCACAAGCATGAGACTGCAGGCTTGGATGGCTTAAATCAGGTTTGGTCGCCACCCAGAGACTGGCCACATCAATCACCTTGCAGGTGGAAAGACAGACAAAGAGAATGCCACAGCCAAAAACCAGGATGCTGGAACCAGAAGCTCCTGACACATTGCTGGCCAGTGATGAAGCACCCCTCACTAGAGAAGTGCTTCCTTACCTTGGTGTCCAATGGAAAAGTACCTCCTTATGTTGGTGCGCAGTGGTGAAGTTCCACCTTGCATTGTTGACCAGATGAGCGGTGGCCCCCTACATTGGTGGTCAGTGGGTAGTTTTTCCTTACGTTGCTGCCAGTTTAATGGTTCATTAAACTAAATTAAATAATTTTTATTATTATTATTTTATTACATATTAAATCAATTAGCAGGACCATAGTCAAGTAGTGCATTTATTGTTTTGAAATGCAGCCTCTCTTACCCTCATTTAGCTATAAATACTCCCAGGCACCAACTTCCAGCAACCAAACTATTCATACATCAGACATAAGTGCTGCTTAAAAAAACAGGAATCAACCTTACCTTCAGCAAGGTTGAGGAAATACCCAGCTTTTCCATCACTGCAGATGCATGCCTCAATATTGCTTCAAAGACTGCTAAAAAAAAAAAAATGTTTTGCTCATGTATTTATATCCTTTTCGCATTGGTTAGTGTTTTAAAACTACACTATATTGTCAAAAGTATTGGGACACTACCCTTTGCAGCTATAACAGCTTCAACTCTTTTGGGAAGGCTGTCCACAAGGTTAGGAGTGTGTCTATGGGAATGTTTGACCATTCTTCCAGAAGCCCATTTGCGAGGTCAGGCACTGATGTTGGATGTGAAGGCCTGGCTCGCAGTCAGGGGCGTAACTAGAAATCATAGGGCCCCATAGCAAAATGTTGTATGGGCCCCCGCCCCCTGCAAATAGCCCCCCACGAAAAAAATGAACTAATGCCACTGAACAACAGATTTCCACACTCATGTGGCACAGTACCCAGGCAACAGCTTATATTAATTTTGAACAACAAAGTATGCAGTATACTGTATGCAGCCCCTGAAGGACACACATTGCTGATCTCCATGCCTTCTAACCAATTTATGTTCTGTTATATAAAATTAAATAGTTCAACTCACCATAATGCAGAATCAGTGGGAGCCCAGAGCGTGTGCCACTTGCCACCATCGCCGGCCACCAGATGCAGATTGTCAATTGTCACACGTTGCAGAATGTCACCTGCCACACATAATGGATTGTCACTTGCCATGTCACCTGCCACACATTACTGATGATCACTTGCCATGTCCCGGGTTGTCACTTGCCACGTCACTTGCCACACATTACAAATTGTCACTTGCCATGTCACGGATTTTCACTTGCCACGTCACCTGCCACACATTACGGATTGTCACTTGCCATGTCCTGGGTTGTCACTTGCCACGTCACCTGCCACACATTATGGATTGTCACTTGCCACGTCCTGGATCGTCACTTGCCACACATTAAGGATTGTCACTTGCCACATCACCTGCCACATGTTGCGGATTGTCCACTTGCCACGTTGCCTGCCACCAGATGCAGATTGTCACTTGTCACATGTTGCGGAATGTCACCTGCCACATGTTGCGGATTGTCCACTTACCACATCACGGATTGTCACTTGCCACGTCACCTGCCACACATTATGGATTGTCACTTGCCACGTCCCGGGTTGTCACTTGCCCCGTCACCTGCCACATTACAGATTGTCATGTCACGGATTGTCACTTGCCACGTCGCCTGCCACACATTACGGGTTGTTACTTGCTACGTCGCCTGCCACACAGTACGGGTTGTCACTTGCCACGTCACCTGCCACACATTACGGGTTGTCACTTGCCACGTCGCCTGCCACACATTACGGGTTGTCACTTGCCACTTCGCCTGCCACACATTATGGGTTGTCACTTGCCACGTCGCCTGCCACACATTAGGGGTTGTCACTTGCCACGTCACCTGCCACACATTACGGGTTGTCACTTGCCAGGTCGCCTGCCCCACATTACGGGTTGTCACTTGCCATGTCGCCTGCCACACACTACGGGTTGTCACTTGCCACGTTGCCTGCCACACATTACGGGTTGTCACTTGCCACATCACCTGCCACACATTACGGGTTGTCACTTGCCACGTCGCCTGCCACACATTACGGGTTGTCACTTGCCACGTCGCCTGCCACACATTACGGGTTGTCACTTGCCACGTCGCCTGCCACACATTATGGGTTGTCACCTGCCACACCGTTTACGGATTGTCACTTGCAGCAGGTTAGCAGTCAGGCAGCAGAGAGATAATGTCATCTCTCTGCTTCCCGGCTGACTGCACAGTGAAGGGGGAACTTCACTGCAGGGATGCAGGGCGGGCACCAGGCGGTGAGAGATGATGTCATCTCTCTGCTCCCCCCGCCCCAGATCCCTGATTGGCCAGACCACTCACGTCCACGGACCTGCCCGCTCTCACCCGCGGAGCCACCCGCGGACCCGCCGGAGCCACCCGTGTTGCCGCCCGCGGACCCCCGGAGCCACCCGCGGGCCCGCCGTAGCCACCCGCGGGCCCGCGGTGCCGCCCGCGGACCCCCGGAGCCACCCGCGGACCCCCGGAGCCACCCGCGGCACCTGTCCTCAAGGGCCCCACTGGGCTGCGGGCCCCATAGCGGCTGTATGTGCCGCTATGGCGGTAGTTCCACCACTGCTCGCAGTCTCAGCACTAATTCATCCCAAAGGTGTTCTATTGGGTTGAGGTCAGGACTTTGTGCAGGCCAGTTAAGTTCCTCCACCGCAGACTCGCTCATCCATGTCTTTATGGACCTTGCTTTGTACACTGGTGTGCAGTCATGTTGGAACAGGAAGAGGCCATCCCCAAACTGTTATCACAAAGTTGGAGCATGAAATTGTCCAAAATGTCTTGGTATGCTGACACCTTAAGAGTTACCTTCACTGGAACTAAGGGGTAAAGCCCAACCCCTAATAAACAACTTCATACCATTACCCCCCCCCCCCCTCAAATGAATTGGACCAGTGTACAAAGCAACATGAGCGAGTTTGTGTGGAAGAACTTGACTGGCCTGCACAGAGTGCTGAAAAAAGTAAGGATGACAGTCTGGGAGATGACATCTTCATAAGTCAGCACAGGGCAAATCACGGCGCCTGTCGGCATGTAGGAGGACGGGAGGACGTGAGGACGCATGCCGTCCCACAGAGGGAGGGGCCTGGCCTCATAACCAGAGGAGCGCACGAGACGGAGCTGAGGGGGAAGTATGCCGAGTGGGAGTTGGCGAAATCCCTGTTCATGAAGCCCAGCACGAGAGCATTAGAGCGGCCCACGGCGAATCCCAGCGTCTGAAGAAACAGCTGACTCAAGGAGAGAGGAACAGGCGAGGACGGATAGAGCGCCGGCCACCCGTCCCACACACACCTCCAGCGATCCAGCGATCCCCCTCCTGAGATACAAAGCTCAGCTTCGGCAGAAAAGTAAGGATGCACCCGCTCCTCACCTCATGAGGTAAGATAAAGGCAAGCCCTGCACTGAAGAGAGCAGTTCATGCTGAGCCCACACGAATTGACATGATTGCCCTGGATGGGGTAAGTGATCTTTCTATGGTATGGTGATATTTTTCAAAAGAGAAAAGAAACTATCTCTAAAGAGGAAAATGGTAGCGATTTGAATGAAAACCAAAGAGGAGTAGAGTAAGGTGATAACTGTGAACCCTGTGAAAATACCTAAATACCGGATTGTAGAAAGAATTACAGGACTGCATGATCTGTTAATGACTAAAGCACTGAAAAGGACCGTGAGACTGGATGCTTAGCCTGTGAGATATTGGTGTGGTGTGGTTCGGTGTGGGTCAAATAAATAAATAAATAAATAAACAAATCAGTGTACTTGGAAACTGTGCCTAGAAAGTGAGGAGGAGGAAGAAACATACCCCCCCTCCCCGAAATACCGTGGTGAATACCCTCGTTTATACCCTTGTTCATAGAGGATCATAGAGTCCAAGGGATTTTCCTCCTTTTTTTTTTTAGGGAGTAGAGACCAGGGAGAGAACACTGGGAAGCCTCTGGGGAAGAAAGGGGAAGGATAAAAGGGGGAAAAAAGAAAATCCGTGCGCTAATACGTAACAAAGGTTTGGAGGAAGAAGAAGATATAAAGACATTTATGAAACGATAAGGAGGAATCTGGTTTTCTACTCTCCATACTTTGTTATAGTATTGGGAAAACATTTAGGGTCTTTGAACCCGGCAACAACATAACGTTTGAAAGATCCTTCTGTCACTGTGGGGTTTTATTTTTTCTATTTTATTTTTTTTCTCTTCCTAGATTGGGTGGGACAATATAAATCATTAGGAGGAGGTAGGAAGTGACCTAATAATTTTAATGAGCCAAGACTATAGGTTTCAAGAGATTACAAACTGGGGAAACGCAAGATTACAGAAAAAAAAAATCAGAATGAAAGGTAAGGTAACTAAGGCAGGAGAACCTAAAACACCTAAAGAAAAAGCAAATACAAGCACAATAAAGCAATATATGGTCAAAGGGGCAAGTCCTAAAAGCCCAGCAGCAGAAAAGCAGCAAGCGCCAAAACAGGATAAAAAGAAAGAACTGAATAAGAAGAAAAGCGAAAACCCCAAGATATCTAGAGAAGACACCATCGCGGAAAGCAAGACAGAAATGTTTGAAATGCTTGCGAGAATGGAAACCTCAATTAAAGGGGAAATAATGGCGCTTAGAACAGATCTTGGTCAGTTGCTATCCCGAGTGGAGGAAGTCGAGAATAAAACAGACAATCAGGTACAGGAACTGGTTGAATTGAAAGAACAACTTAAAACGACAAAGATAAATCAGAGGAGAATCCTCTATAAATTAGAGGAGCAGGAAAATCAAAGTAGAAGACAGAATTCGCAAATTCGTGCCCTCCCAGAAGAAAACGGGGAAGATTTGAGGAAAATAATAAATTATATATTTAACCCATTATTGAATAAAAAACCTGAGGATAACTTGAGTATAGATAGAATACATCGGGTTAGAAAACCTCAACATATAGCAGTAGACCGCCCTAGAGATATTTTGGTCAGATTTCAGAATTATGAAGAAAAAGCGGAAATATGGAAAAATTTAAGAGGAAAACCCCCATTAAAATGTAGGGGAGAGGAGTTACAAATTTACATGGATCTTGCTCCGGAAACATTGGCTAGGAGGCGTCTCCTTAAACCGCTTCTCGAACAAATGCGAATAGAAAACCTAAAATATAACTGAGGGTTTCCGGCATGTCTAATAGGATATAAATAGGGGAGATCGGCAAAATTAAGGTTCCCAGAAGAGTTACCAGAATTCTGTAAGAAGTTGATCTACAAGAAATAGAGATTCCAGAATGGACAGAAAAGGAAAGTCTGAAATAGAGGGAGAAGTCTGACTGACCCAATCGGGGGGGGGGGGGGGTTTATGATTGTGAGACAATGTGGGGGCTGGAACCAGCTACTGTAAGGGGAGGGTACAAAGCCGGGGTACAACATTGAGGGGAGAATGGGGGAGGGAGTGGTGGGGGGAAGGGAGTGCGGGGTTGAGAGAAGCCGAGTCCGTGGGTCCGTTTCGGCGCCTGCCCCATTCTAGGAGAGGGAGGCGCGGAAGGGGAGCGGGGTTAGAGCACCACCTCTGAGAAGGAAGATCAAAAGCGGAAATGAAATTCGGATCCGCCAGAGATCTAGAGGTCAGTATTGGCCGAGAAGGGGGTGGGAGGGGGGAGGAGATAGGGGGAAGGGAGGGGGAGATGGGGGGAAGGGAGGGGGGTTGGGAAGTGGGAGGGAGTGGAAAAGGGGGAAGGGATACCTCTCTGTCAAACGTAAAAATTAACAATAAGGTTTAATAATTACGTTTTTGACATATAATGTACATGGATTAAATGTACCTGCCAAGCGACATAAAATACTAAGAGAACTAAAATATTACCAAGCAGACATAGTATTCCTCCAGGAGACCCACCTTTTTCAAGGTACAAATATAAAGCTTTATTCTAGGGAGCATCCGACATGGTTTTATGCAGACTCAACCACTAAGAAGGCTAAGGGAGTGGCTATTGGGTTTGCAGATGGAATACGGTTTAAACTGGAGGAAAGACTGATGGACCCGAAGGGTAGATACCTTTTTTAAGAGGATATATTGGAGAAACGGAATGTACCTTGGGGAATGTATATGCCCCCAACAGGAACTCTATAGCCTACTTAAAAAGAATAATGGGGATCCTCGCCCAGTTTAGGAGAGGGATGGTTATATTAGCAGGAGATTTACATTTTTGTATGGACCCACAAGTGGATAGTACGTCCCGTGTGCAGGGGACGGGAGGTGTATCTCTAAGAACAATGAAACAGAAAATGCATCAAAATCAATTACTGGATGTGTGGAGAATTATGCATCCTAAAACACGGGATTACACATTCTTCTCTCCTGTGCACGGGACGTACACACGTATTGACTATTTCCTAGTTGATCATAATACCTTGACCAGGGTGTCAGATTCGGATATAGGTATCACTACCCTATCTGATCATTCCCCTGTGACGATGATAATGGAAATAATGGCAATGCAGAAACCACTCTATAATTGGCGATTAAATGAGGCACTCCTAATGGAAAAAAAGATATTGAAAGGGTGCGAGAGGAGTTAGAAATCTTCTTTAAAATCAATGATACAAATGATATTTCAGACGCCACATTATGGGAGACACACAAAGTATATATCGGGGGTATTTTTATTTCAATGGGGACTGGAAAAAAAAAGGAGAGATTCAGGAAAATTAGGAGGGGCAAGATCAAGAAACATTTCACTTACTCATAATAAAAAGGAAAGAATTAAAAGACTTGATGACACAAGATACAAAAAGGGTCTTCAATAGAATACTGAAGGACAAATATCTCTGGGGAAATAAAATCGGGAAACATTTAGATAGGAGGTTACAGAAGGAAAAATCTAGGAATTATATAGAAAAAATTCAAAATAAACATGGAGGAATAGTCTATAAAACAAAAGAGATTGCTGAAGTATTCCGGAATTATTATAAGACACTGTATGATGCTGAAAAGGGTAAAACAGATAAAAATAAAGTAAACAAAATAAAACAGTTTTTAGAAAGAGCAGGAACCCCCCAAATATCATTAAATGATAGAGAAGACCTAGAAAGGTCTATTACTGAAGATGAAATAAATAAGGCCATACTGGAAACATCGACGGGTAAAAGCCCTGGACCGGATGGTTTCTCGATCCTTTATGTGAAGAAATTCGGGAGGTTTTGGTGCCCAGGCTCTGCAGTTATATGAACGGCTTGGGAATGGACTATGGGTTGGGTAGGGAGGCACAAAGAGCTTTGATAACGGTAATTTTAAAAGAAGGAAAAGACGGCTTGTTCAAGCTATAGACCAATATCTTTGTTAAACTTTGATACAAAGCTCTATGCAAAGGTCCTCGCCAATAGACTAAAAGAACAAATGAAAGTGCTGGTCCATCCGGACCAGGTGGGATTTATACCTGGTAGGGAGGGACGAGATAACGGTGTGAGAACGTTACTCCTTCTCCAGGAAATAAAAACAAGTGGGTCCCCAGGTCTATTCCTGTCAATCGATGCTGAGAAAGCATTTGACAGGGTAGACTGGGGGCTCATGATAAAAACACTGGAACATATGGGCCTGGGCACCAAGATGATCCAAAGGATTAGAGTCTTGTATGAGCAACCGACGGCGGTAATAAAGATTAATGGAGATTGTTCAGCTCCATTCACAATGAGGAATGGGACAAGGCAGGGGTGCCCTCTGTCCCCATTGCTCTTTGTGCTCTCTATTGAACCTTTATTGGCGACAATTAGGTCAAATGAAGATATAAAGGGAATTCAGGTTGGAGATATAGAGCATAAAATCACGGCTTTCGCTGATGATTTATTATTTTATATATCTGAACCCAAGACAACAATGCCAAAATTGCTCAATATTCTAAAACAATACGGATATATATCAAATTTTAAAATAAATTTGAATAAATCAGAGGTATTGAATATAAACTTGGACAAGCATGAGGCGCAAGGAATACAAAAGGATTTCCAGTTCCCCTGAAAAAAGGAGGGATTAAAATATCTAGGCGTCAAATTAGCAAATTCTATCGAGAAAATATTCAGAGACAATTATATCCCCCTTTTAGATGAGATTAAAAGCTAAATATTTTTTTTTAAATTTAGATCTTTATCTTGGATTTGGCGAATTAATACAGTTAAAATGGTTCTATTACCAAAAATCACGTATAAGTTCCAAATGTTGCCTATTGCCCTTCCAGATTATTATTTCCAAACTTTAAAAGCAATTATAAGGAGATTTATATGGCAAAATAAAAAACCTAGGATCTCACTTATGATATTGAAGCAAGGTAAAAAAAAACAGGGAGGCCTAGGGATACCGGATTTAAAAAAGTATTATTACGCGGTTGTCTTGTCAAGAGTCACAGAATGGGCACGGGAGAAAAGTGAAAAACAATGGGTGAACATAGAGAACAACACGTGTGGAGTAAAGTTAAGAGTAGTGATGTGGAATCCCCCACAATTTAGGGGGTTGGGAGAAAATACACATAAAATAACAAAACATGCACTTAAAATTTGGGATTTAGCAGATAAACATTATAAATGGAAGTATAACTCACCCTTGATTTTTTTGCAGGATAGTGATTATTTTCCTCCAGGAAAAGAGGAACGTGGGAGGGCAATGGGTAGGGGAAAATACACAACTAAGAGATATTATGGACACAGGGAGAATTAAAACACTTTTAGAAATACAGCAAAATATGCCACAAATAAAAATAAATGAATGGCGCTACTTGCAGCTGAAACGTTTTGTGGAAAAACTACCTCAACCTATTAGAACAATAGAGAAATTTACAGCACTAGAAAAAATATGTGCGGGAACAGGAGTTAAAAAAGATTTATCCCGGATTTATAAAGCTTTTCTAGCAGAAGAAGAACAGGTTCACCGCCATTCTTTAAAAAATGGGGTAAGGAATTAGAATCACATAATTATAAACACAAGGTAAAAATTTTTTTGAAATTAACACATAATTCAGCAATAGACACCAGAACCGCGGAAATGAACTACAAGTGTCTTTCAAGATGGTATATAACCCCTGATAAAATGAGTAAATACCAGTCAGATAAGTCTCAGCAATGTTGGAGAGGATGTAAGAAATTGGGAACAATGGCCCACCTTTGGTGGGACTGTCCGAAAATTGATGCGTATTGGAAGGACATTGTGGACCTCATAAATGAAATTAACGTAGGCAATATAGTAAAAGATCCATGGATATGTTTGTTTCATGGAACAGAAGAACTAATAAAACAATATAATAAAACATTAATCCCCTATATGCTGAATGCAGCAAAGGGACTAATCCCAAAAAGGTGGCAGGAAGAAAAAGGCCCTACGAAAGCAGAATGGGTTTGGGCGATGGAAGAAATATATCATTTAGAGAAATTGAGATTCAATGGAGAAGAGAGAAAGGAGGGAATAATGGATAAATGGAAATGCTGGCAGGAATTTAAGAAGACATGGAGATATGTTCAGGGCTTTTTTTTTCAGAAAACTCAACCATGCCCACCACACTCACATACCTGCCAAATGGCATCAAATAGTAGCTCTTCCCTATGCATACAAACCCCTCCCTCCACTGCCCTCATTTTTGTCCCCCCTCCTTAAAAGCACCACCATCTGTCATATGTCTTACCTTTGTTGCAATATTAAGCTGAAGCACCTATCCGGCTGTAGTACCTTCCAGCATACTATACTATACTACAGTCACTTGCAAGGGAGATTATGCAGTAGGAGCATCAACAACTGGTCACCAGGGAAAAAATGGAGACCACAGAGGGTGCAGCCTACCACGCACCCTCTCCTGCCCATGACTGCACTGAACCCTGGGCACCTGTTCTGTATCTCCCTTGTCCCTGTCCGGCACTCAGTGGGATCTGCGCAGGAGATCTGACCTGTGGGAGCTACTGGGAGATAAGCCATCACTTGTAAACGCAGAAGCTGGACTTCAGTGTTACCAAGTGATAGTGGTGAGCAGGGAGCAGAAGACCTGAGCCAGAGGTGGTGGAACTGAGTTCCCCCTAGTTCCTGCTGAAAAGAAAAAAGCCCTGAGTATCTGTGAGTGGCAAGCCAGGGACCCAGGGGTGATTGGAAGAGCTTAGGGGATCCAGTGGCAGTGGATCAGTAAGTCTAGTGAAAGACTGGGGGCTCAGTGGAAGTGAAGTTCTACAATAGGAGATTGTAGAAGAAGTGAAAGAGTTCATTGAAACCTTTGTTAGAAACTGTTCTAACTGTTGCCATAGGAGACAGCGTTCCTACTCATGCAGATGTGATGTCTGGCTGGATACCTTTCCCTGCATGGCTGTCTGCCTATAGAAGTCTCAGAGTCTGCTAATTAACATTGCATCTACATAAGGGTATCCTGGCCCTAACCCTCTCTCCTACAGTTCTGTTTAACCACTTCAATACCGGGCACTTAAACACCTTCCTGCCCAGACCAATTTTCAGCTTTCAGCGCTGTCGCACTTTGAATGACAATTGCGCGGTCATGCTACACTGTACCCAAATGACATTTTTATCATTTTTTTCCCACAAATAGAGCTTTCTTTTGGTGGTATTTGATCACCTCTACGGTTTTTATTTTTTGCTAAACAAATAAAAAAAGACCGAAAATTTTGAAAAAAATATGTTTTTTTTTGTTTCAGTTTCAAAACTTTATAAATAAGTACGTTTTCTCCTTCACTGATGGGCACTGATGGGGCTGCACTGATATGTGGCACTGATAGGCGGCACTGATGGGCACTTATAAATAATTATTTTTTTTGTTTCAGTTTCAAAACCTTGTAAATAAGTAAGTTTTCTCCTTCACTGATGGGCACTGTTGGGGCTGCACTGATGGGCACTGATAAGGCGGCACTGATGGGCACCGATGAGGTGGCACCGATGAGGTGGCACTGATATGTGGCTCTGAAAGGCGGCACTGATGGGCACTGATAGGCGGCACTGATGGGCGACACTGATGGGCACTGATAGGTAGCACAAATTGGCACTGATAGCTGGTACGGATGGGCATGGATAGGCGGCATGGATGGGCAAGGATAGGCGGCACGGATGGGCATGGATAGGCGGCACAGATGAGCATGGATGGGCACTGATAGGCGGCATGGATGGGCACTGATAGGCGGCATGGATGGGCACTGATAGGTGGCAGGGATGGACAGCTTTGTATTTTTTGTTTGGTTCTTATGGATGCCAATCAGTGCCAAACAATAATGCATGCCAATCAGTGATACCCATTGTGGGCACTGATTGGCATCCATTGTGGGCACTGTGTGTCATCCCTAAAGGTCTAGGGTGGCATACCTTGTGCTGGGCATCCCTGGTGGTCTGGTGGCGTCCCTGGTGGACCAGTGTGGGCATCCTTGGGGGGGGGGGGCTGCACTAATAATCGATCAGCACAGACCCCCCCTGTCAGAGGAGCAGCCGATCGGCACTCCTCTACTCACGTCTGTCAGACGCGAGTGAGGAAAAGCCGATCAACGGCTCTTCCTGTTTACACTGTGATCAGCTGTGATTGGACACGGCTGATCACATGGTAAAGAGTCTCCATCGGAGACTCTTTACCAAGATCGTAGTTGCGGGGTGTCAGACCGGGGGCGCGCAGTGGCTCAAAATCCTGAGGACGTCATATGACGTCCAGTCAGGATTTTAAAACCACTTTCCCCACGTCTTTTTCCTATAGGGCGGGCGGCAAGTGGTTAGGAGGCAATAAATCTCTTCGCATCCAAGAAGTGTCTGGCGCCCATCAATCTACTTTGCATTACACCCACCATGCCGTGTAACTGACTCTACACAGAAGGACGTCAGCTGTCCCTAACCCTGGAGGTCACTATTGGGCCGAGAGAGACCCAGGACTTCGCTACACTTGTTATGAATGCCCTAGGTATGAATGACCATTTAACCCTTGTCGTGGTATTTTTTCCCCTCGGAGTTCATCCTTAATAAATCAGGTTCCTGTCTCACCTCTTGTCAAGGAAAACTAGACATGTGCGCAACAAAAAAATTTGTTTATTTTCGTTTCGTTTTTTTCATTTCCGTTGATTCGTAACGATTCGTAAATTCGTACGTCGTCGGTGTTCGTATTCGTAACGATTCGTATTTTCGTTAGAGTTATTTTTTCGTTGATTCGTTTTTCCGTTAGTTTAATTTTCGTTTATTCGAAATTCGGACGCATTTGTATTTATTCGTACATTCGTAACATTCGTACATTCGTAATCGGAGTATAATTCATAATTTTATGTAATGTGTATGCTATTATTACATTTTAAGAGACACAGAAAATTACGAATCGAAAAAAAAAGTTACGAATGTACGAATTTTTTCGTTCAATCCATTCGAAGCACGTTAAGCAGCGCCATTGTAAGGGACACGGAAAATTACCAATTCAACAAAAAAAAAAAAAAGTTACGAATGTACGAATTTTTTCGTTCATTTTGATTTTCGTTGTTCCTGTTTTCGTTTTTCGGATTTTCTTCTTTCGTAGATTTGTTGTTTCTAAAGCCCCATACACACGGTCGGACAATCCGCGGACCAGGTCCGTCGGATCATGTCCGTCGTACTTTGTCCGATGTTGGTTTTGCGTACACACGGTCGGACAAAGTTGTCGGAAAATCCGATCATTCTGAACGTGGTGACGTTTGTTGCCTACGACGGGACTACGTAGAGGCTAGTAGCCAATAGCTTTGGTCTTGTAATGTGATCTGAGCATGCGTAGCACTTTGTCCGGTCGGACAACCGTACAGACGATCGGATTTGGTGTGATCGGACCGGGTTGACGGCAAATCTTTCCAGCAGGAGATAAGACTTTGTCCGTCGGACAAACCGACGAACACTGTCCGATGGTGCATACACACGGTCTGATTTTTCAACAACCTTGTCCGATCGGACAGAATCCATGAAAAAGTCCGACCGTGTGTATGGGGCTTTATTTGTTTTCTTCGGATTTTCGTTGTTTTTCGGATTCGTTCGATTCGAACGATTCGTTAATCGGATTCGTTCTATTCGAACGATTCGTTATTCGTTAAATTTTTTACCGAATCGTTCGTTCATTCGTACGATAACGAATGAACGAAAATAACGAAAGAAAACGAAAAACTAAAAAAAAAAAAAAAAAAACGAATTGCACATGTCTAGGGAAAACCATAATCATTGGGAAATTTCTCAAAGCCCCAAAAAGTTACGACGATCTGGCAAGAGTTCTAATCCTCCCCCACTCCATCCGAAACTAGAAAAAAACATTTTTCTGGCTATACATACATCGAGAAAAGGTAACCGTGCAAAAATAAGCTGAATAAGACATGAATGGAGCTGACTTTGTTTCTACCTGGAGGCCATCAGAGCTGCAAACAATAAATCCCCAGACAGATACTGGAGATGTTAGTTTTAGTTTCATTTCTCAGGAATTGCTCTACATTTCCCCTCCACCCCTCTCTATATATATGAGAACTGAGCTGAGTGGCACCATATACCCAGATCTCCTCTCTCCAGAACAGGACCATGGATGGAAGGTCAGTAGAAAACAATTACAGACAATTCTCTCTTTTCTCCTGGGTTTATCTCCTCCATTTGTCTCTACAGCTCACATATTACATGTATCTCTGTAGATTCCTGATATCTAAATGTACTTTTATAATTCCCAGTGTGGGAAGGTGCAGATATAGTGGGACGTACTGATCCAATCATCCCAATATGCAGTTTAGTACGTCCCAGATATAGTAGAGCCTTTTGTAGCGTATGGGAATATGAAATGGTATTTGAGTGATGTTTGTTTACAGGATAGCCTCGCTATTAACCACTTGCTTACTGGGCACTTAAACCCCCTTCCTGCCCAGACCAATTTTCAGCTTTCGGTGCTCTCACACTTTGAATGACAATTACTCAGTCATGCAACACTGAACCCAAATAAATTTTTTGTCCTTTTTTCCCACAAATAGAGCTTTCTTTTGGTGGTATTTGATCACCTCTGGGTTTTTTATTTTTTGCACTATAAATGAAAAAAGACCGAAAATTTTGAAAAAAAAACGCATTTTTCTTTGTTTCTTTAGCAAATTATTAATTTTTCTTCATAAATTTTGGCCACAATTTATACTGCTACATATCTTTGGTAAAAAAAATAACCCAAATTAGTGGATATTATTTGGTCTTTGTGAAAGTTACAGACTCTACAAACTGTGGTGCGAATTATACAAAATTGATCACATCTGATGTTTCTTGTGACCCGAACAAGCCAGGAGAGTACAAATACCCCCCAAATGACCCCTTTTTTGAAAGTAGACATTCCAAGGTATTTAGTAAGAGGCATGGGGAGCTTTTTGATTTTGTCATTTTTTTCCCACAATTCTTTCCAAAATGAATTATTTTTTTATTTTTTATTTTTTTCCACAAAATTGTCATTGTAATAGGTTATTTCTCTCACATGGAATGTGTATACCACAAATGACACCCCAAAATAAATTCTGCTACTCCTCCTGAGTATTACGATACCACATATGTGGGACTTTTACACAGCCTGGCCACTTAGAGAGGCCCAACATGCAGGGAGCACCATCACGTGTTCTATGAGCGTAAATTACACATCTAACTTGTTGACTACCTATTACACTTTCGAAGGCCCTGGAGCACCAGGACAATGACACGTGACACTGACGTGGCACTGATGACAGGTGGCACTGATACGTGGCACTGATGACACGTGACACTGATGTGGCACTGATGACAGATGGCACTAGTATGGGGCACTGATGACACGTGTGACACTGATGACAGATGGCACTAATACGTGGCACTGATGACACGTGACACTCACAGATGGCACTAATATGTGGCACTGTGACAGATGGCACTTATACGTGGCACTGATATCATGTGGCACTAATATGTGGCACTGATGAGAGATGGCACTAATATGTGGCATTGATGACACGTGACACTGATAACAGATGGCACGTGACACTGACAGGTGGCACTGATGACAGATGGCACTGATACGTGGCACGGATGACAGATGGCACTAATATGTGGCACTGATGACACGTGACACTGATATGGCACTGATGACAGATGGCACTGATGTGGCACTGATGACAGATGGCACTTATACGTGGCACTGGGGACAGGTGGCACTGGCAGATGGCACTGGGGACAGGTGGCACTGATGACAGATGGCACTGGCAGATGGCACTGGGACAGGTGGCACTGGGACAGATGGCAGCGGGCACTGATGGGGACAGATGGCAGCGGACACAGATGGGGACAGATGGCAGAGGACACAGGTGGGGACAGATGGTAGCGGGCACAGATGGGGACAGATGGCAGCGGGCACAGATGGGGACAGATGGCAGCGGACACAGATGGGGACAGATGGCAGTGGACACAGATGGGGACAGATGGCAGCGGGCACAGATGGGGACAGATGGCAGCGGACACAGATGGGGACAGATGGCAGCGGGCACAGATGGGGACAGGTGGCAGCGGGCACAGATGGGGACAGCTGGCAGCGGACACAGATGGGGACAGATGGCAGCGGGCACAGATGTGGACAGATGGCAGCGGGCACAGATGGGGACAGATGGCAGCGGACACAGATGGGGACAGATGGCAGCGGGCACAGATGGGGACAGGTGGCAGCGGGCACAGATGGGGACAGGTGGCAGCGGACACAGATGGGGACAGATGGCAGCGGGCACAGATGGGGACAGATCGCAGCGGACACAGATGGGGACAGATGGCAGCGGGCACAGATGGGGACAGATGGCAGCGGGCACAGATGGGGACAGATGGCAGCGGACACAGATGGGGACAGATGGCAGCGGGCACAGATGGGGACAGGTGGCAGCGGGCACAGATGGGGACAGGTGGCAGCGGACACAGATGGGGACAGATGGCAGTGGGCACAGATGGGGACAGATGGCAGCGGACACAGATGGGGACAGATGGCAGCGGACACAGATGGGGACAGATGGCAGCGGACACAGATGGGGACAGATGGCAGCGGGCACAGATGGGGACAGATCGCAGCGGACACAGATGGGGACAGATGGCAGCGGACACAGATGGGGACAGATGGCAGCGGGCACAGATGGGGACAGGTGGCAGCGGGCACAGATGGGGACAGGTGGCAGCGGACACAGATGGGGACAGGTGGCAGCGGACACAGATGGGGACAGGTGGCAGCGGGCACAGATGGGGACAGATGGCAGCGGACACAGATGGGGACAGATGGCAGCGGACACAGATGGGGACAGATGGCAGCGGACACAGATGGGGACAGATGGCAGCGGGCACAGATGGGGACAGATGGCAGCGGGCACAGATGGGGACAGATGGCAGCGGGGAGAGATCGCACATTTCGTTTTTTTTTTTTTTTTTTTTTTTTACTTACGGCGCTGCAGCCGTTCATCTCTCTCTCCCCACACGCTGTCTGTGTGAGGAGGGAGAGCGGCGCTGACAGATGATCTTATATGTTTTCATATGAGATCATCTCTCATTGAACACGCTGATCTGGCTGTAAACGGCCGCTGTGATTGGCCGTTTACAGCGATCTGTGACCGGCTGTGTCCGACGGACACGACCAGCACAGAACTTCCCCGATGCGCGCTCTCAGGAGCACGTATTAGGGAAGTAAACAGCAGGGAGCGTCCGCGCTGCAGCCGTCTTTCGGCTATAGCGCGGGCGCGAAGAGGTTAAAGCGGTTCTGCACACACTTCATTTAGTAAATCTCTTTGCCTTCCAAATCATGTAAAGAGTACTAAATGGCGTGTTTTTTTTTTTTTTTTTCCACTTACCTTGTAATTGCTGCTCTGTCTCTTCGGCGGTGGGCGGGGCCTGTGCGGCGATCCTCGTCATGCCGCACTGTCTCCTGGGATCTGGTGTCATTGATCCCAGGAGTCAGTGCGGGCATCCGCCGAAATCTCGCAAGATTTACGGGCCTCCTGCCGAAATCTCGCGAGATTTACGGACCTCCTGCCGAAATCTCGCGAGATTTACGAGCCTCCTGCCGAAATCTTGTGAGATTTGGGCGAACGTGAGGCATGCTGGTTCCCATAACGAAAGGAGAACAAGGAAGTAAATGCTTGTGGGTTTTGAATGCCCACAAGCAAAATGACATTGCTGCTGGTATATATTTTAAAAGTTCAGAATTTTAAGAATTACGGACACGGACAACGGACGGACACCAAATATGTGAGTGTATTGTAAGACTAAAAATTATTTTAACATTACAAGAAAAAAAAAAAAATAGTGTGTGCAGAACCGCTTTAACTTGCTAATATAACATAAAGTAATACACCATGATTTATTATAAAGTAAGATATGTTATAATATAATATAATATAATATAATATAATATAATATAATATAATATAGCAACCCTGCAGATCTAATGTACAGTATTCAGACTACAGAGAGATATCAGAATTTCTTATCACTTCTACACATTGCAGACCATTGATGATCTTTATGCTGTTATACATTACACATAAACTATATTGTCAAAAGTATTGGGACACCTGTCTTTACACGCACATGAACTTTAATGGCCTCACAGTCTTAGTCCGTAGGGTTCAATATTGAGTTGGCCCACCCTTTGCAGCTATAACAGCTTCACCTCTTCTGGGAAGGCCATCCACAAGGTTTAGGAGGGTGTCTATGGGAATGTTTGACCATTCTTCCAGAAGCACATTTGTGAGGTCAGGCACGGATGTTGGACAAGAAGGTGTTCTATCGGGTTAAAGGGGTGTTCCGGGAAAAAATTAAAAGCCAGCAGCTACACATACTGCAGTTGCTGGCTTTTAATAAATGGACACTTACCTGTCCTGCAGCCCCTCGATGTCGGCACCGCAGCCGATGTCTCCATCAGCTGTCGGGTGCTGCCGCCGCCATTGCGGGTAAGGTAACCCGGCAGTGTAGCCTTTCGGCATGTGCGAGGCCCCGCTCCTCTTTCCTATTAGCCTGGCGGCCGAGTGAGGAGGAGGAGTGAGCCCCGTGGTGACGTCACGGCCGTATCGCACCGTGGCGTACTTCCGGAAGTGGGAAAGGATACCTGTCCCCACTCCCCCCCCCCCGAAAGGTGCCAATTGTGACACCGGAAGGGGGGAGGAATCCGATGAGCGGAAGTTCCACTTTAGGGTTGAGCTCCGCTTTAAGGACAGGACTCTGTGCAGGTCAGTCAAGCTCCTCCACCCCAAACTCGTTCACCCATGTCTTTATGGACCTTGCTTTGTGCACTTGTTGGAACAGGAAGGGGCCGTCCCCAAACTGTTCCTACAAAGTTGGGAGCATGAAATTGTCCAA
Organism: Lithobates sylvaticus; assembly: GCA_028564925.1. Lineage (NCBI taxonomy): Eukaryota > Metazoa > Chordata > Amphibia > Anura > Ranidae > Lithobates > Lithobates sylvaticus. The sequence goes on along the minus strand of CM053031.1, from coordinate 304,829,387 downwards.
AATGTCTTGGTCTGCCGACGCCTTAAGAGTTCCCTTCAAGGGGCCAAACCCAACCCCTGAAAAACAACCCCCCATCATAATCCCCCCTCCACCAAATGATAAAATGATCCATGTACATCTTCATATTAGGTAATAGTGTGTACCTTGTCATATAGTGGAGGAGAAAGTGATGTTGGAACAGTAAGCTAAATATGGTGACAACCTGCATCTAGTCTAATGCCCCGTACACACGATTGGAAATTCCGCCAGTAAAAGCCTGATGAGAGCTTTTGGTCGGAAATACAGACCGTGTGTACGCTCCAACGGACTTTTGCTGGCGGAATTCCAGCCAGCAAAAGATTGAGAGCAGGTTCACTCGTTTTCGGTCGGAAAAAGTTCTGATCGGAAACTCCGATCGTCTGTACCAATTCCGACGCGCTAAATTCCTACGCATGCTGGGAAACAATTTGACGCATGCTCAGAACCATTGAACTTAATTTTCTCGGCTCCTCGTTGTGTTGTACGTCACTGCTTTCTTGACGGTCGAAAGTCCAGAGAACTTTTATGTGACCGTTTGTATGAGCCGAATTCCGTCGGAAAAACCATCCAAGTTTTTTCCGACGCAAATTCCGCTTGTGTGTACGCGGCATTAAGCTCGGTTCCCACGTTTGCGTTTGATGATTTCTGCAGTGCTTTTTGCTGTGCGTTTTGTGTTTTTGGACATGCGATTTTGCAGCGATTTGCGGAATTGTGTTTGTTATGCTTTTTTTGGCCAATTTGTTGTTGGGCAGATTAAAAAAAATGCAATACGCAATTCGTGGCAAAAGCACACTACATGCTTTTCTGAAGCTTCTCTTTGGTCCATGGAACCAAAAAATCACCGTTTTGAGTTTAAAAAAATTACCTGACCCTTTCCAAGAACGCAGTGGCTGAAAAAGGCATAGAGGTGAACGCATTGCATAGGAAATTATAATAATGCGTTTCTGCAAAAAGCATGAAAAAAACGCATTCATGTGAGCGGAATGTAGGTGAAGTGGGAATTGGTGGGACATTGCTCCTTACATTAGATGAATTGTGCCTATAGTTATCTAGTGGATAAGGAAGCATTATTTATTATGTAATTGGGGCAGCCATTCTCAACCAGGGTTCCTCCAGAGGGTGCCAGGGGTTCCTTGAGCTGTGGCTGGTGAACCACCTTTTTGATGATGCCTACAGAGTTTGAGGTTCAGCGCCACTTAGCAAAGCCAGCAGAATGACACCAAATATCTTTTCAGCTGTCTTTAACCACTTTAAAGTGGAGGGCCACCCTAAAAAAAAAAAAGAGCATTAATATTCTTCAAAAAATGTAAAAAAAAACATTTGAAATTATTATTATTTTTTTTACCTTAACCACTTGCCGCACGCCCTATAGCAAAAGGACGTCGGCAAAGTGGTATCAAAATCCTGACCGAACGTCATATGACGTCCTCAGGTTTTTGAGCCGCTGCGCGCCCCCAGGGGCGCGCATCACGGCGATCGTTGTTGATGTGTGTCAGTCTGACACCCCGCAACTACGATCTTGGTAAAGAGTCTCTGATGGAGACTCTTTACCACCTGATCAGCCGTGTCCAATCACAGCTGATCACAGTGTAAATAGGAAGAGCCGTTGATCGGCTTTTCCCCACTCGCGTCACTCGCGTCACTCGCGTCTGTCACGCGAGTAGAGGAGAGCCGATCGGCTGCTTCTCTGACAGGGGGGTCTGTGCTGATCGATGCTGATGCACAGCCCCCCCCCCCCCCCCGAGGATGCCCACACTGGACCACCAGGGACGCCACCAGACCACCAGGGATGCCCAGCAGCAGGTATGTCACCCTAGACCACCAGGGATGACACACAGTGCCCACAATGGATGCTAATCAGTGCCCACAATGCATGCCAATCAGTGCCCACAATGGGCATCACTGATTGGCATGCATTATTGTTTGGCACTGATTGGCATCCATCAGTACAAAAAAAAAAAAAAACAATGCCGCCTATCCGTGCCACCTATCAGTGCCCATCCATGGCACCTATCAGTGCCCATCCATGCCCATCTGTGCTGCCTATCCATGACCATATGTGCCGCCCATCCATGCCCATCCATGCTGTCTATCCATGCCAATCCATGCCAGCTATCAGTGCCAATTTGTGCCACCTATCAGTGCCCATCCGTGTCGCCCATCAGTGCCACCTATCAGTGCCGCCTATCAGTGCCACATATCAGTGCCCATCAATACCACCTCATCAGTGCCACTTCATTGGTGCCACCTCATCGGTGCCCATCAGTGCCGCCTTATCAGTGCCCGTCAGTGCAGCCCCATCAGTGCCCATCAGTGAAGGAGAAAACTTACTTATTTACAAAGTTTTGAAACTGAAACAAAAAAAAACATATTTTTTTTCAAAATTTTCGGTATTTTTTTATTTGTTTAGCAAAAAATAAAAACTGTAGAGGTGATCAAATACCGTCAGAAGAAAGCTCTATTTGTGGGAAAAAAATGATAAAAATTTAATTTGGGTACAGTGTAGCATGACCGCGCCGTTGTCATTCAAAGTGCGACAACGCCGAAAGCTCAAAATTGGTCTGGGCAGGAAGGTGTTTAAGTGCCCAGTATTGAAGTGGTTAACAGAAATCCCTGTTGCTAGGCAGTCTTCCTAATCTGCCTCCTTCCTACTCCGCAGGGATCTTCGGTCTTCTTCGGTCTTCTCAGCTCCTCCGCGTTGTCTTCTGGGAAATGGGGCGCGCTGTGTTCTGGGAACTGTGTGTTCCCTAACACAGCGCGTCCCATTCACAAAGCGCATGCGTAGTAGGAAACGGCAGTGAAGCCGCAAGGCTCCACTGCCTGTTTCCCTTAGTGAGGATGGCGGCGCTGGGACCGGAGCTCCGAGACACATGTCGGTCTCGGTGGCCGACATCGCGGGCGCCCTGGAAAGGTAAGTGTACTTATTAAAAGTCAACAGCTACTTTTTTTTTTTAGCTGCTGACTTTTAAAAAAAAATTTTTTTCAGATAAAACACCCCTTTAAAGTGGTTGTAAACGCTTACAGACCACTTGGACCTACAGGTAAGCCTAGATTAAGGCTTTCCTGTAGGTCAAAGAAATATCTATTAAACCTACACGGTTTAGGAGATATTTGCCAAAAGACAGGCACCGCTGTCTACGGCGCATGCACCATAGACAGCGGCGCACAGGCGCACTGAGTGCGCCGCTCTCAACGGCAATATGCCGCGAGTGGCAGCTCCCGTGCGCATGCGCACGAGTGATGTCATTGCGGCGCTGTCAAATGACAGCACCGGAGCCGTGAGACCCACCAAGAAGATGGAGGCTCCGTACACAAGGGGACAGCGGTGACTTCGCTGGCTCCTGTGTCAGGTAAGTGACACATAATGGACCACTATGTGATGCAATGCATAGTAGTCCATTATGCTTTACCTTTGCAGGGAAACAAAGAGGAAGTAACACCCATCAGGGTTTACTTCCTCTTTAAGACCAGCCTCGTTTTGGATTTTAGGTGTTTACATGTTTAAAAAAAATTTTTTTGCTAGAAAATTACTTAGAACCCCCAAACATTATATATTGTTTTTTTTTCTAACACCCTAGAGAATAAAATGGCGGTCGTTGCAATACTTTTTTTCACACCGTATTTGCGCAGCGGTCTTATAAGCGCATTTTTTTTGGAAAAAATTAACTTTTTTAAATAAACAAATAAGACAACAGTAAAGTTAGTCCAATTTTTTTTTATACTGTGAAAGATAATGTTACGCCGAGTAAATTGACACCCAACATGTCACGCTTCAAAATTGCGCCCGCTCGTGGAATGGCGTCAAACTTTTACCCTCAAAAATCTCCATAGGCAACGTTTTAAAAAATTCTACAGGTTGCATGTTTTGGGTTACAGAGGAGGCCTAGTGCTAAAATGATTGCTCTCGCTCTACCGATCGCGGCGATACCTCACATGTGTGGTTTGACCACTGTTTTCATATGCGGGCGCTACTCACGTATTCGCGGGGCGCTTTAAAAAAAATGTTTTCTTATTTATTTTACTTGATTTTATTTATTTTTACACAGTTTTAAAAAAAAAAAATTGGGTCACTTTTATTCCTATTACAGGGAATGTAAACATCCCTTGTAATAGAAAAAAGCATGACAGGTCCTCTTAAATATGAGATCTGGGGGTCAAAAACTCCTCACATCTCATATTTGGATTTAAATGCAAAAAAAAAAAAAAATATCATTAAAAAAATGACATTGAAAAAATGTTCCTTTAAGAGGTATGGGCGGAAGTGACGTTTTGACGTCGCTTTCCCCCTCCTATGGTATAGAGACGGGTGGGGGCCATCTTAGCCTCACTCGTCTCTATACCCAGCAGAGGAAAGGACCCGATCGCCTCCGCCGCTACTGACGGCTCCGGTAAGCGGCGGAGGGCGCAGGAGAGCGGCGGGAGGGGTGGGGGCACCTCTCTCGCTGATAACGGTGATCTTGCGGCGAATCCGCCGCTGAGGCTACCATTATCGTAAATACGACCGGCGCGTAAAGAGACGGATACCTCGGTTGTGGCAGCAGCTGCTGCCGTTACCGAGATATCCCTCCTCAAAAAAGGGACGTACATCGTCGTGCGCCGTTCGTAAAGTGGTTAAGGGTGGCATTCTGAGCACCACTTTAAGTGGGACATTCTTCCTATTGGCCACCAGTATAAGAGGCATTGTTCCTATTGACCCCTGATAAATTGGTTTTAGAAGGGGGTTCCTCGAGACCTGAAAATCATTTTTGGGGTTCCTCTAGGGTTAAAAGGTTGAGAAAGGCTGAATTGGGGGGTAAAGGTATTAGGGCATTGACATTTCATTGCAGGTTTTTCTTTTATTTTCTGATTCTTTCTAAATTATTGTATTATAATAACCAACATTTTCTAGACCCCGTACAATTACTGCTACATAAAATTTATGTTTTAGAGTTTTTTTTTTTTAGTTTTTTTTTTGTATTTACTTACAGACATTAAATGGCTTGTACCATGTCGTCTCCTGATGAAGTGTCGTGGACTGTAAGACGTCTGAGAGATAAATTAGTGGAGATATTTGAAGAGGATGTGGATGGATTGTGTGATGAGTTGGACTCCCTCCATCTCTTATCTCTGGAGGAATACATGGATCTCCAGTATGATGAGGATCCCGGGGTGAGAACGGAAAAGATGATCGATATTATACTTCAGAAGGGGGAAGAAGCCTCAAAGAAACTCCTAGATCATCTCAATAATATGACTGTCAGGTTTCCGGCGTTGTCCAAGTTGCCGGAGTTCCTTTATGAAGGTAAGTCATCGCACAGGATAACAAAGCTGCCATTATCTGCATTTTGTAGTATAAAGTAGGGCTGTTACTGATTGAAATTTTCGTGTTCGATTAATCTATTTTTTTTTTAATCGATTAATCAACCAATTTTGATTAATTATAACGCACATACAGATCCAACTACTTTTAGCTGATCTCCTTGCATTGCAACTCTGCATTAGTCAGTGGTAAATGTGGTATACACTATATACAATCACCCGACACTAGTTAGTTTCCACAATCCATGACTTAACTTCACAGTTCACACAAATACGTTTTAAATTCAAACTGTAGCGCTGACGTAAGTCATTTTTTTTTCCACAGTAGCGTGACAATCCCTCCACCTCCGGTCTAACTAATCACTCTCACCTTATGGCATGGACCCCTGTGCAAACAGGTGGTCATGCAAGCGGGTATCAAAAGGGTTAACACGGACCATAAACTTCTCTCACGTCTCCTTAGATCTCAGCAAGGACGCAGGTCATGGGTAGAAAGAAAAGATCTAAGTGCTCACCGCTTAAGTATAAGATTTAATTTTTTGTGTTCAAACACAAACTACTCACATAAAGATGATAAAAACACAGCATGTAAAGCCGACAATCGTTAGTTCCGTAGGGCAGCAGCGGGTGATGTCATGCATAGCTCCTCCCCCGTACACGTTACCTTCAATCAGAACTTTGACGTCAACGGACTCCTCCCCCTTCCCTTCGTTAGCAGATGGAGGCACTTGGGGGAAGGGGGAGGAGTCCGGTGAAGTCGATGTCCATGACGTCACCGGATCTCCGACGGAACTCCCTGAAGACCCGGAATCCGGCGGAGAGGTGAGTACCGATCAAAAAAATGAATCAACTAATCGAGGAATTAAGCTTTAATTTCCACAGCCCTAGAATAAATACATCTCTATTTAAGTTACCAATGTGCTTTGGAAGATGATCTAATTTGGAGCAATAATGGCAGAGTGTAGCAGTGCGCTCTATACTTGGCTCAGCTCAACTTAGTGGTATAGAGAATTCATAGCACAGTGGAGTCATCTCCTACGTCTATGGGTAGCATGAGATATCCTGGATCCATTTTTTCAGTGTAGACTTATTTTATTGAAAGTATCCCAACCTTCACATTTTGAAGATGATTCCCTTACTACCTGGGTTATCAGGGCCGGATCAAGGGTGGTGCTTGGGGGGACTCGCCCCCCCCAGATTTCAGTTGTGCCCCCCCCCCCCCCCCAGCACCAGTGACATCAGATTTAGGAAGTGAAGGGGTTAGGGGGGCACCACACAGCCTTGGCAATGCCATGTCGGCATGGCTGTCTGCCCCTATCTGCTGCACCACATCATTCATTTTGATTGTACAGGGGGCTGACCAGGAGGCACAGTGTCATTTATTTCTATCGTGCCGGTGGCTGGCCTGCCCGCACCATGGAAGGGGATGGCATTGATCCAGGGTGGACATTTAGAAGAGGATGGAAGTCCTGATTTGGTTCAGACCTGCTTCATCCAACCACGACACTACCTGCCTGGAGTTTGCATGTTCTCCCTGTGCCTGCGTGGGTTTCCTCCGGGTACTCCGGTTTCCTCCCACGCTCCAAAAGACATGTTTGTAGGTTAATTGGCTTCTGTCCAAAATTGGCCCTCGTGTATGAATGTGAGTTGGGGACCTTGGATTGTAGGGACCGATGTGAGTGTGCAATGTATGTGTGAAGCGTTGCGTAAAATTGACGGCGCTATATGGGAATAGGATAGGGATAATTGTAGACATGCACCCACACTCACTCAGGTTGAGCTGGATGGACTGGTGTCTTTATTCAACCTTGCTAACTAACTAACTAACCCCCTGCAACCTGTCCACCATGATGGTGCAGATAAAGTGAAGATTGAAAGTTTGGACTCTATTTGTGAAGGGAGGTTGTTGTAAAGAAGGACCCCAATGTGATCGGGGCTGAATGTGACATTATGGGAAACTCGAATATGAAGAGAGGGGCACCCTGATGCAATTGGGGGATGCAGTCTGATGAGGGCACTTGATGTTAGAGGGGAGGACTCTGATGTGAAATTGGACTGTAATGTGAAGGGGTAGGACATTGATGTAAAAAGGGGACCCCCGCATGTGTCATGCAGCCCAACAAATATGGTACAGGACTGAGGTGTCTCATGTTTTTGCATACTTTACAAGGGCCCTCTTACTAGAAAAAGGTTTGAGAAACACTGGCCCAGTAAATAAGCTTTTGTCCCCTTGTAGAGATGGAGGGAACTAATAATCCCTGTTCACTCCTGCACCACTTCTGTACTACCCGGAAGTCATATCATTACTTCCAGGTCGTGAATTATGATACGGAAGTGCTCTGAGAAAACAGGGAATACTGGTTCCCGTCATCACTATCCTACATGTGTGACAGGACCGTCAGTGACTCACACACAACTAGTGCCAGTGGGGGGGGGAGAGCTCAACAGGATAAAACAAAGGTGTGTTGACAGTAGGCATCCCTAATTATTTTTTCTGCACCCCCCCCAGATCATCAGAGGTGAGCTGTGAATGGAGGTGGGTGAAAAGGTGAACATTGGATAGAGAGGGGTGCAGAGGTCACCAGTGGAGGGAGGGAGCACGGAGGCGACCAAAGGATTTGAGGGGTGCACAAGTCATCTATGGTGGGAAGGATTGGGAGAGCAGAGGTGACCAGTGTATGGAGGAGGGTACAAAATGACCAGTGGATAGAGAGAGTGCAGAGGTGACTAATGCATGGAGGGGGCTTAATTATACAGAAGGCATTCTGACCAACATTCTACACGTGCCTCACTGACTACCATTGTAAGGAGACAGACTGAGAAATTGTTAGGGTACATAGTCCTCCTGACCCTTATGCTATACACTACATAGGACTGACACCTTCACCTTATATGCTATATTTCCCTGTGAAGGGGCAACTGACTGCTATACTCTTGATGGTTAGGATGTGATGTTGGGGGTTAATTTTTGTGCAGTGCTGGGGGTTTATTACTGTGTTTTGCTGGGAGTTAATTACTGTTATGTCGGGTGTTTATTACTGTGCTATACTGGGGGCTAGGTATTGTCTTGGTGGTTACTAAATGGCAGCCATGACATATGGTGTGGATTATCACTTCTGGCCCTAATATTTGCTGGGGGTTATCATTACTGGTCCCATTTGGGCTTATTTTACTCCAACAATCTCTTTAGTGTAATCTCAAGGCCCAATTTTCCTTATACAAAGAAGAAACACTGCAAGCCACAGACCAGGAAGAAATACAGGCATACCCCACTTTTAAGTACACAATGGGGTTTATTTACTAAAGCTGGAAAGTGCAAAATCAGGCTCACTTCTGCATAGAAAATCAATGCGCTTCTAACCCCAGCTTGTTCAATTAAGCTTTGGTAATAAAACCTGGAAGCTCATTGGTTTCTATGCAGAAGTGAGCCTGATTTTGCACTTTCCAGCTTTAGTAAATAACCCCCATTGTGTACTTAAAAGTGGGGTATGCCTGTACTCATGTTTTGGCAATGGTCCGTCCATGTGGGGTATTGGATTTAAAAAAGATTACTATACCTGGACTTTAATCTTTCAGGCTATAATGGTTTAGGGGTGCCACTCTGTATGAGTTTATTCTGTAGAAGAGAAGAAAAGTAGACAGACTGGATGAGAAGTGATCCTTGGGGTTGAGGTTGGGCACCCAGCACCCAGCTCAGCCTCTCAGCGAGAGCCTGAGCCGGCCACTCCCAACCCATACACAGCCCAATGAGCAATGGGGGAGTGGGGCAGAGCCAGAGGCTGACATGTCAAAATTTCGACTGTAAAAATTTGACATGCAGAGCAGGAAGGGATGCATGTATCCAAACGCACAGTGTCTGCATTCAGATCTGTGCACCCACTTTTAAAGGTTAAGCTTCCTGGTGGATGCAGCAAAAAGTGGCTCAGCATACAGGACCTGTCTCAGTGCCTGTCTGAATGAGCCCTTAGGAGAATTTATCAAAACTAGAGCAGACAGAATTTGAAACAGCTTTGCATGGCAACCAATCAGCTCATAGCTTTCATTTTTAAAGCTGAACAAGCTTAAGAGAGAAGCTGATTGGTTGCCATGCACAGCTATTCCAGATTCTGACTGCACCAGTTTTTTTTTTTTTTTTGCCATCTCAGTTCAACTTTCCAAGCGGACCTGAATCAACTTTTACTGTTCATCTCCGTCCGTTTTAGTAGTCACATCATTGTGGCATATCATCTTTACTTATAAATCTTTAATCAACAAACATCATCCGTTTAATTTACGGGTTTTAATTTTAATTTTTCACCCCCCCCCGCGCCCCCCCCTCCCCGCTCCCCATCGCTGTGTCCGTAGGCCTATTTTAACCATGGAAGTTTGGGCTGAAGACTTTACCCTATACTCGGACAGCCTCTGCATAACTACACGTCTTTTTACATTTTTTCCACCTGTCCCACTTCTCTACTATTTCTCCCTTTCCCTCTTCCAGATTTGTTCTAAGAGACTCCATAATTCGAGTATTCTCCACTGAGTCTATCCATTCCCATATAGCTGGGCTTTCCTGTTTCTGCCAATTCCTTGCTATCAGCCGCTTTGCGGCATTAAGTAGGTGCGGGACTAAGGACCTTTGGTATTGCTTAACCTCCCCTCTAGTGCCGTGTAATAAAATCACCCACGGATCGTTTTTGAGGTCTTTTCCAGTGATTTCCTTGATATAGTCTATTATTCTCCTCCAATAGGTTTTTATCCTATAACATTCCCACCAAAGGTGTGCCATCGTCCCCCTCTCCCTACAACCTCTCCAATATTCAGCTGAACCCCCTTGTTGGAATTGGCATGATTTCGATGGAGTTATGTACCACATTGATAGACACTTATAATTCGTTTCACTGGACCTGGAGTCTACTGCTGAACTATAGGTTAATTTAAGGATTTTTCCCAATGTAAGTGTGTCAATCTTTGTGCCCAGTTCCCTCTCCCACTTATGTATGAATGGGGGTACCTCCACTCCATCTACCTCCTGCAGAAGTTTATAAATCTTCGAAATCGACCCTTTTGTCTCCAGAGCTGTGAAGGTTCGCTCTAAACGAGTCAAGTCCTCACCCGCCCTAATTGGCTGAGGGAGGCTTTTAACAAAATGAGATAGTTGTAGGCACCTCCATTCATTTATATCCAAAACTTCCCCCTTGTTTTTTAATTCATTTAGTGATAACATTTTTCCGTTATATAAAATATCCTTCAATTGTGCACTGTCTTCTTTAACTCATCCCCCTCCCACTAATTTATTCCCTGGTGCAAAATAGTCATTATTTTTAAGTGCTATTAGTGGTGAATTATATTTAACATTAAAGTGCTTATATATCTTATCCCATATTTTTAGTGTGTTTGTTGTCAAAATGTTAGTGCCTTCACTCAGTGCTCTATACCTTGGGGGGTTCCAAATATCTTTACCTACTTGTGAATTGCTGAGGGTTTTTTCTAATTTTACCCATCTTTTTTCGCTGCATTTTTTGCTCCATTCGGGGATTCTAGATAGGACCGTTGCATAGTAGTAATTTACCACATCAGGTACGGCTAAGCCACCTCTTTTTTTTTCCTTCTTTAGTATGTGGAGTGCGATTCTATGCTTCTTGTTTTTCCATATAAAATTCATTACAAGGGATTTTAATTTTTTGAGATACGTCAGGAATAGAGGAATTGGGAGCATTTGGAATTTGTATATGATTATGGGTAACAAAGTCATTTTCGCTGTGTTGATACGTCAAAGCCACGAGAGAGGTCTATTGATATAATCTTTACTCTTTTTCTCTATCTCATCTAGCAACGGTATGTAATTGATTCTATATATTTCCTTAATTGATTTTGCTAAGTTAATTCCCAAATACTTAATATGTTTTTTCCATGGGAAGGCTAATCTCTCCTGTAGAATCTCTTTATCCTTTTTAATTACGTTTATGTTCAAAATAAAAGATTTTGAGGCATTGACTTTAAAGTTGGAAATCTCACCATATTGTTTCAAAATTTGCATTAAGTTGGGGATAGTTCGTTGTGGATTGCCTATATAAAATAAAATATCGTCGGCAAAGCCTGCCATCTTATGTTCTTCGCCGCCAGCTACAATGTCTTCAATACCTGGGTTCCTCCTGATTGTCGCCAGGAGGGGTTCCAGGGACAGAATGAAAAGGGGAGACAGCGGACACCCCTGTCTCGTCCCGTTTTTCATACTAAACAGGGAGGATGTTACTCCATTAATTTTGATCTTTGCTTTAGGGTAGTCATATAGAACCCCAATTCGTTGTAATATTTTGGGTCCAAAACCCATGGAAACTAATGATTGAAGCATGAGTCCCCAGTCTACCCTGTCAAATGCTTTTTCCGCATCAATTGACAGGAATAGACCTGGGGACCCTGCTTCTCTGATTTTTTGAAGCAACAGCAATGTTCGAACAGCATTGTCCCGCCCCTCTCTTCCAGCCACAAAGCCTACCTGGTCGGGATGGACCAGTGTGCTCAAGTGTTGCTTAACCCTTTCTGCCAAAATCTTGGCATATAGCTTAGTGTCTGCATTAAGAAGCGAGATTGGTCTGTAACTCGAGCACACTGATCCATCCTTCCCTTCTTTCAGAATTACCGTGATATTCGCCGTTAAAGAGTCTTCACTCATTCTGTATTCTGAACCTAGTCCGTTGAAATAGGCGCATAATCTAGGGATCATCAGCTCCTGGAATGTTTTGTAGTATAATACAGTAAAGCCGTCCGGGCCAGGGCTTTTCCCGGACGGGGAATTCATCAGGGCCCTTTTTACTTCATCCTCCGAAAATGGTCTTTCTAAGGCCTCCATATCTTCCAAAGGGAGTTTAGGCAAGCCGGCATTGCATAGAAAGGTTTCTATTTTCTTTGTTTTTTCTCCTTTTCTAGGGTCATTCTGCTCAACCGCGTAGACTCCCTCGTAGTATTCTCTAAAAGAATCTGCTATATCCCCCGATGGATATTTTACCTCTCCTTCCTTATTTTGTATTTTTTCAATGTAATTTCTTGACTTTTTTTTTTGTAGAGTTTTAGCTAAATGCTTACTTGATTTGTCTCCCCATAGGTATCTTTCTTTTACTATTCTATTATAGGTTTGCTTTGCTTCTTGTTCCAATACATCCTTTAAGTCGTCTCTCCTAGAGATTAATCTTAAAAGTAATTCCTTATTTTGGCCCAAAGACTGTTTATGTTCCTGTTCAAGTAGACCAATTTCTACTATTAGATCCCCAGTTTTCTTTAGACGTACTTTTTTCTTCCAGGCTCCCTTTGCTATAAAAATCCCTCTGATAAATGCTTTATGTGCATCCCAGATAAAGGATCCCTGCACCTCCCCATTGTCGTTACTGTTAAAGTATTGTTCTATCTCTGCTTTAATCTGGGTCACCATTTCCTTATCCCTAAGAAGTTCCTCATTTAATCTCCAATTATAGTCTGGTGCCTGTATATCTGGGAAGCAAAGTATGTCCCGTGTACGGGGGAGAAAAATGTGTAATCTCTAGTTTTGGGGTGTTGAACCCTCCAGATGTCTACCAACTGGCTGACGAACAGTTTTTGTTTAATCATTTGTTTTACTACATTACTTGTCCCTCGTACACGGGACGTAGAGTCTAATTCCTGGTCCATATGAAAGTTTAAGTCTCCCATCAGAATCACATATCCCCTTTTAAAATCCCTTAATTTAGCAAGGATCCCCCTTAGGTATTGTGCTGGCCCAGTATTGGGAGTGTAAATATTTACGAGCGTATATTTTGTCTGTCCAATAGATCCTCTGAGGAACAGATATCTCCCCTCTGGGTCTGCTAGTCTATTCTCTAGGCTAAAAAACGTATCTTTGGAAAAGCCTATGGCCACCCCCCTTGATCTATTCACGATGGTGTCCCCGTAGAACCAAGTTGGATAAAAACTAGAGAAGAGTTTGATATTGGACCCATGTGAGATATGTGTCTCTTGGAGGAAAACTATACCTGCTCCATATTTTTTAAGTTCTTCTAAGATTTTAAGTCGTTTATTAGGTAGATTGAGTCCTTTTACGTTATAGGATATTAATTTTATATTAGTCATCGTAGCCCTTTGGTTGAAACTTATCAGTAAATGGCGGTAGGATCACAGCGATGCGGGAGCTCCCTCTTCTCCTTCCCTTCCCTCCCCTCCTAGCCCCCCCAGACTCTGTTTTCCCTCCCTTGGCTCCCCTCCCAACCTCCCCCCTCCCTTCCCAACCCCCTGTCCCTTTCCCTCCTCCTCCCTCCGTCACAGAGACGTAGGGGGCCATACTACAATTGCGGCCCACCTCGTTTCTCTCGATATCTCAGGTGAGGTGGGGCTTTGATCTGCAGCTATATCTTACCCGAACCCCGAGAACCTCGGGGTATAGGGGGTCAGCGGGCATGTCACGTGCTGCTTACTTCTACTCCGACCGGCGGTCGGCCAGCCTCCAAGACCTCTCCTCCCCCCTCCCCCCCTCCACCCCCCTCCCCCCCAGAACACCCCCCCATTCTTTGCTTCTGCATCCCATCCTGGTAAATCCAGGACTTGTAAGTCCAATTTTTTACAAAATTCGCTCAGATCTTCCGGGAATCTTAGTCTGGCCGAACGCCCATCTTTTGTGCCTATCAAACAGGCGGGGAAGCCCCATGTGTATTTCACATTTGAGCGTCGCATCAATTCAAGTAGGGGTCTCTGCAGCCTTCTCCTTTCCAAAGTTTGGGGGGCTAGGTCTGAGTAGATCTGGATCTCGGAGTCCTCATATTTCAGGGGTGTTTTCCCAGTTTTGACCAAATTTCAGCTTTGTCCTCGTAGTATCGAAATCTGACTATGATGTCTCGCGGTCTATCTACATCGGTTGATAAGAATCTACCCACACGGTGAACCCGCTCTAACTTAGGAAACTCGTCTTCTCCTTTACCCAGAAGGGGGTTGAATATGGTTGTTATTATCCTCCTTAAATCTTCTCCCCTTTTTTCCGGAACCATTCTTACTCTGAGATTTTGTCTCCTTTTCCTGTTTTCTAAATCTTCTAATTTGTATTGGGTATCTCGTTGAGTTAATTGTATAGATCTTAACTGGTCCTTAAACTTAAGCATTTCTTGTTCCTGAATATCCACTCTTTTCTCTGCTGATTCAACTCTTGCCAATAGATGCCCCAGATCTTCTCTAAAAAGATGGAAGTCCCCTTTAATCGCGTTTTCCATTTTGAGAAGCATTTCTTCCATTTCATTTTTTGTAGGGAGATGCACTCTCCCCCCCTGTTCTTCGGTCCTACTGACGTCTACTTCACTTTCCAGTGTTTGATCAGGTGTTGGTTGATCAGACTGTCAATTAGATTTCTTATCCTTCGGTTTCCTTCTATCCATCGTTGCTTCAGATTGTGTCTCCGTGTGGTTTGATTGGGGGCTTGTTCCTGTTTTCAAATATTGTTTGATAGTGCTCACTGTTGTTTTGGGGGTTTTGGGGGGGCCCTTCTTAGAGATTTTGCTCATGTTTCCTAATCGGACCTTTCTTATCCTCTTTCCCAGCTTGTTAACTGTTTGGACCCTGGTAAGAAACCCGCTGTTCCCTCTCTCCCCTCACTTTTTCCTTTTATTTTCTTTAAGTGGATCGCCACTTCGGTGTTTGTAGATTTGTCCCTCACAAAATGGTGTCAAAGGGTGACAACGTGTCTTTTTATGGGTTCCAGGGATAAGGCCTGTAGGGACACCCTCTCTGCCCCCTTGAAGCCTACGACAGTAAGGATTCACCAATTTTACCTTGGTACTGTAGTTATTGTCCCACACAACTCTCCCGTTTCCAGGTGTAATAAATTGGGGATGCCCCGTCGTCGCGGGCTTCCTTTCTTATATACTCTTCGCTGTTGGTCCTTTACTATGCGACTTTAACATTTAGGATTACCCAATACCAAATGACGTGGGAGGACAAGTAAATAGTGGAGTAGTAAATAGTATTAGCCAGTTCACTTATTTTAGTGTCTCTGTTTCGCCGTCTTGTCAGAAGGTGAGAGATATACCTCTTATTTATGCCATATGGCTCTCTTGTTTAAGTACCAGTGACGCAGTGCACGGATCTTGCAGATATACAGACCAGAATATAAATTTATAGACAATTAGTGAATGTTATACTTCCGGCGTGATGTTTAATCAGAGGACTTCCAATTCATAGAGAAAGAGGTACAAGATAACAAAGGAAGCAGAGAACAGGGAGACCTATCCAAACTCAGATAAAAGTTTTCTCCCGTCAGAACCCCCTGGCCTCTTCTACTCCCAGCACAGCCACAGCCACAGGGATGGTAAGATGATTTAATCACTCCGGGGTATTACTATGTTCTTATACAAATTGGGCACAGGTTAAGCAATGAGGCCAAGCTTGTTATGTCATCTGGTCATATATTTGAATGCAAAGATGTTTTTTCAAAAGACACTGACCGCTGATATTGCATGCTGCTAAATCCACGCGTTCAAAGTATAAGCATTTGCTTACCTCGTCCTTCCGTATTGACTCGCAGAGAAGGGGTATACTCACGGCTTGAAGCAACAGTCTGGGAGTTCTGGGGCTTTGCGTGGAGGGGAGAGAGTGATCTGGGCCGGCGGAGGATCGGAGGAAGTGATGTTAGGGCGTGAAGTAAGGAGCGCCGCTTGCGCACCCCGTCCCTCCGCTGTCTGGTATGCTGGCACGGCTCACCCTCGGCAAAGCATACATCCGGGAAAGGGGGCGCTGGAGATCTCGGAGCCTCTCACCCTCCATGGAGCTTCGGCCTTCACCTCTCCTCACAGTCTGCGCCGCACACAGCCGCCCGCTGTATCAGGCCCCTCCCTCCGTACTGCGCTCTACGTCAGCACGTCCTGCTCCATCCCCCGGCCCCAGTATTACCCAAAAAAAAAAGACTGCACCAGTTTTGATAAATTCCCCTCCCTGTGTTTTACATTTATTACTCCTGGCTACAGCATTCTAAGTACAGCAAATTCTTTGTTAAAGTGGTTTTGAAGGCACAAGATTTTTAATCTTCATGCATTCTATGCATGAAGGTAAAAAACCTTCTGTGTGCAGCAGCCCCCCCCCAGCCACTCCTAATTCTTACCTGAGCCCCCTCTCGATCCAGGGATGTCCACGAGCTGTCCGGAGACTCGCACTCCTGATTGGCTTTTGGCAGCACTGGCTCACACTGCTGTCAATCACAGCCATGGAGCCAATCAGAAGAGGAAAGGAGCGGAGTGGAGCCATGGCTCTGTGTGTGAATGGACACACATCGCCGTGGCTCGGGAGCGCGCCTGCTTTGGTGCCCCCATAGCAAGCTGCTTGCTGTGGGGGCACCCAGAAAGAGGGTAGGGCCAGGGGTGCCAGCGAGGGAGGGACCCAAGAAGAGGAGGATCCAAGCTGCTCTGTGCAAAAATACACAGAGCAGGTAAGTATAACATGTTTATTGTTTAGAAAAAAATCAAAAAACAAGACTTCAATATCACTTTCAGGTCCCTTTCACACGGGGCTGTCCATTTTGACAGACTCCGCTTGCTCAGCAGGGATCGATCCGTTGATCTCCGCTGAGCCGGCAGATGACAGGTCCGTCTCGGCTCACTGTCCGACCTGTCAGAGCCCCTCTCTTCTCTATGGGGGATCGGATGAAAAATAAGGTTTCCATCTGTCTACATTTATGTCACTGCTGACATCCTTCGCTCCATAGAGGTGCATGGAACGTCTGTTCAGGTCCACCTGAAAAACTGACAGACAGACCTGAATGGTCCACATGTGTGAAAGAGCCCTAAGTGTAGCTGTGTGTAGTAAAGGATATGCAATAAACATTTTTCTTTTATTAAAAGGAGTGTACTGAGGTTTGTACTGTCTGCTACATACTCGCTTGTGGAACAGTCATTAACCACTTCCCGACTGGCGCACGACGATGTAAGTCGGCAGAATGGCACGGATAGGCAAAAGGGCGTACAGGTGCGCGCCGCACTCGCTAGCCAGTCGGGACCCCCGTGAGTCCGGTCGCGGGTCCCGCGGACTCGATCGCCACAGGGATACCCGCGATCGTCTCACGGGAAGGCTGAATGGGGAGATGCGGAAGTAAACAGCATCTCCCCGTTCTGCCTAGCAACTAGTGACACTGATCTCTGCTCCCTGTGATTGGAGCAAAGATCAGTGTTCACTAAAACACAGCCACGCCCCCCACAGTTAGTAACACACCAGTAGGAACACTTAACCCCTTCACTGCCAGTGTCATTTACACAGGAATCAGTGCATTTAAATAGCACTGATTGCTGTATAAATGCCAATGGTCCCAAAAATGTGTCAAAAATGTCCGATGTGTCCGCCATAATGTCGCAGTCACAATAAAAATCGCTGATCGCCGCCATTACTAGTAAAAAAAAAAAATATTAATAAAAATGCTATAAAACTATCCCCTATTTTGTAAAATCTATAACTTTTGCGCAAACCAATCAATAATCGCTTATTGCATTTTATGTAGAAGAATACATATCGGCCTAAACTGAGGAAAAAAATGTTTCTTTATATATTTTTGGGGGATATTTATTATAGCAAAAAGTAAAATATAATGCGTTTTTTTAAAGTGTCGCTCTTTTTTTGTTAATAGCGCAAAAAATAAAAACCGCAGGGGCGATCAAATACCACCAAAAGAAAGTTCTATTTGTGGGGAAAAAAGGACGTCAGTTTTGTTTGGGAGCCACGTCGCACGACCGCGCAATTGTCAGTTAAAGCGACGCAGTGCTGAATCGCAAAAAGTGCTCTGGCCTTAAGCCAGCAAAATGGTCTGGTCTGAAAGTGGTTAAGGCATATGGCCCTTTAAGCCCCTCCCACTGTTGATGCAATCTGACTACACCCACAGTTTTGGCGTAGTGCCACTATATTGGCACATACCATTTTTCTTGGGGGGGGGGGTTGCAAAAAAATGTCCAGCCCCGGTTGCCAGATGTGCTAGCTACGCCACTGGCTCCTGCACCCAAAGCCAAAAGAATTAGCTTGGGTGATGACATGGTGGGATTCCTGACAGGTAAGTGTCCCTATATGGAAAGTCAGAAGCTACAGGATTAAAAATGTTTTTTGAAGGAGCCTGGAGCTCCTCTTTAACAAACATTTGGTAGATGAATTGGTTTCTATATGCTGTATATATTTTATATTTCAACTATCTCTTTAGCTAAAGCTGTTCTCTGAAATGCATAGAATATACTGTAATGCTCCGTACACATGATCGGAAATTCCGTCTGATTTTTTTCCAACGAATTTTGTCCGACACTGGTGTTGCATACACACGGTCGGACAAAGTTGTCGGAAAATCCGATCATTCTGAACGTGGTGACGTTCGTTGCGTACGACGGAACTACGTAGAGGCTAGTAGCCAATAGCTTTGGTCTCATAATTTGATCTGAGCATGCGTGGCACTTTGTCCGTCGGAATTCTCTACACACGATCGGATTTTGTTGTCGGAAAATTTAAGAGCAGGATCTCAAATTTTTTCTGATGGAAAAAGTCCAATGGAGCCCACACACGGTCGGATTTTCCGACAACATGGTCCGATAGGACATTTTCCGTCTGAATTTCCGACTGTGTGTACGGGGCATTAGTATTCGATAGTTTTGGAAAAAGTGTTAGTATATATGATTATTTACTGCACCATTTTGTGAAACAGTCTTTTTTAATAGAAGTATTTATTTTCCATTCACAGAGAAGAAAAACAAATTTCAGGAGCTTGTAGAACAGCTGGATATGAAAAAGCACCTGTCTTCAAAAGTAACTTTGCGTGATATTCTGAGCATTGGATCTGAAGACCTAAAAGAAGTAGAACTTTACAATTTTGAAGAAATTCCATGGGACTTCTTGAGGAACCTCATGGCTTTGACCAGGACCTCAAGAAATACTCAACTCAAGAAAGATCCAACTACCCTAGAATCAATCGATGATGATGATGATACGTTTGACATATTTCAAGCTGAAAATGTTAAATCAAATACTATCCACCCCCTGGATGTCCTCTGTGTTCTCCTGCATTGTTCAGACAGTTTTCTACAACAAGAGATTGTAACCAAAATGTCCATGTGTCAGTTTGCTGTCCCTCTGCTACTCCCCTCCCCTGGTGACGGGTCACAATGCACCTTCTTGCTTTGGGCAATGAGGGGCATTGTGAAGAAATGGAGACCTCAGTCATTAACAGGCAGTAAAGGATTTAGAGAAGAAAATGTGGTGAATACTTCCATGCCAATCTTCTCATTTGCCAGGTTAGGAAAAGATAAATTATCCAAATCTAAAACCCTGAACCAGATTCTAAATCCAGCCCAACAACATCACAACTTTTTCATTTACCATGATATGGAAGGAGGGAACATTAAGAGGAAAATATCTGATGGACTGGTGGAAATGTCCTGGTATTTTCCTTGTGGTAGCTCAGATGTTTTCCCAGAACCCATCGCAGTGACCAACCTACGTGGAGACCTGGAAGCCAACTGGGAGCAGTTCAGGTTTCTCACTCGAATTTCATCAGCTGTGTTTATATTTGTTGAGAAGATATCTGAGAGTCAATTCAGGCTGTTGTCCACATGTAATAACACTGATACCCAGTATTATTTTATTGTTACTCCAGGTCCAGGTAGAAATATTAACTCGGAAACTCAAACTTTTTTAAAGCATATAATGGAAACATTAAAGATCAATAAGAAACAAATTATAGCCCAAAGGAACAATTCAAATGAGGCTGAATTTGTAAAAAAGATACAGAGCATCCTCAAAAGCTTATTAAGCACAGAAATCCAACAACTATCTTTGGAGGCTGTGAAAAAACAAACATATGGGCTCCAAATTGATGTAGATGAGAACAATCCAGAGTGTCAAAAAGCAAGAGCATATGCATGTAATATTACCTCTGTAATTGGAGACGTGGAAGTGTTTAAGAAAGAGATGCTGAAACTCCAAGGGGATCTGTGGAAGCAATTGTCCAAAGTAGAAAAAGAACTTTGCAGAATGACAAAACAAGGGAAAGTGGGTACCGAAGAATATCAGTCCCAACTGAAACAGCAACGTATTTCACTGCACAGGGAACAGAACCAACATAGTTTGACTGATGCTATGGCATTGTTTATTAATGCAATCACCCATTTGTCTCAAGTAGAGAAACAATATTTTCTGATGTGGATGAAATTAGAACTTGATTTGATCGCTAGGAGGAATCTGTCTGCTCTACAAGTGGAATACAGGGAAAAATGTAAAAGCAGCTCAGATAATCCAGAAGAACTTAAGCAGGTAGATCAAAAAATCTCAGACAGTTCTTTAGGGATCGAACATTTCCTTCGTGAGTTAGGGCAGTTTTATGAGGCTGAACGTTCTATGGTTAAAGAAGAAAATAATTCGGTAGAGAGAGTACAGTTTATAGGACTTTCAGGGATAGCTGCTGACCTTCTTTTGGATGGCTTCCCACTGGAGCTTATAGATGGAGATGCCTCCAACATCCCCCTGAAGTGGATTACTGATGTTCTAACTGAGCTGGACACCAAAACAGGAGGAGGATGTAGGATAAGAGTAATAACTGTGCTGGGAGTGCAGAGTACAGGGAAATCCACTCTTCTCAACACTATGTTTGGTCTGCAGTTCCCGGTGGCCAGTGGACGATGCACGCGAGGAGCCTTCATGACCCTTCTTAATGTGAAAGAGAATTTCAAGGAGGAGCTGGGCTGTGACTTCATCCTGGTGATTGACACTGAGGGGCTTAAAGCTCCGGAACTGGCATCTTTGGAGGACAGTTATGAGCATGACAATGAACTGGCCACACTAGTAGTTGGGCTAAGTGATATCACCATTGTTAATATGGCCATGGAGAACACAGCCGAAATGAAGGATATCTTACAGATAGTGGTCCATGCTTTTCTTAGGATGAAAGAAGTAGGAAAGAAACCCAACTGCCAGTTTGTACACCAAAATGTGAGTGATGTGTCAGCTTATGAAAAGAATATGAGAGACAGGAAGAAACTTTTGGAACAGCTGGATGAAATGACAAAAGTGGCTGCAAAAATGGAGAAGAAAGGTGGAATCACATCTTTCAATGATGTGTTAGACTACGATCTGGACAAACACAGCTGGTACATTCCTGGTCTGTGGCAGGGGGTCCCTCCAATGGCTCCAGTAAACTCTGGGTACAGCGAAAATGTCCATAATCTGAAGCAGCACTTGTTTGAATTAATGAAATCCCAGAAGGCTTCATGCAGCATTGGTGATTTTATCACATGGATAGAAAGTTTGTGGAGAGCGGTGAAACACGAAAAATTCATCTTCAGCTTCCGGAACAGTCTGGTAGCTGATGCTTATAATAAACTGTCGATACAATTTTCATTATGGGAATGGGAATTCTCAAAAAAAGTTTACAACTTTGTCATCAGCACTGAAAATAATATAAAAAACCAGTCTCCTGATAGTCTGGATACAGAAACCTGTGAAGAGTACAAGAGAGAACTTCAACAGTTGCTGTTTGAGGAAGAAAACAAAATGTTGGCCTTGTTGGAAAAATACTATGACAATAACGATGAAAATGTTCATCTGGTAGAACGTTACCGGGAAGATTTCAGACTGAGCGTGCATTTCTTAAGAAAAGAGCTTGAAAGAAATGCTCTAAACAAATGCACCAAAGCAATTTCTATCCAGAAAGGGAAGTATAAGATTCAGAACATCCAGAATCAATATCAACAGTTGATAGAAGAAAAAATTAGTGATCTCTTGAAAAACTGTAGGGAGATGAACTTTAAATTAACTAATGAAGAAATACAACAAGAATTTGAATTTATGTGGCAAAATACACTGAAAGATTTACAGATAAAGAAATTAGATAGACTTAATGTTGGCCAAGCAATTTTACAACATTTGAGGAATGACCTGAATAATAAAGGGCCGGCTGTCCACGAAGAATTAAAGCGTGTAAAAAATCCAGCAAGCCATGGACAGCGTACATTTAAAATGACAAAAAGGTATATTGACTGCTCTGTTTGGAATTATGTCATGCAATCATTTGGCTTTGATAAGCAAACATCTGAAATGATAGAGGCGTTTGCTGTCTCACTAACTGATATGTGTGATAAGTACATTAAAGAAAAAGTTGATACTGCAGAGGACTACGATGACACCTATTGTCAGGAATTACTGTACATTATCAATACACAACTTGGAAATACCACTGGACTTCCATTCTCAGTACATTTTGAGCTAGATGTCAAACTTATCATTTTAGGAAATGCAGCTCAGATGTTTCAAAAGATGCATGACAAGTTTTTAAAAAATAATGACCCAATAGCTTGTCTGGAAAGCCTAAAACCTCAGTATTTATCAATATTCCTCAGCATATTCCAGGAGAAAGACGAAAGCCACAACAGAGCCAGACAATTCTGTGAGCGATGTCTCAAACCAGCAATGACTGACTATGTCTTCAAACATCTTGGAGAAAAGATAGTGGATGACATCCTAAACAGTTCGGAGAGTATAATATTCAGTAGCAGGTGCTTTTTTCAGTATAACATGCTGGAAAAACTATTGGAAGAAATGTCCTTTCGGAAGTATGTAGAATATATTAAGTCATATAAGACATTTTCAGAATCATGGATATTGGATTACATCTACGAAAAGTATGATGGTTCAGAAACTTTGGAAAATTTATACAGAAAGATTGTGTCCTCTATAAAGGCAGAAATTCAAACTGTACTGGAAGATAAAGTGTGTTTACAAAGTCCTGATGTTTCATCCTTTTTAGAAAATGTTTGTGAAATGTTACAAAGGGAACTGGTAATACCACAGAATGAGATGAAAGTGATCACCTTCCATAACACGGCTGCAGTTGAGCAGCTTTCATCTGCCATTCAACACTTCCTCACGGAGACGGAACAACAAATCCTAACAGAGCTGAGATATTTGGATGTTGAGGATGTACTTTCCAAAGTGACTCTGAAGCCTCAGTGTGAATTGTTCAGAAAGGTGGTTGGATGCGGAAAGCAGTGCCCATTCTGTGGTGCCCCTTGCGAGGCCGGAGGTGGTGACCACAAGGAGCACTTTTCATCTATCCACAGATCCCAAGGGCTGGGGCAATGGAGATGGTTACGTGATAGTACTTTGGTAATTGATATATGTTCTACTCTGGTTGTATCCACTGCCGCTTTCCAGAATCTTGACACAGGATTTCAATTTCATCCATACAAAGAGTATCGTACATATTATCCAGATTGGGCCATCCAACCTGACCCCAGCATTGAGTCCTCAGACTACTGGAAATACATATTTGTACAGTTTAATAAAACATTTGCAGAAGAATACAGTGCAGAACCAGCTGAACTTCCAAAAGATTGGAAGTTAATTACCAAAACTCAAGCTCTTGACAGCATAAAGAAAGTGTTCAATGTTAACTAACATACTTTTACTCACAAATCTCGAAATCAGTAGATACTCTGTTGAATCTTAACTAGGCTAGGATTTTGTTTGAGCATTCTCACCAATTGGTGATGTGGTAAACTACTGTATAAAAGAAATAATAATAATAGAGTGCAGAGATTGGTGTCAGAATATTCTGTTCCTAGATTTTTTTACCTTCTGAGCTTCAGACTGGTCCTAAATCAGTGAAAGCAAATACATTCAGCTAAATTAATCGGTGCTATGTACATGCCCATGACATAATTCCCCTTATGCAATTCATTATGCATGTTACCATCATTTGTTGAAACGTTTTCTCTTGTTCTAATTCACTAAAAAACGTTAGTTCAGTTTTCAGAAGAGGAAAACCAATGTACCATTTGACCTCTGAGTCAGAGACTGGCCTCTTCTTCCAGGGCATGCAAAATAATTCCGGGACTCTTAATTGGTGTGATACTTATGATTTTAAAAATAAAAAGACAGAAAAAAGTCAGGAAGAAATTTTATTCTGTACATGCAGAAAATATTCTTTAACCATTTTCTCTCCCAAACCTGTTCACCCCTTATGAACCAGAGCATGTTTTACAATTCTGATATGGACCTGTTTATTCGCAATAAAGTTATCATCATTACTTAAAATAACAAAGTAATATATGCTGTACATATTGTTTTTTAAGGACAAACAAGGCTTTCCTTTCATTATATTGTCTTGCAAAAATAATTTTTTCTTTCTTCCTTAGATAATAAAATGTAATAAAACTAAATAAAATACACTTTTTGACCACTGTTAGTTTACTTGCTGACCAGCAACAGTACTAATACTGCGGCAGGTCGGCTTTATTGCTCAAAACGAAGTACCGGTACATGCATTAGATACTGTGGGGCGCACGCTGCAGGAGCGCGTGCGCAGGTCCGCGGACTCGATGTCCACCAGCCACCCACGAACGATCCACAGAGAGCCAAAATTGGATCTGCCTATATAAACAAGGTGGATCCCCTTTCTGACAGGGGACAACATTGAGATCGGCTATGCCTAGTAATCAGGAACAGCGATCTCTGTGTTGTCCCAGTGAGCCCACCCCCCCCCCCACACAGTTAGAACACACACAGTTAACCCTTTGATCGCCCTAGTGTTAACACCTTCCCTGCCAGTGTAATTTATACATTGATCAGTGCATCTTTTTAGCAGTGATCAATGTAATAATGTCCCTGCTCCCCAAAAGGTGTCGCTTGAGGTCAGATTTGTCCGCGGCAATGTTGCAGTCCCGCTAAAAATTGCAGATCTCCGCCATTACCAGTAAAAACAGTAAAAAAATTTGAAGGTCCCTAAATCTATCCCTTATTTTGTAGACACTGGGGGTCATTTACAATAGCGCCAGGAAGTACTGGGCACTAGTTCAAATAATAGCGCCCATTTTAGCCAAATAAAATTTTAACAGGTGAATGTGTGCTTGAATAAGAGCGATATTAGCGACGCACAAATGTTAGTAAATTCGAAATCAGCGCTAATTAGCGATTCCACGTATATGCAAATGCCTATTTCTACTAAGTTGTTATATAGCACTGCACTGTAACCATGATCCATGTATGTGAAAGAAACATTTTGCTCTACATGTGCTCTACCTCGTGTGCATCTATTAATGTATATTGCAATTAGTATTCCTAGTTTTTTTTCCTTCTTTTGCTAACGAATGCAGTTATGAATGATTATTACATAGTAATGTCTGCTAATCTGTAAAGTTACATGTATTAAACATTTAGGTTACCTATTTGTTGCATGTTGTTATTTATTTTATATTTTTTAATTTAGGTGACTATATTAATCATACTACACTATTAAGCAGGTCTCGTACTTAGCACAATGGCTTACTGGTCTGCTCAGATGTCTTCACAGCACTTATGGTACGAGTATCAAATACCAGCCAACCTACCATCCACCAGCTGTGTTTATTTTTTCAGTGCACAAGCAAATTCAAATGAACAAACAAAGAAATGTAAACTGCCCATTAGCTAGTGTGTGGTGTTTGGAATTTCACACCATAATATTATTGAATACTTACATACCATTGCATGCATTTGAGTTAATATAATAGAATCAGCCAAATTAAAGTGCATTGGCATTCACCTATTTTAAGCTTATGCTGCTTTGGCTAATTGTCATTTGCCTTTTTTTCACCAATTCAATCTTTTAGTAACTCTCTGGGATTTGAACCCATGGGTCCTTTAAAGCCTGAGTTTTTCAAGGTAAAAGTGCTGACCACTAGCCTATTGGGCATGGCACAATCATACATAGAAAATACATTTACTAGTGTTTGATGTTTCTTCTCCCCGAGCTGTCTCTCCTGCCGCCGCCGTCTTCTCCCGCTGATGTGTTTTTCCGCGCAGCCGGTTACCCGCTAATAAAAAAATCTGATAATGTCTCCCGGAGAGTCCGCTCCATGGGTATGTAAGAGATGCCACACAGCGGGTGGCAACACATCGGAGGAAGACCACCACAGAAGAATAGTGGCTTTTTTTTATTAGCTGGTAACCGGTGGTGCGGAAGAACAGCAGATGGAGAAGACGGTGGCGGCAGGAGAGACGGCTCTGGGAGAATACAGCTTGGGGAGAAGATGGAGGAGGCAGAGACAGCGTCTGGAGAAGACGGCTCAGGGAAGAAGACAGCTCGGAGCTATTTTACAATAAAGGACTTGTCAAAAACTTGCTATTGATTTTTTTACATTTCACTGCTTTTTTGGTGAACAGCGAGGGGTACAATGTACCCCATACCTATTCACATAGGGGGGCAGGATCTGGGAGCCCCCTTATTAAATTCTGATAAACTCCCTGCCCGCAGACCTACAACCACCGACTAGGGTTGTCGGGAAGAGGCCCTTGTTTGGGTTATGTGGCCTGGTACGGTTCACAAGGGGAGGGTGCTCGCTCGTCCCCCCCTATCCTGACCTCCAGGCTGCATGCCCGGATAAGGGTATGGTATGAATTTTGGGGGGGGGGCCACATCAATTTTATTTTACATTTTGGTGTGGGGTTCCCCTTAAAGTACATACCAGACCTGAAGGGCCTGGTATGTACTGGGGATGGACCCTACGTTTTTTTTCCTTGATTTTTGGAATTCCACACCATAATATTATTGAATATTATTGAAGTACATACCATTGCATGCATTTGAAGAGTTAAAATATGGAATAAACCAAACTGATGTGCATTAGCTAATTATGCTGCTGAGCACAATGCACGCTTTCAGGAGGTGATGCTGTCAGTGGGATTTGAACTCATGGCTTGAACCTTTGAGGGTAGCAGGGTATACCGCTATGCTACAGAGCTGAGAACATATCTATGGAGAAAATACATTTACTAATGTTTGAGTCTATACAATAATGTTTTGCATTTCAGGCATTAATATTATAGTAACAACCATGCTCATGTTGATGTGGCATTGGCTAATAGATGTTCGCCTCTTTTCAGCATATGCTGACTGGAGGGACAGCAGGTAACTGTGCGTCAGCATGAGGAATGACACTCACCTGGACCGCAGCATGAGGAATGGCAGGGAGATGGGCATCCACTGGAGAGACGGCAGGCAGCTAGGCAACAGCAGGAAGCATCCCCGCTTGACTTCTGAAGACTGAGAACAGCTCCTGCATGGACCGCTCTTCTGCCCACATAGGGCACTGCGCCTTTGCTCCTGCTGGTCGCTCTGCAACAGGGGGCCTTCTCCTCCCGCCCCCGGCTCAGTCCAGCCCCGCCTCCCGCGGGTGGCAACTAATGGCGGCGTGTATGCCTGCTTCTTCCTCCTATTCCGGCCGCTCGCTGGCCGCGACTCCTCCGCCGAGGCTGCTGTCATAGGGAGACCCTCCAGCTCTGGCCCTGTCTCCTGCAGACGCTGCCGCTCCGGGCGGCCGACTCCTCTGCTGGGTTTCCCGCCAGGCCGGACTCATCCCCTTCGTCCGCAGCCGACACAGCGGCTCCTCCGGTCATGACTGAGACCCCGCGGCTTCGTCCACTGGCTCCAGCGGGACCTGCGCTTCCTCTTCAGCTAGTAAAAGGCAGCGACGCAGCCACTCCCCCGCCCCACTCGCTCTATGAACTGCTGGACGAGGGACTGCATGCTGTTCCTAGCTCTTCTGCACGCCGAGAGGTCAGCTGACACTGCCGGGACCCTTTTATAGCCTCTTCCCAGCTTTCCAGAACATTCCCTGGGATCCAATTGGCACCATCCAGATCCCTCATTACCATATTTAAAGGGACAGGACCTGAACTGCCCCAAACCCATCACCTTAACCTAACCCCTCTAATAAGGTAGCCTAGGGGAGGAGGGTGGCCGCTCTCCCAAGGAAGTGAGCCCCAAGGTTAGTGCCCCACTTTAGCCATTCCAGTGTGCTCCTTTACAGATACATTCTATTGAACAAACTGTAGCTTTGTCACCAAAAGGGTTTTCAACAAAGACTGGTCACCACAAAGCTATAACGGGGGAGTCAGCAAGTTTGCGCAATAGCAATGAAATGGAAGGATTAGCGAGAGGTCTACATCTCAACAGTGGCGGCTGTAAGTTATTTATTGGGGGGGGGGTCAGTCAGTCAGGGCCCTGCTCTTACCCCATCTCACAGGTAGCACTCAGGCGGTGGCGGTTGTTCTCTCCAGGCTGCGGGCGATGCTGTCTCAGTTCCCCAGTGTCTCCTCCCTCCTCCCTCCTCCTGGCGGATGATCGGGTGACCGGTTTATTGACCTGCTTCCTGATTGGCTTGGAGGAGAATCAGTGTTACAACAGCGAATATTAATTTGCTATTGTCACACAACTGGGTGGGCTTCGGGCACAGTGCTCTGCGCCTCGAGCCCACTCTTTTTTGAAGCCTGTTCGAGCCTTTGACTCTGATCACGTGGGTAAAAAAAACACCCCCCCATTGGAATCCATGCATCTGGTGCCCTGCATGTAAATCAGGGGGCCAGACACATAATGGTGGGCCGGCGCCCGTGCGCCCCTAATGCACAGGCCGCCACTGCAGCTCAGTACAAACTCCTGAAAGGTCTGGTCCAGAAAAACATCATTACTACCATTGGTAGAGTTTGCATATAACAATGTGATCCATTCTGCTACGGGGCAGTCCCCATTCTTCGCCAACTATGGCTTTCATCCTTCCTTTTTGCCTGACTTCTCAACCGTAATAACAAATTATTGCAAGAAGCAATGTCTAAAGCGCAGGCGGATAACAAGAAAGCTTTTGACAGAAATAGAAGGGGGGAACTGAATCTCCAGGTGGGTGACTAAAGCCCCATACACACGGTCGGATTTTCTGACGGAAAATGTCCTATCGGACAATGTTGTCGGAAATTCCGACCGTGTGTAGGCTCCATCGGACATTTTCCATCGGATTTTCAGACGGACAAAGTTTTATCTCCTGCTCTCAAATTTTCCGACAACAAAGTCCTATCGGACTTTTTCCGATCGTGTGTAGGGAATTACGACGGACAAAGTGCCATGCATGCTCAGATCACATTACAAGACCAAAGCTATTGGCTACTAGCCTCTACATAGTCCCGTCGTAGGCAACAAACGTCACCACGTTCAGAATGATCAGATTTTCCGACAACTTTGTCCGACCGTGTGTATGCAACACCAGTGTCGGACTAAATCCGTCGGAAAAAATCCGATGGATTTTGTGGTCGGATTTTCCGACCGTGTGTACGGGGCATAAGAGTGGCTGTCTACAGCAAATCTCAAGTTGGCTTGTCCCTCGAAGAAGCTTGCACCCAAGTTGGTGGGTCCTTTCCCAGTGGAGAGGAAACTAAACAAGGTATTGTATGAACTATCTTTACCAGACTCGTTTAAAATTACCCCTGTATTTCATGTTTTGCTTTTAAAACTTGTAGTATCAGAAGACTTTACTGATTTAGGGTCTGGTCCACCTGAACCTGTGCTGGTAGATGGAGATGAGGAAAACGAGGTGGAAGCTATTGTAGACTGTAGAAAAAGGAGGAACCAATTACAGTATCTACTGGTAATTAAGTGGAAAGAGTATGGTCCGGAAGAGAATTCCTGGGAGCCAGAACTGAATGTCCATGCAAAAGGGCTAATTTGTGCTTTTTTCCGTGCCTATCCAGAGAAGTAGACATGGGAGCCGTCAAAAAATTTGTTTCGTTCCGTTTCGTATATAAAAAAAAACGTAATTTGTGTACGAAATTTAATTCGGACTCGTGCGAAATACAAATTTCGTACGAATCGTTACGAATCGTTAATATCGTTACGAATCGTTACGAATCGTTACGAATATCGACACTCTACGAATAATAACAAATTATCCGAAAACGTATTAATGTTACAAAAGTAACACAAGTCTATTGTCTATTGTTCACCAATCACTCAGAGGAAGTACGAAATACGAAATTTCGTTTACGAATACGAAATTTCGTATTTCGTACTTCCTCTGAGTGATTGGTGAACAATAGATTTGTGTTATGTAACGTTAATAAGTTTTCGGATAATTCGTTATTATTCGTAGAGTGTCGATATTCGTTATACTGAATCTCGAATTCATTCGAATCATTCGTTATATCCGCTATAATTTCTTTCATATTAGTTGAAATTCATCATTTGGTAGTTTGGATTCGGATAATTTGGATCCGAAATTCGTAAACGAAATTTCGTATTTAATACAGAATTCATATTCGTAAAAATTCGTAATTCGGATTCGTACGAATGTAAGAATTTCGAAAAATTTGTACGAATTTCCGATTCGTACGAAACAAATCGCACATGTCTACAGAGAAGGAAAGCCAGCTGGGCATCTGGAGGCTGCCTGTCAGGAGGAGGCAATGTCAGGGACATGCTGGCCATAGTACAACCGAAGCTCCTAGGCGGAGGCGATATGCATGCGCAGACACGCTCCTGCAGGTGCCGGGCACAGGCAAACGCCTATGCGTATAAAGATTAAAGCATACAGGTGAATGCATATGCACATGTGCGCGCGTTTTAACCATTGATGCTAGCACTAAATGGCCTATATAAGGGCAGCAGCTGCACTAGTGCATTGCTGTCTGATCGGCAGGTTTACCCGTATATCTGTTCCTGTAATCTCTGCTTGATTCCTGTGTTTGACCCTGCTTATCCTGACCACGCTTATTCTCCACCTAGCCTGAACTTGGCTTGCCTTAAGACTTTGTTAAATCTTTCATCTGCCTGATATCCTGTGGCCAACCCCTGCCTGCACCTTGGCCATTCTCTGTCTACCGTTTATACTTGTACCTGAACATCCGTTGCCAACCTGGCTTGTCTGAGCCTGCATCCAATTATCCGTCTGTCCTGCTCTGCTCGGTGCCCGGTAATGCCGGTCCTCAATCTGCTGTGTGTCTGCATCTACTGTTCCTGCTGCTTTCAGCTATCCAGCCCAGCTATGGTAATGCACCTGCCACACACCTCTGCGACCAACGGAAGATCTTGCAGGCAGTCTTACCTCACTGCGCTCTCATTGCCACTGTCGCAACACCAGTGAGTTGAGAAAACTGGAACCCTCGAAAATTGTACAATTTGTTTAGTCCAACGTCTATTACCTAGGGATGTCTTGATATAAACTTAATTTGGTTACAGTGTTGCATATCTGAGTATTTGACAATCAAATTATCACATTGCAGAAAAATTACCTGGACAGGAAGGGGATTTAACATTTACGTGGTTGAATTAAGCCCCATACACACGCGCGGACAATCCGTGGACCAGGTCCGTCGGACCATGTCCGTCATACTTTGTCTGATGTTGGTTTTGCGTACACACGATCGGACAAAGTTGTCGGAAAATCCGATCATTCTGAACGTGGTGACGTTTGTTGCCTACGACGGGACTACGTAGAGGCTAGTAGCCAATAGCTTTGGTCTTGTAATGTGATCTGAGCATGCGTAGCACTTTGTCCGGTCGGACAACCGTACACACGATCGGATTTGGTGTGATCGGACCGGGTTGACGGGAAATCTTTCCAGCAGGAGATAAGACTTTGTCCGACGGACAAACCGACGAACACTGTCCGATGGTGCATACACACGGTCTGATTTTTCAACAACCTTGTCCGATCGGACCAAATTGATGAAAAAGTCCGACCGTGTGTATGGGGCTTTAGTTGCCTGTAAAATACATGGCAAATGTATTGAGGCTGAATTTACAAAGTTCTTTTTATAAGAATCATATTTTTTTCCATATGACTTTTATGTTCTAATCTCACTTTATGTTTTTATTATTTCTAATTTCTCACAATAATTATATATTTTTTTTAATAAGTATCCCTTTTCTAATGTTTCAGCTTTGTGATTTAAACTTAAATGAAATGCTTTTTTTTATTGACTACATAACTGCATTAAATGACGTTCTTTATAAATGTCCGGTGTTCAGTAATTCCTCATTTTGGGGGTCACACTTTAGCACATAGATTAGGAGTTAAAACTGTAAACAAAATATCCAACATAAATGAGAAGGTTCCAAACTGTTTATTATGAACGCATTTCATGATTCATATGCAACAAGTATTAAGAATTAAAAACAATATTATTGGGGGTTACTTTTAAAGTAAAAAGTATATACAGTACATCTAACTGTAGAAATAAAGTACAATGTTCCACAGTTAAAAAGGATAGAAATAAAACTTTAAAAAATAAATCAGGCTGGTAAAGTTCAACAAGGAAGGAACATTGAAGGCTGGTAACTGGAGACAAAGGACAGCATTATTATTAACCACTCGAGTTCCGGGAAGGTTTTACCTCCTCCGTGACCAGAGAATATTTTGATATTCAGCACAGCGCTATTTTTACTGGCAATTGCGTAGTCATGCAACACTCTATGAAAATGAACTTTCTATAATTTTTTTCACACAAATAGAACTTTATTTTGGTGGTATTTGATCACCACTGGGGTATTTATTTATATATATATATATATATATATATATATATATATATATATATATATATATATATATATATATATATATATATATATATATATATATATATATATATATATATATTTATAACAAAGTAGAAAATATTGTTTTTTAATTTCAAAATTTTCAGTCTTTTTTATTGTTTATTTATTTATATCACAAATAAAAGAAGGAACTTTTATTTGTGATATAAAAAAAAAAAAAAGACTGAAAATGTTGAAATTAAAAACAATATTTTCTACTTTGTTATAATATATATATATATTTATATATATATATATATATATATATATATATATATATATATATATATATATATATATATATATATATATATATATATATATATATATATATATATATATATATATATATATAAATTAAAAAAAAAATAATAATTTTGGCTCAAATAAATGTGGGCCATAATATATTCTGCTACATGTTTTTGGTTAAAAAAAAAATCTCAATAAGTGTATATTAATTGGTTTAGGAAAATGTTATAGCATCTACAAACTATGGTATATACAGCTGAGCATAAAAGTTTGCATACCCTGGCATAAATTGTGAAATGTTGGCATTCATTTTGAAAAATATGACTGATCATGCCAAAAAACTGTCTTTTATTTAAGGAAAGTGATCACATGAAGCCATTTATTATCACATGGTTTTTCTGATCCTTTTTATATCCTAATGATAACAGAAATCATCCAAATGGCCCTGGTAAAAAAGTTTACATACCCTGGATTGTTTGACCTTGGTACAGACGCAGAAGGTGGCACACACAGGTTAAAATGGCAATTAAAGGTTAATTTCTCACATTTGTGGCTTTTTAAATCACAATTAGTGTCTGTGTATAAATAGTCAATGAGTTTGTTAGCTCTCACATGGATGCACTAAGCAGGCTAGACACTGAGCCATGAGGAGGTAGAAAAGAACAGTCAAAAGACCTGCGTAACAAGGTAATGAAACTTTACAGAGATGGAAAAGGATATAAAAAGATACACAAAGCCTTGAATATGCCAGTCAGTACTGTTTAATCACTTATTAAGAAGTGGAAAATTCGGGGCTATTTTGATACCAAAACAAGGTCAGGTAGACCAAGAAATATTGCAGCCATAACTGGCAGAAGAATTGCCCAGGATACAAAGAAAAACCCACTTTTAACCTCAGGAGAAATACAGGCTGCTCTCCAAAAAGACAGTGTGGTTGTTTTTAAGGAGCACAATACAATGATACTTGAATAAAAAAGAGCTGCATGGTTGAGCTGCCAGAAGAAAGCCTTTACTGCGCCAATGCCACAAAAAAGCCCAATGAGGCATGTTAAGGTGTTGTTTGGCATATTGTAACCAGGCTTTTTCGTGGAACTTGTACAGTAAAGGCTTCTTTCTGGCAACTTGACCATGCAGCTCTTTTTGTTCAAGTATCATCATATTGCACTCCATAAAAACGACCACACCATCTTTTTCCAAAGCAGCCTGTATTTCTCCTGAGGTTACCTGTGGGTTTTTTCTTTGTATCCCAAACAATTCCTGTGGCAGTTGTTGCTGAAATCTTTCTTGATCTACCTGACGTTGGCTTGTTATCAAGATATCCCCAAATTTTCCACTTCCTATTTAAGTGATTGAACAGTACTGACTGGCAAATTCAAGGATTTGGATACCTTTTTATATGCTTTTCCATCTTTGTAAAGTTTCAATACCTTGTTACGCAGGTCTTTTGACTGTTCTTTTCTGCTCCCCATGGCTTAGTACCTAGCCTGCTTAGTGCATCCATGTGAGAGATAACAAACTCATTGACTATTTATATACACTAATTGCGATTTAAAAGCCCACAAGTGGTAAATTAACCTTTAATAGTCATTTTAACCTGTGTGTGCAACCTTGTTTGTGCACCATTGCGCAGTCATGTTGGAACAGGAAGGGGCCATCCCCAAACTGTTCCCACAAAGTTGGGAGCATGAAATTGTCCAAAATATCTTGGTATGCCGACACCTTAAGAGTTCCCTTCACTGGAACTAAGGGGCCAAGCCCAACCCCTGAAAAACAACTCCTCACCATAATCCCCCCTCCACCAAATGATTTGGACCAGTGCACAAAGCAAGGTCCATAAAGACATGGATGAGCAAGTTTGAGTTGGAGGAACTTGACTGGCCTGCACAGAGTCGATAGAAAACCTTTGGGATGAATTCAAGCGGAGACTGCGAGCCAGGCCTTCTCCTCCAACATCAGTTCCTGACCTCACAAATGCGCTTCTGGAAATATGGTCAAACATTCCCATAGACACACTCCTAAACCTTATGGACAGCCTTTCCCAGAAGAGTTGAAGCTGTTATAGCTGCAAAGGGTGGGCCAACCCAATACTGAACCCTACGGACTAAAACTGGGATTCCATCAACATTTAGGTGTGCGTAGAGGCAGGTGTCCCAATACTTTTGGTAATATAGTGTATACATATATATATATATATATATATATATATTCTTCAAAAAGTTTCCGCACTTTTATATTTTTGTTGGAAACAGTGAGGGCAGGAGAAGTAGTAATTGGTCGTGTCTAAGAGTGTCATGTGACATGTGACCAGTCCTCCACGTCTCTCCATTCATGGTCACCTTAAAGGAAATCAGGGGCTCCCCTGACACCTCCTTTTATTAGGATGGGTTAGAGCCAGAGAGGTGGTCACAGACCAGGAAGTCAGGCTGCTCGTATTCTGGGAGTCTGGAGCTGTTTATGCCTTGAAAGTGAAACTAGAATCAAGAGTTTCATTTCTCGCCCATAACCTCAGGCTCATCTGGCTCCCAGACAATACAAACAGAAACTTGGCCAAGTCTAGATAACCGACAATGGATTTCTGGTTCAACCGGGTCCCACGTCCGACTGCTAAAGTCTGCCTACTGCTTTCATCTACCACGCCTTAAAGCTCCCAACTGTCCCTGATTTTGAGGGACTGTCCCTGATTTGGAGCAACGTCCCTCTGTCCCTCATTCCTCCTCATTTGTCCCTCATTTTGGTCTAATCTATTATAGTTGTATATAAAATGCACATTTTATCTTTCAAAAAGTGTTTCCCTGCGCTAAACCTTTCATCCAAATTCTAAATTGCTGCATTTGTAAATTTTAAAACCCAATATAAAGGAATAGTAGTGGTAAAAAAGCCCCTATGGATTTAATGAACCTTTTTTTGGGTTAATTCTCCTTTAAGGGAGTGTAGCAGGGGGCGTGTCCTATGCCTACATACATTTGCTAGTATGTGCCCCTCATTCTCATCTCAGAATGTTGGCAGGTATGCTTAAAGTGTTAATAATGCCAAAAAAGTAGCTCACGCATCCTTAACCACTTGAGCTCTGGAAGGTTTTACCACCCCCCTTCATGAACAGGCCATTTTTTGCTATTCAGCACTGTGCTACTTTAGTACTTTAGTTTGGTACTAGTCTGTATCTTGCAGTTTGGTATAATTCCACGTACACACGACCGTTTTTTCCGTCTGAATAATCTCTTAAGGTTTTTCCGACGGAGTTCCGCTGAAACTGTCTTGCGTACACAGGATCACACCAAAGTCCGACCGTCCAGAACGCGGTGACGTACAACACGTACGACGGGACTAGAAAAAGGAAGTTCAATAGCCAGTAGCCAATAGCTGCCGTCTCGTACTTGCTCTCAGAGCATGCGTCGTTTTTGGTCCGTCGGAACAGCATACA
The DNA here is from genome assembly GCA_028564925.1 of Lithobates sylvaticus. Lineage (NCBI taxonomy): Eukaryota > Metazoa > Chordata > Amphibia > Anura > Ranidae > Lithobates > Lithobates sylvaticus. Next base: position 304,793,064 of record CM053031.1, on the reverse strand, counting down.
GAGGAGCGGTTTTCCCGATAGGAATTGGTTCCGTCGGAAATATTTAAAACATGTTCTATTTCTAGGTCCGTCAGAATGACACGATCGGAATATCCAATGAAAAGATTCCGTCTGACTTTTTCTGCCGGAAAGTCCGACCGTGTGTACGCAGCATTAGATTTGTGAAGCTGTGATGAAGATGGCTGGGAAGCATAAAAGAAAATTGGTGGAAACTTTTTGAAGATCCCTTGTATACGCACGCATATTACTGTATATACTCGAGTATAAGCCGACATGAATATAAGCCAAGGCACCTAATTTTACCACAAAAAAATGGGAAAACTTGAGTCGAATAAGCCTAGGGTGAGAAAATGCGCAGTTAGTGTAAGTGGAAAAGAGGGTCAACAATGCCCATTTGCAGCCTTACTGTGCCCATTTGCATGCCTCGCTGTGCCCATTTGCATGCCACACTTTGCCCATTTGCAGCCACACTGTGCCCATTTGCAGCCATAGGTCCCCTAAACTTCAAACTTGGTAAGGGTTCCTAAATGCCCCCTAGCTGCAGCCAAAATTTGGGGTCTCTGAACCCAAAGGGTCCCGAAATGACATTGCTGTAGATGGACACAGTTGACCAAATTTGGGGCCCCTTATCTCGGGGTCACTTGGTGCTAGGAACCCCAAATTTGGTGTGCAAACCCAGTGGAACTAGCACAATAACATAACCATGATGCGGTTCCTAGCACCAAGTGGCCCCGAGATATGGGGCCCCAAAATCGGTTCGGAAAATGTCAAGCACTTTTCTGCAGCAGAGAATTACATTTTCCGACCCGACTTTGGGGCCCCTGTATCTCGGGGGCCACTTGGTGCTAGGAACCCCATCTTTGGATATGTTGTGGTGCTGGCTCCAAATTTGGGGTTCCTAGCACCAAGTGGCGCCCGAGATACAGGGCCCCAAAGTCGGGTCGGAAAATGTCATTCTCTGCTGCAGAAAAGTGCTTGACTAGAGTATAAGCCGAGGGGGGCATTTTCAGCACAAAAAAAATGTGCTGAAAAATTTGGCTTATGCCCCGTACACACGGTCGGAAATTCCGACGGAAAATGTCCGATCGGACCATGTTGTCGGAAAATCCGGCCGTGTGTGGGCTCCATCAAACTTTTTCCGTCGGAAAAAATTTGAGATCCTGCTCTCAAATTTTCCGACAACAAAATCCGATCGGACTTTTTCCGATCGTGTGTAGAGAATTCCGACGGACAAAGTGCCACACATGCTCAGATCAAATTACGAGACCAAAGCTATTGGCTACTAGCATCTACGTAGTTCCGTCGTACGCAACGAACGTCACCACGTTCAGAATGATCGGATTTTCCGACAACTTTGTCCGACCGTGTGTATGCAACACCAGTGTCGGACAAAATCCGTCGGAAAAGATCCGACGGATTTTGTTGTCGGAATTTTCGACCGTGTGTACGGGGGCTTATAAAGATGCAAATTAAGGACTCTGAACGGCCGCACTCCAAGAAAAATTATAAAGCCTTTATTGGTAAAATATGGAATCACACAAAAATAGGTCACAGCAAAGCAAGAAAATAGCTAATACATTTCACACTACCAAGAGTGCTTACTCATAGCTGTGTGTACGGGGGCTTATACTCGAGTATATACGGTATATGGAAGTGAGGACACAAATACAGCCTTGTTATTTTTATTTGATATTAAACGATTCCTGTAAACTTGCAAGAGCCTGATCCTCTGTGATCTTCTTCCAGCTTTTTGGAAGATTAGCTGGCTTTGCAGAATACTCATCTGCAAATTGATTATTAAAAAGTACAAATACGTATTTCCAGTAATCTGAGGATTTGAGGTTGGTGTCAGGCTCAATTGCCCAGTCTGGATAGTATTTACGGTAGTCTTTGTATGGGTGATATTCTCCTCCTGTGTCAGTATTTTTGAATTTGGTTTTAGACACCACAACAGTGGAACAGATGTCAGTGATTAAAGTCCTTTTTTTGAACCATTTGTACCATTTGCATCCTCCCAGTCCCTGAGGTCTATGGAGAGATGCAGAGTGCTCCTGGTGGTCACCCCCGACATTCTCACAGGGGACATTACAGAACGGACATTGCTTACCGCAGCCAATCACTTTCTTCAACAATTCCTCCTGAGGCTTGAGTTTGACTACGGAGAGAATGAATTCAGTGTCCTGCAAACCTTTGTCTGATAAAAGTTCCTGCTTCATGTTGGGAAGTAAAAAATAAATTTCCTCAGAGAACTGGGTGACACTTGATTTATTGTGAAAAGTTATAACTGCCATTTCATTCGGTGAAATAACTAATTCTTTGTCCAGTAACTTACAGAAACCTTCCAGAAATGTCGCAATGGATTCTTTTTTCACACATTCCTCACTCTTCAGGACTTCTTCAATTTTTTCAATGATTGGAGATAAAAGTTTTTCTGCTAAGATGTTTAGAGTTGGCAGACCCTTATATTTCTCCGTAATGTACTGGGAGATCCATTCTTTCAAAAAGACCCTATATTTGTTAATGTACAAAAAATATTGTTCAACTTCCTTTTTCTTAAGCAAGTCCTTTAGCACAGCAAACTGAAAAGCGCTTCTGCTGTTAAATATGTGACTGTCGGAATTTTGTAGAATGTCGTTAATGATTTCCTTGCCAAGATGCTCCAGAATATAATCAATTAGTGCGGGTTTCAGGCAATGATCACAGAATGTTTTGGCCCTAATCTGACACTCGTCTTTCTCGCGGAATATGCTCTCAAATGTGGCCAAGTATTTAGGTTTAAATTTTTCAAGGCAAGTTTTGGGGTCATTTTCTTGAATGAACCTGTCATGTAAGTCCTGAAATGCTCTGGATGCTTTTCCAAAGATAAAAAGTTTTATATCTAGCTCAAACTTGGAAGATAAATTAAGATTTTTAGAAGTTTTGGCTTTAAGTTTATCGTTGATCATGCATAGCAACTCCTGGAAGTAAGTATCACTGTAATCCCCTTTGTTGGCTACCTTCTCTTTGATGTATGTGTCACACATATCTATCAAAGCTGTTGAAAGGCCTTCTATCTTGTCCAGTTGGCGTGAACAGACTGGATTGCGAGATATATAGCTTTTGTCAGGAACAAATTGATTTTTCCCATAGTCATCGAAGCTCATCACATTTGTTAGGTTTTTATTAATATCACTTCCCCTTACACCCATTTCATTCTTAAGTTGCTGAAGAATCGTTTGTCCAATGTTACGTTTTTTTAGCTCCTCCATTTGTAAATCAGAGAGTGTTTTCTTCCACATCTCTTCAAATTCTCTCTCTATATCTATGTCACCAAGTTCACAGTTTCTTTCTCTGCAGCTTTTTAGGAGATTTGTTATTTCTTCCTCAATCCGCTCCAGAGATGTCTTCTGAATATCCAGAATCTTGAATTTGCATTTCTGGATTGAAACTGCTTCGGCGAGTTTATTAAGAGTATTCCTTTCCAGTTCTTTCTTCAGGAACCTCACACTCATGAAGAAATCCTCCTTGTATCGCTCAATGAGATGAACGTTCTCACATTTGCTGTCAAAATATTTTTCTACTAGCTTCAGCGTTTTTTTTTCCTCCTCTAACAGTAATTTCTGAAGATCAGTTTTAAACATCTCAGTATTGAGACTGGCTGCAGATTGATTTCTGATGTAAGTCTCATTGCTGATCATCCAGCTATGGATCTTTTTGGAGAATTCCCATTCCCACAGGGAGTATTGCATAGACAGTTTGGTATAAGCTTCAGCCACCAGACTGTTTCTGAAATTAAAGATGAATTTCTCATGTTTCACTGCACTCCATAAACTTTTAATCCATGTGATGAAGTCAAGGATTTTGCACTGAGTGTTGTTGGAGTTTTGTGATTTTAAAAATTCCAGTAAATACTTCTTTAATTCATAAACATTTTCACTGTAGCCAATGTTTACCGGAGCCATTGGTGGAACCCCTTGCCACAGTCCAGGAATGTACCAGTTGTGCTTCTCAGGATCATAATTCATCACATCTCTGAAACATGTAATTCCACATTTCATTTCCATATTTGCAGCTACTCTTGTCATTTCATCAAGTTGTTCCAGAAACTTCTTCCTGTCTCTCATATTCTTTTCATGAGCGGACACATCACTGACATTCTGATGCACAAACTGACAGTTGGGTTTCTTCCCGATTTCTTTCATCCGAAGAAAAGCATGGACCACAATCTGTAAAATATCCTTCATTTCTGATGTGTTTTCTGTGGCCATATTAATGATGGTGATATCACTCAACCCAACCACTAGTGTGGCCAGTTCATTGTCATGTTTGTAGCTGTCCTCCAGAGAGGCCAACTCTGGAGCCTTCAGCCCCTCAGTGTCAATCACCAGGATGAAGTGACAGCCCAGATCCACCTGGAGGTTCTCTTTCACTTTCAGAAGAGTCATGAAGGCTCCTCGTGTGCATCTTCCACTGGCCACCGGGAACTGCAGACCAAACATGGTGTTCAGAAGGGTGGACTTCCCTGTACTCTGCACGCCCAGTACCGTTATTACTCTCATTTTACATTGTCCTCCTATCTTATTGTCTAGCTCAGTCAGGACATCAGTTATCCACTGTAAAGGAATATTAGAGGCGTCCCCATCAATCAACTCCAATGGGAATCCATCTAGTAGAAGACCAGCAGCAATTCCTGGAAGTTTGGTGAATTGTCTTGTGATTTTTTTCTGTTTGTTAGCAACCATGGAATACTCAGCCTCATAAAACTGTCCTAGTTCACGTAAGAAATGTTCTATTCCTAAAGAACTGTCTGAGATCTTCTGATCCAGCTGCTTAAGTTTTTCTATATCTGATTTATCGTTAAATTTTTCCTTGTATTCAGACTGCAACAAGGAAATATTGTCTCTTGCAATCAAATCCAGTTCAAATTTCATCCATCTCAAGAAATAATGTTTTTCAGCCTTGGAGAGGTCAGTTATTGCTTCAGTAAAATCTGATATGCCGACAGGAACATCATGCTGGTATTGATTTTCGTGGAGTGAATTGAGCTTTTGTTTGAGCTCAGATTGATATTCTTGTGCATCTTTTTCCCCTTGTTTCTCCATTCTGCAAAGTTCTTTTTCTATTTTAGACAATTCTTTCCACAGATCTCCCTGTAATTTTAGCGTTTCCTTTTTATACCCTTCCACATCTTTTATTACAGAAGTAATTTGGTTTGCTTTTTCTTTCGCTTTCTGACATTCAACAGAATTCTCATCAACAAAGATATGAAGTCCTTCAGTATTCTTTTTAGTACTACACAGGTTCTTTTCTTTCTGACAGTTTTTTAAAACATTCTCAATGGCATTTCGAACTTTTTTCACTAATGCTTCATCATTTGCTGTGCTGTTTTTTTGAATAATATTCGTTTCACTCATCTTTAAAATTGGCATTAGATTGTTTTTGTATTTTAAGGTCTCCGTGTTTATTTCTTTACCCTTTTCTGGTGTAAGAATGAGATAAAACTGGGCGTCGGTGTTACTGAAGGATGATAACCGTTTGAATTGTTTCTCAGAAATACTCTCAATGAATATAAACACCGCTGATGAGACTTGAGTCAGAAACATAAACTGGTCCCAGTTGGACTCCAGGTCTCCTCGTAGGTTGGTCACTGCGATGGGTTCTGAGAAAACATCAGACTTACCACAGGGAAAATACCAGGACATTTCCACCAGTCCATCAGATATTTTCCTCTCAATATTTCCTCCCTCCATATCATCGTGTATGAATATGTTTTGGTCTTGTTGGGTTGGATTAAGTACTTGATTCAGGATTTTAGATTTGGATAATTTTCTGTCACCCAGTCTGACGAAGGAGAAAATAGGCATTGAAACATTCACCACATTTTCCTCACTAAACCCTTTACTTTTGGCCAGTGACTGGGGTCTCCACTTCTTTACAATGCCCCTCATTGCCCACAGCATAAGGATGCAGTGTGACCCATCACCAGCAGGGAGAAGCAGAGGGATGCCAAATTGGCATATGGACAGTTTGGATACAATCTCTTGTTGTAGAAAACTGTCTGAACAATGGAGGAGAACACAGAGGATATCCAGAGGGTGAATAGATTCAGCTGAACTACTTTCCTCTTCGTTCATTGAAAAGTCAAAAAAGGCGTTTTCATTTAAATTTATTATTTCTTCAGCTTGTTCAAACTGAGTATTGAGTGCAGCTCTGTTCAAGGCCATCAGCTTTCTCAGAAAATTCCATGGTAGATCTTGAATGGTCTTGGCATGGACATCACTCAGAGTCTCTTCTCCAATCCCTAGGACGTGACTCAATGTCAGTTTGGAATCGATTAAATGCTCCATATTTAGACTGACAATAAGTTCATGGAAAATCTTGTATTTATCTGCAAAAAGAACATAATGTTGTTAACATATAACCTAATGCTAAGCTTTACCAATACAAGGGAATTTAAATAATGAATGTGTGTTTGAATGATTTTCTACCTCGAAAACCAATGGCAATCATCTGTTTTTACTGGAGAAATATAAGGCCATGAAATTACTTGAAGCTTCTCACATTTTTTTTTGCTACCCAGCATTGGATTTGGGATCTCACTAAGATTAATAAGCTTTATAAGCAATGATTGTATAATATGCTATGTAGACGGGGAATGTCAGGTCCCTGGGCCTTTTAGGGACCGTGGGAATGAAACAACAGGCATATTACATATACCAACAACACAAACCTATTCAGATATTACAAGAGCCCGAAAATGACTAGTTGGCAGATGAGTTCTCCTGTGCTTATGACAGGTGCAAAAACAACAAAAAAACTCAAATTAAAACCAACCAGGAATGGCACTAGGCTATCAGCACTCAACCACTCATGGGAAATATGAATGATGACGTTAAACAAATATCCCATAGAATAAACAAAGACAATGATACAAACCAAAAAAAACACTGACCAAAATTGGGGAGGGGGGGGGGGCTTTATAAGCGGGTAGCACTTATAACTAGAGAAAGGGAACTGATGACCTAGGGGTGCTGCTGTCAAAATGGAGGGGGGACTTCATCTGTAAAACAAAGACCACTCTGGTGTACTAGGTTCCAATAAGGTTTAATTACAAAGAAAAATTTATACTCACAAAAGTATAAAAAACACACATACAGTATATATATGGGAGCCCACAGGAGAGGATGAGCCTGTGGTGGAGGCACTGAAAAGGTACAGCTGGATGGATGGTTAATGAGCTTCTGCAGGCACAAAGTCCAGATCTCTGTGCCTCTGACTGTTAATAGGGAAATGGTTCTGCCAGGAACAAGGAAGTGCCATGGCTTCCTTGTTCCTGGTGTCAATGGCCGATGGATGGTAATGTCCACCTGCAGTCCAAGGTCACAGGATGCATTTCGAGGGTCCTTCCTCTTCTTCAGCTAACCCCGATGGGCTACCTGCTCTGTTTTAATAGCTGCCCCCCCCCCTCCCCCAGGAAACAACCCGGGACACACCAAACACCTGAATAAGCTGTCTCAATTACTGACGCTATGGGCTAAATACCAGATGTGGACTGGAGCGATCTATCCCAAGTACAGCCTGTCCAGGCAGCCACCCAGTCTCCCTACACCCTCAGCAGCCTAGAGCCGACAGAGAGTGACTATCTATCCAGCTGCACCCTTTCAGGACTGTGCTCCACCACAGGCTCACACTCTACCGTGAACTCCCATATATATATATATATATATATATATACATACACAGCATCTCACAAAGTGAGTACACCCCTCTCATTTTTGTAAATATTTTATTATATCTTTTCACACTGAAGAAATTACACTTTGCTACAATGTAAAGTAGTGAGTGTACAGCTTGTATAACAGTGTGCATTTTCTGTACCCTCAAAATAACCCAACACACAGCTATTAATGTCCAAACTGCTGGCAGCAAAAGTAAGTACACTCCTACGTGAAAATGTCCAAATTGGACCCAATTAGCCATTTTCCCTCCCTGGTGTCATGGGACTCGTTAGTGTTACAAGGTCACATGTGTGAATGGGGAGCAGGTGTGTTAAATTTGGTGTTATCGCTCTCACTCTCTCATACTGGTCACTAGAAGTTCAATATGGCACCTCATGGCAAAGAACTCACTGAGGATCTGAAAAAAGAATTGTTGCTCTACATAAAGATGGCCTAGGCTATAAGAAGATTGCCAAGACCCTGAAACTGATCTGCAGCACGGTGGCCAAGACCATACAGCGGTTTAACAGGACAGGTTCCACTCAGAACAGGCCTCGCCATGGTCGACCAACAAAGTTGAGTGCACGTGCTCAGCGTCATATCCAGAGGTTGTCTTTGGGAAATAGATGTATAAGTTCTGCCAGCATTTCTGCAGAGGTTAAAGGGGGGGGGGGGTCAGCCTGTCAGTGCTCAGACCATACGCCACACACTGCATCAAATTGGTCTGCATGGCTGTCGTCTCAGAAGGAAGCCTCTTCTAAAGATGATGCACAAGCAAGCCTGCAAACTGTTTGCTGAAGACAAGCAGACTAAGGACATGGATTACTGGAACCATGTCCTGTGGTCTGATGAGACCAGGATAAACTTATTTGGTTTGGATGGTGTCAAGTGTGTGTGTGGGGGTAACCAGGTGAGGAGGACAAAGACAAGTGTGTCTTGCCTACAGTCAAGCATGGTGGTGGGAGTGTCATGGTCTGGGGCTGCATGGGTGCTGTCGGCACTGGGGAGCTACAGATCATTGAGGGGACCATGAATGCCAACATGTACTGTGACATACTGAAGCTGAGCCCTTTGGAGACTGGGCCACAGGGAAGTATTCCAACATGATAATGACCCCAAACACACCTCTAAGACAACCACTGCCTTGCTAAAGAAGCTTAGGGTAAAGGTGATGGACTGGCCAAGTATGTCTCCAAACCTAAACCCTATTGAGCATCTGTGGGGCATCCTCAAACGGAAGGTGGAGGAGCGCAAGGTCGCCAACATCCACCAGCTCCGTGATGTCATCATGGAGGAGGGGAAGAGGACTCCGGTGGCAACCTGTGAAGCTCTGGTGAACTCCATGCCCAAGAGGGTTAAGGCAGTGCTGGGAAATAATGGTGGCCACACAAAATATTGACACTTTGGGCCCAATTTGGACATTTTCACTTAGGGGTGTACTCACTTTTGTTGCCAGCGGTTTAGACATTAATGGCTGTGTGTTGAGTTATTTTGAGGGGACAGCAAATTTACACTGTTATACAAGCTGTACACTCACTACTTTACATTGTAGACAAGTGTCATTTCTTCAGTGTTGTCACATGAAAAGATATAATAAAATATTTACAGAAATGTGAGGGGTGTACTCACTTTTGTGAGATACTGTGTAATATAAATAAGTAAGCCACTGCCTCCACCTATAACTGGCCATTGCAGCAAGCAGCATTGGAAGGCAACATATGTTAGAAAAAAAAGCCAAGGATAAATCCAAGGGAAACTCCAAGCTCACTTACCGACCAGCCTGCGGACAACCAAATTGACCTATCTAACAGTATGCGTTAAAAACAAACTGCCCTCCATCTATCCATGAGAATGCATGTGCTTCCATTGTGGAGTCACTCATAAGCTAGTAATGGGACTACAGATACCAGGGTGCCATAGCGAGGTTCTGTAGCTTATGCATGTATTTGCAAATATGTGAAGACTAAACCCCTGTTTTTAACGCATATGTTAGACAGGTCAATTTGGTTGTCCGCGGGCTGGTCGGTAAGTGAGCTTGGAGTTTCCCTTGGCTCTTTTTCTATCCCGAGTATACCTAATGCACATATAAAAAAAAGCAAGAGAGGGTGCCTCCATCTAAGTGTAAACTGTTTTATTTACAGAAAAAAAAACAAAATAAATATATGCACTCACTGTATGACCGGTTAAGTCTGTGTGTCTGTGGAGCGGCTCAGTCATGGAGAGATCGGCAGGCCAGCGGCTGTTCAAAGGTGCAGAGGATTGGCAGGCAAGTGGCTGGTGTATGCAGAGTTCAGCCAGGAAGCTGCTGGTTGGAGGAGAAGGAGCGATGTCAAGGCTGCAAGGTGGAATGCAAGCTCTTATAGTTGGCTCAACAGCAGCTTCCGGGAGACATCCAGTTAGCTCTGGGAGTATGTGATGATGACGTCACTATGCAAGGGGGCATGGCTACACATTTCAGGGAGAAAGTCCTTTCTGGCTTGACAAAGGGGCGTACCTTATGCCATGAAATGCTTAGCCATGCCCCCTTGCATGCACCAACTGCTTGCCTGCCGATATCTGCACCTTTGAACCGCCACTTGTCTGTCGATCTCTGCATGATTGCGCTGCTCCACAGATGACTTCATTCTCTAAATCGAAGACATGCTGACTACACTGAGTGCATATATTTATTTAGTTTTTTTTCTCTTAATAAAACAGTTTAAACTTAGTGCCGGTTCACACAGGGGCAACCCGACTTACAGCGCGACTTCGACTTCAGCGCGACCTTGCGCAACTTACAGCGAGACTTAAAGTTGCCTCCAGGACAGGTGACTTTGGCTGTGGCCCAGGGACATCTTTAAGGCAGGACAAAAGGGGCAGCTGCCCTGGGCCCTGTCATTGTTGGGGGGGCCCAAAGCAGCTGCCTCATACTTGCCAACTATCCCAGTTAAAATTCCCTTGTCCCTTGAAGTTGTAGTCCCTTGCTGTGTCCCGATATCTCTGTGTGAAGTGCTGGTACTAATGCTGCCCAGCTATGCCCTATTGTTGTGTACAGATGACTCACCTGCAGACCCTGTGTTTACATGTAAATAACTGGCATTCATTTGTACATAGCGGTGGCATTCATAAGTAAATAGCTGCGGCCGGCGGCATAGATATGTAAATAACGGTGGCATTCATATGTATATCATGCCCCCCTGCAGTGAGGAGATGATGTGCTGTAACCTCTAGAAACCAACCAGTGAGCAATATTACTGTACAGTAATCTTTAGCAACCAATTAACAAGCAGAAATCATTTGCTGTAACCTCTAGCAACTAATCAGTGAGCCGTTATGTTTGCTGTAACCTCTAGCAACCAGTCAGTAAGCAGTAATGATTTGCTGTAACTGCTGGCAACCAATCGCAATCGCTTTCTGATCTGATACACTAAACTGATTTTAAGTCTAGCTGCTATTTATTGTATGTCTCAGAGCAGGTGGAGAGTGAAATTGCATGGGGGGGAGGGCCCAAGAAAATTTTTGCCCAGGGTCCAATCAATATTAAAGATGGCCCTGCTGTGGCCAATCACAGAATAATCAGCTCTGTAGGATGGAAGGGGTTGCCTGGGTAAACGTGGGAAGTACCTGGGTAAAGTATTTTTATTTTTCCTGTAAAGTGGCTTCAACATAGATGGAGATTCGACTTGGAGGCATCTTCCATTGAAATCTATGGGTATAAGTCGCCTTGAAGTAGTACAGGCATGGGCGTCCTTTAGGGGGGGCATAATTTTAGGGTCACCCATGCACCGCCCCTTTTTGACAATGTCATTATCACGTTGTCAAGGTCAGAGACAGCAGGCGTAGTACAGTCCCTAGGATAAGTAATGGAAAATTGGCCCGACACGCCCTCTTACCAGACCCAGCGAAACTACAGCAGTGATCCCTCTGGCTGGACGATCGCTCACTCTGTGTTCCCCTCGGGCAACTCTGGTCAGTAGTGTAGCATGTCTATACCCTGGCAGTGGCTCAGTCTTTCTCTCTCTGGTGGCGCTGGGCAGCATGGCTCTCTCTGGTGACGCTGGGTAGCCTGGGTCTCTCTGGTGGTGCTTGATAGCGTGGCTCTCTCTGGTGGCGCTGGGTAGCGTGGCTCTCTCTCTGGCGCTGGGTAGCGTGGCTCTCTCTCTGGTGGGGCTGGGTAGCGTTGCTCTCTCTGGTGGCGCTGGGCAGAGTGGCTCTCTCTGGTGACACTGGGCAGCATGGTTCTCTCTCTGGCTTCCACTAAGCACACGCTTCTTTCTTTGTCCTGTAGCACTCACTCCCTCAGCTTTTTTCCAGGCTGCAGTCTCTTGATCGAGCTGTAGCCTCCTTCCTGTGGAAAATGGGGCCACCAATCTTTGGGACTACATGTCCCATGATGCTCTCCTCTCCTAGTGTCCTTTGATTGGCCCTCAGTTATGACCAATGGGGAAGGATTGGAGCGGGCAGGAAGATGGGCGGGGAAGCTGGTGAGAGCCGCCGTCTCTTCTCCCTGACAGGAGAAAGGAGGGCGAGCGGGGGAAACCTCTGACAGCCCGCAGCTCGTTTTTCTCCTGACACAGCGCCGCCGAGTTCTCTGCTGGACTGAGCAGGGAAAAGAGCAAGCAGTCACACTACACTGATGGGGGGGCTTGACAGCACCTTGATGGTGTCATCCCGCTGGCTGCCTGCACCCCCATAACGATGCCACTGTGCTAAATGTGCCAATCCGATCCCTGATGGGGGGGGGGCACTTGACCCCCCTTGCCCCTACCTGCGGACGCCCATGAGTACGGGAACCTTTTCTGAAGTCGGAGCAACTTCAGTAGAGTACATTAAGACATCTCTCATTCACTTCAATGGAATTTCTTATGTCCAGCGACTTGGGGCAACTTGAGGTCTGACGAGTCGGATCCCAAGTCGCTGTAGTGTGATTCGGCACTTAGATGGAGGCTCTCTTGCTTGTTTTTAGAAGCTCAGTAGACAAACAAATAATACCCAGCCTTTTAATATTCCTATATCTAAGGTGACTTACTTTCCGGAAAGTGCTTGAACAGGTGGTCTCTCAGTGCTGGAAATTTGGGGATCATTTGCTCAAGAAGACACAGGAATGTCTGGCAGTGTTCTTCTTTCTGTAGTATGATGTTCATAATTTTTTCAACTTTCTCTCTTGGATCTTCATCACGTTGGAGTTGATTCATCTCATCCGGGGTTATGAGGCTTTGAGATCCCAACTCATCACACTCCGTGTCCTCCTCAAACACTCCCGTTAATTTACATCGAAGACGTTTTATCATCTCTGCGGCATCTGTGCCAGAAGCCATGATTTCTTTATTTCAGAATCTAAAAATAGACAAACATAAATAAATAACTAAAGAGGAGATCCACCCAAAAAAAATAAGATAATTAAAAGCCAGCAGCTACAAATACTGCAGCTGCTGACTTGTAATAAACGGACACTTACCTGTCCACGGTGCCCGCGATGTCGGCAGCCAAAGCCGAGCAATATTTTTTATTTTCTGCTATATGCAATAAAAAAAATTGAAAAAAACGTAAAATGTATACATACCGTATGTACTTGAGTATAAGCCGAGTTTTTCAGCACATTTTTTGGTGAATTTTCGGATTTTCGAATTTCCGAATTTACAATTTTCGGATTTCGGATTTCGGATTTCCAATTTCCGAATTTCCGAATTCCCGAATTTTCGGATTTTCGAATTTCCAATTTTCGGATTTCCAAATTTCCGAATTCCGAATTTCCGAATTTTCGGATTTCCGAATTTCCAAATTTTCGAATTTCCGAAGTTCGGATTTTCGGATTTCCGAATTTTGGATTTTCGAAAATTTCAGAATTTCCAAATTTCGGATTTTCGGAATTCCGGATTTTCGGAATTCCGAATTTTCGGAATTCTGAGTTTTCGGAATTCCGAATTTTCAGATTTTCGGGATTCTCAGATTTTCGGAATTCTGAATTCTCAGATTTTCGGGATTCGAAAATTCAAAAATTCAAAATCACGAAAATTCAAAGTGTGTCTTGCCTACAGTCAAGCATGGTACTGGGCCAACATGTACTGTGACATACTGTGCCGGTCCCTACTGCGCATTCCCCTTTTTTCTTGAAGTTGGATGCTATCTGATGGTGGCTCAGGAACTATAAGGTTAGAATACTCTATGATGCATTAATTGGGTTTTATACATTTTAAATGTATATGATTGGAATATAATATTGGATCTATTCTGCCTGTTAATTTTGTATTTTTGTAAAATACTTTCATATAATCATACACCCCACTACCATCCCCTGAAGAAGAGGTTTCACTACTTACAACCTTGAAACGTGTCGGACCTTCTTGTCCTAGTTCATTGTGTGGACAGATATGTGTGGTGTTATCAGTGGGGGGGGGGGGGGTGGGACAGATAAGCGGAAGTTCCATTTTTCAGTGGAATTCCGCTTTAATCGAATTGAACATTTTAAAGGGTACATTGTTTACATACCTAAGGGTGATAAAGTATGCTATTTGACCATTCAAGAAGTATTAAAGTGGTTGTAAACCCTGTTGCACCACTTGTACCTACAGATAAGCCTATATTAAGGCTTACCTGTAGGTACTGGAAATATCTGCTAAACCTGCACGGTTTAGCAGATATTTACCATACACTCCTGCACCGACGTCATCGGCGCATGTGCACTGAGGAAAGGGCACGATCGTGCTGTTTCTAAAGGGTCTGTGCCGTAACCGGCGGCATAAAGGCACAATTAAAGTGGAAGTAAACCCCCCTATCGTTTTCAGCCAAGGAAGCTGCCATCTTTGCCTCTGTTTAATCTTCAACTGCCACAGTGCTGCACATGTGATCCGTTATGACACCAGCCATTGGATGGTTTGACTGTTTGGTTGAGAGCACAGCCAATGTGCAGTTAGCATTCCCGGCGTGCCTTTTTTTTTTTAAACTGTTAAATCGATGGGTTTACTTCCGCTTTAAAGAAAAAAAAGGACTGAGACCAATAGAAGCGGACTCAAATAGGGGCTACTTAGTGGTAACAAAATTAGATCGATTCTTTCTGAGTCGATTGAATCAAAAGATTTTTGTACATTTATGTATCTCTCATTAAAATGATTCCAAGTGAATGGATATCTTGTTTCTAACTAATACAAACTACACCAAACAAAACAGGACAAGACACCATGTAACAACATGTGGTGCACCACGTAAGACTAAGCAGCAGAGAATAGTCAATGATGTTCAGGAGTTAGTTTAAATATGTCTAACTTTGTTGGACGGGAATTCCCCAATCAATTGCTACCTGATTTAATCATTGACTATTCTCTGCTGCTTAGGCCCCTTTCACACTGGGGCGTTTTTCATGCGGTGCGGCGCTAAAAATAGCGCCTGTTCACCGCATGAAAAAATCCGGCCCCATTCACTCCATTGTGAAAGCCGGCGGGCTTTCACACTGGAGCGGTGCGCTAGCAGGACGGTAAAAAAAAGTCCTGCTAGCAGCATCTTTGGAGCGGGATAGGAGCGGTGTGTTCACCGCTCCTATACCGCTCCTTCCCATTGATTACAATGGGAGACCGCCGTAAAACCGCGGCAATACCGCGGTTACCGCGGTAATACCGCGGCTACGGCGGCGCTCTGCGGGGGGTGTTTAACCCTTTTTCGGCCGCTCGCGGGGGGTAAAACCGCACCGCGAGCGGCCGAAAACCGCGGTGAAAACGACGGTAAAGCAGCGCTAAATATAGCGCTGCTTTACCGTCACCGCGGCTCAACGCCCCGGTGTGAAAGGGGCCTAAGTCTTACGTTGGTGCACCACATGTTGTTACATGGTGTCTTGTCCTGTTTTGTTTGGTGTAGTTTGTATTAGTTAGAAACAAGATATCCATTCACTTGGAATCATTTTAATGAGAGATACATAAATGTACAAAAATAAAAAAATCTTTTGATTCAATCGACTCAGAAAGAATCGATCTAATTTTGTTACCACTAAGTAGCCCCTATTTGAGTCCGCTTCTATTGGTCTCAGTCCTTTTTTTCTTTATGTATGCTTATGGCTACGGCGACATTTAACCGTAAATTGGTTTTGATCGACAGCCGATCCATTAAATACCGGTAATCGATCGGCCAAAATTGATAGTGCCCTTGCTAATCCAACCCCACTTTCCCTTTCCCCATCTTCCCAAATTTCCCTTATTATCTTTTCACTTTAACCAGTTCCCTACCGCCATATTGTAAAATGACGGCGGCAGGAACTGTTCCTCCCTCCGGGTGGACGTCATATGACGTCCTCTGCTTCCCGGCATTGTGGAGAGAGCGCGCGCTCGCCGCATCGCTGGGGACCCCATGCTCGTGCACCGGCGGCCGTGATGTCCGCCGGGCCCCCGCGATTGCCCGGTAACAGAGCCGGGACGTGGATCTGTGTGTGTAAACCAGTGTTTCTCAACTCCAGTCCTCAAGGCGCCTCAACAGGTCATGTTTTCAGGATTTCCCTCAGACGAAACGGCTGTGGTAATTACTAAGTCAGTGAAACTGATCAAATCACCTGTGCAAAATAATGGAAAGCCTGAAAACATGACCTGTTGGGGCGCCTTGAGGACTGGAGTTGAGAAACACTGGTGTAAACACACAGATCCACGTCCTGTCAGGGGAGAGGAGAACTGATCGGATGTTCCTTGTACAGAGGAACACCGATCAGTCTCCTCCCCTCATCAGTCCCCTCCCCCCCACAGTTAGAATCACTCCCTAGGACACACATTTAACACCTGCAGCACCCCCTAGTGTTAACCCCTTCCCTGCCAGTCACATTTATACAGTAATCGGTGCATTTTCTATAGCACCGATCGCTTTATAAATGTGAATGGTCCCAAAATAGTGTCAAAAGTGTCCGATCTGTCCGCCGCAATGTCGCAGTCACGATAAAAACTGCAGATCGCCACCATTGGTAGTAAAAAAAACACTAGGGTGTTCCTTCTACAGAGGAACACAGATCAGTCTCCTCCCCTCATCAGTCCCCTCCCCCCCACAGTTAGAATCACTCCCTAGGACACACATTTAACACATGCAGCACCCCCTAGTGTTAACCCCTTCCCTGCCAGTCACATTTATACAGTAATCGGTGCATTTTCTATAGCACCGATCGCTTTATAAATGTAAATGGTCCCAAAAATAGTGTCAAAAGTGTCTGATCTTTCTGCCGCAATGTTGCGATCACGATAAAAATTGCAAATCGCCGCCATTAGTAGTAAAAAAAAATAAAAAAAATAATAAACATGACAAATCTATCCCCTATTTTGAAGACGCTATAACTTTTGCGGAAACCAATCAATATACACTTATTGGGATTTTCTTTTTAATCAAAAATATGTAGAAGAATACATATCGGCCTAAACTAAGGAATTTTTATTTTTAAAAATGGGATATTTATTATAGCAAAAAGTAATAAATATTGTGTTTTTTTTCAAAATTGAAGCTCTTTTTTTGTTCATAGCGCAAAAAATAAAAAACGCAGAGGTGATCAAATACCACCAAAAGAAAGCTCTATTTGTGGGGGAAAAAACAATACATTTTTTTGGGTACATTGTTGCATGACCGCGCAATTTTCATTCAAAGTGTGACAGCGCTGAAAGCTGAAAATTGGCCTTGGCAGGAAGGGGGTGAAAATGCCCAGTATTGAAGTGGTTAGGATTAAAAGCCTGCTCTGTGCAGCAGCCCCCCCTTAGTCCCCCCTAATACTGAGGTCCATCTAGATCCAGTGATGTTGTAGAATTGTCTCAGCTGCCCGGCTGAGAAAGCAGCGTGGCACCATTGCCACCTGCTGCTGTCAATCAAAGCCAGCCAGCCAATGAGGAGAGAAAGGGGGCGGGACCAGGCCACGGCTCCATGTCTGCATGGACACACAGAGCAGCGGCTCGGCACAGGTGCCCCCAGGGCAATCGGCTGGCTGTGAGGGGCACTCAATAGTAGGGAGGGGCTAGGAGCACAGAAAATGGACCCGAGAAGAGGAGGATCCGGGTTGCTCTGTGCAAAACCAACTGCACAGATCAGGTAAGAAGAACATGTTTGTTATTTTTAACTACAAAAAAAAAGAATTTACAATCACTTTAAGATCAAATGTATTTGGTTACCCAATCAGGAATGGCTCCAGTTTCAGACACTAGTATTTCAGGGGAAGGTTTTAGCTGTTAAACACACATTCACACATTCATTCTTCCCCACAATGAAAGCACAGGTCTGGATTATGACGCACATTATTATCGTATTAAGTATGGAAGCTACTTAGGTGCATGTTATAGACTGGACATATGCTGGATTGTAGTGTGCTATGACATGAATAACGAATGGGACTCTGAAGGCTGCTGTTCATTGGAATACAGTGGAACCTCGGTTTGCGAGTAACACGGTTAACGAGCACTGTATTTCTAAAAATCCTAACTCGGTTTGCGAAACGAGCAGGATTCAGGCCAAAAGCGGTGTGCAGTACCGATTTTGGCCCGAGGTTGGAGGCGCCGGAGCCGAACAGCGCTGATCATCGGCATTCGGAAATGCACGGAAAGGCCCGAGCACACTTCGGCTGACCTCGGCAAACCTTGGAAAGACTCTGTTCACGAGCCTTTCCGAGGCTTGCCGAGGTCAGCCGAAGTGCACTCGGGCCTCTTCGGCCGTTTCCGAGGCTCTTCGGCACCCCCCGCCTCTGGCCACATGCGGTATTGCATCCCATTGAAGTCCATGCGGAACAAATTATTTTCGTTTCCATTGACTTCAATGGGAAAACTAGCTTTGATATGCGTACTTGAGTACTTTGGATTTGGAAATTAACGCTGGTCTGTAGGGCATGTTCATACCTCAATGTAATAATAAATAACATATTAGATTTTTCACTCCAGCAGTATATAATGAGTTTGAAAATTGTAGAGAATTGTTAACTAATGCATTACAATTGAATTACACCCATTAGATTTTAGACGACTAAAATGTACTGGAGATGTACTAAAACTAAAACAATTGCAGAAGACTTATGCCGCGTACACACGACTGGTTTTCCCATCGGAATAAACTCTGAAGGTTTTTCCGACGGAGTTCCGCTCAAGCTGTCTTGCATACACACGATCACACCAAAGTCCGACCGCCAAGAACGCGGTGACGTACAACACATACGACGGGACTAGAAAAAGGAAGTTCAATAGCCAGTAGCCAATAGCTGCCGTCTCGTACTTGCTTCAGAGCATGCGTTGTTTTTGGTGCTTCGGGAACAGCATACAGACGAGCGGTTTTCCCGATAGTAATTGGTTGCCTCGAAAAAGTATAGAACATGTTCTATTTCTAGGTCCGTCAGAATTTTTGATGGAAAAAGTCCGATGGGGACTACACACGGTCGGAATATACGATGAAAAGCTCCCATCTGACTTTTTCTGTCGGAATGTCCGACCGTGTGTACGCGGCATAAGATGGGACTAAAACTAAAATGCCATTTTAGTCCTAAGACTAAAACTAAATCGAAATTTGCTGCCGAAATTAACACTGTTGGTCATCTGTTGCAAGTATCTTGTGTACTTGGGTCGGGATTCCATAACTGCATCTCTCGGAATGAACCGAGAATAATTCACTTTTGGGATAGAGGAATTTTGCATTCCATACTTGCTAGTAAACTCATCAAAAATAATTATAATAATTATCACTACTCCTCCCTTTGCTATATGACAACAGTAGGCTGTATGGGGGCCCCATAGTTGCTAAAAGTCACCCCATAGCTCCCAACTGTCCCGGATTTTGAGGGACTGTCCCTGATATGGAACAATGTCCCTCTGTCCCTCTTTCCTCCTCATTTGTCCCTCATTTTGGCATTATCTATGTAGCTGTAGATAAAATTATCCATATATCTTTTAAAAAAGTGTTTCCCAGTGCTAAACCTTTCATCCAATTTTTAATTGCTGCATTTGTAAATTCCAGAAGCCAATATAAAGGAATAACAGTGGTAAAAAAAAAAAAGCACTTTTGGGTTTAACCACATGCCGCGCCATAGTCGAAAGACGTCTACAGTGCGGTCGGCTTATCCTGAGTGGACGTCCTACAGACGTCCTCCGAGAAACTTGCTCCCGCACGCCCCCTGGGGCGCGCACTCGGGAACATGCGTGACCGCCGGGGCCGGGGCTGATAGCGGCCGTTTACCATGTGATCGATCCGTCAAATGACAGAGCGATCACATGTACACAAACGATCGGTACAGTGAGAGGGGGGAAGCGGAAAGGGGGAGAGACGGGACCAGCCCTGTGGGCTGGATGTGTAGTGCCCACAGCGCTGGTCAGTGCCTGCAAT
The DNA here is from genome assembly GCA_028564925.1 of Lithobates sylvaticus. NCBI lineage: Eukaryota > Metazoa > Chordata > Amphibia > Anura > Ranidae > Lithobates > Lithobates sylvaticus. The sequence continues at coordinate 304,773,085 of CM053031.1, read as the reverse complement.
ACTCTGCCACCACTGTGCAATGCTCTGCCACCACTGTGCAATGCTCTGCCACCCCTGTGCAATGCTCTGCCACCACTATGCAATGCTCTGCCACCACTGTGCAATGCTCTGCCACCACTGTGCAATGCTCTGCAACCACTGTGCAATGCTCTGCCACCACTGTGCATTGCTCTGCCACCCCTGTGCAATGCTCTGCCACCACTATGCAATGCTCTGCCACCACTGTGCAATGCTCTGCCACCACTGTGCAATACTCTGCAACCACTGTGCAATACTCTACCAATACTGTGCAACACTGCAATACTCTGCCAATACTTGCCAATACTCTGCCAATACTTGCCAATACTCTGCCAATACTTGCCAATACTCTGCCAATACTCGCCAATACTCTGCCAATACTCGCCAATACTCTGCCAATACTCGCCAATACTCGCCAATAATTTTTAATAGAAACAAAGAATTTTCTTTTTTTTTTTTTTTACCGAATTTTCAGTATTTTTTGATTTATAGCGCAAAAAATAAAAAAAAACAGCGGTGATTAAATACCACCAAAATAATGCTCTATTTGTGTGAAAAAAAGGACAAAAAATTCTTTAGGGTACAGTGTTGCATGACTGAGTAATTGTCATTCATAGTGTGAGAGCACCGAAAGCTGAAAATTGGTCTGGTTAGGAAGGGGGTTTAACTGCCCAGTGGGTAAGTGGTTAACTAATCTTTTTTGTTTGTATAATTCCCCTTTGAAGGGCTGTGGCAGGGGGCGTGTCCTATGCCTACATACTATTCCTAATAGGTGTCCCTCGTTCCCATCTCAAAGTGTTGGGAGGTATGCCACCCTGGTACCTACCTCTAACCCCATGAACACGATCGGTTTGCTCTTAGCAGTGTCTCTGAAAACTCCTCAGTGCTGATACTGCAATCCGGTTTTACAAGTTGTGTAACCAGAAGTTGGGCAAGGCAGGACCTCACAGCAATCAGACTATTTACAATACGTGAAAAGAATGCTACTTTCACTTTCACTCACTCTGATATTATTATTATTATTATTATTATTATACACGATTTATATAGCGCCAACAGTTTACGCAACGCTTTACAATGTATAGGGGGGGACACAACTACAGTACAGTTCAATACAAAAGGTACAGGAGGGCCCGGCTTGCAGAGCTTACATTCTAAAGGGAGGGGGCGGTACAAAATGTAATAGCTATATACATGGGGGAGATTTACTGGAGAATGCTAAATCTGGTGCATGGTAGCCAATCAGCTTCTAACTTCAGCTTGTTCAGTTGGCAGGCAGTCAAGTTTTGGCAGGCTCATTGGTCTCTGTGCAGAGCTGCACAAGATTTAGCATTCTCCAGTTTTAGGAAATCAACCTCTATATGTCATCATTTTGTGTATAAAAAATAATTTCTATGTACAACTAAATGTACAAGTACTACTTCTCTTGTCCTGTATGTCGGGTGTAATTCTCAGTATCTGTTCTTATTCTGTATGTATGGACTCTGCACAGTACCACTTCTCTTGTCCTGTATGCCGGGTGTAATTCTCAGTATCTGTTCTTATTCTGTATGTATGGACTCTGCACAGTACTACTTCTCTTGTCCTGTATGTTGAGTGTAATTCTCATTATCTGTTCTTATTCTGTATGTAAGGACTCTGCACAGTACTACTTTTCTTGTCCTGTATGTCGGGTGTAATTCTCAGTACCTGTTCTTATTCTGTATGTAAGGACTCTGCATAGTACCACTTCTCTTGTCCTGTATGTCGGGTGTAATTCTCAGTATCCGTTCTTATTCTGTATGTAAGGACTCTGCATAGTACCACTTCTCTTGTCCTGTATGTCGGGTGTAATTCTCAGTACCTGTTCTTATTCTGTATGTAAGGACTCTGCATAGTACCACTTCTCTTGTCCTGTATGTCGGGTGTAATTCTCAGTATCCGTTCTTAAAGCGGGAGATATCCAGGAACAACAGACTTTTAGGAAAACAGATTTTTTTCAAACCGCCCAGCGTGGCACCCAGCCCGACTCGTGCCAGAACCAAATGCCTCATCTATGAACTTTTGCGGAACTTTTGCACGTCCCTGGTGTATACATATTGGCAATTACGTCACAAAATATATTTCTTGTTACCAACTCTTCACAATTCTTAAAACAACTTAAACCTCCTTTTTTTGCAAAAGGTTTCCTGTAGTTTTGTGGTTTTCTTCATTTGCATGTATCTATCTGTTTTACACATTGATTAACTAACCGCAGAACATCCTGCCTTTGCAGAGCAAAGCCTCCTGCCTGTCTAAGTTTCGTGGCATGGGTGAGTGTTAGAGATAGGTGCCCCAAAGCTTGTCCTATATCAAAAATATGCTATAACTGCACAAGTAAAGAAAACATATAATCCATTTAGCATACTATATAGAATTCAAACATTTTGCCTTTCTTCAGCCAATAGCCCCCTAGCCCCACCTACCCCAATCGTATTCTGTATGTATGGACTCTGCACAGTACCACTTCCAGGGCCGTCTTTAATATTGATTGAACCCTGGGCTAAAAAAAATTCTTGCCCCCCCCCATGCAATTTCACTCTCCACCTGCTCTGAGACATACAATAAACAGCAGCTAGACTCAAAATCTGTTTACTGTATCAGATCAGGCAGCGATTGCGATTGGTTGCCAGAGGTTACATATCATTACCGCATACTGACTGGTTGCTAGAGGTTACAGCACATGATTTCTGTGTTTTTATTGGTTGCTAGAGATTACTGTACAGCAATACTGCTCACTGATTGGTTGCTAGAGGTTACAGCACATCATCGCCTCACTGCCTGCACACCATGGACTGGGGAGGTGAGGGGACGCATCAATAGACAGAAAACTCCTAGGGATCCTAGAACTACTGGGATCAGTGGCAGTTCTGGGTGGAGTGGAGGGCGTGATCAGTGGCAATGCTAATTTTTTTTACCGACTACCAATATAAAGAGGAGTTTCAACACTGGCCACCAATGTAATAAGAGTTTACACTGGCCACCAATGCAATAGGGTTTTACACTGACCACTAATGTAATAGAAGCATTCACAGTAACCACCAATGTAAGTAGGGATTTACACTGACCACCAATGTAAGGGCAACATTCACACTGCCCACTAATGTAATATGAGTTTACACAGACCGCTAACCTCTGCACCCCCAAACCTCCCCCATCCTCTCCACTCCGACCTTCCCCCCCCATTAACTCTACCTGCCTCCTCTGCTCATCTTTTCACCCGCCTTCCTTACCTCTATACATCCCCTCCTTGCTTACCTTTGCACCCCAAACTGGAGAATTGCAGAACCGGCAGATGTTAAGTTTAATGACCACAGTTGCAGGCCGGACTTTCAAGCATGCCCCTTTACCTGCCCAGTGAAAAGCATTCTGAATAGGTGATGGTGGATATGACCTCAGGGAGTCATGATTTACATATGAATGCCGCCTTTATTTACATATCATGTGATGGAACGTCCCTACACTCCTCTTGAGTGCGTTCGTCATATATCACTTCCTCCCAGTCTGGATATAGATATCAGATATTCCAACCGCTCCCAAGCACCAAACGAGACGAGACTTGCTTAGTGCTAACATGGACTCTTTTTATTAGAACCACTGACAAGTATTTATATACAGTAGAAGAGGAGGTCCCCCCTCCTGCTCATATTACTCTAACAATACACCTGTAACAACTTAACATAAACTAATTAACTAATCCCTTTAAGCAGCCGATGTGACTCAGGATTTCACTACAGGTCAGACTTGTTGTCACCGAGCTAAACACAGTTGATTATAAATTATCATAATTACCACCACAAGACATTTTATCACAATAGCAGGAGACCACCAGTAACAGACGGACCGTCTACTACATTGTACAGAGGACAATGTGATCAGCTCTCTCAATTAACATCTTGAGTTCATGACACTAGCATCTGACAGTGTGTGTACCAACACACATTATATATACACATATATACAGCATTGAATCTGACTGGGGTTGGGGTTCTCCTTCACCCTGTGCCCCTTAAAATCCAGGGCCCATAATCGGTTGGCAGGAGGCTCGCATTTAGTCCTCTCAAAAAGCCTGTGTCCCGGCTAGGTCTGTTACATTTCTCCCCTTTCGGCAGGAGACTAACACAGGAGGAGACCCCAGACGGGTTGACTCCGAAGTTAGTCCATAGTTCCAGTCCTCTAATGTCTGTAACCACACAGTACCCCAAACAAATTGTTTCAAACAGAGCACTACTCACCCCGCCAACCTCTGCCTCTCTCAGAGAACATATCCACCTCTGGGGAGAGGCCTGGACTGGCCCTCCTCCCTGGAGTCTTTTCAGCCACTGGAGAGAAGACAGGGTGACTGGGCTCACTCCATCATGCTGTTGGGGATCTGGGCCCCGCATCCCTGGAGTATACAAGTGGGGACTGAAGTCCCATCCACCGATATCAGCTCAAGCTGCAGTTGTGAAGTGCAGATTGCATCCTCTCCTTGGGTCCTGAGCTGCTGCTCGGGAGTGACCACCACCTCCTCACCCTGGGCCTCCAGAACTGCCACAAGTGTGGGGCAGAGGTCTTGGACCCTCTGTCCAGTTGCCAGCACTTTAGCTGGGTTGGTGTTATCATTCTGGGGCGCCGTCTGCTGCTGGAAAGTGTGACCGATTGACCCAGCTTCTAGAAGCTGTAGAGACACTGTAGGTGCTAGGCAGAGGCCTTGGGCCCTCTGTCCGGTGGCCAGCACTTCAGATGGAGGAGTCTCTTGTAACTCCACAGATGCTGCTGTTGGTGCGGGGCAAAGCTCCGTGAAGTTTGGCCCTGATACCAGCTCTTCTGATGGAGGCTCATCAGGTTGTTTTTCCTCAGCAGAAAAGTCTATTAAATCCCCTGTCTCTACAACTGATGTCTGGGGATAGAGGTTCACCATCTGTCCGTGGAACCTAGAAGATGCCATCGGTGCTGGGCAGAGGTTAGCAGTGCTCTGCCCTGTTGTCAGCACTTCAGCTTTGGGGATGGCAATCTCCAGATTTTCCACTGCCGATTCTCTGGCATGCTGCTGGACAGGCACATTCCTCCATCCAACCTCATCTTGTGCAGTAACAGGTTTGTCAAGGTCGGTCAGCACTTGCTGCATCCGCCATAAGACCTCCGCGTCCATAGCTGCGGGGGCAGGTGGGCAAAGCACTCTGTTACTATGCCACATTGCCGACTCTTCAGCCAGGATTTCAGAGCTGTCTGCCGGTATTTCCTGATAGTCCCAAGCAAAGGGAGGCCAGCCCTGGCACTGAGCAGAGTCTAGCAGCCGTCTGTAGGCGATCTCCTGAATGGCCAGAAACTCCATATCTTCCAGTGCCCAGTGCACTTCCGAGACGTTCAGTAGCCCTTTTCTGAAATCCATGATTTTGTCCAGCCGCCACTCCAAATCACTCCCAAAGTTAGAGTCCCCTGTCAGCTTCACATACAACAATCCCAGGCCGCTGTAGCTTAAGCCTTCCGTTGGGCTGTCATCCGCTATCCAAGGGCATGCTTGGGATACATGCCACCGGAGGGCTCTGTAACTCTCATCCAGCTTCATCTCTGCCCAGATCAGCCTGCTTAATTCAGCTGTCTGCTCCTTGTGCGTTTTTTCTCCCAAAAACAGCACCCGCAATCCATACTGCGACCAGTACCTTTCCTGGTTGGAGCGGAGAACTTTTCCCTGGTGACACCGCTCACGGGCTTCCAGAGTTTGCAGCGAATAGAATCAAAAAATCCCAGCAGGACCTGCTCTGATACTGGTCCTCTGTGCTGTAGCTGCATCTCTCGCAACCTCCTTCTGAATTCCTCTTCCATGGCGGCTGGTATCTGTACCTCTCCTCCTCTCCTGCTATCCGGCCCTTGGATCCAGGTGGAGGTTTGGATGTCCCAGACTGCAGGAAGCATCCCACTGCTGCCACCAATGTGACGGAACGTCCCTACACTCCTCTTGAGTGCGTTCGTCATATATCACTTCCTCCCAGTCTGGATATAGATATCAGATATTCCAACCGCTCCCAAGCACCAAACGAGACGAGACTTGCTTAGTGCTAACATGGACTCTTTTTATTAGAACCACTGACAAGTATTTATATACAGTAGAAGAGAAGGACCCCCCTCCTGCTCATATTACTCTAACAATACACCTGTAACAACTTAACATAAACTAATTAACTAATCCCTTTAAGCAGCCGATGTGACTCAGGATTTCACTACAGGTCAGACTTGTTGTCACCGAGCTAAACACAGTTGATTATAAATTATCATAATTACCACCACAAGACATTTTATCACAATAGCAGGAGACCACCAGTAACAGACGGACCGTCTACTACATTGTACAGAGGACAGTGTGATCAGCTCTCTCAATTAACATCTTGAGTTCATGACACTAGCATCTGACAGTGTATGTACCAACACACATTATATATACACATATATACAGCATTGAATCTGACTGGGGTTGGGGTTCTCCTTCACCCTGTGCCCCTTAAAATCCAGGGCCCATAATCGGTTGGCAGGAGGCTCGCATTTAGTCCTCTCAAAAAGCCTGTGTCCCGGCTAGGTCTGTCACACTTACTCTATACATCCCCTCCTTGCTTACCTTTGCACCCCAAACTGTAGAATTGCAGAACAGGCGGATGTTAAGTTTTATGACCACAGTTGTAGGCCGGACTTTCAAGCATGCCCCTTTACCTGCCCAGTGGGCAGCATTCAGTATAGGTGATGGTGGATATAACCTCAGGGAGTCATGATTTACATATGAATGCCGCCTTTATTTACATATGAATGCCTCTGGCCATCGCTATTTACATATGAATTCCACCACTATTTACATATGAATGCCGGTTATTTACATGTAAACACAGGGTCTGCAGGTAAAACATCTGTACACAACAATAGGGCAGAGCTGGGCAGCAATAGTAACAACACTTCACACTAAGATATTGGGACACAGCACGGGACTAAAACTTCAAGGGACTAGGGAATTTAAACCAGGATAGTTGGCAAGTATGAGGCAGCTGCTTTGGGCCCCACAACAATGACAGGGCAGCTTCCCCTTTTGCCTTGCCTTAAAGACGGCCCTACACTGACTACTATACTAATCTACACTCTACACTGTCCACTACCCCCTAAATTGCCCACTACACACTAAACTGCCCACTACACTACACATTAAACTGCCCACTACACTACACATTAAACTGCCCACTACACTACACACTAAACTGCCCACTACATTCTAAACTGCCCACTACACTACACACTAAACTGTCCACTACACTACACTACACATTAAACTGCCCAATACACTACACACTAAACTGCACACTACACTGCCCACTACACACTACACTGCCCACTAAACTGCCCACTACACTACACACTAAACTGCCCACTACACTCTAAACTGCCTACTGCACTACACACTAAACTACACACTACACTACACACTAAACTGACTTACTGGCTGCTCCCTCTCCCCAGACCATGTCCTCACCCCCAGGCCATCTACACGACTCACGAGGGAGTCTTCCATCTGCCCTGCCTCTGCATTCTGTCACACTGCCAGACTGCCTGCCGCAACAGGGAAACGATCTGGGATCCAATCCAGACTCCGGAGGAGAGGAGGAGGAGGGAAGACAGCAGTGGCTCACAGCTAAGCAGAGGCCAGCCCCGATCACCATCGATCGAGGACAGGCCAGCCCCGCCGCTGCATATGACCCCATTCGCCCAATCACAGGTCTATGTACAGCAAATTGTACAGAGTACATGGGTCAGGAGTAAGTAACGAACAAAAGAACATATAGAGTAGGGATGAGCCAAACGGTATGGTGCAGTCACACATGTCCTTCAATACCCTTTAAGGTAACTTTTGCCATTCCTTATATTTCTTATTTTTCCTTTGTTACTTGTGGATTGTCGTGTAAAGGGCAGATATTTGGGCTAGGAGAAAGGGGCCAAACCCAGGTGAGATAACGTCGCTATCAGATATTCCCATATATAAGATCCTTGCACATGAGCCATCAAAGACAGGGTACGAAGGAAGTTGTCACGTACCTCTTTGCCTGGGATGAAACCCGTTTGATCTCTAGAAACCCATTGTGCGATCAATGGGAGGAGCCTATTTGCTATGACCTTGGCGTACAATTTGGCATCAAGATTCAGTAGGGAAATGGGCCGATAGCTTCCACAGTTGCTAGGGTCCTTGCCAGGTTTGGGGATGACTTTGATGTGTGCATGGAGAGTTTCAGGTCGGAGAGTACCACCTTCCCGAAATCGTGTTGGTGTAGCAGGTCAACTGAGGGAGCAAGACATCCGCAAAGGAATGGTAATATGCTATCGTAAAGCCGTCTGGGCCAGGTGCCTTACCATTGACCATGGCTTTTAATGCGACACGCATTTCCGAGGTGGTGAATTCTCCTTCTAGGGCGGCTTAAGTGTCAGGAGAGAGTTTGGGCAAATTGACCTGTGCCAGGTAATCTTGAATATGCTTAGTCCTAGAGTCCCTATTCTTTGCATTTTGGTGAACATGGTATAGGTGCTGATAAAACAATCTAAATTTTTTGGCTATTGCAGGGGTTTCATGTACTAAAGTATCGGTCGGGGACTTCATTTTGGCTATAAAGTTTGCAGATATTTTCTGTTGCACTGAACAAGCTAAAAGCCGGCCAGGCTTATTTCCCCATTCATGCAAGCGTTGGGCCACTATGCGGAACTGCTGTTTCTGTTCCAAATGAAAGAGGGCTTTCAGTTCCTCTCTTCTGGGTCAGAGTGTGGAGTATTGCCTAAGATAATTCAGCTTTGTGTCCCTGCTCAAGAACACCAATCTCACGTATTAATTGTGTTTGTTGGTGTGTCCGTTCTCTCTTTTTCCTGGTACCTAATTCTATGAGTTTCCCACGGATAAAGGCCTTATGGGCCTCCCAGAGTGTGCCTGGTGATATTTCCGGGTGCATATTTTCCTTAAAATAAAGGGTTCAGATCATCGCTGATTGCTTTTTTATCAATTTCCTTTAGTATCAGGTGATCATTGAGTTTCCAGTTTGTTGTCCTTAGGGGTAGGGATGGGATTTTTAGTTTAAGTGTAATTGGGGCATGGTCCGATATGGTAGAGGTCTCGATGCCTGTGTCTATGTGGAGGGAGAGGTGGTGATGGTCTATGAGAAAATAATTAATTCTAGAATAGGTATGATGTAAGTGGGAATAATGAGTGTAGTCCCTCTCCCGCGGATGCATTACCCTCCACACTTCCATCAGTTGAGCCTCATGTAAGCGCCTGCGTATGAACGCCAAACGTTTATGTGAGATACAGGAACTCCCCTGTGACATGTCTTGGAGAGGTTCTAGTGGAGTATTAAAGTCCCCAGCTAGGATAATGCAACCGCTGGTGAAGTCATTTAACTGTTTAAGGGTGGCCGTTACAAAGCTTGCTTGATTAAGGTTGGGGGCATACAGGGTTGCAAGAGTGCACGGCATACTACCCAGGCTACCTTTTAGGAACAGAAAACGACCCAGTGGATCACTGACCATGGATTAAAACATGAATGAGGTGCCCCTGCGGAACCCAATGGCCACACCATTTGCTTTATGAACATCAGATAAGCTATAGTACCATGTAGGGTAACGTTGGGAGAAAAGTTTAACTGAAGTAGTGTGTGTAAGGTGGGTCTCCTGTAGGAAAACGATGTCTCCCCACAGCCGATCCAGCTCTCTATATAGATTATGTCTCTTACCTGGAGCATGCAAACCTTGCACGTTGAAAGATAATAAGTGAACCGTGGCCATGGGAACCGGCAGGGAGAACTGAGGCAAAGAACTAGAAAGGGAGAGGGGTGGGAGAAGGGGAAGTACAGAGAAGAGAAAGGAGTGAATAAAGAGTGGAAAAATAACAGATTAACATTGTGTGGCAGTAAAACCAGGAACCACCTTAGGTGATGGTTAGTATATGTACGCATAAATCAGCTGTGCAGGTATGGGGCACGCAGAGGACCAAACACCCACATGCAACCCACCGCACTGGGAGAAGGAACATGAGGGCATGGAGCCCTACGGCGCCCCATGGGGGGGGCATACAGCCCCGGGCATCAGACAGCGGGCACCCAAACCGGTGTGAGCGCTGTCTGGGTGCTCCGGCGCCGACACCACGTCAATCAAATTTAGTTATTCTGAGTGTCCGCCATTTAGCAAATACTAATCTCACCGCAAACAGTCAGAGTAAAACATGTAAACCAAACTGTAAAAAAGAAGGGGTAATAGTACCCAATGGACAGTCATATACTTGCAGTCAAAGACTGACCCGGGGAGCCAAACTTAAGGTATGTTTGATCACAGGAATGGGATTCACCCCAGTTGCGGGGAGGCCCCAGGGGTGGTAGAACGATGCTTACTGTATACCTTCTGCCACCTTGGTTCGGAGTGGTTAGGGAGGGGAGGGATGGCATCCTGCCACCCGGTGGAGAAATGTTAAAGTTCATGCAAAACTTTTCTAGATGATAATGTTGGCTCCACACTGCCAGAAAGCACCCGCTGGTGGCCGCCGGTACTATGACCGGTACTATGGTCGCCGGTACTATGACCCACGGATCCAACAGTGCCACCAGCAGGTGAAACCCTTTACTGCAGGTCCTGGCTGTTAGAAGACACCTGCTGGTGGACACCGGTATTACGATCCATAGAACCGACAGCGCCACCAACGGGTGAACCCTTTTCTGACAGTACTCCCCCCCTAAAGGATCGACCGCCAGACACTCCAACTAGTTCCAATTGTAAGTAGTCCATAGCATTAGGCTGAACAGTGGGCAGAGGCACATCAAGCCGGTTTCAACAGCTCGGACACAAAAGAGAAAGAACTATTAAAAATACTCAAAAAATATTGTTTTAACACACATTTACTTGTACACATACCTGCATTGCTAACAAGGAATCCGGGCTGAATATCTACAATGTCATCATCTATTGTCACGCAGGCTGGTTCTTCAGACACATTTGTTTTTTGTCTCTGAAGTCTCTTGACTCTGTACAGCAGCTATTTTTTTTTTCTTCTGTCTGGAAGTTAAAATATGTGGTCAAAGGTTGTAGCATAGAAAACCTGTGTGCATTGAACAAAGCACAGATTTCACCACCACATACAACAACACAGAAAAAAAAAAAAAGCACAAATTGTATTTTAACCACCTCCATACTGGGCACTTAAACACCTTCCTGCCCAGACCAATTTTCATCTTTCTGCGCTGTCACACTTTGAATGACAATTTCGCGGTCATGCTACACTGTACCCAAATGAAATTTTTATCATGTTTTTCCCCACAAATAGAGCTTTCTTTTGGTGGTATTTGAGCACAGTTTTTATTTTTTGCTAAACAAATTAAAAAAGACCAACATTTTTGAAAAAAATATGTTTTTTTGTTTCAGTATCAAAACTTTGTAAATAAGTAAGTTTTCTCCTTCACTGATGGGCACTGATGGGGCTGCACTGATGGGCACCGATGAGGTGGCACTGATGAGGTGGCACTGATGGGCACTGATATGTGGCACTGAAAGGTGGCACTGATAGGTGGCACTGATGGGCGACACGGATGGGCACTGATAGGTGGCACAAATTGGCACTGATAGCTGGCACGGATTGGCATGGATATGCGGCATGGATAGGCGGCACAGATGGGCATGGATAGGTGGCATGGATGGGCACTGATAGGCAGCATGGATGGGCACTGATAGGTATTGTATTTTTTTTATATTTTACTGATGGATGTCAATCAGTGCCAAACAATAATGCATGCCAATCAGTGATGCCCATTGTGGGCACTGATTGGCATCCATTGTGGGCACTGATTGGCATCCATTGTGGGCACTGACTGGCATCCCTGGTGGTCTAGGGTGGCATACCTGGTGCTGGGCATCCCTGGTGGTCTGGTGGCTTCCCTGGTGGTCCAGTGTGGGCATCCTCGGGGGGGGGCTGCGCTGACAATCGATCAGCACAGACCCCCCCTGTCAGAGGAGCAGCCGATCGGCTCTCCTCTACTCGCGTCTGACAGAGGCGAGTGAGGAAAAGCCGTTTACCGGCTCTTCCTATTTACACTGTGATCAGACGTGATTGGACACGGCTGATCACGTGGTAAAGAGTCTCCGTCGGAGACTCTTTACTGAGATCGTATTTGCGGGGTGTCAGACTGACACCCCCCGCAACAACGATCGCCGCAATTCGCGACCCCGGGGGTGCGTAGCTACTCAAAATCCTGAGGATGTCATATGACGCCCGGTCAGGATTTTGAAACCACTTTGCCGCCGTCCTTTGCCTATAGGCCGGGTGGCAAGTGGTTAAGGTTGGTAATGGTTGATGGTTGAGCAGACTAATAGTCCATATAAAGAACCAGCCCTCCTTTACATGACACCACAGTGACTCCACTCACAAAAAGAGTGCCCGACCACCGGATCATATGTCGTATGTCACCTATGGAGATTTTTAAGTACACCGTCGTTTATCACCATTCCACGAGTGTGCGCAATTTTAGAGTGTGACATGTTAGGTGCTTATTTACTTGACGTAACGTCATCTTTCACATTTTTACAAAAAAAAAAATCGGGGTATATGTTGTGTTTTTTTTTTATTCATTGCGCCCTGGTTCACACTGGCGCGTTTTGAAATGTGATTTGATATGTCAAATTGCATGTCAAATCGGTGGCAATTGCACCAGGGCGGTGCAATCTGCGGCGCTGCACTGATTTAAAAAAGTATTTTTTGTACTACTTTTTGCGAATTCGGCACAGATGTCTCTGTAATCGCGGTCGAAAATCTGGACTGACAAGCGGGAGTGAAATCCTGGCCTCATTCTCGCCTGGCCTCATTCCCGCAGCTCAGTGTGAACCTGGGCTGAAGTGCATTTAAAAAAAAAACTGCGTTTGCAAAAACGCTGCGCATATACTGTGTGACATAAAAGTTGAACGATCGCCATTGTATTCCCTAGGGTCTCTGCTAAAAAAAAAAAAAAAAAAAAAATGTATAATGTTTGGGGGCTATAAGTAATTTTCTAGCAAAAAATACTGATGTAAACAAAGAGTAGCATAAAAAGCTTGTTCTTCAAGAGAGCAGGATAAATAAAGCATGTTTTTCTGCTTTGTGAACTGACATTTAGGAGATCTGACGCACATAAGGTGTGGTATTGAGGAAATAACACTAGAAAAATAGAAAAACAACTTTGTGAGATATTTTAGTCTCTTAAAGCATGTATAGTATGTATAGGTGAAAATCTGTGAGTTGCAAGAATGGAAAGGATGGGTGAGCCCTTATGTCTATAAGACACTCATAGCTCCCAACTGTCCCTGATTTCGAGGGACCAGGGGCGGACTGACAACTCATGGGGCCCCTGGGCAATAGGAGATTATGGGGCCCACGGGCAAATAGGAGAAGATTATGGGGCCCCCGGGCAATAGGAGATTATGGGGCCCCCAGGCAATAGGAGATTATGGGGCCCCCAGGCAATAGGAGATTATGGGGCCCCCAGGCAATAGGAGATTATGGGGCCCCCAGGAAATAGGAGATTATGGGGTAGGGTTGCCACCTTTCCGGGATTCACCCGGACAGTTTGGGTTTGGAATCATGCGTCCGGGTTTCAGACTGCCTGAAACCTGGACACATGATTCAGACTGGACTATGGCTTCCCAGCAGGGTTGTTGGCTGCAGTTGTCTAAGCCGAGAGTGTCTGTTACACTCTCTTCCATGCTGCCCAAAGCCAGCAATAACAACCCCCCCCCCCCCCCCAAAAAAAACACACGCACAGATGGGAAAGGAGAGAGGGCTTGATCTGAACCTCTTCCTCCCACCCCTCCACCTCTGTGTCTGCCCACACTCCAATCCCCAGCACTGTGCCTCAGAAAAGGAAAGTGGGGGCTGGAAATTTGAAGTCCAGCAGTCTCAGATACATTTGGATGAGAGGTGCTGACTGCCAAGGGGTGAGTGAGCTCACCATCCATCCCTGTCTGTCACTGAAGTCTCCCCCCTTCTCACTCCTGCCTCAGAGTGAGTACACTAAGGTAAATCAGAGTTCTCAGAGCACCCCTTACATCAGAGTTCCTCTTTACACCAGAGGCCACAGTGTTCCCCCTTACATCAGAGTCCTCTCCGTACATCAGAGTACTCAGTGTTCCCCCTTACATCAGAGTCCTCTCCATACATCAGAGTTTTCAGTGTTCCCCCTTACATCAGAGTGCTCTCCGTACACCAGAGTTCTCAGTGTTCCCCCTTAAATTAGGGTTCCCAGAGCATCCCTTATGTTAGAGTCCCCAGAGTTCTCCCTTAGAGTGAAAGGGAACTCTGTGAGTTCAGATGTAAAAGGGGAACTCTGTGGACTCTGATGTAAAGAGGGACTCTTGTTATTGACTTCATATGATTAATAAATGTTATTTAATAGAAAAATATATGTATAGTTTATACTATAAAAGAAAATTGCTGTTCGCCACTAAAGTGTTCGGGTTTGACTTGATGAAAAGGTGGCAACCCTATTATGGGGCCCCCAGGAAATAGATTATGGGGCCACACAGTATACACACGCAGACACACAATATACACACACAGTATACACACAGAATACACACACTGAAAGGTACTGGAGAGGCGGGGCTGCTATAATCTTGGGATTTTTAAAAAAAACACAGATTTTTACATACTGTCCCTGGTTTTATTGGGACTGCCAACCCTGATGGGGCCCCTTAGTGGCATGGGGCCCTCAGGCAGTGCCCAAGTGCCGGAATGGTCAGTGTGCCCCTGCGAGGGACTGTCCCTGATTTCAAAGGGACTGTCCCTGATTTGGAGCAATGTCCCTCTGTCCCTCTTTCCTCCTCATTTGTCCCTCATTTTGGCCTGATCTATATAGATGTATATAAAATGCACTTTTTATCTATCAAAAAGTGTTTCCCGGAGCTAAACCTTTCATCCAATTTCTAAATTGCTGCATTTGTAAATTCCAGAAGCCAATATAAAGGAATAGTAGTGGTAAAAAAAAAGTACTCGTGGGTTTAACCAAACTTGTTTTTTTTGTACAATTCTCCTTTAAGGGGGCGTGGCAAGGGGTGTGTCCTATGCCTGCATACTTTTGCTGATAGGTGTCCCTCATTCCAGTCTCAAAAAGTTGGGAGGTGTGGACACACACTGTGGAAACCTTTTGAACATTTACATTTTTTAATTATTTTCTGAATGCACCAAAGACTGAGCTTTGTTTTTCTCATAACTCACATCTCTCGGAGCTTTGACTGGACTTGTTATACCAAAGTCTCCTGCTACCAGTGACGGCTGGTGGTTTATTTTTTTGGGGGAGCGGCAAACAATGCACCCATAGCCAACAGCCATCCCCTCTTGGTCAATCGCACCTCCAACCATACCCAATTACCCCCCCCCCCCCCGGTCGGTCACTGGCCCCGCACTAACCCCATCTAGGTCGCAGCGGCTATAGGTGACGGCTTCCCCTGTGTCTCCTCCTCCCCTGCATCACGCCGGTAGTCTCCTCCCTCCACTTGTCCATGCTCTGTGCATCTCCTCCCTCCTCCTCCTAGGCGGCCAATCGGATCATCTCTCCTTTCAGCCAATCGGGTGACGGGTCTCAGGACCCATTTCCTGATTGGCCGGAAGGAGAAGCAGAAAGACAATAGCGAATATGCATTCGCTATTGTCACACAAGTGGGTGTGCTTGGGGCGCAGTATTAGGGGGTCTTTTTAACCACTTGCGGACCGCATACTGTACATTTACGGTGGCAAGGCGGCTCTCCTGTGCAGAATCGCGTAAATGTATGTGATCCTGCACTTTCCGGGTCTGGGGCGCGCACATGTGCTGTCGGCAACCCGCTCCCGCTGTGATTGGACACATCGGGAGCCAACTAGCTGGTCCGGTGGACTCGATTCCCTCTGGGACCCGCCGATTATTCAGGAGAAAAGCAGAAGGGCGGGCTGCCTATGTAAACAAGGCAGATCGCCATTCTGTGAGAAGGGGAGGTAGCGATCCTGTGTTTCTGCTAAGCAGGGACACGGATCTCTGCCTTCCCCAATACAAGCACCTCCCCCACAAGAACTGTTAGGCACACATGTAACCCTTTGATCGCCCTTGATGTTAACCCTTTCCCAGCTAGTACAGTGCATAATTTTTAGCATTGATCACTGTATTAGTGTCACTGGTCCCCAAAAGGTGTCAGTTAGTGTCTGATTGTCCACCGCAATATCACAGTCCCGCTATAAGTCGCTGATCTCCACCATTACTAGTATAAAATAAAAATAAAAATCCATAAATATATCCCATAGTTTGTAGACGCTATAACTTTTGTGCAAACTAATTAATATACTCTTATTGGGATTTTTTTTTTAACCAAAAATATGTAGCAGAATACATGTTGGCCTAAATTGATGAAGTAAGATTTTTTACATTTGTAGCAAGGTCCCAGGCCTCCTTTGAGAACCTCCAGAGCCAGGGACAGCTGACACCCTTCTGTATAGAGTGGGTTGCAAGGCATGGTGGGTGCAATGCAAGGCATGGTGGGTGCAGTGCAAGGCATGGTGGGTGCAGTGCAAGGTAGATTCATGGGCGCCAGACACTTCTTGAATGCAAAGAGATTTTTTTTTCTCTTGAACAGAATGGTGGGAGAGAGGGCTTAGGGCCAAGACACACGTAGGTAGTTGCAATGTCAATTGACAGACTCCAAGACTTCTACAGGTAGACAGCCATGCAGGGAAAGGCATCCAGCAAGACCCCACATCTGCATGTGTAGGATAGCTGTCTCCTATGGCAACAGTCTTAGAACAGTTCCTAACACTGCTGATTGACTACCACTGAATCTTGTGAGCTCTTCTAATTTTCTTACTTAGTATCTTCCTCAAGCGTTACCCCCCGCTTCCCTGCTGGGTCCCTGGCTTGGCACTCCAGATACTCCTGAAGCGTCACCCCCCACTTCCCTGCTGGGTCCCTGGCTTGGCACTCCAGATACTCCTCAAGCGTCACCCCCCACTTCCCTGCTGGGTCCCTGGCTTGGCACTCCAGATACTCCTGAAGCGTCACCCCCCACTTCCCTGCTGGGTCCCTGGCTTGGCACTCCAGATACTCCTGAAGCGTCACCCCCCACTTCCCTGCTGGGTCCCTGGCTTGGCACTCCAGATACTCCTGAAGCGTCACCCCCCACTTCCCTGCTGGGTCCCTGGCTTGGCACTCCAGATACTCCTGAAGCGTCACCCCCCACTTCCCTGCTGGGTCCCTGGCTTGGCACTCCAGATACTCCTCAAGCGTCACCCCCCGCTGGCCTGCTCGGTCCCTGGCTTGACACCTGCAGAAGTTTCCCAATTCTTCACTGTCCCCGGTTGGTGAGAATACTGCCCTGGTACTTCAGCTACTCACTGTGGTCCCCGGTAATAAGGAGGTTGGTCCCTTAGTGACAACAGCTTTCCCTTCTACCTCCATCCACAACAGGTTCTCCAGCCAGCAGAACCGTCACTTCTGGTTGGACTGCAAGCCGCAATCCCAACCCTACGCTGCTCTCTTGCTTCTGGATAGGCCCTCAGACAGCCTAGCTACCAGATGTGCCCGGGATAGGCCCAAACTCTGGCTTAGTAGCCCGGGCAATACAACACACGTCCACCCAGACAGTCGCCCAGAAGCCCCACCCCTCTTGAATAAGTGCTCTCACTTGGGCTGGCAATCTCCGCAATGGTGATCCTGCTTTTCTGGGTTTTTTTTCGCCTTCCTCTCGATTAACTGTGGGTATAGGATTGGGTATATGGGATTGTATGATATTTTTATTTTTTTTAATTTTTTTTAGATAGACTTGTGTCTTTTTTCAACCTGACTAACTATGTAGTCATATCAACTATGACTAACTATGTAACTATATATATGTGATAAAAACAATCTCATAGCATAATTCTGTTTGGCAAGTTTTATTCCCCAAAAAATCCCCCAAGAATTACACTTAGAAACTATATATTTCATACAGGCATGAAACAAAAGAATTCATCACAACGCTTGTGTCGCTCTCACCACTCCTGGATGGTATCAGTCGCGGTGATACCCGGGTTGAGCTTCACACTGGTACGTCTGAATAGTTGGCCATGTGGACACGCCCTAATGCATTTCGTCATCGACTTCGTCAGAGGGCCCTAGAAATAGTGATGAGGTAATCAAATACCACCAAAAGAAAAGCTCTATTTGTGGGGAAAAAGGGACATACATTTTATTTGGGTACAGCGTCGCACGATCCCGCACTTGTCAGTTAAAGTAACGCAGTGTTGTTTTGCCCTCGGGCTTTCAAACTGGAGACAATGGAGCAGCAGTTTGAGGGTGGATTGCAGGCGCTATTTTTAACGATATAGCGCCTGCAAAACGCCCTCGTGTGAAAGGGGTTTAAGGCCCCTTTCACACTTGGGCGGTGGGGGCGTCGGCGGTAAAGCAGCGCTATATTTAGCGGTGCTTTACCGTCGTTTTAGTGGCGCTATTCGGCCGCTAGCGGGGTGGTTTTAACCCCCACTATCGGCCGATAAAGCGTTAAAACCGTCCGCAAAGCGCCACTTTGCCGGCGGTATAGCTGCGCTGCCCCATTAATTTCAATGGCTAGGAGCGGTATAAGAGCGGTGAATACACGGCTCCTTCACCGCTCCAAAGATGCTGCTAGCAGGACTTTTTTTACCGTCCTGCCAGCGCACCGCTGCAGTGTGAAAGCCCTCCGGCTTTCACACTGGAGTGAAAGGAGCCGTTTTTTTCAGGTGCTATTTTTAACGCTATAGCGCCTGCAAAACGCCCTCGGTGTGAAAGGGGTTTAAAGCGGTTGTATACCTGTTTTTTTTTATTTTTTTATTTTTTTAACTACCTGCAAGACAAAGCCATAATGAGCTAGTATGACTAGCATACTAGCTCATTAGACATGTGCACAATAGAAAAATGTGTTTATTTTCGTTTAGTTTCTTTCGTTTCCGTTGATTCGTAACGATTCGTAAATTCGTAAGTCGTCGGTGTTCGTATTCGTAACGATTCGTAAACTCGTAAGTCGTCGGTGTTCGTATTCATAACGATTCGTAATTTCGTAAGTCGTCGGTGTTCGTATTCGTAATGATTCATATTTTCGTAAGAGTTATTTTTTCGTTGATTCGTTTTTCCGTTAGTTTCATTTTCGTTTATTCGAAATTTGGACGCAGTCGTATTTTCGTAGATTTAGTTACATTCGTACTTTCGTAACATTGTTTTCGTAGATTCGTAATCGGAGCATAATTCATAATTTTATGTAATGTGTATGCTATTATTACATTGTAAGAGACACGGAAAATTACGAATCGAAAAAAAAAGTTCTGAATGTACGAATTTTTTCGTTCAATCCATTCGAAGCACGTTAAGCAGCGCCATTGTAAGAGACACGGAAAATTACGAATCAAAAAATAAAAAAAAAAAGTTTCGAATGTACGAATTTTTTCGTTCAATCCATTCGAAGCACGTTAAGCAGCGCCATTGTAAGAGACACGGAAAATTACGAATCGAAAAAAAAAATAAAAAAAGTTACGAATGTACGAATTTTTTCGTTCAATCCATTCGAAGCACGTTAAGCAGCGCTATTGTAAGGGACACGGAAAATTACGAATCGCAAAAAAAAAAAAAGTTACGAATGTACAAATTTTTTCGTTCAATCCATTCGAAGCACGTTAAGCAGCGCCATTGTAAGAGACACGGAAAATTACGAATCGAAAAAAAAAAAGTTACGAATGTACAAATTTTTTCGTTCAATCCATTCGAAGCACATTAAGCAGCGCCATTGTAAGAGGCACGTAAAATTACGAATCGCAAAAAAAGTTACGAATGTACGAATTTTTTCGTTCAATCCATTCGAAGAACGTTAGGCAGCGCCATTGTAAGGGACACGGAAAATTACGAATCGAAAAAAAAATTTTTCGTTCATTTTGATTTTCGTTGTTCCTGTTTTCGTTTTTCGGATTTTCTTCTTTCGTAGTTTCGTTGTTTCTAATTTGGTTATTTCGGATTTTCCTTGTTTTTCGTATTCGTTCGATTCGAACATTCGTTAAAATTTTTAGTGAATCGTTCGTTCATTCGTACGATAACGAATGAACGAATATAACGAATTTTAACGAAAAAAAAACGAAAAAAAAAAAAAACAAAACTAATTGCACATGTCTATAGCTCATTATGCATCACTTACCTTAGATCGGGGGCCCCCGACGCCGTCCTCCTCTCCCCCTCCAGCCGCAGCCATCTCTCTTCCGGGTATCGCCGCTCCGGCCAATCACAGCGCCGCCGCGGCGATGTGATTGGCCAGAGCAGCGAAGACGTCGCTCCGCGCATGCACGCGGGAGACTTCAATTTTGGCTCGCCAAAGTTGTGAATGGGGATTAACCCCGTGAATGCACCGTTGTCATGCGCCGTAGACAACGTTGTAAACCTTTTTTTGCAAATATCTCCTAAACCGTGCAGGTTTAGGAGATATTGCTTGTTCCTACAGGTAAGTCTTAATCTAGGCTTACCTGTAGGTGCAAGTTGTAATTGAGGGTATACAACCCCTTTAAGTGAGTGTCGGTGAAAGTGAAAGCTCTTGGCTTGCTTATTGTAGAAGTCTGCCCTGCCCAGATCTAGTTCTTGTTATACAACGGCACAGTATCAGCATAAAGGAGACTACCAAAACTCAGCTAGGAGCTCATAGATCACGTTCATGGAATACAAGGTGGGTACGGAGGGGTGGTGATTGGGGGCGGGGGGGGGGAGTGCATTTATCAATCCTGGTTCAAGGAAAAATAATACTAAACTGCAGCAGGTTTAATACAAGGGAGTGATAAATTCCTTCTTTGACTCACATTTGACAAGGACACTAAACCTGACCATCTCCTAATTCTGCATTTGAGTGGAAATCTTTTCTATCTCGAGTAATAAATCTGTATTTGAACTTTTCAAGCTGTCTCACTACACTGCCCAGGAATATAGGCACACAGGTCTGTAAAAATGTCAGAGACTTTGCAGAAGGAGACTAATTATTATGTTGGTAATTTGCTTTATGTCCTCTTTTGTATTATCACTTCCTTTGCCTAATATCTGCAAAGCATCTGTAGTGTAGTGAGCAGTGTTGGTCATCTTACTTTAAAAAAGTAATTAGTTAAGTTACAAATTACTTCTCCCAAAAAGTAATTGCGTTAGTAACTCGGTTACTACCGTGTTTCCCCGAAAGTAAGACAGTGTCTTACTTTCTTTTTATTCCTAAAAGCCCCACTATGTCTTACTTTCGGGGTATGTCTTATATTGGGAAAAAATTGTCGGCTCGGGGCACATCTGGGCATATTATGGGGCACATCAGGGAAAATTATAGGGCACATAGCACATTATGGGGCACATTATGGGGCACATAGCACATCAGGGCACATTATGGGGCACATAGCACATCTGGGCACATTATGGGGCACATAGCACATCTGGGCACATTATGGGGCACATAGCACATCTGGGCACATTATGGGGCATGGGGCACATTAGGGCATCAGGGCATGGGGCACATTACAGGGCATCTTACACTGGGGATCTTACTTGCGAGCATGCAGAGTAGCGCAGGAAGCGTCTGTCTGTCATACGTTTTCTCTCATGTCACGCTGCTCGCTCCCTGGCGGCCCCTCCTCTCTTCTCGTCTATCCCAGATGATGTCTCAAGCCAATGGGGATTGACGAGAAGAGAGGAGGGGCCGCCGGGGAGCGAGCAGCGCTGAGTGACATGAGAGAAAACGTATGACAGATAGACGCTTCCTGCGCTACTCTGCATGCATCTCATTCGGCTCTGGCGGCGGCTCTGGTCTCTGGAGGCAAATCCCCCGTGTTTCCCCGATAGTAAGACATATGTCTTACTTTCGGGGTACGGCTTACATTAGCTGTCCCCTCTGAAACTCCCGATACGTCTTACAATCGGGGGTGTCTTACTATCGGGGAAACACGGTACATTGGAAAAGTAATTAGTTATGCAGCAAAGTAACTGTGACTTTTTTTTTAATATTCTATACGTGTAACTAAGGGGCGGGTCTAGTATTACTGTAACCAAGGGGCGCATTTATTATTATTGTTATATATCGTGTAACCAGGGGGCTGCTCAATTATTACTCTAACCAAGGGGCAGATCTGTTATAGAGTGTAAGGGGCGGGTCTATTATTATTATATGGTGTAAGGGGCGGGTCTATTATTATTATATTGTGTAAGGGGCGGATGGCTACAGAAGAGGGGCGAATGTTAAATTAATGGGCAGAGCTTGATATATAACAATAATAATAAATGCGCCCCTTGGTTACAGTAATACTAGACCCGCCCCTTAGTTACACGATAGACGCCCCTTGCAGAGTAGCACGAGCATCGGGAGCGTGCGGCATCGCCTCGTACAATTACATGTTAACTGCGCCTGCGCGGTGTAGAGTTCACTCAGAGCTGTTTAGGTTCGGCAATTTTCGGAAGCTCCGTAGTCCTTCGTACTGCGCAAGCGCTGCGCCTGTGCAGTACAGGGGGTCCTTATCCGGCGGGGGAACTTTTTCGGCAGGACACCGGAATTACACTACTGCCATCTAGTGGCGGTAGATGTAATTGGGGTAACTAAGCCAAAGTAATGGGAACTGAGTTACCATGAGGGGAAAAGTAATCAGTTAGATACTCGTTACCCTCTAAAGTAACTGCGTTACGTAACTCTGTTTATTTTAACTCAGTTACTTACATCACTGGTAGTGAGATAGTATATTACTGTGTGACACTTACATTGTGGGGTTATTTACTAAAGGAAAATACACTTTGCACTGCAAGTGCACTTGGAAGTGCAGTCGCTGTAGATCCGAGGGGGACAAAATAAAAAACAGCATTTTAGCTTGCACGTGATTGGATGATAAAATCAGCAGAGCTTTTTCTCATTTCAGATCTACCCCTAATGCCCCATACACACGGTCGGAAATTCCGACCACAAAATCCGTCAGATTTTTTCCGACGGATTTTGTCCGACACTGGTGTTGCATACACACGGTCGGACAAAGTTGTCGGAAAATCCGATCATTCTGAACGTGGTGACGTTTGTTGCCTACGACGGAACTACGTAGAGGCGAGTAGCCAATAGCTTTGGTCTCGTAATTTGATCTGAGCATGCGTGGCACTTTGTCCGTCGGAATTCTCTACAGTCCGATCGGACTTTGTTGTTGGAAAATTTGAGAGCAGGATTTTCGGAAATTCCGACGGAAAAAAGTCTAATGGAGCCCACATACGGCCAGATTTTCCGACAACACGGTCCGATCGGACATTTTCCGTCGGAATTTCCGACCGCGTGTACGGGGCATTAGATTTAGAGCGACTGCACTTCCAAGTGCACTTTCAGTGCAAAGTGGACTTGTCTTTCGTAAATAACCCCCCTGTGTGTGTTTTGGATGTGATGCAAATCTTCAGGTGTTGAGTGGAGAGATTGTTCAGCCTGAAATATTGTTTTACAAAGGGGTTGATTTACTAAAAGCAAATAGACTGTGCATTTGCAAAGTGCAGTTGCCCCAGAGCTTGGTAAAGGAGGTAAAATTTCACTATGCAAAAAAAAAAAACAATGACGTGCAAGGAAAATGTAAAAAAATGAATTTTTCCTTGCACATGATTGGATGATGGAATGCAGAAGAGCTTTTGCCCATTTACTTAGTAAAGTGCAGTTGCTCCAAAGCTTCTGCTCCTTTATTTAGCTCTGGAGCAACTGCACTTTACTAAGTGCACAGTCAATTTGCCTTTAATATATCAACCCCAATGTGTAGACGTAGACCTAAATGCAGAAGTTGTGTAGATAGCTGACTTTTGCCTTGTAAATGTAGTTGTTATTTACAGTGGTGAAAATAAATATTTGATCCCCTGCAGATTTTGTAGGTTTGCTCACTTACAAAAGAAAATGAAGGGTCTATCATTTTTATCATAGGTGTATTTTAAATGATAGATACGGAATATTAACCAAAAATTTTCAGAAAAAAAACACGATAGAAATGTTTTAAATTCAGATGCAGTTCAGTGAGTAAAATAAGTATTTGATCCCCAAGCAAAACATGACTTGGTACTTGGTGGAGAAACCCTTGTTGGCAAGCTCAGAGGTAAGATGTCTTGTAGGTGGTGACCAGGTTTGCACAAATCTCAGGAGGGATTTTGGTCCACTCTTCTTTACAGATCTTCTCTAAATCCTTAACCACTTCCCGCCCGGTCAATAGCAGATTGACGTCCGGGAAGTGGTTTTGTTATCCTGACTGGGCGTCATATGACGTCCTTCAGGATAACAGCCGCGCGCGCATCGTGGCAATCAGTGGTGCGGCATGTCAGTCTGACACACCGCTACACCGATCTCGGTAAAGAGCCTCCGGCGGAGGCTCTTTACCACGTGATCAGCCATGTCCAATCACAGCTGATCACGATGTAAACAGGAAGAGCTGTTCATCGGCTTTTCCTCACTCGCGTCTGACAGACGCGAGTAGAGAAGAGCCGATCGGCGGCTCTCGTGACAGGGGGGGTCTGCACTGATTGTTTATCAGCGCAGCCCCACTCAGATGCCCACACTAGACCACCAGGGAAGCCCCCAGGACCACCAGGGAAGCCCCCAGCATGTGGATGGCCAGGTACATCCCCCATGGCCATCCACATGTAAAAGAAAATGCCCAAAATATGTCAATCAGTGCCCACAAATGGGCACTGACTGGCACCTCATATTTACTTTAAAAAACAGGGATGCCCAGCGATGCCACCCAAAAATGTCATCAGTGCCACCCATCAGTGTCCATTAGCGCCACCTATCAGTGCCCATCCGTGCCCACCTATCAGTGCCCATCAGTGGCCATCCATGCCACCTATCAGTGCCACCTATAAGTATGCACCAGTGCCACCCATAAGTACCCATCAGTGCTGCCTATGAGTGCCCATCAGTGCTGCCTATGAGTGCCCATCAGTGCCGCATACCAGTGCCACCTATCAGTGCCACCTATCAGTGCCCATCAGTGCTGCATACCAGTGCCACCTATCAGTGCCCATCAGTGCCACCTATCAGTGCTCATCAGTGCCGCCTATCAGTGCCCATCATCAGTGCCCATCAGTGCCACCTCATCAGTGCCACCTCATTGGTGCCACCTCATCGGTGCCCATCAGTGCCGCCTTATCAGTGCCCATCAATACAGCCATATCAGTGCCTATCATTGAAGAAGAAAACTTACTTATTTACAAAAAAAAATAACAGTGACAAAGAAAAATTCGTTTTTTTGCAAAGTTTTCGGTCTTTTTTTGTTTGTTGCGCAAAAAAAAAAAAAAAAAAAATCAAATACCACCAAAAGAAAGCTCTATATGTAGGAATAAAATTATAAAAAATGTGTTTGGGTACAGTGTAGCATGACCGCGCAATTGTCATTCAAATTGCGACAGCACTGAAAGCTGAAAATTGGCCTGGGCAGGAAGGTGTCTAAGTGTCTGGTATTGAAGTGGTTAATGTAGCAGCCATAACCCTCTCTGGGGCAGACTTAACTTTTGGGCCTACCGGTTACCTCCGCTTGGCTTGTTCCTTCATGTCTAGGGGTTCCCAGGGTTAGTACCCAACGACTTCGGACGCTGACACCACAAAAGTCCTTTAGAAAGGTTTTTATTTGCAGGGGTAACATCCAGCAAACATGGTCTCATGTGGGAACAGAGGGCAAGGGGTGAAGAAACTGCTGACTATTAGAAAGTCTCTAATGCAAAGTAGCCACTCGCAGCTGGGCGCTTCAAAGCTGAATGAATCTCTAGCCAGAGATTATGGCAGTCAGCACTTGAATTCGGAACTTGCAAAGTCTCTGACCTTGAAGAAAGTTGCAATCAAAATGAACAGGAACTTTTCCTCAGTACCTGGAACGTTATCCGTCTCCTTGACAGTATTGGGGAAGCGTGGATTCTCTAGTGTCCTTGACAACTCAGCAACCAGGCACTTCTTGGGATGCCAGCTTGTTGGCCCTCCTCCGAAGAGTCCTCCCCCGGTCGCTTACACGAGCTGCGGTGCCCCTCCAAGTTGAGAGCGTACCCGGACGCCTTGAATCCTCCCTCAGTTACTGCGCCTCGTACCAGCCGGTTCCGAGACTCGGGAACAGATGGATCCTTTGCCCCAGACCGAGCCGGTCTGTGGGGCTAGTCAGGCTAACCATGTTGTGGGGCGGCACACGCTCCCGTGACCGGGACCCCTTGCGGGGCTACCCCGGTCTAGATCCAGGAACAGGCAGCTATGGCCGAACGAACCCCGAACACGTGACTCCAGCCTCTTAAGTACCCTTCCCCAGACTCCTCAGCGGGGCCAAACGCACCCACGATTGGCTCCGGGGAATGCCGATACCCAAAACCTCCAACCAGGCCTGTTTCTGGGCCTGTCATGTGCACCTAACTGTACACATGACCAGGCAGAACCCCAACACAGCCCAGCCAAACTGATGTCAAAGTTAACCTACACAATTAACCCTCAGAACCCCTTTACTGTTCTGAGAGAAAAATAACTAAATTTAAACATAGCGGACACCTTGCAAAAGTGTTGCCGCTACATTAAGGTTTCTTGGCTGTCTCTTGGCAACTTGAAGTTTAAGCTCTCTCCATAAATTTTCTATGGGATTAAGGTCTGGAGATTGGCTAGGCCACTCCATGGCCTTAATGTGCTTCTTCTTGAGCCTCTCCTTTGTTGCCTTGGCAGTATGTTTTGGGTCATTGTCATGCCGAAAGAGCCATCCATGACCCATCTTCAGTGTTCTGGCTGAGGGAAGAAGGTTCTCATCCAAGATTTTACAACACATGGCCCTGTCCGTTGGCCCTTCAGTGTGGCAAAGTTGGCCTGTAGCAGAGAAACAGCCCCAAAGCATAATATTTCCATCTCCGTGCTTGACTGTAGGGAGGGTGTTCTTATGCCCCGTACACACGGTTGGAAATTCCGACCACAAAATCCGTCTGATTTTTTCCGACGGATTTTGTCCGACACTGGTGTTGCATACACACGGTCGGACAAAGTTGTCGGAAAATCCGATCATTCTAAACGCGGTGACGTTCGTTGCGTACGACGGAACTACGTAGAGGCTGGTAGCCAATAGCTTTGGTCTTGTAATTTGATCTGAGCATGCGTGGCACTTTGTCCGTCGGAATTCGCTACACACGATCGGAAAAAGTCCGATCGGATTTTGTTGTCGGAAAATTTGAGAGCAGGATCTCAAATTTTTTCCGACGGAAATTCAGACGGAAAAAGTCCGATGGCGCCCACACAGGGTCGGATTTTCCGACAACATGGTCCGATAGGACATTTTCCGTCGGAAATTCCGACCGTGTGTACGGGGAATTAGGGTCATTTCCAGCATTTTTCTTCCTCCAAACACAGCGAGTCAAAGTATTGCCAAAGAGATCATTTTTGATCTCAACTGACCGCAGCACTTTCTCCCAATCCTTCTCTGAATCATTTAGATGTTCATTGGGATGACTAGACATGTGCCTTCTTGAGGAGGGGGACTTGTTGTGTTTGGAGGAAGAAAAATGCTGACTTTGACCCTAAGAACACCATCCCTACCACGGAGGTGCAAACATGATGCTTTGGGGCTGTTTCTCTGCCGCATTGAGGGGCCAATGGATGGGGCCATGTATTGTAAAATACTGTATGAGAACCTTCTTCCCTCAGCCAGAACACTGAAGATGGGTCATGGATGGGTCATGGATGGGTCTTTCAGCATGACAATGACCAAAACATACCACCAAGGCAACAAAGGAGTGGCTGAAGAAGAGGCACATTAAGTTCATGGAGTGGCCCAGCCATTCTTCAGACCTTAATCCAATAGAAAATTTATGGAGGGAGCTGAAACTTCGAGTTGCCAAGCGGCAGCCAAGAAACCTTAAGGATTTAGAGAAGAATGAACTGTAGCTCCCCAGTGCCGGGAGCACTCATGCAGCCCCAGACCATGACACTCCCACCACCATGATTGACTGTAGGCAACACACTCTTGTCTTTGTCCTCCTCACCTGGTGGCCCCCACACACGCCTGACACCATCTGAACCAAATGAGTTTATCTTGGTCTCATCACAACACAGGACATGGTTCCAGTAATCCATGTCCTTAGTCTGCTAGTCTTCAGCAAACTGTTTGCAGGGCTTTCTTGTGCATCATCTTAAGAAGAGGCTTCCTTCTGGGATGACAGTCATGCAGACCAATTTGATGCAGTGTGCGGCGTATGGTCTGAGCACTGGCAGGCTGACCCCCCCCCCCTTCAACCTCTGCAGCAATGCTGGCAGCACTCATACATCTATTTCTCAAAGACAACCTCTGGATATGATGCTGAGCGCGTGCACTCAACTTCTTTGGTCCACCATGGCGAGGTCTGTTCTGAGTGGAACCTGTCCGGGTAAACCGCTGTATGGTATTGGCCACCGTGCTGCATCTCAGTTTCAGGGTCTTGGCAATCTTCTTATAGCCTAGACCAGGGGTGTCCAAACTTTTTTCAAAGAGGGCCAGATTTGACGAAGTGAACATGCTTGAGGGCCGACCATTTTGCCTGACATTCTTTAAACCATTAAAACTCGGTCTAAGTGTGTTCGTCCAAGCACTAATACACTGCCCAACAAGAATTCTCTTGCCTTTGTGCTGTGTGTGGTGAATTGATGAGCTCAGGTGTGTTATTTGGATATACCGTATTTAATCGGCTTATAACACGCACCTTAACTTTAAAAAGGAAGTTTCAGGAAAAAAATCTTAAATTTGAAATAAAGGACTGAAGCAAAATAAGGGTCAGTGCCCATCAATGCAGCCTAAACAGTGCCCATATGCAGCACCCACTCCATTGCTATGAATGCAACCCCCCCCCCCCCCATTGATATGAATGCAGCCCCCACACTGACAAGAATGCAGCCCCCACACTGACATGAATGCAGCCCCCACACTGACATGAATGCAGCCCCCACACTGACATGAATGCAGCCCCCACACTGACAAGAATGCAGCCCCCACACTGACATGAATGCAGCCCCCACACTGACAAGAATGCAGCCCCCACACTGACATGAATGCAGCCCCCACACTGACATGAATGCAGCCCCCACACTGACATAAATGCACTGACATGAATGCAGCCCCCACACTGACATGAATGCAGCCCCCACACTGACATAAATGCACTGACATGAATGCAGCCCCCCACTGACATAAATGCACTGACAAGAATGCAGCCCCCACACTGACATGAATGCAGCCCCCACACTGATATGAATGCACTGACAAGAATGCAGCCCCCACACCGACATGAATGCAGCCCCCACACTGACATGAATGCAGCCCCCACACCGACATGAATGCAGCCCCCACACTGACATGAATGCAGCCCCCACACTGACAAGAGACATGAATGCAGCTCCCATACTGACAAGAGACATGAATGCAGCCCCCACACTGACAAGAGACATGAATGCAGCCCCCACACTGACAAGAATGCAGCCCCCACACTGACATGAATGCAGCCCCCACACTGACATGAATGCAGCCCCCACACTGACATGAATGCAGCCCCCACACTGACATGAATGCAGCCCCCACACTGACATGAATGCAGCCCCCACACTGACATGAATGCAGCCCCCACACTGACATAAATGCACTGACATGAATGCAGCCCCCACATTGACATGAATGCAGCCCCCACACTGACATGAATGCAGCCCCCACACTGACATGAATGCAGCCCCCACACTGACATGAATGCAGCCCCCACACTGACATGAATGCAGCCCCCACACTGACAAGAATGCAGCCCCCACACTGACAAGAATGCAGCCCCCACACTGACATGAATGCAGCCCCCACACTGACATGAATGCAGCCCCCACACTGACAAGAATGCAGCCCCCACACTGACATGAATGCAGCCCCCACACTGACATGAATGCAGCCCCCACACTGACATGAATGCAGCCCCCACACTGACAAGAATGCAGCCCCCACACTGACAAGAGACATGAATGCAGCCCCCACACTGACAAGAGACATGAATGCAGCCCCCACACTGACATGAATGCAGACTCACTCATTCATGTCCATCTGTAGCCTTGGAGGAGACAGGGAGGGGGGCGGGACGAGCGCCAACAGACATACAGGAGAAACTCCTGTTTTTATCGGCGGCCTCTTTAATTGAAAGTCCCGCCTCCTATGATGGACAAAACAGTTGTCCAATGGCAGCGCAGGAGACGGGACTTCCTTTAACACAGGACGCCGTGTAAACAGGAAATAATCCTCTCCTGTATGCACGGCACTCGTCCCGCCCCCTCCAAGGTAGCCAGCGTATCTATCTTTTGTGGCCCCCGGCGCTCAGGGATTCGTTGGGGGCCACAAAAGATATACATGTCAAAATTACCAGGCGGGCCGTCCGAAACTGGAACGCGGGCCGCGATTGGCCCGCGGGCCGGACTTTGGACATGCCTGGCCTAGACCATCTTTATGTAGAGCAATATATATTTTTTTCAGATCCTCAGAGTTCTTTGCCATGAGATGTCATGTTGAACTTCCAGTGATCAGTATGAGAGAGTGAGAGCGATAACACCAAATGTAACACACCTGCTCCCCATTCACACCTGAGACCTTGTAACACTAACGAGTCACATGACACCGGGGGAGGGAAAATGGCTAATTGGGCCCATTGGACATTTTCACTTAGGGGTGTACTCACTTTTGTTGCCAGCGGTTTAGACATTAATGGCTGTGTGTTGAGTTATTTTGAGGGGACAGCAAATTTACACTGTTATACAAGC
Source organism: Lithobates sylvaticus (assembly GCA_028564925.1). Classification (NCBI taxonomy): domain Eukaryota; kingdom Metazoa; phylum Chordata; class Amphibia; order Anura; family Ranidae; genus Lithobates; species Lithobates sylvaticus. The sequence goes on along the minus strand of CM053031.1, from coordinate 304,742,302 downwards.
TGTACACTCACTACTTTACATTGTAGACAAGTGTCATTTCTTCAGTGTTGTCACATGAAAAGATAGAATAAAATATTTACAAAAATGTGAGGGGTGTACTCACTGTAAGATACAGTATTTTTATCCGTATACCTATATATTATTATTATTATTATTATAATACAGGATTTATATGGGTAAATATATGGGTGAATTGATAATATTATATATATATATATATATATATATATATATATATATATATATATATATATATATATATATATATAAATAGATATTTCTATTCATATTTAAATAGATATGTGGGCATGTGTTAGGAGTATGTATGTGGTTTTGTTGAGAAGTGTTTTTATTGCTGCTGTAACGAGTACTTGGAAAAATTTTGTTGTATTTATACAATGACATATATGTATATATATATATATAGCTCAATCAGTTTCTGCTCACTTTGAGACCTTTTTTAATAGGGTGACACCCAGCTCCCAATCCTGCAGGCCATTGGTCTTCCTGTGCTTTTATTCAATCCTGTGCAGTCAGTGCCCTCTACTGGCTGATCGACTGCAGATAAGGCTATTTAGTAGCTAAAGACAGCTTAACCTGTTACAAGAAGTGGAAAAATAATGGATTTCCTGATTGGACCAAAAAATTATAAAAATATATATTACAGGGTGGGCCTCAGAAAAACAAACAATGCTGTATGTTACTGACAGACAATAAAATAAATGTATTTTTTTCCCCAGAGTTCCATTTTAACACAGGGACAACCCTTACATTTTTTAGGTTTTGTACAATAGGAAAATATATGGCTTGGGAAATATCAAGCTTGTAATTTGCAAGCTTGTAATACGGACCGCCCGCCATCGTTATACGTCGCTACTTTGAAGAGGAATACCGTTGTTATGGTAGCAGCAGCTAGCTACTAAGGAATGAGCCGAACACCCCCCTGTTCGGTTCGCACCAGAACCTGCGAACAGACCTAAAGTTCGCGTGAACTTTAGAACCCTTACTATTCACAGTGCATATCTTCTTGTTTATTTCTTTTATTGTCTTATTTTCTGTATGTTTTCTTGACAATATTCAATAAAAATGAATGATTAAAAAAAAAGTCTATGGGACTCGAACGTTCAAAATCAAAAGTACAAATTTTAAAGGCTAATATGCAAGTTATTGTCCTAATAGTGTTTGGGGACCCGGGTCCTGCCCCAGGGGACATGTATCAATGCAAAAAAAATGTTTAAAAACTGCCGTTTTTTCAGGAGCAGTGATTTTAATAATGCTTAAAGTGAAACAATAAAAGTGTAATATTCCTTTAAATTTCATACCTGGGGGGGTGTGTATAATATGCATGTAAAGGGGCGCATGTTTCCCGTGCTTAGAACTGTCCCCGCACAAAGTGTCATTTCTGCAGGAGCACTCGCGGCTATAATGAATTGTCAGCTCCCGTAATACAGAGAACAGTCATTGAAAGTCATGAAAAAAAATGCGTGGGGTTCCCCCCAAATTCAATTACCAGGCCCTTCAGGTCTGGTATGGATATTAAGGGGAACCCCAGGTCAAATAAAAAAAAAATGGGTGAAGTTCCCCCCAAAAATCCATACCAGACCCTTTATCCTAGCACGCAACCTGGCAGGCCGCAGGATAAGAGGGGGGGATGAGAGAGTGCCCCCCCTCCTGAACCGTACCAGGCCACATGCCCTCAACATTGGGAGGATGCTTTGGGGGTCTGTGACCCCTCAAAGCACCATGTCCTCATGTTGATGGGGACAAGGGCCTCATCCCCACAACCCTGGCCTTTACATACTAAACTAATTGCACATGTCTAGGCGAGTGCATCGCTGAACCATGGGACAGGGGAGTGTCTGTTTATTAAAAGTCAGTGGCTACACTTTTTGTAGCTGCTAATTTTAATAAGCAAAAATATGACTGGAACTCCACTTTAAACTCCTGCTACTAGGGTCACAATAGCAAGTGCAAATTTTTGCAATTCATTCCTTTCCTTAATTAAAGTGGTTGTAAACCCTCATGTTTTTTCACATTCTATGCATTAAGGTGAAAAACCTTTTGTGCTGCTGCAGTAACCCCCCCCGAATCCCCTTTTTTCTTACCTGAGCCCGATCGTTCCAACGACGGGGACGAGCACACCAGCAGTTCCAGACGCTGTCTCGAGTCCTTATTGGATAAATTGATAGTAGCAGTAACCATTGGCTTCCACTGCTTTCAATTAAATCCAGTGACACAGGAGCCGGGGGGGGGGGGGGGGGGGCGGGCGGGGCCGTGTCCTGCTGTCTGTGTCAATGGATGCAGCAGCAGGACTCGGGAGTGCACCCGCACGAGTGCCCCCATGGAAAGTGGGTCTTCGAGGGGGAACTCGAGAAGAGGAGCCAGGGACCCCAGTAAAGGAGGATCGGGGCTACTCTATGCAAAACCCTTGCACAGAGGAGGTAAGTATGACATGCTTGTTATTTAAGAAAAAAAAACAAAGCTTTTTAACCCCTTTAATTCTTGAATTAATTAAGTTATTTACTTATTTTATATATTTTTTAATTCATTAAAGGGATTAACCAGATGCCGACCAGCTGCCGCAGTTGTACTGTGGCATAATGACACGGCTGGCCGAAACAAAATTATGTAACGTCGCTTCGCCCTGTGGCCACTAGGGGGCGTGTGCGTGCCGCTCCCCCCGCTCGCTACCCGAGCCGATGCGAGTTCCCAGCGGTCTCCATCACCGCCCGGCTCCCACGATTGCTCGGGGCACATGGAGAACCCAGAACTGTGTGAGTAAACACACAGTTTACAGTTCTCTGAGGGGAGAACAGACAGATCGTCTATGAACAGCGATCTGTTAGTTTCCCTGCACAGTTCCCTCCCCCCTTCAGTTAGAACACAAACTAGGGAACACATTAACCCCTTCACTGCCCCCAAGTGTTAACCCCTTTACTGTCAGTGACATTTTTACAGTAATCAATGCATTTTTAATCGCATTGATCGCTGTATTAATGCCAATGGTCCAAAAAATGTGTCAAAATTGTCCGATGTGTCCACCATAATGTCGCAGTCACGATAAAAATCGCTGATCGTCGCCATTACTAGTAAAAAAAAAAAATATTAATAAAGATGCCATAAAACTATCCCCTATTTTGTAGACGCTATGACTTTTGCGCAAACCAATCAATATATGTTTATTGAGACTTACCAAAAATATGTAGAAGAATACATATCGGCCTAAACTGAGGAAAAAAAATGTTTTTTATATATTTTCGGAGGGATATTTATTATAGCAAAAAGTAAAAAATATTGCATATTTTTTTCAATATTGTTGCAATTTTTTTGTTTATAGCGCAAAAAATAAAAACTGCAGAGGTGATCAAATACCACCAAAAGAAAGCTCAATTTTGTTTGGGAGCCACGTCACACGACCACGCAATTGTTAGTTACATAGTTACATAGTTACATAGTTAGCTAGGCCGAAAAAAGACACAAGTTCAACCATAAAAAATATAAATAATAAATAAAAATAAAAAATATCGTACAATCCAATATACCCAATTCTATACCCACAGTTGATCCAGAGGAAGGCAACCCCCCTCCCCAGAAGAGCATGCTCCAATCTGCTACAGCAGGGGAAAAAAAAATCCTTTCCTGATCCCCCCTAGAGGTAATCTAGTTAAAGCGACGCAGTGCCGAATCACAAAAAGTGCTCTGGTCTTTGGCCAGCCAAATGGTCCAGGGCTGAAGTGGTTAATTCCCTTCTTTAATCAGTTGTCACCAGAACAGTTGACCCCATTGAAAGATTTCCTCTCACCTCTTCCTCTCACCTATTCTTACATATATATATTTTTATACGGAGTATAATCCAGTTTTTATGGACAAATATTTTGTATGGACATTTTTTGCACACTGAGCACTTTATATTTGTACTTTTTGGTTTATGGAACTTCTTACTAGCCATTCATGATTGCAAATGTTATATTGAGCACTCATACGATTTAACACTAATAATGTTTGTGTGGTTTGTAATTTGAAGAGAGAGGACACGTTATTAGACGGTTTATTGTATTTTTCCAACTTTTTTAACACAACCACTTATTCGATTTAGGCAGCGCCATTTTACCTCCCCTTTCCTTATATATATAATGTTATTTTATTTATTTATTTTTGTTTATTTTTAGATTCTGAAATAACGAAATCATGGCTTCTGGCGGAAAGGCCACAGAGATAATAAAACGTCTTAGAGGGGAATTATTGGAAGTGTTTGAGGAGGATGCGCAGGGTCTGTGTGATGAGTTGGGCTCTCAAGGCCTCATAACCCCGGAGGAGATGATTCAACTCCAACATGATGAAGATCCAAGAGGGAGAATTGAAAAAATGATGAACATCATACTACAGAAAGAAGAAGACTGCCAGACTTTCCTGTGTCATCTTGAGGAAATGATCCCCAAATTTCCAGCCCTGAGTGATCTATCCCAACACTTTCCAGAAAGTGAGTTATCTCAGCTATAGGAATATTAGAGGCTGGCAGTGGCCTCGCTAGGGGGTGGCTTTTGGGGCTATAGCCCCGAATCCGGGGCCCATAGCCCCGAGTCTCTGCAGGAGTCCCCAAGGGGAGGGGAAGATCTCTGGGGACCCGATGTAAGTAGGGGGCTCTCTGTGAACCCTGATTTAAGGAAGAGGCTCTCTGTGAACCCTGATGCAAGGGGGAGGCTCTCTGGGAATCCTGATGCAAGGGGGAGGCTCTCTGGGAATCCTGATGAAAGGGAGAGGCTCTCTGGGAATCCTGATTTAAGGAAGAGGCTCTCTGGGAACCCTGATGCAAGGGGGAGGCTCTCTGTGAACCCTGATTTAAGGAAGAGGCTCTCTGGGAACCCTGATGCAAGGGGGAGGCTCTCTGGGAATCCTGATGAAAGGGGGAGGCTCTCTGGGAACCCTGATGAAAGGGGGAGGCTCTCTGGGAATCCTGATGAAAGGGGGAGGCTCTCTGGGAATCCTGATGAAAGGGGGAGGCTCTCTTGGAACCCTGATGAAAAGGGGAGGCTCTCTTGGGATCCTAATGTAAGGGGGGCTCTCTGGGGACCCTGATGAAGGGGATATATACACACACACACACATATTATATACATGTGTATGCCCGCCCAAGCGTATGACTTTCTTTACTACGTTGCTATGGGCTCTAGCCCGAGATCTTTTGTAGACCTAGCAACTCCCCTGGAGGCTGGGTATTATTTGTTGGTCTTCTGAGCTTTCTAAATACTACCATTCTATAGCCAGTAGAGCAGGTGGGCATGGCTGAATGTTACTTGATCTGCAGAGAGTCTTGCAACGCCACCAAATAGTCCCTGTGCCCCCTTTTAGTGCATCTCCAAAGCACCCAATTCCTGGTCATTTGTCAATTAGAATACTTAGATCCTCACTGTGTGGCATCCCAGAACTGTACAGCCTCCAACATCTACCTAGTGACCCCCAGTAAAAAAGGAAAAGTAGGGTTAAACAGCCTTGTGCATCAACCTTTGGATAAATGTTTATTGAAAGTAATTAAAAAGAAAACGTCTCACAAACAACTGTAGAATTCTCGCAATAAATAGTCGCCAAATAACAGCAATCGGTCTATGACGAACAATACACTCCAGAGATCACGGGGGTCACTGCCACTGACGCGTTTCGAAGGGGAAACCCTTCTTCCTCAGAATTCAGCAGTGTACACTCCTTCAGCAGTCCCAATATATACAGTATGCACATAAACCCCCTCAATCAATCAATCATGGCCTTGAGTCACCTCCCCCCTCTCCAGTAGGCGGCTTCCTGTGCCAGAGGCATAACTAGAACCTTTCAGGGAATCCGGTGCAAGAAACCATGAAGGCCCCCCCCCCCTGACTCCGACAGGGGCCATTTACTCTGAGGCCGGGACCCTCACTCTCCATCTCTACAGCCTCAGCTGTAGAGAATGAATGGGCAGGAATATCTCTGTACAGACCTTTCCATTCATTCAAAAACGGAAGCACAGTAAACACAGTTATTATGCTTTAGTTATGAATGGACACAGTGAATGTGGCACCGATCACTCACTGTGTCCATTCAGAAAAGGAAGGGCCCGGAGGGGGGCACTGTGAAAGGAGGGGGAGGTATAACAAGAAGGGGGCAGTGTGACAGTAGGGGGGCAGTGTGATGGGGGAAGTAGTATTATAGGGGTATTGTGACAGAAGGGGGGCAGTATGATGGGGGAAAGTATGACAGGGGCAGTGTGATAGGTGGGGGGGGGGCAGTGTGATGGGGGACAGTATGACAGGGGCAGTGTGATAGGTAGGGGGCAGTGTGATGGGAGACAGTATGACAGGGGCAGTGTGATAGGTGGGGGGGCAGTGTGACGGGAGACAGTATGACAGGGGCAGCGTGATAGGTGGGGGGCAGTGTGACATGCGAGGGGGCAGTGTGATAGGGGGCACATTGTTACAGTAGAACACACATTATGCTCAGGTGCTGGGCTTACCTTACAGGAGAAGCCTAGAGGCAAGAATCGGGAAACGGAGTTGGAGGGTGGAGCTGGGGCAGAGCCACGGGTCCTGTCAACTGACGACTGCCAAAAACACCTAGTACCAAGCTGGATAGGAGGGGCGGCGGGGTAGGCATATAGCTGAACCGATGCCCTGCATCTTGCTCCTGCAGCCACTGAATGCCTGCTTCTCCTCCTCTCACTTCCGCAGGCATTCAGTGGCTTCAGGAGCAATATGCAGGGCATTGGTTCAGCTATATGTTGCCGCCCCTGCTGCCCCTCTCATCCAGATGTAGACATGTGACAAGGGGGTCGCACAGACCCCCTGAAGCATTGGGCCAGGTCTCAATTGTGACCTCTGCGACCCCTACAGTTACGCCTCTGTCCAGTGCCTGCACACTTTTATTAATTTCATTCGCTGCCTGAAATTATGAGAAAATTTGGCATGCATGGAAATGGGATGTACTTCCTGAACAAAAATCACATACGCTGCTCAAAATTCATTCATTCTATATAAATTTCCATCCTGCTCATTTCAATTTTCTCTTCACTGTGGTCGAAAGCAAATACCGATTTGACTATAATTAGAAAATCAAACGAACGTTCTTAAAATGTATATTTTTGATTGAAAATCTATATGTGTATAGCCAGCATTGTTCTTTAAAGTGTTACTAAACCCAGGAGCCTGCATTCACTATATCTGGTCTCCCACAGTACGCAGAACACCGAAATGCCATTATTTTAGTATATAAACTGATAAATACCTTTTCTCATCAGCAGTATATCATAGCTCCCAACTTTCCCTGATTTTGAGGGACTGTCCCTGATTTGGAACAAAGTCCCTATGTCCCTCTTTCCTCCTCATTTGTCCCTCATTTTGGTCTGATATATATAATTGTATATAAAATGCACTTTTTATTTTCTCAAAAATGTTTCCCAGTGCTAAACCTTTCAGTTTTTGAATTGCGGTATTTGTACATTTCAAAAGCCAATATGAAGGAATAGTAGCAGCAGAAAAAAAAATTGGGGGTTTAACTAATCTTTTCTTTGTATAATTCTCCTATCCTATGCCTACATACTTTTGCTGGGTTTATTGTAAAATTGGGTGTGGCTTAAAGGGGCGTGGCTCAAAAGGGGTGTGGTCAGAGTTTGAGATGAACGAGGGAAGGAGGTAGAAAGTAAGGGAGAGAGAAAGAAAGAAAGAAATAGGGAGGGAAGGAGAGAGAAAGAAGGAGGGATGGAGGGACAGCAGGCCCAGATCCTACACTACAATAGAAATATGTGTATTCCAGAAAGTTTAACAATCAGCATATAAAGATACTCCAAACACCTGGTGTTGGCGCTTCAATCATCATGGCACCATGTTTGTTATGGTGTCAGGATGATTTAAGCACATTATTTCTATTATTACATTGTAATATAAAATTAAATCATTCAACTCACCATAATGCAGAATCAATGGGAGCCCTGAGCATGTCACTTGTCACCGTCGCCTGCCACTAGATGCCATCAGGTGTCCCCAGTAGAGTCCATCCTTACACCAGGCATTCCCAGCAGAGTCCCTCCTTACACCAGGCATTTCCAGTAGAGTCCCTCCTTACACCAGGCATTTCCAGTAGAGTCCCTCCTTACATCAGGTGCCCCCAGCAGAGTTCCTCCTTACATCAAGTGCCCCAGCAGTTCCTCCTTTCATCAGGTGCCCACAGTAAAGTCCCTCCTTACACCAGGTTCCCCCAGCAGAGTCCCTCCTTACATCAGGTGTCCCAGGCAGATTCCCTCCTTACATCAGGTGTCCCCTCTTCACCCAGGTGCGGGCCACCCGTAATTTGGTCTCCGCACCATTTACAGAGGACCGAGTTTGTGGAGGCCGAAGGGAAGAACCAAGAGGCGGAGCTTGGGTTCCGCCTCTTCTTTCTTCCTCATGATAGCTGGTCTTCAGTAAAATGTCGGCCGGTGTAGACATTTTACCAGTGCCGGCCGTGGACCTCTAGCGGTGGCGGTGCATGTGTGCCTGTAAAGGGGCGCATGTTTCCCGTGTTAAGAACAGTCTGACAGCAAAATTACATTTCTAAAGGAAAAAAAGTCATTTAAAACTACTCATTGCGGCTACAATGAATTGTCGGTCCGACAATACACATAAAAGTTCATTGATAAAAAACGGCATGGGATTTCCCTACAGGGGAACCTGGAACCAAAATTAAAAAAGAAAAAGCGTGGGGGTCCCCCTAAATTCAATACCAGGCCCTTCAGGTCTGGTATGGATATTAAGGGGAAACCTGTGCCAAAATAAAAAAAAATGGCGTGGGGGCCCCCCTCAAAATCCATACCAGACCCTCCAGGTCTGGTATGGATTTTAAGAGGAACCTCGCGCCAAAATTGTAAAAAAAAATGATGCAGGGTCCCCCCAAAATACATACCAGACCCTTATCCGAGCATGCAACCTGGCAGGCCACAGGAAAAGAGGGGGGGACCAGGGCACATGCCCTCAACATTGGAAGGGTGCTTTGGGGTAGCCCCCCAAAGCACCTTGTCCCCATGTTGATGGGGAGAAGGGCCTCATCCCAACAACCCTTGCTCAGTGGTTGTGGGGGTCTGAGGGTGGGGGGCTTATCAGAATCTGGAAGCCCCCTTTAACAAGGGCACCCCGTTTATGTAAACGTGTGGCCCGCCCCCCTCTGACAACACAGGGAAAGCCATAGGGAAGTCCCCGTGTGTCAGTGGAGGGCGTGGTCACTGGGTGGCCCCGCCCTCCTTTATATAAGAAGTGTCAGAAGAACCGAAGCGTCACATGGCAGAAGACTCCCACTGAGGGGGATCGTGCGGACAGAGTGGTGAAGAAGCCGGAGCAAGATGCGGGACGAGAAGAGCGGAGGAAGAAGAAGATGAAGAAGAAGATGGAGAAGAAGAAGATGGAGGAAGAAGAAGAACACCGAAGGAAGACCAGAAGAAAGAAGATGGAAGAAGAAGCGAAAAGAAGAAGAAATTAATAAAGGACTTGTCAAAAACCTTCTCTCTGTTTTTTAACCTTTTTGACACTTTTTTTGTGAAATGGTAGGGGTACATTTGTACCCCATTACCAATATACATGGGGGGCGGGATCTGGGGGTCCCCTTGTTAAAGGGGGCTTCCAGATTCCGATAAGCCCCCCGCCCGCAGACCCCCACAACCACCGGGCAAGGGTTGTGGGGGTGAGGCCCCAAAGCACCCTCCCAATGTTGATGGCATGTGCCCTGGTACGGTTCAGGAGGGGGGGCTCTCTCCTGTCCCCCCTCTTTTCCTGCGGCCTGCCAGGTTGCATGCTCGGGTCTGGTATGGATTTTTGAGGGGACCCCATGCCATTTTTTTTTTAAATTTTGGCGCGGGGTTCCCCTTAAAATCCATACCAGACCTGAAGGGTCCCCAAACCCTTTTTATGACAATGCCATGCATATAAGCCTTTAAAATTAGCACTTTTGATTTCTCCCATAGACTCTTACAGGGTGTTCCGCGGCTTTTCGAATTTGCCCTCGAACACCCAAAATTGTTCGCTGTTCGGCCAACTGGCGAACAGCCAATGTTCGAGTCGAACTCATGTTCGACTCGAACATAAAGCCCATACTAATACTCAGCACAGCACACACCCTACACCCAGCACAATCTGTATACTCGGAACAGCACACACCCTACACCCAGCACAATCTGTATACTCAGCACAGCACACACCCAGCACAATCTGTATACTAGGCACAGCACACACTCTACACCCAGCACAATCTGTATACTCGGCACAGCACACACTCTAGACCCAGCACAATCTGTATACTCGGCACAGCACACACCCTACACCCAGCACAATCTGTATACTCGGCACAGCACACACCCAGCACAATCTGTATACTCAGCACAGCACAAACTCTACACCCAGTACAATCTGTATACTCAGCAGAGCACACACCCTACACCCAGCACAATCTGTATACTCGGCACAGCACACACTCTACACCCAGCACAATCTGTATACTCGGCACAGCACACACTCTACACCCAGCACAATCTGTATACTCGGCACAGCACACACTCTACACCCAGTACAATCTGTATACTCGGCAGAGCACACACCCTACACCCAGCACAATCTGTATACTCGGCACAGCACACACTCTACACCCAGCACAATCTGTATACTCAGCACAGCACACACCCTACACCCAGCACAATCTGTATACTGGGCACATCACACACTCTACACCCAGCACAATCTGTATACTCGGCACAGCACACACCCTACACCCAGCACAATCTGTATACTGGGCACATCACACACTCTACACCCAGCACAATCTGTATACTCGGCACAGCACACACCCTACACCCAGCACAATCTGTATACTCGGCACAGCACACACTCTACACCCAGCACAATCTGTATACTCGGCACAGCACACACTCTACACCCAGCACAATCTGTATACTCGGCACAGCACACACTCCACACCCAGCACAATCTGTATACTCGGCACAGCACACACTCTACACCCAGCACAATCTGTATACTCTGCACAGCACACACTCTACACCCAGAACAATCTGTATACTCGGCACAGCACACACTCTACACCCAGCACAATCTGTATACTCGGCACAGCACACACTCTACACCCAGAACAATCTGTATACTCGGCACAGCACACACCATACACCCAGCACAATCTGTATACTCGGCACAGCAGACGCTCTACACCCAGAACAATCTGTATACTCGGCACAGCACACACTCTACACCCAGAACAATCTGTATACTCGGCACAGCACACACTCTACACCCAGCACAATCTGTATACTCTGCACAGCTCGCACACTACAACCAGCACAATCTGTATACTCAGCACAGCACACACACCACACCCAGCACAATCTGTATACTCGGCACAGCACACACTCCACACCCAGTGCAATCTGTATACTCGGCACAGCACACACCCTACACCCAGCACAATCTGTATACCCAGCACAGCACACACTCCACACCCAGAGCAATCTGTATACTTGGCACAACACACACCCTACACCCAGCACAATCTGTATACTCAGCACAGCACACACTCCACACCCAGCACAATCTGTATACTCAGCACAGCACACACCCTACATCCAGCACAGCACACACACACTCCACACCCAGCACAGCACATACACTTTAACCAACACATAATCTACACCAGGCACAATCTGTCCACCCATCACAGCACACACGCTACATCCAGTACAATCGGTATACCCATCACATAAACACACTATACACCCAGCACAACACACACTCTACACCCAGCACAATCTGTATACTCAGCACAACACACACTCTGCACCCGGCACAATCTGTATACATACACATATACTGTATAGTGTCATTCTTCTCCAGACTGATTTCCTCTGCAGTGTCTTGTATGTCAGTTTGTATAACACCCGTGTGCCACATTTCTCCCCTTCTCCCCACATATACAGCTGTGATCAGAAACCCTCACCCTCTATTGTGCTCTGTGTAGGCTGTGTGCACACAGACAGCGCAAGAATTTCAATAACAAAAATTCTCTTGTATATTCTTAAGGTGGTTGTCAGCCAAAAACTCAACATTTGTGTATTATATTGTACACAGAGACATACATACATGCACAAAAAATGTTGCATGACACAATTACAAAAAAAACAAAAAACAAATATTGAATCATCATACAACAGGACCTAATCTATGTAAAGCTAGCTATACATTATGGACATTTCTGAACTTCCAGATAATATAGAAATGTTATCCATTATCTCTCATGATACTTTAATTTGACGGCCTTCCACAATAAAGCAAAGGACTCTCTTCCACTTATCCTTCTGATCCCCAGAAAATATGGGACTATACAAAACTAATGTTTGAGGTCAGGCCACTCTCAATCAATCCACAGACATTCAAGAACTTCCTACACCGTCTTCCGCCACCACCACCATCACCGTCATACATGAGGCCACCAAGATAGCTGGTCTTCAGTAAAATGGCTGCCGGTGTAGACATTTTACCAGTGTTGGCCACGCACCTCTAGCGGCGGCAAAACAGGAAAATGGTGACCGGGAAACGGTAAGACCGGGATAAAGGTCTAAATCCCGGGAATGTCCTGGGAAATTCAGGACAGTTGGCAACTATGGACTATGCAAGAAAGATCAACTTGTGAATATAGTTCATAACCGGAGGGAAAAAAAGTAGTTGTACATTGCCCGACCAGTTATGTATGGCAGCCTCATTCAAAAGGGAGCATTTCACAATGCATGTCCACATGAAGCAAAAAATTGGGGGAGCTGTAATTCTCTGAAAGATCCAGGGGTGACGGCGTGTGCAGTCCGTAGCAGTAACACCACTCTGGCAATGCATTTAGTCGCAGAGTAGAGCCTTATATTTCTCTAGTGAAACAGATGATTGACATTGGTTTCCAAGGTAGAAAAAAATTCAAACACACAGTTATTGTTTTAAATTATTTATAATGGTAATGGTTAGCATTAACATAATCTTATTTATTTTTTTACAGATAAATTGAAGATTTTTCACAAACTCCTTGCCAGTTTTAATATGGAACATTCAACCGATTCCAAACTGACATTGAGTCACATCCTAGAAATTGGAGCAGAGATTCTGAGTGATGTCCGTCCCCAGACCATTCAAGATGTACCATGGAATTTTTTGAGAAATCTTATAGCTTTAAACAGAGCTGCACGTAATACTCAATATGTGAATACAAGCAACACTATGTCTGATATACCAATGAGTGCAGGGGAAAGTGGTTTAACTGAATCTATTCACCCCCTGGATGTCCTCTGTGTTCTCCTCCATTGTTCAGACAGTTTCCTACAACAAGAGATTGTATCCAAATTGTCCATGTGCCAATTTGCTGTCCCTCTGCTGCTCCCTGCTGCTGATGGGTCAAACTGCACCCTCATGCTTTGGGCAATGAGGGATGTTGTAAAGAAGTGGAGACCTCAGTTACTATCTGACAGCAAAGGGTTCAGAGAGGAAAATGTGGTGAATATTTCCATGCCTATTTTCTCCTTCATCAGATTGGGTAACACCAAACTATCCAAATCTAAAATCCTGAATCAAGTATTTAATCCAGCCCAGCAAAAACAAAATGTCTTCATACACAATGATATGGATGGAGGAAACATTGAGAGGAAAATATCTGATGGACTGGTGGAAATGTCCTGGTATTTTCCCTGTGGTAAGTCTGATGTTTTCCCAGAGCCCATCGCAGTGACCAACCTACGAGGAGACCTGGAGTCCAACTGGGACCAGTTTATGTTTCTGACTAGAGTCTCATCAGCGGTGTTTATATTCATTGAGAGTATTTCTGAGATACAATTCAGACTGTTATCATCCTTCAGTAACGCTGACACCCAGTTTTATCTCATTCTTACACCAGAAAATGGTAAAGACCTCACGGAGACCTCAAAATACATAAACAATCTAATGCCAATTTTAAAGATGAGTAGAACAAATATTATTAGAAAAAACAGCAAAGAAAATGATGCAGCATTAGTGAAAAAAGTTCGAAATGGCATTGCGAATGTTTTTAAAAACTGTCAGAAAGAAAAGAGAAACCTGTGTAGTACTAAAAAGAATACTGAAGGACTTCATATCTTTGTTGATGAGAATTCTGTTGAATGTCAGAAAGCGAAAGAAAAAGCAAACCAAATTACTTCTGTAATAAAAGATGTGGAAGGGTATAAAAAGGAAACGCTAAAATTACAGGGAGATCTGTGGAAAGAATTGTCTAAAGTAGAGAAAGAACTTTGTAGAATGGAGAAACAAGGAGGAAAAGATCCACAAGAATATCAATCTGAGCTCAAACAAAAGCGCAATTCACTCCACGAAAAACAATACCAGCATGATGTTCCTGTCGGCATATCAGATTTTACTGAAGCAATAACTGACCTCTCCAAGGCTGAAAAACGTTATTTCTTGAAATGGATGAAATTTGAACTGGATTCAGTTGCAAGAAATAATATTTCCTTGTTGCAGTCAGAATACAATGAAAAATGTAACAGTAAATCCGATATATCAGCTGGATCAGAAGATCTTAGACAGTTCTTTAGGAATAGAACATTTTGTACGTGAGCTGGGACAGTTTTATGAGGCCGAGTATTCTATAGTTGTTCGCAAACAGAATAACAAAGCCAAAAGACAATTTACTAAACTCCCAGGAATTGCTGCTGATCTCCTACTAGATGGGTTTCCATTGGAGCTGATTGATGGTGACGCCTCTAATATTCCTTTACAGTGGATAACCGATGTCCTGACTGAGCTAGACAGTAAGACAGGAGGACAATGTAAAATCAGAGTAATAACGGTACTGGGCGTGCAGAGTACAGGGAAGTCCACCCTTCTGAACACCATGTTTGGTCTGCAGTTCCCGGTGGCCAGTGGAAGATGCACACGAGGAGCCTTCATGACTCTTCTGAAAGTGAAAGAGAGCCTCCAGGAGGAGCTGGGCTGTCACTTCATCCTGGTGATTGACACTGAGGGGCTAAAGGCTCCAGAGTTGGCCTCTTTGGAGGACAGTTGTGAACATGACAATGAACTGGCCACACTAGTGGTTGGGTTGAGTGATATCACCATCATTAATATGGCCACGGAGAACACGTCAGAAATGAAGGATATTTTACAGATTGTGGTCCATGCTTTTCTTCGGATGAAAGAAATTGGGAAGAAAGCCAACTGTCAGTTTGTACATCAGAATGTGAGTGATGTGTCCGCTCATGATAATAACATGAGAGACAGGAAGAAGTTTCTGGAACAACTTGATGAAATGACAAGAGTAGCTGCAAATATGGAAAAGAAAAGTGGAATCACATCTTTCAGTGATGTGATGAATTATGATCCTGAGAAGCACAACTGGTACATTCCTGGACTGTGGCAAGGGGTTCCACCAATGGCTCCGGTAAACAGTGCCTACAGTGAACATATTTATGACTTAAAGAAGTATTTACTGGAATTTTTAAAATCAGAAAAAAACTCTAACGGAACTCAATGCAAAATCCCTGACTTCATTACATGGATAAAAAGTTTGTGGAAGGCAGTGAAGCATGAGAAATTTATCTTCAGTTTCAGAAACAGTCTGGTGGCTGAAGCTTATACCAAACTGTCTATGCAATACTCTCAGTGGGAATGGGAATTCACCAAAAAGATCCATAGCTGGATGATCACCAAAGAAACTTACATCAGAAATCAATCTGAAGCCAGTCTCAATACTGAGATGAGCGACCAGTTTAAAACTGATCTTCAGAAATTACTGTTAGAAGAGGAAGATGCAATGCTGAAGCGACTAGAAATATATTTTGACAGTAAATGTGAGAACGTTCATCTCATTGAGCGATACAAGGAAGATTTCTTCAAGAGTGTGAGGTTCCTGAAGAAAGAATTGGAAAGGAATACTCGTAATAAGCTCAACAAAGCAGTTTTAATCCAGAAAGGCAAATTCAAGATCCTGGATATTCAAAAGACATCTCAGGAACGGATTGAAGAAGAAATAACAAATCTCTTAAAAAGTTGCAAAGAAAGAAATTGTGAACTTGGTGACATAGACGTAGAGAAAGAATTTGAAGCGATGTGGAAGAAAGCACTCTCTGATTTACAAATAGAAGACCTAGAAAAACGTAACATTGGACAAACGATTCTTCAGCAGCTGAGGAAGGAAATGGATGTAAAGGGAAGTGATATTAATGAAGATCTAACCAAAGTGATGAGCTTGGATGACTATGGGAAAAATCAATTTGTTCCTGACAAAATCCACATTAACAAAGTACATGATTCTCAAAGGCAAAATGAATTTGATATAAGTCAGAAACACCTGGACAAAATAGGAGATTTTGCAATGACTCTGATAGATATGTGTGACACACACATCAAAGAGCAGGCAGTCAACACAGGAGATTACGATGATACTTACTATCAGGAGTTGCTACACATGATTAATGCTAAACTCAAGGACACAACTTCCACAAACCTTAATTTGTCTCCGAGGTTTGAGCTAGACATAAAACTTTTTATCTTTGGAAAAGCATCTAGAGCCTTTCAGGGCATGCATGACAGATTCATTCAAGAAAATGACCCCAAAATGTGCCTTGAAAGATTAAAATCTCAATACTTGGCCTCATTTGATAAGAATCAGACTAGGGCCATACCATTCTGTGAACGTTGCCTGAAGCCCGCACTAACGGATTACATTCTGGGGCATATAGGCAAGGAAATCATTGAGGAAATTCTGAAAAGTCCTAACTGTCACATATTTAGCAGCAGAAGCGCTTTTCAGTTTTCTGTCCTGTTCTACTTGCTACAGAAAATGGAATTTAAAGAATATTTGTTGTACATTAATAATTATAGGTTCTTTTTAAAACGCTGGATCCATAAATATATTCTTGCGAAATACCAGAGTCCATCCACTCTAAAAGCCTTAGAAGAAAAACTTCTATCTCCAATCATTAAAAAAATTGAAGAAGTCCTGAAGAGTGAGGAATGTGTGAAAACAGAATCCGTTGTGACATTTTTGGAAAGTTTCTGCAAATTACTTGAGAATGAAATAGTGATTTCACAGAATGAAATGAAAGTGATCCCTTTCTGCAACACAGCAAATGTCATCCAGTTCTCTGAGGAAATTTGTTCATATCTTCCTAACATAAAGGAGCAAATTTTATCAGACACAGAATTGTTAGACATCGAACGCCTCCTCAACAGAGTCACACTGAAGCCTCAGGAGGAATTGCTGAATAAATTGATTAGTTGCAGTAAGCAGTGTCCGTTCTGTAAAGTCCCCTGTGAGAATCCCTTTGGTGACCACAAGAAGCACTTTGCATCTCTCCATAGACCTAAGGGACTGAGAGGTTTCAAAATGGGTGCAAATGGAATTTTAGTCACTGATATCTGCTCCACTGCTGTGGTGTCTAACGCTAACTTTGGAAATTCTGACACAGACGGAGATCTTCACCCATACAAAGACTATCGTAAATACTATCCAGATTGGATAATTCAGCCTGACTCCACCCTCGAATCGTCTGATTACTGGAAATACATTTTTGTACAATTTAATAGTGAATTTGCAGAAGAATATATTGCAACGCCAACTAAACTTCCACAAGACTGGATGGAAATCACCGAAAAACAGGCTTTCGAAAGTATACTGGAAACCTTTCTTATCGATTTAACCGCTTTCAGACTGGGCCAATTTGCTGAATTGCTCTTTTTGCGATTCATCACTGCGTTGCTTTAACTGACAATTGCGCAGTCGTGTGACGTGGCTCCCAAACACAATTGACGTTCTTTTTTTCCCCACAAATAGAGTTTTCTTTTGGTGGTATTTGATCACCTCCGCGGTTTTTATTTTTTGCGCTATAAACAAAAAAAGAGCGACAATTTTGAAAAAAAACACATTATTTTTTACTTTTTGCTATTTTAGGTATTTTCCCCCACTTCCAGGGCATAGACTCCCATGGGTGTCTATGCCTTTTCCTGTCCCGCTGCGCTGTCTGCTGGGACACACACGGGTCCCAGAGACAGCGCGGACGATTCCCATTGCACTGCGTGACTCGCGCATGCGCAGTAGGGAACCTGGAAGTGAAGCCTCAACGCTTCACTTCCTGATTCCCTCAACGAGAATGGCGGCGGGAGCAGCCGAGAACCGAGCGATTTCTCGGCTGCCGACATCGCTGGACCCTGGAAGAGGTAAGTGTCCATTTATTAAAAGTCAGCAGCTGCAGTATTTGTAGCTGCTGGCTTTAAATTTTTTTTTTTTTTGGGTGCAATCCCTCTTTAAGGATTGCTTTTTGGCACATTAGTCACCCAATGGATGATTTTCATGTTATTTTCTTTTTTTGGCAAGCCTTGCTTTTCATCTCTTAACAATGAAAATAATTATTTTTCTTTACTGTCTATGAGTGATATATGGCTAATTTTCAGCTAATCCAGCTATATGTTGTCCACCTATTGGCGATTCTTCATGCAAAGTAATAGAAAATTAGCTATCAACTGTATATAATATTGTCCACATACCTGTTGGCACTCTTTGTCTCGTGTACTGTATGTCTTTATAGAGAGCGGTTTTGTTCTTTCATATTTTCAGTCATGATACACATGTATGCTTTTAATGGTGCCAATCCTCATTTGAAATATTGTTTTAGTCTCCACCTCTGGAATTAATTTTTTGTCCTGGGACTGATAACATTATTAAAAGAATATGGGTGTGTTTTGGGGAGGAATGGTGGGTTTAGTTTTAATAGAATTCATTACGCCTTGGTCATTTTTAAACTTTTAATGATGTAGAAGAAGAAAAAATAAAAAAACTCACAGAAAATAGATCCCTTACTAATCCCCAATGAAGGCATTTTATTTTTCATTTATTTTTATATTCTGTTCTTCTAGAATAATCATTGTTATGGGCCGGGGGGACTGATAACATTATATAAAGAATATGGGAGATTTTTGGGGAGGAGCTTTAGTTTTAATAGAATTTGTTACACCTTGGTAATTGTTTAAATTTAGTACAATAAATGATCTTAATAAAGCATGTTTTGATTATTTATCAATTGTTTTATAAACCTGTATAATAGATATATACAGTATATTAGGGATGCACTGATACCCTTTTTTAATCGGAGAGTATGAGTACCGATACTTTCGGTCAAGTACTTGCAGATACCGACATAGAGGATCGGATCCTATATAGGATAATGTAAAATCTGTGATATATACAGTATCTCAAAAGGTATGATCCAACCACTCCTCCACGTTTGCTTGTCTGTTATCTGTTGACCTCGTCAAGTAATAGGGTGTTGTTGGTTAGTTATATGTTTTTTAACTTTTTGTAATAAAATACATTTTCAATATTAACCACTTAAGCCCCGGACCAATTTGCAGCCAAAGGACCAGGCCCCTTTTTGCGATTTCGGTACTGCGCCGCTTTAACTGACAATTGCGCGGTCGTGCGACGTGGCTCCCAAACAAAATTGGCGTCCTTTTTTTCCCACAAATAGAGCTTTCTTTTGGTGGTATTTGATCGCCTATGCGGTTTTTTATTTTTTGCGCTATAAACAAAAAATAGAGCGACAATTTTGAAAAAAAATGCAATATTTTTTACTTTTTGCTATAATAAATATCCCCAAAAATATATAAAAAAAACATTTTTTTTCCTCAGTTTAGGCCGATACGTATTCTTCTACATATTTTTGGTAAAAAAAAAACGCAATTAGCGATTATTGATTGGTTTGCGCAAAAGTTATAGCGTTTACAAAATAAGGGATAGTTTTATAGCATTTTTATTAATATTTTTTTTTTTACTAGTAATGGCGGCGATCAGCGATTTTTATTGTGACTGCGACATTATGGCGGACACATCGGACATTTTTGACACATTTATGGGACCATTGTCATTTATACAGAAATCAATGCTATTTAAATGCACTGATTCCTATGTAAATGACAGTGGCAGTGAAGGAGTTAACGACGAGGGGGCGGGGAGGGGCTAAGTGTGACGTGTTGTGTTTTTTTTTACAGTAGGGGACGTGGCTGTACGTCTGACGTCACTGATCGGCTTTCCCGATGACAGGGAACAGCCGATCAGTGACAGGCAGTGTAGGAAGCACGGGGAGAGGTTTGTTTACACAGACCTCTCCCTGTTCTTCAGCTCTGTGACCCGATCGCAGGACACCAGCGGCGATTGGGTCCGCTGGTCCCGCGGCCGTGGTCACGGAGCTCAGGACCGGGCCTCGAGCGTGCCGCCGCCGGCGCGCGCGTGACCCACAGCTGGGCAATTAAAGGGGACGTACCGGTACGTGCTTTTGCCCAGCCGTGCCATTCTGCTGACGTAAATCTAAAGGAGGCGGTCCTGAAGTGGTTAATACTGCCTCATGATATGCCCACAGAGTCCGCCTATTTTTTGAGAAAGTTTTTAAACCCTTACAATCCTTGAATATACCTATTGGATGTTGGCCTAGTGGGGGTCCTCCCTTTCTACGAGTACTTGTGAAAATACTCTGTATTGGCACTGATACAGGTATTGGTGCATCCCTAATATACACATATATACCATATTTATTGGCGTATAACACGTGCCTGCGTATAACACGCACCCCAAGTTTAGGAGGGAATTTTAAGGAAAAAAAATTACATTTAAATGCCCACCAATGCAGCCTTATCAGTGTCCATCATTGCAGCCTCGCCTTTGCAGCCTTGTGTCTTTGCAGCCTCGTGTCTTTGCAGTCTCGTGTCTTTGCAGTCTCGTGTCTTTGCAGTCTCGTGTCTTTGCAGCCTCGTGTCTTTGCAGTCTCGTGTCTTTGCAGCCTCGTGTCTTTGCAGTCTCGTGTCTTTGCAGCCTCGTGTCTTTGCAGCCTTATGTCATTGCAGCCTTGTATAATTGCAGCCTTGCCCAGACTCATTGCAGGCTATTTAAACTTGTCGCCGATCTCCGTTGACTGTGAGGAGCCTTTTGGTAATATAGTGTATATATAGATATATATAAATATATATCCATATATAGATATACCATATTTATCTGTGTATAACACACACTTTTTTCCCCTTAAAATCAGGGGAAAATCGTGGGTGCGTGTTATACGCTGATCCCCGCCGATCTCCGCTGAATGTGAGCGGAGCGAGCGTAGTAGATATACACAAAGCCGAGTGTTCTTAGCTAGGCTCGCTCCTCTCGGCTCCTCTCCCAGTCCCGCCCAGTCCCACCCCTATGGTGGACATAACACAGGTCCAACTGGGCGTGACTGTGAGCGAGTCTAGCCGAGTACACTCGGCTATGTGTATATTGGCGGCGCTCCCTCTGCTCCGCTCACAATCAGCGGAGATCGGCAGGGATCAGCGTATAACACGCACCCACGATTTTCCCCTGATTTTACGCCAATAAATTTATCTATATACACTATATTACCAAAAGTATTAGGATGCCTGCCTTTACACGCACATGAACTTTAACCACTTGTTTACTGGGCACTTACACCCCCTTCCTGCCCAGGCCAATTTTAAGCTTTGAGCACTCTCACACTTTGAATGACAATTGCGTGGTCATGCAACACTGTACCCAAATTAAATAGTTATCATTTTTTTCACACAAATAGAGCTTTCCTTTGGTGGTATTTAATCACCACTGGGTTTTTTATTTTTTTGCTACACAAACAAAAAATTACGGAAAATTTGGAAAATGAAACAAAAATGTCATATTTTGTTATAATATTTTACAAACAGGTAATTTTTCTCCTTCACTGATGGGCACTGATAGGTGGCACTGATAGGCAGTACTGATAGACGGCACTGATGATAAGGCACTGATGGGCACTGATTGGCAGCACTGATGAGCAATAATAGGTGGCACTGGTGGGCAATGATAGGTGGCTTTGGTGGGCACTGATTAGCAGTACTGATGGGCACTGATAGGTGGCACTGATAGGCACTGATTAGCAGCACTGGAGGGCACCGATTTGCAGCACTAGTGATGACTAAAGGAACCGATATCCCTCTAACAGAAGCCGGTTAATGGCTTGCTTCTTTTCCTCACACTGACAGCGTGGAAAACAAAAATCTGGAAACTGGATTCTGTTTTCTTCCGCGATCACTTGACATTGGCTATCAGCTGATCACGTGTTAAAGGGCCCGCTGTTCATCCCAAAGGTGTTCCCAGCCTTCCCAGAAGTGTTGAAGCTGTTATAGCTGCCAAGGGTGGGCAAACTCAATATTGAACCCTACGGACTAAGACTTACAAAGAAAGGGGGGAATGTATATCTACATATACTGGGACTTTAAATGAGGTGCACAAGGGGGATATTGCACCTCCATCCCTAATATGAATACAAAAAATAATAAAAAAGTATGGGAATTTGAGTGAGGCAGGCTGAAACACAATATATTGGGTTTTATTGGCATAAATGTGAAAATGCGTAACATTGTACATGAAAAGTAAATGCTCAAAGCATATACAACACCCTAAAATAGTGTAATGATCTTGGAAAACATTACATACATATAACCATAATGTAAAACATGAAGGCCATAACAAGGAAGCAAATATTCATAGTACATAAGTGTGATGGAATAAACCTTGTGGTGTAAAAATAATTGTCCATAAAACCAATGATGGAAATGGGGACTGCATCCTTAAAATCTCAACGCGTTTCGTCCATAATCCGACTCATCAGGTAATCCGACTCATCGATGCTGGAGTATCTGTAGATAATAAAAGATGGTCTAAATAAAAACCCATGTTATGGGAAAGTTATATGTAAAAAATTGTTAAATAGATTGTCTAATCCACAAACTTACATCCCATTAAATGTTAGACCCGAGTAATACTGGTGTGTGCAAGAGTCGCCATATCAGTCTCCCCGGGAACTGAGGTGTTGAAATCCGCCGGAAAACCAGACCCACACAAAAGCTCCCCCAACAAGTTGAGAATATAAATTATGTAATGAGTATTATGGTAGTATTGGCAGAATCTGTAAGATAAATATGGCATACTATGTCCCATAATTATCATAATGTGGTTGAGGTCCTCTATTGTCGCGTGGGTATCCCCCATAGTAGTCTTGCTGTGGTGGGGGTCCTCTATTATCTCGTGGTTTCCTGTCATTTTGGTACCAGTTGTTATAGTATGGTTTCTTAAAAGGTTTCTTGAACTGTTTCTTACCCGTTTTCTTAGGGGTTTGTTGGCCGTAGCCATATGTTGGATGTAGCAGACCAGGTAGCGCTGTCACAATAGAGTGAAAAAGAAAGACTATCTATTGAAAGTGCAAACAAGGCCAAAAGTTGGGATATATGAGAGAGCTAGTGTGATGGAAGTGTGAAATGAAGCGTAGGATACGATGGACCTACTGAGTGATGTGCATGACAGATATAGAGACGATTGAACAGGAAATGAAAAAAGTGAAAGTGATAATGAAATAAAACAGCCGTGACACATGAAGTTACCTTCTAGAGGCAGATACAAAGTATCCACTGTCTGATATCGGACAGACAGTGCAACCTGATCGTCTGGTCAGCTACAAGTTGGGACACCCAGGTGGGCCTGATATAAAGGGCAGACACACACCAACGGGCTAAGACTGGGATGTAAAGACAAGTGTCCCAATACGTTTGACAATATAGTATATATATATATATATATATATATATATATATATATATATACACACAGTATACAGTACCTTGAAAAAGTATTCATACTCCTTGAAATTTTCCACACTTTGGCATGTTATAACCAAAAACGTAAATGTATTTTATTGGGATTTTTTGAGATAGACCAACACAAAGTGGCACATAATTGTGAAGTGGAAGGAAAATGATAAATGGTTTTTAATATTTTTTTACAAATACTTATGTGAAAAGTGTGGGGGGTACATTTGTATAGCGCCCCCCGGAGTCAATACTTTGTAGAACCGCCTTTCTGTGCAATTACAGCTGCAAGTCTTTTTGGGGTTGTCTCTACCAGCTTTGCACATCTAGAGAGGACATTTTTGTCCATTCTTCTTCTTTGCAAAATATCTCAAGCTCTGTCAGATTGGATGGAGAGCGTCTGTGAACAGCAATTTTCAAGTCTTGCCACAGATTCTCAATTGGATTTAGGTCTGGACTGTGACTGGGTCATTCTAACACATGAATATGCTTTGATCTAAACCATTCCATTGTAGCTCTGGCTGTATGTTTCGGGTCATTGTCCTGCTGGAAGGTGAACCTCCCCCCCAGTCTCAAGTCTTTTGCAGACTCTAATGCTGCTTACACACAAACGGACTTTCCAGCAGAAAAGGTCGTGTGTGGGATAATCTGATCGTTTTTCTTAAAAAAATTCTGACGGACCTAGAAATAGAACATGCTTTAAATCTTTCCGACTGAATAAATTTCTATTGGGAAAACCGTTCGTCTGTGTGCTAGTCCAACGGACCAAATACGACGCGAGGGCAGCTATTGGCTACTGGCTATTGAACTTCTTTTTCTAGTCCCGTCATACATCATCGCGTTCGAAACAAAAGGATTTTAGTCCGATCGTGTGTGGGCAAGTCCGTTCGGTCAGAACTCCGGGGAGACCGTCAGAGTTCATTCCGACAGGATAACCAGTCGTGTGTACGCGGCATAACAGGTTTTCTTCTAAGATTGCCCTGTATTTGGCTCCATCCATCTTCCCATCAACTCTGACCAGCTTCCCTGTCCCTGTTCAAGAAAAGCATCCCCACCACATGATGCTGCCACCACCATGTTTCACAGTGGGGATGGTGTGTTCAGGGTGATGTGCAGTGTTAGTTTCCCCCACATATAGCATTTTGCTTTTAGGCCAAAAAGTTAAATTCAGGTCTCATCTGACCAGAGCACCTTCTTCCACATTGCAAAGTTATTTACAAATGAAATAAAGTATTTTTTTTTTTATTCTTGCACTTTTAAATATTAAACAAAGCAAACCAAAAAAAGTTTAAATATTAATAGTTAATAAGATAGAAATTAACAGACAAATCATCAGCACAATAATAGTTAAATGGAGAAGGAGAATAAGGAGTTAATTAGAAATGATTTCAGTAAATTAAGCATTAATAAGGGTTAAACAGCGGAATATTTCATTAACCACTTCAGCCCCGGAAGGATTTACCCCCTTCCTGACCATAAAATTTTTTGTGATTTGGCACTGCGTCGCTTTAACTGACAATTACGCGGTCGTGCAACGTGGTTCCTAAACAAAATTGGTATCCTCTTTTCCCACAAATAGAGCTTTCTTTTGGTGGTATTTGATTGCCCCTGCGGTTTTTATTTTTTGTGCTATAAACAAAAAAAGAGCGACAATTTTGAAAAAAAAACACATTATTTGTAACTTTTTGCTATAATAAATATCCCCCAAAAATATATATAAATTTTTTTTTTTTAGGCCGATACGTATTCTTCTACATATCTTTGGTAAATAAGTGTTTATTGATTGGTTTGCGCAAAAGTTATAGCATCTACAAAATAGGGGATAGTTTTATGGCATTTCTATTAATTATTTTTTTTGTACTAGTAATGGTGGCGATCAGCGATTTTTATCAGGACTGCAACATTATGGCGGACGCATCGGACAATTTTGACACATTTTTGGGACCATTGGCATTAATACAGCGATCAATGCTATAAAATTGCATACTGTAAGGGTGCTTTCACACTGAAGCGTTTTTCAGGAGCTGCAGTGCTAAAAATAGCGCCTGTGTAGCTCCTGAAAAAAGCGGGTCCTTTAACTCCAGCGTGAAAGCCGGAGGGCTTTCACACTGGAGCGGTGCGCTAGCAGGACGGTAAAAAAAGTCCTGCAAGCAGCATCTTTGGAGCGGTGAAGGAGCGGTGTATTCACTGCTCCTATACCGCTCCTACCCATTGAAATCAATGGGACACCGCGGGATACTGCGGTAATACCGCTGGGGGTTTTAACCCTTTTTCGGCACGCTAGCAGGGGTAAAAACCACCCCGCCAGCGGCTGAATACCGCAGCTAAAACAGCGGTAAAGCAGCGCTAAATATAGCGCTACTTTACCGCCGCCGCCCCCACCGCCCCAGTGTGAAACCAGCCTAAAAATGTCACTGGCAGTGAAGGGGTTTACCACTAGGGGGCGGGGAGGGGTTAAGTGTATCCTAGGGGCATGTTTCTAATTGTCTGGGGACGTGGCTGTGTGTGACATGACACTGATCGCTGCTCCCGATGACAGGGAGAGCTGATCAGTGTGCTCCGTGACACGATCGCGGGTATCCCTGTGGACATCGAGTCCGCGGGACCCACGGGCACGGTCACGGAGCTTGCGGCAAGCGTGGGCACGGCAGAAAATTCAAAGTAACGTACCGGTACGTTACTTTGCCCAGCCGTGCCATTCTGCCGACGTATATGTGCAGGAGGCGGTCGGGAACCGGTTAAAAAAAAAACATTTTCAAAAGAGCAATTCATATTCAAATCTAAATATAACACAAAAATGTTGTACAGCTCACTATAAATCTTTATTGAACATCAAATGTGTATTTTTTGTGCATTAATATGGTAAAGGTGGAGTCAGATGACTGACACTAGCTTTCATTTTGTTCAGATAACATCTGTATCCAAGGTTTTTTTTTTTTTACTTTACAGGTATTAGCAATTAAATTTGATATACATAAAGAGTAACTCCCTTTTCGTGGGAAAAAATAACAAATAAAACAAAATAAATAGTGTATACAATTTCTATACAAGTCATATTGTAATTGAATGTGAATAAAAATGACCTTTTCTTTTCAATCTGCAGCCTCTGTAATTTTCTGTAAAATGAAATATGGCTACCTGGAGCTGTTCTATACCCGAATGTGTACAGAACACCCCCAGAAACATAATTTCCTGCTTGTGTGATTGTCTCAGCGATTTTCCCAGAAATCTGCACTGGGATTTCAGGCATCCCCTGCAACAAAAATGAAATTTTTGGTGAGATACTCACAATAGGAAATCACATCAAAAGGGATGCAGACCCTGTAATTTTCCACATTAGAGTCCTGCAGGTGCAGCAGCTTATTGATAATTATGAAACCGCTCCCATGCAGACCCACTGGGCACATGGGCACAGACAAACAAACATGGATTTCTTCAGAATAACAAAAGGTAGGAATCTGCAACAAAGTTTGTTTCTTCAGTGTACATAGATCACCCAGAGGGGGGGGGGAGGGGTTCTCAACAAAAGTAGAGTTAATATTTATTACCGATTCATATTAAAACTGAACTTTTTTGGGAGTTTTAGTGCATGTAATCAATCAGCATTCTATATCCCACCCCCATAGTGTTTAGCAATAGGGGGACAAGGATGAAGGGGGAGGGGAGTGTCATTTACCACTGTGTATATGCCCACATGTGTGAAAAGCTTAGAAGGGAACTGAAATATGAGCATGCTCAGTAGAGGACATTAGCTGGCCTACACAACCTCAGGCTGCAGTGAGGACACAGAGAAGATGAGAGGGACAGCAGAAGGCAGGATCAACCAGGTATATTTCACATATAGCATGTCATGAGAGTTTTGATAGTCAGGGTTTAATGACATTTTAAAAATATCTAACTATTTTACCTGCTAAAGGATTTGTAATTCAGTGCAACTAGTCCAGTGGTTTAGGTACCTCTTGTCAGATAGCACAGCCTGATTGTCAACCTCTGCTGCAGCAGTATAATTTGTTTAAGAACACTGGTCATACACACCAACTCTCAGGATCTGGATTTGAACCTGCAATGTCCGGCTGTGGCTCTTTTTGCTGTGCCACCTGAAATGCTGGACAGATTCCTGCCTGATTCTTTGGACAACCTTACTTTGTATCTTGTTTCTGGTAAACCTTGAACTCTTTGCTCATCCCATGAACTTTCTGTTGAAGCCATGGCTCTGCACTTCCTGTATACCAGCTTATAATGCATTCTTCAGAAAATACAGCATCTTGCTCTTTCCATACTTGCTGCTATCCTTATCTTCAATCACTACCACTTGTTACTGACCATTGGCCTCTTATTGACTACACTTCCTGCTGATCCCATCCAGGTACGACTTGTTACTGACCTTCTGGCTTGTTCATCGACTACGCTTCTGCTTGTTCCCTATTTGTTTTATCTGCTACCTGACCCACGCTTGCTCTCTTCCTGCTGGGGCAATCCGGAGGCAACAACCTGGCATAAGCATGGAGTGAAATCCATTTCCGCCATCAAGAGCTCTGGTGAAGACTGGCTAGTGCTTAGACCCTGCACCTCCTATGAGCCTGTGTCATTAGCTAGGGGGATCTTCTTCTGTATTCATCCAGATGAGTACTGTGTGAACTTCTCTTCTGCTACACAGGGAGAAACAGAAGCGCCAATCTGAGTGTAGTATTTACATGTAAATGGTTTAATGAAAGGTAAACAACTCTCAGGATAAAAGATGATAAAGCACATATCAAGCAGTAGACTTCTCTGCACTAGACCCACCTGAATCGCTGTGATCTGTGTAATCCTCAGTCACGGCCGCACTGGTTGATCGCAGAGATCCAGAGCTGGTGGAGTGACACAGGGCAGACAGCTGACAAAATCAACAGAAGGAAGGCAGGAGGCATAGCGGAGCACGTTCGGAGCAGGCTTTCATCTACTGCTACAGTAATCAATAAAGTGAAATATACATATAATCATACAAAAAATATATAAGCACATCTGATGGAAAAATGTTAAAAATAAAATACATGTAATAAAAGTCCAGTGCAAAAATGTAATGGTGAACACAAATAAAGTTCTTATAAGTGAGATAAATAAGTGCTTCACAAAGAAATCCCAGTGTCAGCGATCACAATCCAGTGCAAGATCCAGAGAAACATATAAAACTCCACCACCATGTGCAATGGCCGCTCACCTCCAGTCCAAAGATAATGGGCATCAAACTGCTGGAGCGATCTCCAAATGGTGTAATCCATCACAGATCACCACACATGTAATAAGGAAAATAACTTCTTATGGTGTAGTATTAAGAGGTGTTTATTAAAAACAATATGCAGACTTACAGTTAAAACAGTTGCTTTGCAAGTGGTGGTCAGGAACAAGGGGTCACACAATAGCTGAACGCTGTGGAATCTGAAATTCCGGTTTCGGCCGTAACAGGAAGTGACATCACCCGGCTCCTCCCGATGCGTCACTATCAGGTGTCTTTCTCTAGGAAATCATGTGATAGTGACGTGATAGTGTTACGCAACGCATTGGGAGGAGCCCAGTTAATGTCACTTCCGGTTATGGCCAAAACTGGAAGTTTATATTCCACAGCGTTCAGCTGGTGTGTGACCCTTGGTCCTGTCTACCACTCGCAAAGCAACTGTGTTAACTGTAATGCCGGCCATACACGGTTCGAATTTCGAAAGAATTTTCTTTCGAAAATCGTATCTAAGAATTTTCGGATGAATTTCGCACCATTAGTGGGCTGCAGCAACAGCTGATTTTCGTTCGGAAATCAAATTTGAGGAATCGGACATGTTGGAAACTTTTTGAAAAACGACCGATTTTCTAATCAATGATGGGATAATCGTGCGAGAAATGTAATAAGAAAAGACAATTTACGGAGAGAAAAGAAGATTCCTGGCCAAGAAAATTATTTTCTGTAGCAAAATGAGGTGAAATTGAAGGCTTGGTCGGCCGAATTTTCGAAAATCAATGGTGGCACCATCGGATCACAAAAAAAACGAACTTTCTGATTTTGAAAAGAAAATTTGTTCAAAATTCGACCATGTATGGCCTGCATTAGTCTGCATATTATTTTTAATAAACGCATCTTAATACTACACCATGAAGAGTTATTTTCCTTATTACATGTGCAATGATCTGTGACAGAGAACACCATATGGAGACCATTATAGCAGTTTGATGCTCATTATCTTTGGACTGGAGGTGAGCGGCCATTGCACATGGTGGTGGAGTTTATATGTTTCTCTGGATCTTGCACTGGATTGTGATCGCTGACACTGGGATTTCTTTGTGAAGCACTTATTTATCTCACCAATAAGAACTTTTTTTGTGTTCACCATTAAATTTTTGCACTGGACTTTTATGACATGTATTATATTTTTTTTATTTTTTCATCAGATGAGCTTACGGTACATATTTTTTGTATGTTTATATGTGTATTTCACTTTATTGATAGATATACCGCCGCTCCATTCTTATTAACTAAATGACTTTGATGGTGTAGCGACACTATAGGAATTGGCAGCTTTATTTTGTTTTGTTTTAATACACTTTTTTCATTTTTCACAAATTTTTGTAATTCACACACTGAGTAGCGCATAAGACTTTCTGCTTATTTATTCATCTACTGCTACAGCCACTGATCTCTGAGCCGTATTCTGGACCTTGACACACCCCCAGCCTGCTGACTGGCCGGTGAAGGATCAGCAGCACACAAATGAGCTCCTCCCTCTTCTCTCTGTCTGTAAACATGTGAGCCATAAACACATGTATGTGCGGCTTTGCCTGATTGGTTTGTAGTGCTGCCCCTCCCTCTAAGGCTGATAACAAGACAACTACCGGTACTTGATCTAGTTGTATGTAAATTATATAAGGCTCAATTCACAAAACTTTAAACACAAAGATAAGAATTGTAAATGTAGCTTTAGGACTACATTTTCAAATCTAATTGGATAAAAATAGCTGTCATTTTTTTTTTTTTATACCTACCCTTGTCAGCTTTGTAATAAAAATTTAGCCTAATGAAATCTTTATTTTTTATTTTTTTTTACTGACTTCATAAATGTATTTTATTATGTTTATGTGTTCGGAAATTACCCATTTTGAGAGGTTAATTTCAGCAGATTAGGAGATAAAATTGTAAAAAAAAAAAATCCAACACAAATTAGAAGGTTCAAATCTAACTTTATTGTGAACACATTGCACAATTTAATGCTATGTGCAATAGTCTTAAAGATAAAGAACAACTTATTGTGGGTTACTTCTAGTATAAAAGGCGAACAAATACATAAAGTGCATACAAATAAACACTTGTATTATTCCAGAATTACAAAAGATAGGTAAGAAACTTTGATAAAGATCAGGTCAGGTTGGCAAAGGATTTACATCAAATATTGCATCATATTGCTAAAGATAAAAAAATACAAATAAAATTAATAGTACGTCTTAACATGTAGAGCTACATGTAGATTACAATGCTAGACAAAGGACAGCAATTGTATTAAATATCTCACTTGGGTTTAGTGAATGCACTTACAATGGCAGCACTGATGTGTAGTATGGCGTATGATGATGTCACAATGGCAAATGTCCTGCCTGGGCCCAACGGTGATAAAGTTCAGGGAGAACTGCACAAAATAATTTTAATGGATGTACCCGGACCAGAATATTTACATCCATGAGTTCTAGAAGAACTAAGCTCAATAATTTCACTGTTTCTATGTATTAAAGATTTTTTAGTGCCCAATCTGGTATCAATAAATTGATGTGAAGCCATTGTAATATCTCTTTATAAAAGCAATGTAAATATAGACATGCTTGTTTTGCTGCTCATGTTGAAAAGATAAGGGAGGAGTTGGTAAAGGCCATATTTAATATACAATAAAAAAAATAAAAAAACGATTTCCTAAATGGTAGCTAGCTAGAACTGAAAATCATTAATAACAGCATAGATTTATAAAAGTCTGGGGTCAAATAATTCTATTTCTTAATGGGTTAAAGGCATGTAAACACCCAGAGTAAATGTAACCCCTTCCCGCCGACCGTCTGCATACTCGGCTTTCGAGGGTTATACCGGGATGATGCCCGCAGCTGCATGTAAGATGTATTCTAGTACATATTTTTGTTAAAAAATATCCCAAAAAGCGTATATTGATTGGTTTGCGCAAAAGTTATAGTGTCTACAAAATATATGATACATACTGGAAATTTTTTTTATACTAGTAATGGCGGAGATCAGCGACTTATAGCCCGACTGCGATATTGCGGTGGACAAATCGGACACTTTTGACAGTTTTTGGGTACCAGTGGCACTAATATAGTGATGAGTGCTAAAAAAATATGCACTGTCACTGTACCAATGACACTGGCTGGGAAGGGGTTAAGCATCACTTCTAAGGCCACATCCGTATAAACTTAAATTTAGGGAAAATTTTTGTGGTGGTCGATGCCTTCCCGGGGGATATAATGAACCTTATGCTACTGATGCCTGTCTGAATACATCTGTGGAGTTCACATAGCCATACTTACTTGGGATAGATGTAGGAGAGACCGATAAATTCAGTCTTAAAGGGACATATATATGTCCATGAGTATAAATATTTAGGTCCCTAATATTGCAAACTAAATATAGTTGGAAAGGTTTTCTATTTTTACCTTTTCCTTCCTCTTCCTCCTCCTGCAATGATTCCGATTTCTGCGGTTTACCCCCGGTGAAGTGTATGAGGTGATATTTTTTACCTATACTCCTGTGCTATCAGCCCAATACACGGTTGCTAGCCTTGGTAGAATCCACCTTCCTATCTACACGGTGGTTCTCTAATGATCATTTGGGAGATCTCCATGTGGGGATAGTCTTATGCCGACAAGATAGTGAGACCTGTTTCTTTCAACTGCCCCCTAGTGTGTCCTGATGAAGCAAAATAGCGAAACACGTTGACGCACAGGGGCTCACTGCTGTCTATTTGGTGTCAACCTTCTGTTCACATCATATACCTACGACCATTATGTGTTTACTGTATGTTTTTTTTACCGTATTTATCGGTGTATAACACGCACTTTTTCCCCCTTAAAAACGGGGGAAAGTCGTGGGTGCGTGTTATACGCCTAAACCCCCCAAAAAATGACAAAAATGACAAAAAAGACCGAGTCGCGGCCGAAAAAAACCCGAAGTGGCGCCGGAATAGACCGAGCAGACTGTTCGGCTGTGCTCGTAGTCCCGCCTCCCTGCGCTCGCTCCGGAAACAGCAGGGAGGCGGGACCGCGAGCGGAGCTGAACAGTCGGCTCGGCCTTTTCCGGGGGCGCTTCGGTCTTTTTCGGCCGCTCTTCGGTCTTTTTCGGCGGCGCACGCGACAGAGAGTCTCGGCGGCAGGAAATTTAAACCGGGACCGGACTTCAAATGACGCTGGCGAGTTCCAAAGAACTGCATGGCTGCAATGACGCTGGGCAAGCTGCAATGACGCTGGGCAAGCTGCAATGACGCTGGGCAAGGCTGCAAATGACGCTGGGTATGGCTGCAATGACGCTGGGTAAACTGCAATGACACTGGGCAAGGCTGCAAATGATGCTGGGCATGACGCTGGGCAAGCTGCAATGACACTGGGCAAGGCTGCAAATGACACTGGGCAAGGCTGCAAATGACGCTGGGCAAGGCTGCAATGACGCTGGGCAAGGCTGCAATGACGCTGGGCAAGCTGCAATGACACTGGGCAAGGCTGCAAATGACGCTGGGCAAGCTGCTTAAATGTAAGTTTTTTTTTCTCCCTAAACTTCCCTCCTAAAACTTTTTTTCCTTAAAATGCCCTCCTAAACTTGGGGTGCGTGTTATACGCCGGTGCGTGTTATACGCCGATAAATACGGTAATTATTTTTTACTTGACTTGTCTGATATGATTCATTGTTAATATAGTACCAATTGTATTATACTCTTGTCCATCTTGCCTATAAAGTCCGATTAATTCACAGCAGAAGTGGTGCGCCGGTGGTGTGCGCGCATGCCACGCTGTGCAGAAGTGCAGAATTAGGTATATAGAGTATAAAGCAGTGATGGCGAACCTTGGCACCCCAGATGTTTTGGAACTACATTTCCCACGATGCTCAACTACACTGCAGAGTGCATGAGCATCATGGGAAATGTAGTTCCAAAACATTTGGTGTGCCAAGGTTCACCATCACTGGTATAGAGTATAGAGTATACATGGTTCTGCACAGAAGGGCCGCCCTGTAGCAGTAAATCTGCTATCGGGCAATCAGCAAGTGGTTAAAAGTGTACAGTATCTGCATCATGATGTAAAATATGAAGAACCCCTCCCTCAATATAGATATATACTGTATGAGTCCCAACAGGTATGTGGAAAATCTTATATACAGTTGCCACAAATGTTCTAGAACTTTGCATAAATGAGTGAATATATAGTTAGAGAAATTAGTTTTTTTTAAAAACAAACATGTCATTCTTACCTCCGCTGTACAGTTGGTTTTGCACAGAGTGGCCCCGATCCTCCTCTTCTGGTGTCCCTCAGCGGCGCTTACGGCTCCTCCTCTTCTCGAGTGCCTCATCAGAAAAGCGCTCTCCTTCGTGGACCCCTGTGCGTGTTGACACAGACAGCAGGACTCGGCTGCGCCCCCCGCATCATTGGATTTGATTGACAGCAGCGGGAGCCAATGGCTGCTCTGCTATGAATCCATCCAATCAGCACACAGGACACCGGTTGGAGCTGGTGTGATTGTTCCCGTTGTGGGAAACACAGGGCTCAGGTAAGTAAAAGGGGGGCTCTGGGGGGCTGCTGAGAAGAAGGTTTTGCACCTTAATGCATAGAAAGCATTAAGGTGAGAAATTTTGAGGGTTTACAACCCCTTACTTGCCGCCCGCCCACCATTAATTGAGAGTGGGACGGTGCTGCTCTAGTTCTGGGCGGACATCATATGACGTGATTGCCTTCCCGGCCCACCAGGGGGCGCGCGCCCGCCACGTCACTGGGGACCCGATGCGTGTGCCCGGCGGCTGCCATGTCCGCCGGGCACCCGCGGTTGCCCGGTAACAGAGCAGGACCGTGGATCTGTGTGTGTAAACACACAGATCCACGTCCTGTCAGAGGTGAGGAGACCGATCGTGTGAGTACAGAGGAACACTGATCGGTCTCCTCCCCTTGTGATTCCCCTCCCCCTACAGTTAGAATCACTCCCTAGGAAACATAATTAACCCCTTATTCACCCCCTAGTGTTAACCATTTCCCTGCCAGTCATATTTATACAGTAATCAATGCATTTTTATAGCACGGATCGCTGTATAAATGTGAATGGTCCCAAAAATGTGTCAAAAGTGTCCTATATGTCCGCCGCAATATCGCAGTCACGATAAAAATCGCAGATCGCCGCCATTACTAGTAAAAAAAAAAAAAAATAATTAAAATGCTATAACTCTATCCCCTATTTTGTAGACGCTATAACTTTTGCGCAAACCAATCAATATACGCTTATTGCGATTTTATTTACCAAAAATATGTAGAAGAAAACATATCGGCCTAAACTGAGGTAAAAATTAGTTTAAAAAGAAAAAAAAATATTTGGATATTTATTATAGCAAAAAGTAAAAAATATTGTGTTTTCTTTTCAAACTTGTCCCTCTTCTTTTGTATACAGCGCAAGAAATAAAAACCGCAGAGGTGATCAAATACCTCCAAAAGAAAGCTCTATTTGTGGGGACAAAATGATAAAAATGTCATCTGGGTACAGTGTTGAATGACCGCGCAATTGTCATTCAAAATGTGACAGCGCTGAAAGCTAAAAATTGGCCTGGGCCGGAAAGGGGTATAAGTGCCCGGTATTGAAGTGGTTAAGCATGCCAATAAGTTATGGGACAATGTATTACTATTTCATGAGTCAGACAGATATCCATCCGGTACCATAGAGCCACTGTAATGTAAGAATGCATGTCCATTGGGCTCTACTAGTGTGGAATTAACCATGGAGGTGAACGTAAATTTCTATCCTAAGATCCCTTTCACCCTGGGGCAGTGGGTCTGTTGGTGGTAAAGCGCCGCTAGTTTTAGCCGCCTTTCACCGTCATTTTAGCAGCGATTTTCGTCGCTTTCAACCCCCGCTACCGACCGAAGAAAGAGTTAAATGCGCCCCTGTTGCGGTGCATTCATTTCAATGGGCAGGTGTGGTGGAGGAGAGGTGTATACACCGCTCCCGCACCGCCCCGAAAGTTGCTACTTGCAGGACTTTTTTTCCCGTCCCGCAAGCGCAGTGCCCCCAGTGTGAAGGCACTCGGGTTTTCACACTGGGCAGGCATGAGAGGCGCTTCCCAGGTGGTATTTTTAGCGCTAAAATACCTGAAAAGCGCCCCAGTGTACAAGGGGACTAAGGAGTATATACAATGTGATCAAGCTGAATAGTTTATCATCTGAAACTTATTAGCCTGCTTACATTGAGCATAAAGTCACCACAGGCTCCAGATAGGTAAGGAATTTGATAGGCTCATTCATTTTGGTTGGGTACTTCATACTAACTTAACCGCCAGAGATGCGCGCTATAGCCGAATGACGGCTACAGCACGGACCTGCTTTGACGGGACTACATCTATTTACGTCGTCCCGTGCACGAGCGCCCTGCGCGCCCCCTGAAGGGCGCGCGCTCTGTGATCAGCAAGTCTGTGAGACTCGCTGGATCACAGATCCAAGTAAGGGGTGACACCTTTATCACGTGATCAGCTGTCAGCCAATGACAGCTGATCATGTGATGACAACACAGCCGGTAATCGGCTTTTAGAAAAAAAAAGCTGATCACCGGTGGCAGTGAGAGGGACATTAGTCCCTCTCACTGCGATGTGCCCCAGCTCCTCAGTGCCCACCAATGCCCCCTACAAGTGCTGCCTACCAGTGCCCACAGTGCCACCTGTCAGTGCCCACAATCAGTGCCTGAACAGTGCTGCACATCAGTGCCACCTATCAGTGCCCATCAGTGTCACATACCAGTGCCAATCAGTGCCCCTTTAGTGCCACCTATCAGTGCCCATCAGTGCCACCTATCAGTGCCATCCATCAGTGCCATCTATCAGTGGTACCTATTAGTGCCCATTTGTGCCACCCATCCGTGCCACCCATCAGGGCCCATCAATGCCATCTTATCAGTGGCCATCAGTGCCACCTTATCTGTGCCTATCAGTGCCGCCTTACCTGCGCCCATCAGTGCAGCCTATCAGTGCCCCCCAGTGCTGCCTCATTAGCGCATATCAATGAAGCAGAAAAATGACCTGTTTGCAAAATTTTATAACAAACTATTAAACAGAATTTTCTAAATTTTCCATCTTTTTTTGTTTGTTTTAGCAAAAAATAAAAAGCCCAGCTGTGATTAAATACCACCAAAAGAAAGCTCTATGTGTGGGAAAAAAAAGATAAAAATGTCATTTGGGTACAGTGTTGTATGACCGCGTAATTGTCATTCAAAGTGCATCAGCGCCGAAAGCTGAAAATTGGTCTGGGCAGGAAGGGGGTTTAAGTGCCCAATAAGCAAGTGGTTAAAGTGATTCTAAAGGCAGAAGGTTTTTTATGCATGAAGATAAAAAGCCTTCTGTGTGCAGCAGCCCCCCTAATACTTACCTGAGGTCCCTCTAGCTCCAGCGATGTTGCAGGAATGTCTCTGCTGCCCGGGACTCCCCTCCTCATTGGCTGAGGCAGCAGCACAGCGCCATTGGCTCCTGCTGCTGTCAATCAAAGTCAGTCAGCCAATGAGAATAGAAAGGGGGTGGGGCCGGGCCGCAGCTCCATGTCTGAATGGACACAGGGAGCTGTGATTCGGCTTGGGTGCCCCCATTGCAAGCTGCCTCAGAACAGGAGGCAGGGGCCAGGATCACAGTAGAGGGACCCGAGAAGAGGAGGGTCCGGGCTGCCCTGTGCAAATCCACTGCAACAGGGCAAGTAAATATGACATGTTTATTATTTTCAATAAAAAAAAAAAAAACTACGGTGCTCAAAACTTTGACATTTTGGCATTTATATTGAAAATATGACTGATCATGCCAAAGAAATGTCTTTTATTCAAGGATAGTGATTAGGGTTGAGTGAACCCGAACTGTAAAGTTCGGGTTCGTACCGGACTTTTGGGTGTCCGGGTCCCAGACCCGAACCCGAACTATTGATTGTATGTTCGGGTCCGGTGTTCGGCGATGTATTGGCGCCTTTTACAAGCTGCAGGGCAGCCAATCCACGCTAGTTTCACTAGTGTGCCCTTAAAAGCCATCACAGCCATGCCTACTAATGGCATGGCTGTGATTGGCCAGTGCAGCATGTGACCCAGCCTCTATATAAGGTACAGGCACACAGCACAGCACCTCACTCTGCTATAGACAGGTTCCTGTGCTGCTAAGAGAGGATTTCATTAGGAGTTAGTCTGATACAGTCAGTCAGTCCACATTCCTTAAATTTTCTTCAAATTAGTTATATCAGTGAGCGATCTACATAGCTAGAGTAGAGACTAGAGAGTGTCTTTATTAAGGAAAAGAAAGAGGCAGAGAGAATTATTCAAGAAATTCCTAAATCAATTGTACCCTGGCTGGCGTGCAGTGCACAGTCTTTTAACAGTGCCATGAGGCCAGTGCCAGACAAAATATAACTTTTACCTGCAAGCTCAGTGCAGCATCACTGCACTGCATATTTTACTAAGAGATACACCACAGTCTGTGTGTATTCTGCTATTGCAAAAACATTGCAAAAAAATTTAATTTTGCTGTGATTTGTGCATGTTTTTTTTTTCCAATAGCATTTTCTGCATGTTCATACACGCTTTAGACACTGTGCGTGTATTCTGCTATTGCCAAAAAATAAAATCTTTCAGTGCTTTGTGCATGTGTGCAGAAGTGTGACGTACAATCGATCGATATTTCTTCTATTGTGCTATCCCAAAAAAAAAATTGTAGTGACATTTTTTTTCCCAATAGCATTTTCTGCACTTTTGCAGTTTTTGAGATACACGCTTTACATACTGTGGGTGTATTCTGCTATTGCAAAAACACCCATTTAGGGCGAGATCATACATTTTGAAAATATGAGGAGATCATCAAAAAGGGGACGTGGCCCCGGTCGTGGTGCTGCTGGTGGAGCTCCTGTTGCAGGGAAAGGACGTGGTCGATCTGTGCCAGCTACACGCACAAGTGAAACACCTTTCTCAGGTGCGAGTCGGCGACAGAGCCTGCATCGGTATTTTGGCGCGCCTAATGAGGCTGTACGAATGTTGAGGCCAGGACAAGTACAGGCGATAGTAGATTGGGTTGCTGACAGTGCCTCCAGTTCCTTCACATTGTCTCCCACCCAGTCTCCTGATGAAAGTTCAGAGTTGGCACCTGCAGTCGATGTCCATCAGTCTTTCACCTCACCCCCTTGCAAATCAGCCAATCAGTCTGAGCCCCAAATCATGCAGCAGTCTCTTCTGCTTTTTGATGACTCTGTTAGCAGGGTTTCCCAGGGCCATCCACCTAGCCCTGCCCCAGAAGTGGAAGAGATTGTGTGCACCGATGGCCAACTGCTTATGTTTCATGATGAGTACATGGGAGGACCATCGCAGCACGTCTTGGATGATGACGAAACACAGGTGCCAACTGCTGCTGCTTTCGCCATTGTGCAGACCGACAAGGAGGGCAGGGGTGAATTTTAGGTGGAAGATGATGTGGAGGACGATGAGGTCCTTGACCCCACATGGAATCAACGTCATGCAGGTGACCAGTGTAGTTTGGAGGAAGAGGCGGTGGTCGCACAGAGCCACCAGCACAGCAGAAGAGGGAGCAGGGTGCAAAAGCGGAGCGTCTGTCCCCTAGACAGTACGTCTGCTACTGCCCAACGCAGCAAGGGACCGAGCACACCAAAGCCAGGTTCAAGGAGTTCCCTAGCGTGGCAGTTCTTCACACAATGTGCTGATGACAAGACACGAGTGTTTTGCACGCTGTGCAATTAGAGCCTGAAGCGAGGCATAAACGTTCTCAACCTGAGCACAACCTGCATGACCAGGCATCTAAGTGCAAAGCACGAGATGCAGTGGAGTAGACACCTCAAAAACTCTGGCTCCTCCTGCTTCCTCTTCTGCTGCAGTCTCGGCTTCTTCATCTACCTCTGTAGTGACAGTGGCACCTGCCAACCCGCAAACAGAGGATCTGCCAGCAACACTTCCACCTAGGTCACCAACCATCCCCTCAATGTCCCATGGAAGCGTTCAGCTCTCTATTTCCCAAACACTGGAGCGGAAGAGGAAGTACCCCCCTAGCCACCCGCGATCCCTGGCCCTGAATGCCAGCATTTCAAAATTCCTCGCCTTTGAAATGCTGTCATTCCGTCTGGTGGAGACGCAGAGTTTTAAAAGGCTGATGTCATTGGCTGTCCCACAGTACATCGTGCCCAGCCGCCACTACTTTTCCAGACGAGCTATCCATTCCCTGCACAACCAAGTGGGGGACAAAATCAGGTGTGCACTGCGCAATGCCATCTGTGGCAAGGTCCACCTAACTACGGATGCGTGGACCAGTAAGCACGGTCAGGGACGTTATATCTCCCTAACAGCACACTGGGTAAATGTAGTGGCGGGTGGGCCTGAGGCGGATAGCAGTTTGGCGCATGTCCTTCCACCACCGAGGATTGCAGGGCACTTCAGTTTGCTTCCTGTTGCTAACTCCTCCTACTCCGCCTCCTCATCCTCTACCGCCTCCTCATCCGGTAAGCGTAACACCTTCACCACCAACTTCAGCACAGCCAGGGCTAAACAACAGCAGGCAGTTTTAAAACTTTCCTGTTTGGGGGAAAAAACCCACACTGCGCAGGAGTTGTGGAGGGACATGGAACAACAGACCGATGAGTGGTTGGTGGCAGTGAGCCTCAAGCCCGGCCTGGTGGTGTGCGATAATGGGCGAAATCTCGTAGCAGCTCTGGGCCTAGCCGGTTTGACGCACATCCCTTGCCTGTCGCATGTGCTGAACTTGGTGGTCCAGAGGTTCCTTAAGAATTACCCCGATATGCCAGAGCTGCTGCAGAAAGTACAGGCCGTCTGTGCGCACTTTCGGCGTTCTCACCCTGCTGCTGCTCGCTGCAGGGTGACTTCTGCCTTCCCGCTCACCGTCTCATATGTGACGTGCCCACAAGGAGGAACTCCATCTTGCACATGCTTGCCAGACTGTGCGAGCAGCAGCAGGTGATAGTGGAGTTTCAGCTGCAGCACGCACGCGTGAGTCGCTCTGCGGAACAGCACCACTTTACCACCAATAACTGGGCCTCCATGCGAGACCTGTGTGCCTTGTTGCGCTGTTTCGAGTACTCCACCAACATGGCCAGTGCCGATGACGCCGTTCTCAGCGTTACTATCCCAGTTCTATGCCTCCTTGAAAAAACGCTTCAGGCGATGATGGAAGAGGATGTGGCACAGGAGGAGGAGGAGGAGGAAGAGGGTTCATTTCCAAGGCTTTCAGGGCAGTCATTTACAAGTGGCTACGAGGGTGGGTTCCTGCACCAACAAGCGCCAGGTACACAATTGTCCGGCAGCAAGGGCACAGTTCTGGAGGATGACGAGATGGAGGATGAGGAGGAGATGGAGGAGGAGGAGGAACCATGTTCACAGCAGGGTGGCACCCAGACCAGCTCATGTACATCACTGGTGCGTGGCTGGGGGGATACAGAGGACACAGACGATACAACTCCCACAGAGGACAGATTTTCCTTGCCTCTGGGCAGCCTGGCACACATGAGCGATTACATGCTGCAGTGTCTCCGCAATGACCGCCAAGTTTCCCACATTTTAACTGGTGATGATTACTGGGTGGCCACCCTGCTGGATCCCCGTTACAAGGACAATGTGCCGTCCTTAATTACCTCACTGGAGCGTGATCGTAAGATGCGCGAGTACAAGCGCACTCTGGTAGACGCGCTGCTGGTGGCATTCCCACTTGGCAGCGGGGGTACGGTGGAAGCACAAGGCGAAGGCAGTGGAGGAGGAAGAGGTCGCCAACGCAGCCGGGGCACCGCCAGCACCTCGGAAGGCAGGGTTAGCATGGCCGAAATGTGGAAAAGCTTTATCAGCACGCCACAACAACCAGCACCACCAGCTGAGATGGAACGTCTTAGCAGGAGGCAGCATTTCACCAACATGGTGGAGCAGTATGTGTGCACACGTACTGAATGATGGTTCTGCCCCCTTCAACTTCTGGGTCTCCAAATTGGGCACATGGCCTGAGCTTGCCCTTTACGCCTTGGAGGTGCTGGCCTGCCCTGCAGCCAGTGTATTATCTGAACGTGTATTTAGCATGGCAGGGGGGCGTTATCACAGACAAGCGCAGCCGCCTGTCCAGAGCCAATGTGGACAAGCTCACGTTCATTAAAATGAACCAGGCATGGATCACACAGGACTTGTCCGTACCTTGTGCAGAATAGACACGTATACCGGTGTTCTGACAAAAACTGTCTGGCCATCGGATAGTGTCCGGCTACTTACTGCGCAGGCGCAGTGCTTGCGCAGTACGGAGGACAAGGAGATTCACAAAATCTCCAAAGATGAACGTCGCCTGTGCAGTAAGTGCAGGTTCAAGCCCGACTATCCAAGTGGACATACGGTAGCACATAGTAACAGGGCCCCTCACGGGCTCGCTTGGCTAGGCTTCAACCTCGGATGATGTGGCTTGAACCTGGAGTCACCCCGCATCGTCTTTGGAGAGTTTAGC
This sequence comes from Lithobates sylvaticus, assembly GCA_028564925.1. Taxonomy (NCBI): domain Eukaryota; kingdom Metazoa; phylum Chordata; class Amphibia; order Anura; family Ranidae; genus Lithobates; species Lithobates sylvaticus. Next base: position 304,699,935 of record CM053031.1, on the reverse strand, counting down.
AATCCCCTTGTCCTACGTACTGAGCAAGCGCAGTACAGGGCGGACATTATGCGACGGGGGACAGAATTCGACACATCATTCACCACTAGCCTTACCCAGCCATTGTTGTATTTTTGAACCAGTGTTGGCTACCTCGTCCTTCTCCACCGCCGCTTCCACCTACACCGCCACATCCACCGCCACCTCAACCTCCTACTCCATATGGACCTCGTCCTCCTAGGTCAAGATTATAATTTTTTCATTTTTTTAATTTTCAAGTATTTTATTTTCACACTATCTTATCCATTAAATTTAATAATTTTTTCCAGAAAGTGCGTATTCTGGGGTATTCCCACCATATGTGCGGCATCGTGCTGTTGAGTTTCTGAGGTTCTTCCTGTACCTCTTCTGCTGAGAAGGGGGCCCTCCAGCATTTTATTTTTATTTTTTATTTTTTAATGTTATTTTAAGTTATTTCCCTATCTACATTTGTTTGCAGAGCACTTGCCATGCTCTTAACAACATTTTGTTGCCATTTGCAGCCCTCTAGCCCTTTCCATAACTTTTTTACAGCCATTTTAGTCTTGAAAAGTTCGGGTTCCATTGACTTCAATGGGGTTCGGAGTTTGGGGTTAAGTTCGGGTCAAGTTCGGTCCCGAACCCGGACTTTTTTCCAAACCCGCCGAACCCGAACATCCAGGTGTCCGCTCAACTCTACTAATGACATAAAGAACTCGAGGCCTATAGCCCTTTTAAATGTAGACCGGAAGATTCTGGCAAAAATATAATTTTCTAGGTTGAAGTGTTTTTCTCCAGCACTATTGACAGACTGTCATTATGGCACGGTAAAAGGGCGGAATATTTATGGTGCTCTCATTTCCTTGAGGAAAGCTTTTGAGAGGTGTAAGGTTCTTAGGCATGGGAAGTATATGGTGAGTTTGGACCAAGCTAAAGCTTTTGACAGGGTTGACCATGGGTATCTGTGGGCAACCTTGTTAAAGTATGGTATCCCAAGGTTATTTGTTGATTGGCTGAGAACTTTATACTGGAAGGCTGAGAGTAGGGATGAGCCGAACACCCCCGGGTTCGGTTTGCACCAGAACCTTCGAACGGACCGAAAGTTTGCGCGAATTTTCGAACCCTATTCGTTACAATGGACGTGAACGTTCGAAATCAAAATTGCTAATTACAACAGCCAATATGCATGTTAATGTCATAAAACAGGTTTGGGGGCCCGGGTCCTGCCCCAGGGGACATATATCAATGCAAAAAGAACTTTTAAAAACTAAAGTTTTTTCGGGAGCAGTGATTTTAATGATGCATAAAGTGAACAAAAAAAAAGTGAAATATTCCTTTAAATATGGTACCTGGGGGGTGTCTAAAGTATGCCTGTGAAGTGGCATGTGTTTCCCGTGTTTAGAACTGTCCCTGCACAAAATGACATTTGTAAAGGAAAAAAAGAAGCCATTTAAAACCACTTGCGGCTTTAATGTCATGTCTTGTCCTTGCCATATGGCTGAAAATCCTTGAGAAAAATGGCATGGCTACCCATCACCCCCCCCCCCACCCCAGCCCCTTTGGGTCTTGTATGGATATTAAGGGGGACCCCGCACCCACAATAAAACCCTATACCTACAACCCTATATACTCTGAACAGCAGTATATAGGCGGGGCAAACAAGGGAGGGACTTAGGTTTGTTCTTAAGTAGAATCTGAACAGGTACATTATGAAGTGTAGCTCCATCCCAAAAAAAATCAATTTTTAAGCTTTTTGAAGAACATAGGGAGGGGTTATCACCCCTGTAACAGTTGCTGTCTTTGCACATCTGTTTAGAACATTTCACCTCACTTTCCGTCCCAATGAGAAATGTTTTTGGAAAAGTGGGGTTTTAATTGAAACAAGGATTGGTGACAAAGCATCAGTAGAGAGGAGATACCTTTTTCCCAAATTAAATGTAACAGGATAGAATTTCCCTTCCTAGGGGTAGATTTCCTCTCACTTGTTTTCTCCTTCCGTTTGCAAGTAAGAGTCGTTTGTAAGTTGGATATTTGAAAGTAGGGGCCTGCCGTATATACTCTGCAGAAATTTGCCCCATTAGATGTTGGTGTAGCCACAAGACTGCAAGCCCTCACAGTTACTCTCTGTTACTCTTGGTGGGCACAGGAATGGGCCCTGCTGTGAGTTATTAGATCAAGATTTGTAATTGCATGCACCTGTTGAACAGGGCAGAAAAATTGGGCCTTTGGTGGTGGTGGACGGTGTTGCCACAAGACTGTAAGCCCTCGCAGTTACTCTTGGTGGGCACAGGAATGGGCCCTGCTGTGAGTTATTAGATCAAGATTTGTAATTGCATGCACCTGTTGAACAGGGCAGAAAAATTGGGCCTTTGGTGGTGGTGGTGGTGGTGGACGGTGTTGCCACAAGACTGTAAGCCCTCACAGTTACTCTTGGTGGGCGCAGGAATGGGCCCTGCTGTGAGTTATTAGATCAAGATTTGTAATTGCATGCACCTGTTGAACAGGGCAGAAAAATTGGGCCTTTGGTGGTGGTGGTGGACGGTGTTGCCACAAGACTGTAAGCCCTCACAGTTACTCTTGGTGGGCACAGAAATGGGCCCTGCTGCGAGATATTAGATCAAGATTTGTAATTGCATGCACCTGTTGAACAGGGCAGAAAAATTGGGCCTTTTGGTGGTGGTGGTGGACGGTGTTGCCACAAGACTGTAAGCCCTCACAGTTACTCTTGATGGGCACAGGGATGGGCCCTGCTGTGAGTTATTAGATCAAGATTTGTAATTGCATGCACCTGTTGAACAGGGTAGAATAATTGGGCCTTTGGTGGTGGTGGTGGACGGTGTTGCCACAAGACTGTAAGCCCTCACAGTTACTCTTGGTGGGCACAGGAATGGGCCCTGCTGTGAGTTATTAGATCAAGATTTGTAATTGCATGCACCTGTTGAACAGGGCAGAAAAATTGGGCCTTTGGTGGTGGTGGTGGACGGTGTTGCCACAAGACTGTAAGCCCTCACAGTTACTCTTGGTGGGCACAGGAATGGGCCCTGCTGTGAGTTATTAGATCAAGATTTGTAATTGCATGCACCTGTTGAACAGGGCAGAAAAATTAGGCCTTTGGTGGTGGTGGTGGATGGTGTTGCCACAAGACTGTAAGCCATCACAGTTACTCTTGGTGGGCACAGGAATGGGCCCTGCTGTGAGTTATTAGATCAAGATTTGTAATTGCATGCACCTGTTGAACAGGGCAGAAAAATTGGGCCTTTGGTGGTGGACGGTGTTGCCACAAGACTGTAAGCCCTCACAGTTACTCTTGGTGGGCGCAGGAATGGGCCCTGCTGTGAACTATTAGATCAAGATTTGTAATTACACGCCCCTGTTAAACAGGGGCTGAAAAATTGTGCCTTAGGCATTGGTGCTGGTGCCACAACACTGCAACCCCTCACAGATACTGTACTCTGAGCACAGTAATGAGACCTGTTGCAAAGCATTGCCTAAATATTGTAATTACACGCCCCAACAGGGGCTGAAAAATTGTGCCTTAGGCACTGGTGCTGGTGCCACAACACTGCAACCCCTCACAGATACTGTACTTGGAGCACAGCAGTCAGACATGTTGCGAAGCATTGCTTAAAAAATTGTAATTATACGCCCCTGTTACACAGGGGCTGAAAAATTGTGCCTTAGGCATTGGTGCTGGTGCCACAACACTGCAACCCCTCACAGATACTGTACTCTGAGCACAGCAATGAGACCTGTTGCAAAGCATTGCCTAAAAAATTGTAATTACACGCCCCAAGAGGGGCTGAAAAATTGTGCCTTAGGCACTGGTGCTGGTGCCACAACACTGCAACCCCTCACAGATACTGTACTTGGAGCACAGCAGTCACACCTGTTGCGAAGCATTTTTTTTTAAAATTGTAATTACACGCCCCTGTTATACAGGGGCTGAAAAATTGTGCCTTAGGCATTGGTGCTGGTGCCACAACACTGCAACCCCTCACAGATACTGTACTTGGAGCACAGCAGTCACACCTGTTGCGAAGCATTTTTTTAAAAAATTGTAACTACACGCCCCTGTTATAGAGGGGCTGAAAAATTGTGCCTTAGGCACTGGTGTGGTGGCACCCAGAAACAAAAATGTTCTTCCAAGCTATCAAGGAATGGATCATTGAGGAGGAGGAAGAGGATAGTCAGTGAACATAACAGGACAGTCACTCAGCATCAGCATAGGCAGTCTTGAAGGGATGTGACATTATAAATTATTCAGTTATATCCGCTTCAGGTGCCTGGTAGCTGGTGGTGATCCAAGACTGATTCATTTTTATGAAGGTCAGTCGATCAACCGAGTCGGTGGACAGGCGCACCCTGTGATCGGTGACAAATCCTCCAGCAGCACTGAATGTGCGTTCGGAAAGAGCGCTGGATGCAGGACAGGCCAGTAGCTCAATTGCATACTGTGCAAGCTCTGGCCAGTGATCCATCCTCAAGACCCAGTAAGCCAGAGGATTTTCGGTGGGAAAGGTGTCCAAGTCTTACCTTGCCCCTAGGTATTCCTGCACCATGTATATCAGACGCTGGCGATGGTTGCTGGAACCGATCATACCTTGGGGCTGCGGACTAAAAAATTGTCTGAACGCATCGGTCAGACGTCCACCTTCCCCACCGCTCCTTCTGCTACTGACCGAAGCCTCAGCAACTCGTCGTCCAGGACCAGGAGTTTGTAACCTCCCAGTTTCTGGGAACGCGTTGCACAGACCTTTCTGCAAGGCCTCCCTGAGATGTCTCATCCTCTGCTCCCTCTGCGACGGCAAGATAAGGTCCGCATCCTTACCCTTGTACCGTGGATCAAGGAGAGTGGCAAGCCAGTAATGGTCCCTCTTCTTGATCCGAAGAATACGAGGATCCTTCCGCAGGCTTTGCAGGATCAGGGAGGCCATGCAACGTAGGTTAGCTGAGGCATTCGGTCCGGAGTCTTCTGGGTCACTGAGGACGACATGATCGCCAGCCACCTCCTCCCAGCCACTTACAAGTCCACTGGTTTGTTGGGACTGTACATCATCCCTAAAAGACTGCTGATGCTGAGTGCCAGGCTCCACCTCCATGCTCACACAATCCTCCTCCTCCTCCTCATCCTCTTCCTGTGTGATGGGTGGGACAGAAGGAACACTGTCTGGATAAAGGGGGCCTTGAGAGGCAAGGAAGTCCTCCTCTTCCTGCCTCTGTTCTGCCTCAAGTGCCCTGCCCATTATCCCACGCAGCGTATGCTCCAACAGGTGGACAAGAGGTACAGTGTCACTGATGCATGCACTGTCACTGCTCACCATCCTCGTGGCCTCCTCAAATGGTGAGAGGACAGTGCATGCATCCCTGATCATGCTCCACTGGCGTGGGGAAAAAAAGCCAAGCTCCCCTGACCCTGTCCTGGTGCCGTAGTCGCAAAGGTACTCATTGATGGCCCTCTGCTGCGTGTGCAGTCGCTGCAGCATGGCCAACGTTGAGTTCCACCTGGTGGGCATGTCACATATTAGGCGGTTCTTGGGCAGGTTCAGCTCCTTTTGCAGCTCAGCCAGCCGAGCACTGGCATTATACGATCGGCGGAAATGCACACAGACTTTCCTGGCCTGCCTCAGGACATCCTGTAAGCCTGGGTACCTGCCCAAGAACCGCTGCACCACCAGGTTGAGGACGTGAGCCATACAGGGCACATGGGTGAGCTGCCCCTGTCGCAGGGCGGAGAGGAGGTTGGTGCCATTGTCAGAAACCACCATTCCTGGCTTAAGCTGGCGTGGCGCCAACCACCTTTCAGCCTGCCCCTGCAGAGCTGCCAGAACCTCTGCCCCAGTGTGGCTCCTGTCCCCCAAACACACCAGCGCAAGCACGGCATGGCATCTTTTTGCCTGCGTACTAGCGTAGCCCCTTGTACGCCTACGGAGCACCGCTGGTTTCCGAGGACAGAGCACTCGAAGAGGCCATGGAGGAAGAAGAAGAGGAGGGGGTGGAGGAGAGAGGTGTGTCACAACCAGTAGTAGCATTTTGGAGGCGTGGTGGCGGAACAAGCTCCAACACTACTGCACCTTGTCCTGCATCCCTCCCAGCTGCCAATAGAGTGACCCAATGGGCCGTGAAAGACAGATAACCTCCCTGTCCATGCCTGCTGGACCATGAGTCAGCGGTAATATGCACCTTACCGCTGACTGCCCTGTCCAGCGAGGCATGGACATTGCCTTCCCCATGCCGGTAGAGAGACGGAATCGCCTTCCGTGAGAAAAAGTGGCGTTTGGGAACCTGCCACTGAGGAACCGCACATTGAACAAACTCACGGAAGGGGGCCGAGTCTACCAACTGAAAAGGCAGCAGTTGAAGTGCTAGCAATTTAGCCAAGCTAGCATTCAACCGCTGGGCATGTGGATGGCTGGGAGTATACTTCTTTTGACGGTCCAGCAGCTGGGGCAGGGAAATTTGCCTGCTACAATCGGACGTCGGTGTACTGCAAGTACTTGGTTGTGACACACCTAATTCTACACCTTCAGTCCTCTCAGAGCAGCTTTCAGAGAGGACTGAAGATATAGTGGGGATGGAGATCCCAGCTGATGAGGAGCAAGGAGAGGTCCGCTTTGTTCTTTGGTGTGGGTCTTTAATGTGCGCTTGCCAACGAGCTGCATGGCAGGTCGACATATGTCTGCTCATGCTTGTGGTGCCCAAGCAGCTGATGTTTTGGCCACGCGAGATACGCTTGAGACAAATATTGCAAATAGCAGTGGTGCGATCTGATGCACTCGTCTCAAAAAAGGCCCACACCAAAGAACTTTTGTGATAACGTGCAGAGGCAGCGCCCTGCACAGGGCGGAGCTCTGCGGTGTGATTCAGTTGGTGTGCTGGCCTCTAGCTGGCCTCCAGGGGGCATCCTGCCTCGTTGGACATGTGCCGCCGCATCCTCCTCCTCCTCTCTCCCTTCAGGCACCCACGTGGAGTCAGTGACCTCATCATCCCCTCCCTCTTCACCACTAGAGCAAACCTGGCAGTAAGCTGCAGCTGGTGGAACATTACTGCCAGATTGCTGTCCTTCAGCATCCCCTCTCTCTGCGCGCACACTACTGCCTTCCTCAAGCTGGGTATCATCATCCGAGCCTTCAAATCGTTGGGCATCCTCCTGGAGCATGTACCCAACACTGTGCTCAAACAGTTCGGGGGACTCCTCAGGAGGACATGGTGGGTTTAGGGAAGGGGTGCCTGATGATGCCATTGAGTACGCGTTGGCAGCTGCTCTGCCAGTACCCTGAGCCTGGGTGAGAGAGGATGAGGAGGATGAGGAGGGCTTGGTCATCCATTCTACCAAGCCTTTGGCATGATGCGGCTCAACATGTTCAGCTGCGGAAAACAAAGACACGCGTATCCCATGGCCACGTGCTGATGACGATGCACGACCACGTCCACGACCAGCACTGTTGTCTCTAGAAACAGAGCCTGCTTGCCCTGTGTTCTTGCCTCGGGAATGTCTGCCTCTCCTTGGTGGTCTTCCAGCCATTGTAGTGGATAGTGTATATGGGTGCTGACACAAACACACTATAGGTACTATGTGTGCTGACAAAAAAATATAGGTCCTATGTGTGCTCACAACACACTATAGGTCCTATGGGTGCTGACACAAACACACTATAGGTACTATGTGTGCTCACAAAAAAATATAGGTCCTATGTGTGCTCACAACACACTATAGGTCCTATGGGTGCTGACACAAAAACACTATAGGTACTATGTGTGCTGACGAAGAAATAGAGCTCCTATGTGTGCTCACATTACACTATAGGCCCTATGGGTGCTGGCACAAAAAAACTATTGGTACTATGTGTGCTGACGAAGAAATAGAGCTCCTAGACATGTGCAATTCGTTTCGTTTTTTTTTTTTTTTTTTTTTTTTTTTGTTATTTTCGTTCGTTCGTTTTCGTACGAATGAACGAATCATTTGAATCGGACGAATCCGAATAACGAATCGTAACGAATCGTTCGAATCGTACGAATCCGATTAACGAATCATTCGAATCTAATGAATCCGAAAAACAACGAAAATCCAAAAAAAAAAAATTAGAAACAACGAATGTAGTAATGAAGAAAAATCGAAAAACGAAAACGAATGAAAAAATTCGTACATTCGTAACTTTTTTTTTTTGTTGAGTTTGTAATTTTCCGTGTCCCTTACAATGGTGCTGCTAAACGTGCTTCGAATGGATTGAACAAAAAAATTTGTACATTCGTAACTTTTTTTTCGATTTGTAACTTTTTTTTCGATTCGTAACTTTTTTTTTCGATTCGTAACTTTTTTTTTTTTCGATTTGTAATTTTCCGTGTCTCTATTGAACCAAAAAATTCGTACATTCGTAACTTTTTTTTTCAATTCGTAACTTTTTTTTTTCAATTCGTAACTTTTTTTTTTGATTCGTAACTTTTTTTTTATAGTTACTATGTGTGCTCACAACACACTATATTCCCTATGGGTGCTGACACAAACACACTAGAGGTATATATAAATAAACAAATTTTTTTGTTGTGCACATGTCTAGCTCCTATGTGTGCTCACAACACACTATAGGCCCTATGGGTGCTGACACAAACACACTAGAGGTACTATGTGTGCTGATGAAGAAATAGAGCTCCTATGTGTGCTCACAACACACTATAGGCCCTATGGGTGCTGAAACAAACACACTATAGGTACTATGTGTGCTGACAAAAAAATATAGGTCCTATGTGTGCTCACAACACACTATAGGTCCTATGGGTGCTGACACAAACCACAAACACACTAGAGGTACTATGTGTGCTGACGAAGAAATAGAGCTCCTATGTGTGCTCACAACACACTATAGGCCCTATGGGTGCTGACACAAAAACACTATAGGTACTATGTGTGCTGACGAAGAAATAGCGCTCCTATGTGTGCTCACAACACACTATAGGCCCTATGGGTGCTGACACAAACACACTATAGGTACTATGTGTGCTGACGAAGAAATAGAGCTCCTATGTGTGCTCACAACACACTATAGGCCCTATGGGTGCTGACACAAACACACTAGAGGTACTATGTGTGCTGACGAAGAAATAGAGCTCCTATGTGTGCTCACAACACACTATAGGCCCTATTGGTGCTGACACAAACACACTATAGGTACTATGTGTGCTGACAAAAAAATATAGGTCCTATGTGTGCTCACAACCCACTATAGGCCCTATGGGTGCTGACACAAACACACTATAGGTACTATGTGTGCTCACAACACACTATAGGCCCTATGGGTGCTGACACAAACACACTATAGGTACTATGGGTGCTGACACAAACACACTATAGGTACTATGTGTGCTGATGAAGAAATAGAGCTCTTATGTGTGCTCACAACACACTATAGGCCCTATGGGTGCTGACACAAACACACTATAGGTACTATGTGTGCTGACAAAAAAAATATAGGTCCTATGTGTGCTCACAACACACTATAGGCCCTATGGGTGCTGACACAAACACACTAGAGGTACTATGTGTGCTGACGAAGAAATAGAGCTCCTATGTGTGCTCACAACACACTATAGGCCCTATGGGTGCTGGCACAAAAAAACTATTGGTACTATGTGTGCTGACAAAAAAATATAGGTCCTATATGTGCTCACAACACACTATAGGCCCTATGGGTGCTGACACAAACACACTATAGGTACTATGTGTGCTGACGAAGAAATAGAGCTCCTATGTGTGCTCACAACACACTATATGCCCTATGGGTGCTGACACAAACACACTAGAGGTACTATGTGTGCTGACGAAGAAATAGAGCTCCTATGTGTGCTCACAATACACTATAGGTCCTATGGGTGCTGACACAAACACACTAGAGGTACTATGTGTGCTGACAAAGAAATAGAGCTCCTATGTGTGCTCACAACACACTATAGGCCCTATGGGTGCTGACACAAAAACACTATAGGTACTATGTGTGCTGACGAAGAAATAAAGCTCCTATGTGTGCTCACAACACACTATAGGCCCTATGGGTGCTGACACAAACACACTTTAGGAACTATGTGTGCTGACAAAAAAATATAGGTCCTATGTGTGCTCACAACACACTATAGGCCCTATGGGTGCTGACACAAACACACTAGAGGTACTATGTGTGCTGACAAAGAAATAGAGCTCCTATGTGTGCTCACAACACACTATAGGCCCTATGGGTGCTGACACAAAAACACTATAGGTACTATGTGTGCTGACAAAGAAATAAAGCTCCTATGTGTGCTCACAACACACTATAGGCCCTATGGGTGCTGACACAAACACACTATAGGTACTATGTGTGCTGAAGAAGAAATAGAGCTCCTATGTGTGCTCACAACACACTATAGGCCCTATGGGTGCTGACACAAACACACTATAGGTACTATGTGTGCTGACGAAGAAATATAGCTCCTATGTGTGCTCACAACACACTATTGGCCCTATGGGTGCTGACACAAACACACTAGAGGTACTATGTGTGCTGACACAAACACACTATAGGTACTATGTGTGCTGGCGAAGAAATAGAGCTCCTATGTGTGCTCACAACACACTATAGACCCTATGGGTGCTAACACAAACACACTATAGGTACTATGTGTGCTGACAAAAAAATATAGGACCTATGTGTGCTCACAACACACTATAGGTCCTATGGGTGCTGACACAAACACACTAGAGGTACTATGTGTGCTGACGAAGAAACAGAGCTCCTATGTGTGCTCACAACACACTATAGGCCCTATGGGTGCTGACACAAAAACACTATAGGTACTATGTGTGCTGACGAAGAAATAGAGCTCCTATGTGTGCTCACAACACACTATAGGCCCTATGGGTGCTGACACAAACACACTAGAGGTACTATGTGTGCTGACGAAGAAATAGAGCTCCTATGTGTGCTCACAACACACTATAGGCCCTATGGGTGCTGACACAAACACACTATAGGTACTATGTGTGCTGACAAAAAAATATAGGTCCTATGTGTGCTCACAACACACTATAGGCCCTATGGGTGCTGACACAAACACACTATAGGTACTATGTGTGCTGACAAAAAAAATATAGGTCCTATGTGTGCTCACAACACACTATAGGCCCTATGGGTGCTGACACAAACACACTATAGGTACTATGTGTGCTGACGAAGAAATAGAGCTCCTATGTGTGCTCACAACAAACTATAGGCCCTATGGGTGCTGACACAAACACACTATAGGTACTATGTGTGCTGACGAAGAAATATAGCTCCTATGTGTGCTCACAACACACTATAGGCCCTATGGGTGCTGACACAAACACACTAGAGGTACTATGTGTGCTGACACAAACACACTATAGGTACTATGTGTGCTGACGAAGAAATAGAGCTCCTATGTGTGCTCACAACACACTATAGACCCTATGGGTGCTGAAACAAACACACTATAGGTACTATGTGTGCTGACAAAAAAATATAGGACCTATGTGTGCTCACAACACACTATAGGTCCTATGGGTGCTGACACAAACACACTAGAGGTACTATGTGTGCTCACGAAGAAACAGAGCTCCTATGTGTGCTCACAACACACTATAGGCCCTATGGGTGCTGACACAAAAACACTATAGGTACTATGTGTGCTGACGAAGAAATAGAGCTCCTATGTGTGCTCACAACACACTATAGGCCCTATGGGTGCTGACACAAACACACTAGAGGTACTGTGTGTGCTGACGAAGAAATAGAGCTCCTATGTGTGCTCACAACACACTATAGGCCCTATGGGTGCTGACACAAACACACTATAGGTACTATGTGTGCTGACAAAAAAATATAGGTCCTATGTGTGCTCACAACACACTATAGGCCCTATGGGTGCTGACACAAACACACTATAGGTACTATGTGTGCTGACAAAAAAATATAGGTCCTATGTGTGCTCACAACACACTATAGGCCCTATGGGTGCTGACACAAACACACTATAGGTACTATGTGTGCTGACGAAGAAATAGAGCTCCTATGTGTGCTCACAACACACTATAGGCCCTATGGGTGCTGACACAAACACACTAGAGGTACTATGTGTGCTGACGAAGAAATAGAGCTCCTATGTGTGCTCACAACACACTATAGGCCCTATGGGTGCTGACACAAACACACTATAGGTACTATGTGTGCTGACAAAAAAATACAGGTCCTATGTGTGCTCACAACACACTATAGGCCCTATGGGTGCTGACACAAACACACTATAGGTACTATGTGTGCTCACAACACACTATAGGCCCTATGGGTGCTGACACAAACACACTATAGGTACTATGTGTCCTGACACAAACACACTATAGGTACTATGTGTGCTGATGAAGAAATAGAGCTCCTATGTGTGCTCACAACACACTATAGGCCCTATGGGTGCTGACACAAACACACTAGAGGTACTATGTGTGCTGACAAAAAAATATAGGTCCTATGTGTGCTCACAACACACTATAGGCCCTATGGGTGCTGACACAAACACACTAGAGGTACTATGTGTGCTGACAAAAAAATATAGGTCCTATGTGTGCTCACAACACACTATAGGCCCTATGGGTGCTGACACAAACACACTAGAGGTACTATGTGTGCTGACGAAGAAATAGAGCTCCTATGTGTGCTCACAACACACTATAGGCCCTATTGGTGCTGACACAAACACACTATAGGTACTATGTGTGCTGACAAAAAAATATAGGTCCTATGTGTGCTCACAACACACTATAGGCCCTATGGGTGCTGACACAAACACACTATAGGTACTATGTGTGCTCACAACACACTATAGGCCCTATGGGTGCTGACACAAACACACTATAGGTACTATGTGTGCTGACACAAACACACTATAGGTACTATGTGTGCTGACGAAGAAATAGAGCTCCTATGTGTGCTCACAACACACTATAGGCCCTATGGGTGCTGACACAAACACACTATAGGTACTATGTGTGCTGACGAAGAAATAGAGCTCCTATGTGTGCTCACAACACACTATAGGTCCTATGTGTGCTGACAAAAAAATATAGGTCCTATGTGTTCTGACAACACACACACTAGCTCCTATGTGTGCTGACACAAACACAATATGGCTCCTATAAATCCCTGCCTGGGATGGGACAGAAGGTTGGGACAGAAGTTGGGGTGCAATGCTGTTCTAACAGCACTGCGATTGGTGCTACTGCAATGTTGTACTAACAGCACGCACACACCAGACTAATCCCCAGCAGCAGATAAGATCAAACTCTGTGCAATCAGCAGCAATGATCAGTAATGATTTGAATCACTCAGGACTGGAGTCAGCAATGGTTTAGCAAAGAAGAAATCAGCAGACTGCTCTTCTAAAAGCCGGAACACATGTGCCCTGGGCCGACGGCGTGGCGGCCTTTTATAGAGTGGGGTGTGTACTAAAGCCCCTGAGCTTTAATTGGCTACAGGCGTCCTGCCTGTAGCCAATTATTGCTCTCCTAGTTTCCGGCGCTGTGATTTACCAAGCATGCGGGGCCAGCAATGCACTGCGCCGGCCGCAATGCATTGCGGGCCGCTCGCATCACACGAATCACACTTATTTCCCATTATTGCCCCATTTTAACTGCTGAGTTTTTGACCTAAACAACATGTCAGTACTTGTTGTATTTATGTTATTTTCAGTAAGTTAATCTGTTATTATGTATCTTGTTTGTTTTTACAAAAAAAAATCTCCATACATACAGAATAAGAACACACACTGAGAATTACACCCAACATACAGGACAAGAGAAGTGGTATGCCCCGTACACATGGTCGGATATTCCGATGGAAAAAGTCAGATCGGATTATGTTGTCGGAAAATCCGATCGTGTGTGGGCTCTAGCAGGCTTTTTCCGTTGGAAAAAATTTGAGAGCTCTCATCATGTGTAGGGAATTCCGATGGACAAAGTGCCACGCATGCTCAGATCAAATTACGAGACCAAAGCTATTAGCTACTAGCCTCGACGTAGTTCCGTAGTACGCAACGAACGTCACCACATTCGGAACGATCAGATTTTCCGACAACTTTGTCCGACAGTGTGTATGCAACACCAGTTTCGGACAAAATCCATTGGAAAAATACGACGAATTTTGTGGTCGGAATTTCCGACCGTGTGTACGGGGGCGTACTGTGCAGGGCCCATACATACATAGAGAATAAGTACAGATACTGAGAATTACACCAACTATTCACATTTTTTTCTGGTTTACAGAGCACAGGATTCTTATTCAGCCTTTCCAGGGATAGGCACACTTTTACAAATAAATCATGAAATATTTTATAGTCACTTCGGTAAATGTAATGGAATGTGACCCGTGTATTACATTGTGCATAGGACACATTTTTATATATAAAATGATAAAGTCTAGTATAGTAGAATGAGTCATAATGAAAGTGAAAGCAGCATTCATTCCTTTTCATTTCTAGTAAATGGTCTGATTCCTGAAAAATGTGCCCTGCCCAACTCCTCTATATATATGGCTGGTAAAATCTGATTACAGGATCAGCACAGATGAGACTACCAAGAAACAGGTCACATTCATGGAATAAGAGGTAGGTAAACTGAGAGGAATTTACTAAGACTGGAGCAGACAGGATCTAGAGCAGCTGTCCATATATATTTATATCATTTTCACCCCAGTCCTGTCCGGCTGTCTCTATTCTCAAAAACACTGGGGCTGCGTTTTTGGAATTCCTTAATGTGTTTAGACAGAGGATGCCTTTTAAAATGTTGTAAAAATGTTTCATAAGAGGAATCCTTAGTTCTCGTTCTACGAATATAAATCTTTTGATAGGGCTATTGCATATACTAGATCTGTGTTTTTTTAATCTTTTTTCTGTCAAGACACCCTTTACAATTTTGCAATCTGGAGGCACCCCATTCTAAAATGTCAAAACTTAACTTAATAGTTTTACAAATCGCAGCAGCATCCACGCACACAGTGGCGGCCCGTCCATAGGGGGCGCCCGGGGGCCCCCCCCCCCCCCCCCCCCACCCCAGGCAGTCAAAAACAAACACAAAGCAAAAAAAAAATAATAAAAAAAAATTATTTAAACATGTCCCTTTAAGAAAAAATTTTTTTTCAGAAAGGGTCCTTATGTGCACTGTTACCCGGCGCCGGGCGCAGTGCAATATGGGAAACGCCACGTCAATGCAATCAGCAGATTGCAGACGAGGCGTTTCATTTGGCCAAAAAAAGCTGGCTCTGTGGCGCGCTCGAGCACGCCACAGCTTCCTGTGCGATGGACTGGCGGGGGGGGGTATGCCAGTCAGGTCACATGAGCGACGTCTCTGACGTCACTCCAGGAAGTGACCGCTCTGCTGCTGTTCCATTCCACTGGACTGCAGGTAAGCAGAGTCAGGTCACATGAGCATCAGGTCACATGATCTATCCAGGAAGTGAAGTGACCGCTCTGCTGCCTTTTCAGTCCACTGGCTGCAGGTAAGCAGAGGCAATTCTCATCAACATCCCGGTGTTCTGCCGATATGGTTCCCCTCGGCGGATTGGTGTAGATCCGTACTGCGCATGCGCGGCGAAATTCCGAAAATTACCGAAGCTAAACAGATGCGAGGGAAGTGTACACCGCGCACGCGCAGTCGGTGTACGAGACGATGCCGGGGAAGTCTAACTAAGGGGCGTATCTATTATAACTGTAAGCAAGGGGCAAAGGAAAAAGAAAAACAAATCTTTCAGCTGTGGATATAGAGGAGAGAATATAAAAGCTGTGTTTTTACAGTGCTATCTGTGGGGTTTTTCTTTTGAATTCGGAGTGTATTTTTTTAAACTTACTTTTTTTTTAAACAAACAAAATGAGCTGTGCGGTGTACACTTCACTGCATGTTTAGGCTCGGACATTTCCGGAAGATGGCTAGTCGTTCGTTACACAGAGGAACCAATCCGCCAGGGGAACCAACTCGGCAAGACACCGGCGGCACCCTTACCACCACCACACACCCCCCCCCCCTGCTTATCACGGCGGCACCATTCCCACATATCAGCACAACATCATGGCGGCCCCCCCCCCCCTTATCAGCACAACCAACATCCCGGCGGCACCCCCCCCCCCCCCCCCATTGCTACATGTAATGTAAATGCCCAGTTAATGCAAGCTTTGATTTTGAACATGGAAAGAAGTGCAGACACAATTTCCTTTGGCTAATGTCTTGTGTTCTTGTGATTAACATGTACCAAAAAGCTGGTCAGTAGGTCAATCAATTTGGGCAGTAATATTATTGGATCTGTAGAGAAAATGATGGCAGACTGAAAAAAACTTTTTTTTCTAGGATAAAGAATACTAAGGCCACCCAAAGGACTATAGATCTATCTATCTATCTATCTATCTATCTATCTATCTATCTATCTATCTATCTATCTATCTATCTATCTATCTATCATTCTCCCTCTATCTATCTTTCTATCTCCCTCTGTCTATTTATCTATCTTTCTCCCCAATATCTATCTATCTATCTATCTCCCTCCCTCCCTCCTATCTGTCTATCTATCTATCTATCTTTCTTCCTCTATCTATCGTCCTCTATCTATCTATCTATCTATCTTTCTTCCTCTATCTATCGTCCTCTATCTATCTATCTATCTATCTATCTATCTATCTATCTTTCTTCCTCTATCTATCTATCTATCTATCTATCTATCTATCTATCTATCTTTCTTCCTCCTATCTATCTATCTATCTATCTATCTATCTATCTATCTATCTATCTTTCTTCCTTCAGCTATCTATCTATCTCCCTCCCTCTGTCTATCTTTCTTCCTTCAGCTATCTATCTATCTCCCTCCCTCTGTCTATCTTTCTTCCTCTATCTATCTATCTATCTATCTATCTATCTATCTATCTATCTATCTATCTATCTATCTATCTATCTATCTCCCTCTGTCTATCTATCTTTCTTCATCTATCTATCTATCTGTCTATCTATCTTTCTTCATCTATCTATCTATCTGTCATCCTTCCTCTATCTATCTATCTATCTATCTATCTATCTATCTATCTATCTATCTTCCTTCCTCTATCTATCTCCCTCTGTCTATCTATCTTTCTTCCTCTATCTATCTATCTATCTATCTATCTCCCTCTATCCTATCTATCTATCTTTCTTCCTCTATCTATCTATCTATCTATCTATCTATCTATCTATCTATCTATCTCCCTCTGTCTATCTATCTTTCTTCCTCTATCTGTCGTCCTTCCTCTCTATCTATCTATGTATCTATCTATCTATCTATCTATCTATCTTTCTTCCTCTATCTATCTCCCTCTATCCTATCTATCTTTCTTCCTCTATCTATCTATCTATCTATCTATCTATCTGTCATCCTTCCTTTATCTATCTATCTATCTATCTATCTATCTATCTATCTATCTATCTATCTATATATCTATCTATCTATCTTCCTTCCTCTATCTATCTCCCTCTGTCTATCTATCTTTCTTCCTCTATCTATCTATCTATCTCCCTCTATCCTATCTATCTATCTATCTATCTATCTATCTATCTATCTATCTATCTATCTATCTATCTCCCTCTATCCTATCTATCTTTCTTCCTCTATCTATCTATCTATCTATCTATCTATCTATCTATCTATCTATCTATCTATCTATCTGTCATCCTTCCTTAATCTATCTATCTATCTATCTATCTATCTATCTATCTATCTATCTATCTATCTATCTATCTATCTATCTATCTATCTATCTATCTTCCTTCCTCTATCTATCTCCCTCTGTCTATCTATCTTTCTTCCTCCTATCTATCTATCTTTCTATTTTTCTGTCTTTCTCCCTCTATCTATCTATCTATCTATCTATCTATCTATCTATCTATCTATCTATCTATCTATCTATCTATCTATCTATCTATCTATCTATCTATCTATCTATCTATCCATCTTTCTCCCTCTGTCTCTATCTATCTATCTGTCTGTCTTTCTCTGTCTATCTATGTGTATAATGTACAGCCTGGTATATGATGTGGATTATATAGGGGTGTGGCTTATGAGACGTGGGAGGGGCCAAATGTGGAGGGGCGGGGTCTTGCGCCCCCCCCATCCTAAAACTTCACCAGCCGCCACTGCATAGGACACCCAACATTAGAGATGATTTATTCTTAAAAATGCAATGTACCTTTTGCACACTGGTACTGACTAGCATTCCAGCTTTTCTCTTCTGCCCCAGTTTCTCTTCCTCAGTCAGCTAATGTGACCCCAGTGTTGACAGAGAGGGGCAGTTAGGGGCGAACTAAGATGTCCTCAGGCTCCTGGCGTCCTTCTGATTAACCAATGCCATCATCAGTTGTTGGGAAACTAGCAGCTGGCCAACACAATCCCCAAACTTGTAACGCTGCACATTAAAACACTGTGGCTTTGTGTAACAAAAAATGCAGTCTTCATCCACCCTTTGGTTTGCTGACAAGTGTTTGGGCATTTTTTAGGCATTTTGCCAAGGCACCCCTGAAGTGTCTAAAAGGCATCTTGGTTGAAAAAGGCTGGCCTAGATAATTGTTACAAGTAATAACATCATTGAAGTTGTGTAAAAAGCTGCCTTATTGCCTTGTAAATGTAGCTGTGCAAAGTGTAATTAATTCAGCTCCATCCCCTGAGTCGGGGAAGTAAAAGTGGAGGAGCTGTGCGTGGCAACCAATGGGTTTCTATCTTCAGCTTGTCCAGTTAATCTTTGAAAAGTAAATCTAGAAGGTTTTCAAGATTCAGTAAATTCCACAATATATTTGTTATGATCATGTAGTGCAGGGGTCCCCAAACTTTGTAAACAAAGGGCTGATTTACTGACCTTTAGACTTTAGGGGGGGGCGGACTATGGCCAGCAGGAATAGAACATTTTTTTCTGGCATCAGTGGGAGTAAACAGTGCCCAATATTTTGTATTAGGGGAGGAATTTCACCCCATTGTTGGTGTCAGTGGAAGAAATGGTGCCCCATTTTTGATGTCAGTGGCAGGAATTTTATCCCCCGTTTTTGGTGTCTGGGGGCAGAATAGTATCTCATATTAGTGAAATGAATAGTGCCCCAAGTGCCGGGTAATGCGTACACATTGTGTGTTTGGATGAGATGCAAGCCTTCATGTGTTCGTCATGTGTAGAATTCCCATTTTCTATATAAATAAGCTTGAAGTCTGTCCATGTGTTGTCGGGTACACAGCTCATACAATCACTTTGGGAAAAAAAATCTGAAGCGTATCAGAGATATAAAAAAGTATACATCGCTAGAGCAGATAGAATGACAAGGATAAATCCTCCAGATAAATACACGATCAAATAAATGACAAAAAGCAAAAGAATGAAATAGGAAGGTATTTAGGCATAGTAAAAAATAAACATTTTTGTGTTAAAGGGAGAAAGCAGACCAGAAGAAATTTTCTAAATGAGCGACAGTCCAATTTACATTTTTTATTTTTTTATTTATACAGAGAAAATTGAGTACTGTCCATAATACTTTTTTTTATTTGCACTAACATATCATTTTTCATGGACGAGCTTTCAGGTGTGTCCCTATTTATACACAAACAGTATGGATGGGAAAAAAAACAAGTTTGTTTTTAAATATGCACAGTGGTTGAAGGGTTAATGTCTGGAGGAGGAGGGCATTATATGTAGTGTTTTTATGATGCTGGTGTTCTGTCAATTTTTTCAACCCGTCAGAGAAAATTGAGTACTGTCCGTGATACTTTTTTTATTTGCACTAACATATCATTTTTCATGGACGAGCTTTCGGGGTGTGTCCCCTTCTTCAAGGTCTAAGCAGTACTGATTCACAAAAGTTTTAGCAGAAGGTAAAATGTTAAAAACAAAAGAAAAAAAAAAATCTCTGAGGGGTAGGAAAAGAAAAACAAACACATACATATACAAATCAATAGTATGGCAATGGTAATAAAGCTATCAGCAAGTAAGATAAGACCGAGGGAAAGCTATAGACTGGAGGGGGGGGGGGGGGGGGAGATCACAGTCACAGAGGGGGGTCATACAACTCTAGTATAGTGGGTGAGGAAACCAATATCCAAATTTAAGCCATTGTTTTTTTGTGTCAAAAAGAAGTATCATTCTTAGCTCAAATGTTTTCCTTTCCTGGATAGTTCTGAAATTCCCTTTATGAACTAAAACATTGAAGTCTTCTATAGTGTGGTCCGGTTGTGAGAAATGCTTTGCTAAATTGCTAAATTGCTGAATTGCTAAAACTTTTGTGAATCAGTACTGCTTAGACCTTGAAGAAGGGGACACACCCCGAAAGCTCGTCCATGAAAAATTATATGTTAGTGCAAATAAAAAAAGTATCACGGACAGTACTCAATTTTCTCTGTCACAATTGCACTCATACGGCTACAATCACTTCAAGTTCAACCCGGCAGAAACTCCAATCATGTCACGTCTGGTTTATTTAGTAATTGGAGATTTTGATGAATTGGTGGTTGGACACAACACCGGCAACCGAATACAGTCCAGTACAGGAAGATTGAACTGTTTTGACAGCACAGCGGCTAACAGGCTAGTATCGGAGTAGCAATCTCCACTCACAATATCCTGCACCGGACTGTATTCGGTGGCCGGTGTTGTGTCCAACCACCAATTTATCAAAAACTCCAATTGCTGCTGGTTTAAAGAAACCAGAAGTTAAGTAGTTGGAGTTTTTGACGGGTTGGACAATTTGACAGGACAGTGGCACAGGAAAAGGGCAGAGAAGTCTTCAACTACTGGAGGACAATGCTGGACTCCATGGACTAGGAAATACACTTATTTACTTTTCACACAAGGACAGTTAGTAGGGACTTCAAACTGAATAATAGGTAGATGGGTAGAATTCTTATTAAATCTCATTAACCGCTTAAGGACCGCCTCACGCCGATATACGTCGGCAGAATGGCACGGCTGGGCACAATTACGTACCTGTACGTGTCTCTTTTAGACCCCAGCCGTGGGTCGCGTGCGCGCCGCCGGCGGCGCGCTCACGACCCGGTCCCGAGCACCGTGACCGCGGCCGTGGGACCAGCAGACCCGATCGCCGCTGGTGTCCCGCGATCGGGTCACAGAGCTGAAGAACGAGGAGAGGTCTGTGTAAACAAACCTCTCCCCGTGCTTTTTATTGTGACTGACACTGATCGTCTGTTCCCTGTCATCGGGAAAGACGATCAGTGACATCAGACACCAAGCCACGCCCCCCTACAGTTAAAAAACAACACACACACTTAACCCCTCCCCACCCCCTAGTGATTAACTCCTTCACTGCCAGTGTCATTTACACAGGAATCAGTGCATTTAAACAGCACTAATTGCTGTATAAATGACAAAAATGTGTCAAAAATGTCCGATGTTTCCGCCATAATGTAGCAGTCACAATAAAAATCGTTGATCGCCGCCATTACTAGTAAAAAAAAAATATTAATAAAAATGCTATAAAACTATCCCCAATTTTGTAAACGCTAAAAAAAAACTGAGGAAAAAAAATGTTTTTTTATATATTTTTTGGGGATATTTATTATAGCAAAAAGTAAAGAATATTGCATTTTTTTTCAAAATTGTCGCTCTATTTTTGTTTATAGCACAACAAATAAAAACCGCAGAGGTGATCAAATACCAAATAAAGAAAGCTTAATTTGTGGGAATAAAAGGACGCCAATTTTGTTTGGGACCCACGTCGCACGACCGCGCAATTGTCAGTTAAAACTACGCAGTACCGAATCGCAAAAAGGGGCCTGGTCCTTTGGCTGCAAATTGGTCCGGGGCTTAAGTGGTTAAACAAATAATGTTTAATCAAATAAACTGTTTAAAAAATGTTAACAACTGTTTTTAAATATTCATACCCCTTGAAATTTTCCACATTTCTTCATATTACAACCAAAAACATAAATGTATTTTATTGGGATTTTATGTGATAGACCAACAAAAAGTGGCACATAATTGTGAAGTGGAAGAAAAATGATAAACGGTATTCAAATTTTTTTGATAAAATAAATATCTGAAAAGTGTAGCGTGCATTTTTATTCAGCCCCCTTTTACACTGAAATCCCTAACAAAAATCAAGTGCAACAAATTGCCATCAGAAGTCACCTAATTAGTAAACAGAGTCAACCTGTGTGGACACACCAGACAGGTCAGGGATAAAGTTGTGGAGAAGTATAAAGCAGGGTTAGGTTATAAAAAAATATCCCAAGCTTTGAACATCTCACGGAGCTCTGTTCAATCCATCATCTGAAAATGGAAAGAGTATGGGACAACTGCAAACCTACCAAGACATGACCGTCCACTAGGGATGAGCTTTGAGTACGAGTCAAACTCATGTTCGACTCGAACATTGCTTGTTCGCCTGTTCAGCGAACAGTGAACAATTTGGGGTGTTCGCGGCAAATTAGAAAAACAAGTTATTGTCATAAAAAAAGTGTTTGGGGACCTGGGTCCTGCCCCAGGGAACATGTATCAATGCAAATTTTTTTTTAAAAAACGGCCGTTTTTTCAGGAGCAGTGATTTTAATAATGCTTAAAGTGAAACAATAAAAGTGTAATATTCCTTTAAATTTCATACCTGGGGGGTGTCTATAGTATGCCTGTGAAGGGGCGCATGTTTCCCGTGCTTAAAACTGTTCCTGCACAAAGTGTAATTTTTGCAGGAAAAAAAGCTATTTAAAATCACTCGCGGCTAATGAATTGCCGGGTCCCGTAACACCGAGAACAGTCATTCATTGAATGTAAAAGGGGGGATAGCGAGATAGGGATTATATCGGTGCAAAGTAACAATTTGAAATGGTCAGGGTTGACTATACAATTCAATGCTCGAGTCTAGGTTTAAAAGTTTAACAAGATAATTTTATTACATACAATAACAAGCATATTATAGACAATACACAATAAAGAAAAATACGAAATATAGGTGAAGCAAAATTGGCAGAAATAGATTCACTAAGATAATTGGAGGGTCCCCTATAAGGACAAACCACTGCTGAAGGGTTAGTTGATCAATTCAAGGGTTTGAAAGTAATTAGAGGGTGTCTACTTAGTTACAATTGATATGATAACCTGAAGTAGACACTGCAGGCCTCAGTGGAATGTTCCGACATGTTTCGCCATATCAATGGCTTCCTCAGGGTAGGCCTAATATGCAAAATTAATGTATCTATAAAGAAAAGTTCATAATCAATGATAATTTGTAAAAGAAAACACAGGAGCTCAATCACCCAGTTGGAAAAGGGGCCCAGAGGGGAAATGGCAAAGAAAGAGAGGGGAAGAGGTGGGGAATATCCAAAGTGGCACCCCCATGTCCCACCCCCAACAAATGGCTATTAAAAAGTTTTCATACCCAAAGGCCTAGACTTACCCAATTCAGTGTAGAGTGGTAAATGGGACACTGGGTCGAGATATGGGATGGGGTCGTCCAATGGAGATCCTTCAAAGCATAGCAGAAGGCAGGTATAGCCTGGCCAAGAGAATTTTAATCTACGTCACAAAAGTGATTTTTTTAAAAGAGTAATAATTGTATTTGGGGAAAATACACAGTGTGGTTTATTCATGGCAAATATGATCCATGAATATATAGCCTATCACTGTAGGGGACGGACTAATGTCTCGAATACTTACTTAGTTTAGACTATAAAATCAAAAAAGAGAGTAGAAAGGACCTTGCGGTAGTTTTAAGTAGTAATGGAGGAGGGCACCTGCATAGAAAATGAATAAGGGAAACGTTTAAAAAGATAAAGAATCAAAAGGTGAAGAGAGTTTCACTAATTGATAGAAAATGTCGTACCTGATTTTGCATATAGTCATATATAGATGGTATATAGTGGCAAGGTATTGCAGGACGCTATCAAGTTTATAACGATATCAGCAGGAACCAAGGTCCCTGTAGGTACTGAGATAATAAGGATAGTAAATAAAATGGTAGTGAAGTTTGGTATAGCGCAGTTTAAAAGGTTTAAATAGCTTACTTGTACCACAGTGAAGAAAGTGCGTCCGGTGCCTCCAAGGTCCAGTAATGGACTGAATAGAGAATGCCGGCTTATATCCTGTCTTCCAGATTGGAGAGGCGTACGTGACGCCCTCCAATCAGTGGACGGGAGAGCCTCTGCGCAGGCGCGCAGCGAGCGCACCGGTCAGGCGGCCTACAAAGGCCATAATGCCTGGCGGTGCGCGCGTGTTGTGACGTGATGACGCATTCGCCACAAGGGCGCGAGTTCGCTGCAGAGGCTGGATAGGGCGGGCTACGAAAGGAAGCACCGCCCTTGGGTGTCCATACTATGGCAAAGGGGATGTTCCTAACTGGACAGACTGTCAAACCACATTGCGGCCGTGTCAATGGGACACACGAGTGGGGGGGAAAAAAGAGGAAAGGAAGGGAGGTCTAGTGGCCATAGGAAAAAGGGGAGTGGGGAGAAACTAAGTAGAGGGGCAGGGATGGGGATGCCCTAGGAGTCCCGAATTCCCCTCACTTTCGCCAGATCTCTGGACCCCCTACTGGGGGGAAAAAGGAAAGGCAGACCTGTAATACAGACAATAATTCATAAATTAACAGGCGTAAAAGTTATACAGTTATGTTCGGATATAAATACATTTAGTACGGGGTTATAGTCCATTAATCAACATGCATCAACATTTGCAAAAATATACAGTATATCAAAACATCATTTGAAAACCATGTGGTTTAGAGTAAAAAGGGACATTTGAGCAAGAATAAGCAGTATTAATTAAATAAAAAAATGCTATTTATTGCCCATACAGTGTGTTTCAAATAAATGTTTAAATATACAATTAGATTGAAATGTTAACATTTATTCTATTGTACTGCATTCTTTAGAGGATAGAGAAGGAGCGGGCTTCAGCGCATAATGGAAATAAGTTCCGTGGATCAAAGAAAGAGGGGGATGGAAGATCTGAAGAGGAGAAGGGGGGGGGGGAAGGAGAATGAACAAGGAGGTAAGGAAAGGGGAAGGGAAGGACAAATTGAGGGGGAAAGGAAAAGGAGAGGAAAGAAAGAGGAAAGGGAAATAAGAGCCAAATAAATCTGTCGTAGTTCTATGGTTAAGGGTATAGGCAGATATAATTAATGTTTGCTGCAAGGTCATAAGAACGATTTGAAACTGATATATTCATTCAATCCTGGATGTCTGGTAGCATCCAAGGTATATATCCATCGGGTCTCAAGTTGAAGCAAGCGAGTATCTATATCCCCTCCACGAACATTCGAGGGTATATGTTCTAAGGCAGAGAATAAAATTGCATTAGCATCAAAATTATGATTTTGAGCAATATGGCGATTTATTGCTGTGGAGATTTTCTTTTTGTGTAAGGGTTTTATATGATCCTGTATACGGATAGAAAATGCTCTCTTTGTTTTACCAACATAAAAGCATTACAGGTCTGCCTTTCCTTTTTCCCCCCAGTAGGGGGTCCAGAGATCTGGCGAAAGTGAGGGGAATTCGAGACTCCTAGGGCATCCCCATCTCTGCCCCTCTACTTAGTTTCTCCCCACTCCCCTTTTTCCTATGGCCACTAGACCTCCCTTCCTTTCCTCTTTTTTCCCCCCCACTCGTGTGTCCCATTGACACGGCCGCAATGTGGTTTGACAGTCTGTCCAGTTAGGAACATCCCCTTTGCCATAGTATGGACACCCAAGGGCGGTGCTTCCTTTCGTAGCCCGCCCTATCCAGCCTCTGCAGCGAACTCGCGCCCTTGTGGCGAATGCGTCATCACGTCACAACACGCGCGCACCGCCAGGCATTATGGCCTTTGTAGGCCGCCTGACCGGTGCGCTTGCTGCGCGCCTGCGCAGAGGCTCTACCGTCCGCTGATTGGAGGGCGTCACGTATGCCTCTCCAATCTGGAAGACAGGATATAAGCCGGCATTCTCTATTCAGTCCATTACTGGACCTTGGAGGCACCGGACGCACTTTCTTCACTGTGGTACAAGTAAGCTATTTAAACCTTTTAAACTGCGCTATACCAAACTTCACTACCATTTTATTTACTATCCTTATTATCTCAGTACCTACAGGGACCTTGGTTCCTGCTGATATCGTTATAAACTTGATAGCGTCCTGCAATACCTTGCCACTATATACCATCTATATATGACTATATGCAAAATCAGGTACGACATTTTCTATCAATTAGTGAAACTCTCTTCACCTTTTGATTCTTTATCTTTTTAAACGTTTCCCTTATTCATTTTCTATGCAGGTGCCCTCCTCCATTACTACTTAAAACTACCGCAAGGTCCTTTCTACTCTCTTTTTTGATTTTATAGTCTAAACTAAGTAAGTATTCGAGACATTAGTCCGTCCCCTACAGTGATAGGCTATATATTCATGGATCATATTTGCCATGAATAAACCACACTGTGTATTTTCCCCAAATACAATTATTACTCTTTTAAAAAAAAATTTGTGACGTAGATTAAAATTCTCTTGGCCAGGCTATACCTGCCTTCTGCTATGCTTTGAAGGATCTCCATTGGACGACCCCATCCCATATCTCGACCCAGTGTCCCATTTACCACTCTACACCGAATTGGGTAAGTCTAGGCCTTTGGGTATGAGAACTTTTTAATAGCCAATTGTTGGGGGTGGGACATGGGGGTGCCACTTTGGATATTCCCCACCTCTTCCCCTCTCTTTCTTTGCCATTTCCCCTCTGGGCCCCTTTTCCAACTGGGTGATTGAGCTCCTGTGTTTTCTTTTACAAATTATCATTGATTATGAATTTTTCTTTATAGATACATTAATTTTGCATATTAGGCCTACCCTGAGGAAGCCATTGATATGGCGAAACATGTCGGAACATTCCACTGAGGCCTGCAGTGTCTACTTCAGGTTATCATATCAATTGTAACTAAGTAGACACCCTCTAATTACTTTCAAACCCTTGAATTGATCAACTAACCCTTCAGCACTGGTTTGTCCTTATAGGGGACCCTCCAATTATCTTAGTGAATCTATTTCTGCCAATTTTGCTTCACCTATATTTCGTATTTTTCTTTATTGTGTATTGTCTACAATATGATTGTTATTGTATGTAATAAAATTATCTTGTTAAACTTTTAAACCTAGACTCGAGCATTGAATTGTATATTCAACCCTGACCATTTCAAATTGTTACTTTGCACCGATATAATCCCTATCTCGCTATCCCCCCTTTTTACATCTAATTACCACAGGGATGAGGTGCTGTATAACCTAGTGGATCCTCTCTGCCTTTTTTTTATACATTACAGTCATTCATTGAAAGTCATTGATAAAAAAAAAAAAAATTAAAAAAAAAAGTGTGGGGGTTCCCCCAAATTCAATTACCAGGCCCTTCAGGTCTGCTATGGATATTAAGGGGAACCCCACTTCAAATAAAAAAAAAATGACGTAGGGGTCCACCTAAATATCCATAACAGACCCTTCAGGTCTGGGATGGATTTTAGGGGGAACCCCGGCTAAAAAAAAAATGCCATGGGGTCCCCCTCAAAATCCATACCAGACCCTTATCCAAGCATGCAACCTGGCAGGCCGCAGGAAAAGAGGGGGGGACGAGAGCGGCCCCCCTCCCTCCTGAACCGTACCAGGCCACATGCCCTCAACATTGGGAGGGTGCTTTGGGGGTCTGTGACCCCTCAAAGCACCATGTCCCCATGTTGATGGGGACAAGGGCCTCGTCCCCACAACCCTGGTCATTGGTTGTGGAGGTCTGCGGGCGAGGTGCTTATCGGAATCTGGAAGCCCCCTTTAACAAGGGGACCCCCCCAGATCCCGCCCCCCCCCTGTGTGAAATGGTAAGGGGGTACTTTACCCCTACCATTTCAGCAAATAGGTGACAAAAACATTAAAAATGACAGGAGACGGTCTCTGACAATTCCTTTATTAAAATCTTCTTTCTTCCTTTCTTCATCCTTCGATTTCTTCATCGTCTTCTTCCATCTTCTACCATCTTCTTCCATTTTCTTCTTCCATCTTCTTCTTCCTCCAATCCGCTTCTTCTTGCTCTGGTCTTCTCGTCCGGCATCTTCAATCCATTATTTTTTACTTTTTGCTATAATAAATATCCCCAAAAAATATATAAAAAAACATTTTTTTTCCTCAGTTTAGGCCGATACGTATTCTTCTACATATTTTTGGTAAAAAAAATCGCAATAAGCGATTATTGATCGGTTTGCGCAGAAGTTATAGCATTTACAAGATAGGGGATAGTTTTATAGCATTTTTATTAATAATTTTTTTTATTAGTAATGGTGGAGATCTGCGATTTTTTTTTTGTGACTGCGACATTATGGCGGACACATCGGACCATTGTCATTTTTACAGCAATTAATGCTATTTAAATGCATTGATTCCTGTATAAATGACACTGGCAGTGAAGGGGTTAACCACAAGGGTGCAGTGTAAGGGTTAAGTATGCCTAGCGGTGTGTTTCTTACTGTGGAGGGGCGTGGCTGTCAGCTAGTGAATGCTGATCTCTACTCCAATCACAGGGAGCAGAGATCGGCGTCACTAGTTGCTAGGCAGAACGGGGAGATGCTGTTTATCTCGGCATCTCCCCGTTCTGCCTTCCCGTGAGACGATCGCGGGGGTCCCCGCGGCGATCGAGTCCGCGGGGACCGCGATCGGACTCACGGGGGTCCCGACCGGCGCGCTCCCGATGGCACGGACAGGCAGAAAGGAGGGACTTATATATACGCCCTCCTGCCTGTACGTGCCATTCTGCCGACGTATATCGTTGTGCGCCGGTCGGCAAGTGGTTAATATCCATAGCAGACCTGAAGGGCCTGGTAATTGAATTTGGGGGAACCCCCACGTTTTTTTTTTTTTTTTTTTATAAATGACTTTTTTTTTTATCAATGACTTTCAATGAATGACTGTTCTCTGTGTTGCGGGAGCCGGCAATTCATTAGCCGCGAGTGATTTTAAATATCTTTTTTTCCTGCAAGAATTACACTTTGTGCAGGGACAGTTCTAAGCATGGGAAACATGCGCCCCTTCACAGGCATACTATAGAAACCCCCAGGTACGAAATTTAAAGGAATATTACACTTTTATTGTTTCACTTTAGGCATTATTAAAATCACTGCGCCTGAAAAAACGGCCATTTAAAAAAAAAAGAATTGCATTGATACATGTCCCCTGGGGCAGGACCCAGGTCCCCAAACACTTTTTATGACAATAACTTGCATATTAGCCTTTAAAATTAGCACTTTTGATTTTAAACTTTCGAGTCCCATAGACTTTAATAGGGTTCTAAAGTTCACACGAGCTTTAGGTCTGTTCGCAGGTTCTGGTGCGAACTGAACAGGGGGGTGTTCGGCTCATCCCTACCGTCCACCTAAACTGACCGGACAGGCAAGGAGAGCATTCATCAGAGAAGAGCCAAGAGGTCCATGGTAACTCTGGAGGAGCTGCAGAGATCCACAGCTCAGGTGGGAGAATCTGTCCACAGGACAACTATTGAGGCCCATACACACGATCAGACTTTTTGACAACAAACATGCAAATTAGCTGTTTTAAGGCAACATCCGACCGTGTGTACGCTCCATCAGACAAACTTTTTCGGTTTTCATCAGACTTTTGTTGGCTGTGCGAACAGGCAAACTTTCCGGCAACAAAAGTCCGATGGAGCAAAGTCCAATCGTGTGTACAGAAAACGATAGGACTTTTGTACAAAGTACAAACAGGCATACTCAGAACCAATGCAAAAGATCAGACAACAATACAGAAGTTGACCAAAGGTGGCGGTAAAGAGCAGAAAAAACACCTGATTTGGTGAAAGTTGGCTGAAAAAGTCCTGCCGTGTGTATGCAATACAAGTTCATGACCGACGCCCTTTGTACAAAAATCCACTGGAAAGTTTGTACCAAGTCCAATCGTGTGTATGAGGCTTTAGTCGTGCACTCCACAAATCTGGCTTTTATGAAAGAGTGGCGAGAAGAAAGCCATTATTGAAAGAAAGCCATAAGAAGTCCTGTTTGCAGATTGCGAGAAGCACAGGAAACATGTGGAAGAAGGTGCTCTGGTCAGATGAGACCAAAATTGAACTTTTTGGCCTAAAAAAAATGTGTGGGGGAAAACTAACACTGCACATCACCCTGAACACACCACACACTGTTAAACATGGTGGTTAAACATGGTGGTGGCAGCATCATGTGGTGGAGATGCTTTTCTTCAGCAGGGACAGGGAAGCTGGTCAGAGTTGATGGGAAGATGGATGGCGCCAAATACAGGGAAATCTTAGAAGAAAACCTGTTGGAGTCTGCAAAAGACTTGAGACTGGGGCGGAGGTTCACCTTCCAGACAGGACAACGACCCGAAACATACAGCCAGAGCTACAATGGAATGGTTTAGATCAGTGCTTCTCAACCTTGCTAGTGCCGTGACCCCTTGATAAAATTTCCCAAGTTGTGGGGACCCCTAACATTAAAATAATTTTCTTAGCGTGGGTTGTCAGCACCCAAGGCAAGACAAGTAATTTGCGCCCCTAACCCACGGATATTTAGCGCTCCCTGAGTCCTTTCCACTCGTACAGTATTAAAACCCCTTATGGTACATTTTAGGATGTATCACTCTTTCTCTTTGTTCTCCTTTCTTTCCCTTTTATCTCTCTCTATCCTAATTTCTTGTTTTTTTCCCCCATCCCTCTCTCTAGCCATCTTTCTTGTTCTTTCTCTTATTCTTTCTCTCCCTTTTTTCTTTTTCTCTCCCTTCCATGTATTCTCTATTTTTATTCTCTTACTCCTTGGTGGGGGGAATGGGATCAGTAGCAGTGCTGGCGGGGAGTTGGGATGAGTGGCAGTGCTGGGGGGAGTTCTGATCAGCCAACTTAGGTGCTCTTGATCAAGGTCATCTGCTGATCTGAGAACTGCAGTGACACCTTTGCCAAAATCGGGAGATAGGGTCTCCTCCAGCCCCTCCCACTTCACATTCCTCACCAGTCAGCTGACCTCTAGTCTCTGTCCCCCAGCCATGCCGTGAACTGAATGGGCGTTTGCGAAGAGGCTGAGTGGGCAGCCGTGGGCTCCAGGAACAGCCCAGCTAGGCGGCAACAGGCTCCATTGACAGCCCTGGTGGGCAGCTGCAAAAAGGCTGGGAGAACGGTGTGGGCTTCAAGAACAGTCCAGGATTTGGTGATCGTCATTCGACCCCCGAGGGGGTCCCGGCTCCCAGGTTAAGAACCACTGGTTTAGATCAATGCATATACATGTGTTAGAATGGCCCAGTAACAGTCCAGACCTAAATCCAATTAAGAATCTGTGACAAGACTTGAAAATTGCTGTTCACAGACGCTCTCCATCCAATCTGACAGATCTTGAGATATTTTGTACAGAAGAATGTGCAAAAATGTCCTCTCTAGATGTGCATAGCTGGTAGAGACATCCCCAAAAAGACTTGCAGCTGTAATTGCAGAGAAAGGAGGTTCTACAAAGTATTAACTCAGGAGGGCTGAATACATATGCCCCCCCCCCCCCACTTGTCACCTATTTATTTAGTAAAAAAAAATTTTAAAACCATTTATCATTTTCCTTCCACTTCACATTTGGGGTGGCACAGTGGTGAAATGGGTAGCACTCTCACCTAGCAGTAAGAAGGGTCACTGGTTCGAATCCCAACCTTAATGTAATGCTTGGAGTTTGCATTTTCTCCCTATGCCTGCGTGGGTTTCCTCCCACACTCCAAAGACATGCTGGTTAATGTAGGTTAATTGGCTTCTGTCCAAAATTGGCCCTAGTATATGAATGTAAGTTGAGGACCTTAGATTGTGGGCTCCTTGATTTAAGGACCAATGTGAGTGTGCAATGTATGTGTGGAGCACTGCATAAATTGACATCGCTATATGGGTACCTTAAATAAATAATAATATAATAGATGAACATCTTAATGAGACACAATGTACAGGGATAGGGTGAATTGTAGACACACACCTACACTCACTCAGGTTGGACTGGTGTCTTTGTTCAACCTTACTAATTATGTAACTATTTACATTTTTGGTTGTAACATGACAAAATGTGGAACATTTCAAGGCACTGTAATCATGAACAACTGAAAATATTCTAAACGTTGTAAAAGGGAAAATATATATGCCATTTTCATGCTAGTCCTACCTGACTGTCTCTTTTCTCCAAAACATTGTAACTTTTAGGCTGCAGTTATGGAATTCCTTAAGTATTTAGACACTGGATTCCGATCACTTTCCTTTAAAATATTGCAAAAATGGTCCCTAATATGAATCCTTAGTTCTCGGTTCTATGAAGATGAAAACTTATGACAGGGCCATTGTATAGCCTAGATAATTACTATATTGTTATATTGTTAAGAAAATCAATACAGTTGTGAAAGGCTGCCTTTTGGCCTTATAAATGTAGCTGTGCATATATATATATATTTTTATTAAATACCTAATGACCCTTCAGGTTTCTGCCATCTCTGAGACTTTTTTTAACTATTCACCTACCAATTTTTAAATGTTTTAACCAGTTCCCGCCCACCATATAGCAATATGACATGCGCAAAGTGATTGTGTTATCCCGACCGGAAGTCATATGGCGTGATCAGGATAACAAACCGGTGCGTGCAACATAGTCCTCCCGGAACACCTTCAATATGCATTATAAGGTGGACCCTGCTCAGCTCACAACAGTAGATTTTGGAAAATCTGTTGTGCAGGCACATACTTACACTATTGATCATTAATAAATGTATTCTTTCTTGCCCCCTCCAACCTGTAAGGGCAATTACTAGTGTAGTCTGCCGTGATAAACCAGGAAAATAGAAAATTGCATACTAACCTTTCCATAATTTTCCTTTCTTTCATGGCAGTATACAGACTTGCACCCTTTTGGTGAAAGTTGCATGGAATGCTGCAGGTGGGATAAGTCTCAAGCTTGTGGAGAGGAGTATGTTTGGAGCACTAGGTTAACCACAGAGGGAGCACTATCCAATTAGGGTACACTGGATATACTGTGTTAAAAAGTCAAAACATTGCCAGGAATCATGGGGGGAGGGGTTAACAACCAATTAAATTGATTAAATTATAAAAAAAAGTCCAAAGAAGTACTGATGATAAAGTCCAGACACTGTAGATACTGGCAGCTAGCTGTCAGAGTAGCAAGAGACTCTGTGGGTAATGAGACAGGAAGGGAGAGAGGCAGCACCGATCTAAGTGCAGCATGGGATTAAAACAATTTATTCTGTAAGTAAACAACTCACATGTGTGAAGAAGTAAAAGGCATGCAGTGCACTGAGTGCACAAATGTTTCCTCTGTCAGTGCTGGATGGCGCTAGGGATAGCCAGTCCCTGCCGCACCGGTGTCTTCTGAGGCTGGGAGATCAGCTGGGCGGGAGGTTAGGCGCCATCTGGGAAATGGCAGTGTCAGATGAGAGGTGTGGCTGAGCTTGCGTTCCAAGCATGCGTGCTCCTTCGTCAGGCCTGACGAAGGAGCATGCATGCTCCGAACGCAAGCTCAGCCACACCTCTCATCTGACACTGCTGCTGCCCGGATGTCTAACCTCCTGCCCAGCTGATCTCCCAGCCTCAGAGCCTTTAGAAGCCACCGGAGCGGCCGGGACTGGCTATCCCCAGTGCCATCCAGCACTGACAGTTAGAAGGATGCAAAAGGACCCAAAAGCCCCCCCCCCCCCCATCAGTTAATTCACAGTACCATACAATCCTTTTAGAACAGAAGGTATTAACATATCTCAATTTATCACTTATCCAAAAATTAAAAGGATTATTCCTCATTCAAGACAGTGGGCGGAGCCATGCAACGTATACAATTCGGAATAAATGGTTATATAATATAAGGTTATATTTGCACTATAAATCAGTGGTTTTAGATCTACATCTGGCCAAAGAGGTATACATGATTCCTTTGAATGGCTCCCCCACTGCCCTGAAATTAAGAATTATGCTTTCTGTTTAAGAAGACTTCACTAAGAAAACTTTCACTGATTAGAGTGAATGCAAAACTGTGAAAATGATAGTACAATTAATCTAAAATCCATGTATAGGCCAAACTTTGTTTTATCTTTTGGATAGAGAAGGGGAACATTAGAATCCCAGTGAGTTTTTTCTTTGTGTTTGCGGATATCCCTTAAATTCTTGTCCCTGAAGCCACAACAGGAAGTGAGTGCAAATCCCAACAAAGTGAGAGGAAATCTCCTTTTATACAGTTGTCACCGGAACAGGTAACCCATTGGAAGATTTATTCTCACCTCCTGTTCCTGTAACAATTGAAAATTTTCTTTACTTTCTGTCTTGGTGGCAATGATCAGGTGAATCTCCCCACTGGGGACACAGCTAGCAATACAAACCGGACAAAAAGGCCCAATCCTTCCCTACTCCATCCAAAATTATTTTGCTTTTACATACACGTTTTAGGTAAAATAGGGTAAATTATGTGGTTATTAAAAATCCATTTTAACTTTAAAAATTAATATTTGCAGATTAACTTGTCATTTTATTCATTTGTTTATTTTTAGATTCTGAAATAAAGAAATCATGACTTCGGCCACAGATGCCGCAGAGATGATAAAACGTCTTAGATGGAAACTAATGGAAGTGTTTAAGGAGGATGTGGAGGGTTTGTGTGAGGAGTTGGGATCTCAAGGCCTCATAACCCTGAATGAGATGATTCAACTCCAACATGATGAAGATCCAAGAGGGAAAGTTGAAAAAATTATGAACCTCATATTACAGAAAGAAGAACACTGCCAGACATTCCTGTGTCAACTTGAGAACATGATCCCCAGATTTCCAGCACTAAGTTATCTGTCCAAGTACTTCCCAGAAAGTGAGTCACCTCAGCTGTAGAAGTATTTCACAAAAATAATTCTTTACTTAAACAAATGAGTTAGATATTTCTAATTTGTGATAGTTAGCACTTAATTTAGTATTGTTTTTTTGTTGTTTTATCTACATTTTTCATAGGGCACTCTCAGCTTCATTCACTCTTTTTTATATTGAATCCATTACAAAATACAACTAAAATTAATCTGGCCAACCACCATGTCACTTACTATCTGAAAACTTTCTCAGGACAATCGGAAAGCCACAATCTGTATACTGTATATTTTACTTTAACAATTCCCAATGCCTGAGCAGTGTTTCCATTGGAACTGCAACTTATACATTTTACCTTTGGCACCTGTCATCACTACAGGAGAACTCCTCTGCCAGCCAGCTGTTTCAGGCTCTTGTAATATACCTACAGCACAAATGTATTCACATATGCATTGAGACCGTTGTTCCATACCCAGAACCAGTGCCGGAATTATCTGTGTTGCAGCAGTCGCACTTGCGACTGGGCCCTGCAGTTCCGCCACTTCAGGGAGGTCTGTCAGTCTGCCAGTGTAAGGGGGCCCATCCGCCCGCACGTCTGCCAGTGTGAGGGGCCGCCCGTCTGCCAGTTCACTCCACTGGGGAGTGGGGTCTTTTGCCCGATGACAGCGCTGAGGGGAGAGAAGGCAGAGCTGAGACAGTGGACGTGGACCGCTCCGCCTATCCAGAGAGAATGTAGGAAGGCGGGGGTGGTCACTGAAAACCAGGAGTCCCCATAAGGCAAAGGCATTCCTGGGCTGAAGGCACTGTGAGGAGGAATCTATTGCTTGACCTAAGTAAGTGACAAATTGCCATTGCAATCGTTCCCAACCTCCACCACCTCTGCCTCTTACTGATCCCAATCCCCACCACCACTGCTGCCACCCCCTCAACACCAACACTGCCATCCCCCTCAATACTACCGATGCCACCCCCCTAAACACCACTGCTGCCACCCCCCCAACACTACCGCTGCCATCCTCCCTCAACACCACTGCTGCCACCCCCCCCCCCAACACTACCACTGCTATCCCCCCAACACTACCGCTGCCACCCCCCCTCAACACCACTGCTGCCACCCTCCCAACACTACCGCTGCCACACACCCTCAACAGCACCGCTGCCACCCCCCTCAACACCACTGCTGCCACCCTCCCTCAACACCACTGCTGCAACCCTCCCTCAACACCACTGCTGCCACCCCCCTCAACACCACTGCTGCCACCCCCCTCAACACCACTGCTGCCACCCCCCCAACATTACCGCTGCCACACACCCTCAACAGCACCGCTGCCACCCCCTCAACACAACTGCTGCCACCCTCCCTCAACACCACTGCTGCCATCCCCCTCAACACCACTGCTGCCACCCCCCCCTCAACACCACTGCTGCCATCCTTTAACACCACCGCTTCCACCCCCCAACAACAGCACCGCTGTCACCCCCCACAACACTACCACTGCCACCCCCTAACACTACCGCTGCCACCCCCCTAACACCACCGCTGCCACCCTAACACCACCTGCTGCCACCCCCCCACAACACTACCACTGCCACCCCCCTAACACTACCGCTGCCACCCCCCCACAACACCACCGCTGCCACCCCAACACCACCTCTGCCACCGATGGGGGCCCTTCATGATTTCTTGCACCGGGGCCCTGAAGTTTCTAGTTACGCCTCTGCTCAGAACCCTGATGTAGCCAAAGAACATGGCCATTCCATTTGAAATGTATTAAATTTAGTGGGTTTCCAAATCCAATGCCCAAAGTAGCATGATAAAAATGTGGGAGGCTCCATGTACTTTAATGGACTTGTATTTCTTCAGTGAAAAAGATGATTGTCCTTGTTTTTCAAGGTAGAAAACCATTCACGTGCACATTTATTGTTTTAAACCATGTATTATTGTAATGCTTAACATTAGGTTATATATTAAAACCATTATGTTCTTTTACAGATAAAGTTAACATTTTCCGTGAACTTCTTGTCAGTTTAAAAATGGAGCATTTAACTGATTTCAAACTGACATTGAGTCACATACTAGAAATTGGAGCAGAGATTCTGAGTGATGTCCATCCCCAGACCATTCAAGATGTACCATGGCATTTTCTGAGAAAGCTGATGGCCTTGAACAGAGCTGCACTTAATACTCAGTATGGAAAAGATGCACAAATAATCAATTCAATTGAAAACATGTTTGAGTCAATGACTGAAGAGGAAAATAGTCCAAATGAATCTATTCACCCCCTGGATGTCCTGTGTGTTCTCCTGCATTGTTCCGACAGTTTTCTACAGCAAGAGATTGTATCCAAATTGTCCATGTGCCAGTTTGCCATCCCTCTGCTGCTCCCTGCTTGTGATGGGTCACACTGCACCTTCATGCTTTGGGCAATGAGAGACATTGTTAAGAAGTGGAGACCTCAGTCACTATCTGACAGTAAAGGGTTCAGTGAGGAAAATGTGGTGAATATTTCCATGCCAATTTTCTCCTTCATCAGACTGGGTAACACCAAACTATCCAAGTCTAAAATCTTAAATCAAGTTCTTAATTCAGCCCAACAACACCAAAACTTCTTCATACACAATGATATGGAGGGCGGAAACATTGAGAGAAAAATAAGTGATGGACTGGTGGAAATGTCCTGGTATTTTCCCTGTGGCAAGTCTGATGTTTTCCCAGAACCCATCGCAGTGACCAACCTACGAGGAGACCTGGAGTCCAACTGGGACCAGTTCATGCTTCTGACTCGAGTCTCATCAGCAGTATTTATATTCATTGAAAGCATTTCTGAGAAACAGTTCAAATTGTTATCATCCTTCAGTAACAATGACACACAGTTTTATATTATTTTTACTCCAGAAAAAGGTACAAAAATAAGCCCGGAGACCTCAAAGCACATAAAAAATCTAATGACAATTTTAAAGATGAGTGCAACCAATATTATTCCCAAAACCAGCACAGAAAATGATGCAGCATTGGTGAAAAAAATTCAAAATGGCATTGAGAATGTTTTAAAGGACAGAAAGAAAGAAAGGCAAAACCTGTTTAATGCTAAAAATAAGATTGAAGGACTTCATATCTTTGTTGATGAGAATTCATTTGAATGTCAGAAAGCAAAAGAAAATGCAAGTAAAATTACTTCAGTAATAAAAGATGTGGAAGGATATAAAAAGGAAACCCTGAAATTACAGGGAGATTTGTGGAAAGAATTGTCAAAAGTAGAAAAAGAAATTTGCAGAATGACGAAACAAGGGGAAAATGATGCTCAAAAATATCAATCTGAGCTCAAACAAAAGCTCAGTTCACTCCATGAAGATCAATACAAGCATCATATTCCTGTAGGCATATTTAATTTTACTGAAGCAATTACTAACCTTTCCAAGGCTGAAAAACATTATTTTTTGAAATGGATGAAATTTGAACTGGATTCAATTGCAAGAAATAACATTTCCTTGTTACAGTCTGAATACAAGGAAAAATGTAACAGTAAATCCGATACCTCCGAACTTAAGCAGCTGGATAAGAAGATCTCAGACAGCTCTTTAGGAATAGAACATTTTCTACGTGAGCTGGGACAGTTTTATGAGGCCGAGTATTCTACAGTTGTTAACAAACAGAATATTAAATACGAAAGACAATTCACTAAACTCCCAGGAATTGCTGCTGATCTCCTACTTGATGGATTCCCATTAGAGTTGATTGATGGTGATGCCTCTAATATTCCTTTACAGTGGATAACTCATGTTCTGACTGAGCTGGACAATAAGACAGGAGGACAATGCAAAATGAGAGTGATCACAGTGTTGGGAGTGCAGAGTACAGGGAAGTCCACCCTTCTGAACACCATGTTTGGTCTCCAGTTCCCGGTGGCCAGTGGACGATGTACACGAGGAGCCTTCATGACTCTTTTAAAAGTCAAAGAGAGCTTCCAGGTGGATCTGGGCTGTCACTTCATCCTGGTGATTGACACTGAGGGGCTGAAAGCTCCAGAGTTGGCCTCTTTGGAGGACA
This sequence comes from Lithobates sylvaticus, assembly GCA_028564925.1. NCBI lineage: Eukaryota > Metazoa > Chordata > Amphibia > Anura > Ranidae > Lithobates > Lithobates sylvaticus. Next base: position 304,661,039 of record CM053031.1, on the reverse strand, counting down.
GTTATGAACATGACAATGAACTGGCCACACTAGTGGTGGGGTTGAGTGATATCACCATCATTAATATGGCCATGGAGAACACATCAGAAATGAAGGATATTTTACAGATTGTGGTTCATGCTTTTCTTCGGATGAAAGAAATTGGAAAGAAACCCAACTGCCAGTTTGTACATCAAAATGTTAGTGATGTATCTGCTCATGATAAGAACATGAGAGACAGGAAGAAATTTCTGGAACAACTTGATGAAATGACAAGAGTAGCTGCAAATATGGAAAAGAAACGTGGAATTACCTGTTTCAGTGATGTGATGAATTATGACCCCGAAAAGCACAACTGGTACATTCCTGGACTGTGGCAAGGGGTTCCACCAATGGCTCCAGTAAACTTTGGCTACAGTGAAAATGTTTATGAATTAAAGAAGTATTTGTTGGGATTTTTTAAATCACAAAGCTCCAACAACACTCTGTGCAAAATTCCTGACTTCATCACATGGGTAGATAGTTTGTGGCGAGCAGTGAAGCATGAGAAATTCATCTTTAGTTTCAGAAACAGTCTGGTGGCTGAAGCTTATACCAAACTGTCTATGCAATACTCTCAGTGGGAATGGGAATTTACCAAAAAGATTCATGGCTGGATGACCACCAAAGAAACTTACATCAGAAATCAATCTGCAGGTAGTCTCAATACTGAGTTGTGCATGCAGTTTAAAGTTGATCTTCAGAGTTTACTAATAGAAGAGGAAAATACAATGCTGAAGCTACTAGAAAAATACTTTGAAAACAAATGTGAGAACGTTCAACTCATTGAGCGATACAAGGAAGATTTCTTCATGAGTGTGAGGTTCCTGAAGAAGGAACTGGGAAGGAATGCTCTTAATAAACTTAACGAGGCGGTTTCAATCCAAAAAGGCAAATTCAAGATCCTGGACATTCAGAAGACATCTCAGAAACTGATAGAGGAAGAATTAACAAATCTCCTAAAAAGCTGCAGAGAAAGAAATTGTGAACTTGTTAACATAGAAGCAAAGCAAGAATTTGAAGAGATGTGGAAGAAAACACTCTCTGATTTACAAATAGAGGCACTGACGAGACGTAACATTGGACAAATGATTCTTCAGCAGCTTAAGAATGAAATGGGAGTAAAGGGAGGCGGTATTAATGAAGATCTAACCAATGTGATGAGGTTAGATGACTATGGGATCAATCCATTTGTTACTGACAAAAGCCATGTTGACTGGACTTACTTTTCTTTAAGTCGCAATGCATTCTTTATAAGTCAGGCACACCTGGACAAGATAGGAGATCTTGCAACAACTTTGATAGATATATGTAACTCGTATATCACAGAGAAGGCAGGCAACACAGGGGATTATGATGATACTTACTTTCAGGAGTTGCTACACATGATCAATGCTAAACTCAAAGATAAATCCACTACAAAACTTCATTTTTCTTCCAAGTTTGAGCTAGATATAAAACTTTTTATCTTTGGAAAAGCATTCAGAGCATTTCAGGACTTACATGACAGGTTCATTGAAGAAAACGACCCCAAAATTTGCCTTGAAAAATTAAAACCTCAATACTTGACCACATTTGAGAGCATATTTCATGAGAAAGATGAGTGTCAGAGTAGGGCCAAGAAATTCTGTGAGCTCTGCCTGAAGCCAGCACTAACTGATTATATACTACGACATCTTGGCAAGGAAATCATTGATGACGTTCTGAAAAGTTCTGACGCTCGCATATTTAACAGTAGAAGTGATTTCCAGTTAACTGTGCTGGGGGACTTGCTGAAGAAAAATGAATTTAAACAATATTTGTTGTACATTAGTCATTACAGGACCTTTTTGAAAGACTGGGTCTATCAGTACATAACTGAGAAATACCAGAGTCCATCAACTCTAAAAACCTTAGAAGAAAAACTTTTATCTCCAATCATAGAAAAAATTGAAGACGTCCTGAAGAGTGAGGAATGTTTAAAAACGGAAACCATTGTGACATTTCTGGAAAGTTTCTGCAAGTCACTAGACAAAGAAATAGTGATTTCACAGAATGAAATGACAGTGATCACTTTCCACAATACAGCAAATGTCACCCAGTTCTCTGAGGACATTATTTTCTATCTTTCCAGCGTAAAGGAGCAAATTTTATCAGACACGGAATTGTTAGACATTGGACGCCTCCTCTCCAGAGTCACACTGAAGCCCCAGGAGGAATTGTTGAATAAAGTGATTGGCTGTGGTAAGCAGTGTCCTTTCTGTAAAGTCCCCTGTGAAAATACCGGTGGTGATCACCAGGAGCACTCTGCATCTCTCCATAGACCTCAGGGACTGGGAAGATACAGATGGGTCAAAAATGAGACTTTAGTCACTGACATCTGCTCTACTTCTGTGGTATCAAATGCTGCATTTAGAAATTCTGACACAGAAGGAAAATTTCACCCATACAAAGAATATCGTAAATACTATGCAGACTGGGCAATTCAGTCTGACAACAGCCTCAAATCCTCAGATTACTGGAAATACGTTTTTGTACGTTTTAATAAAGAATTTGCATACGAATATGATGCAAAGTCAGCCGAGCTTCAAAACGACTGGAAGAAAATCACAGAAGATCAGGCTCATGCAAGTTTACAGGAATCTTTTAAAATCAAATAAAAATCATATGGCTGTATTTGTGCCATTACTCACATATACTGTATACGGTATATGTTGATTCTGAACATTAAAGACATATTTTTCTAAATATAGATTTTAGTATAACAATTCTCATCAAAAAATCCTCATTTGCATACTCTGACATTTGTCTCCCTGCACCAAAAAAAACTTGCAATTAGTAAGAATTTATGAGGAACAGTAGCTGTCAAGCAAATGTATATACACATAAATATGCACAAATGTCAGACTACATTTACAAAAATGAGCATGCTCATGTGTGGACTAGCACACACATTAACTGCCACTAAGCAGGCTAATGAAACCTGAACTCTACACAACCTCTTTGCTGTATGGTCTTCAGTCTTGTTCCTGTGATCCTGTTACTGACCCAGCTTCCTCCTGACCTGACCTGCTTTCAGATTTCATGCTTATGTCCGTTGTTTTGAATTCGTAAAATTGGTTGAAGATTCATTACTGAATTCGGACTGGACTATTGACTACACTTCTGCTCAGCAAATTTGTGCCTCACTGCCAACTTCTGCCTGTCCCACACTATGACTTGGCGTCTTACAGCTCAGACCTGGCTCAGACCTGGCTTGGAACCTTCCTCCATCCTTTAAGTGACCATGGCACATCCACCGTGCACTGCCAGCTGTACTCCCGCTCACCTAATACCAGCGCTCTCAAGATCCAGCCCCCAGTTTCACCCCCTTGGCACTTGTACCTTTCCTTCACCCCTGCAGACACTGTCTCAACTTTCAGGAGTGCTTAGATGGGAACTGTGCAAAAGGCCACCCTAGTCATCTCAGGCTTTGCACACAAGTGCATGACAGGGTTGATGCCAGTGAGCAAATTCAAAATCAGACAAGGGAACATGGCTGGATTCAAAGCTTGTGTTAAAATTTGTCCTAAAGTGTGCATTGAGGCTGGGGTTGCAATGCATTAACGCACATGTGTTGATGCCCCTTATGCCACAAGTTAACGTGTGTTTTGTTAAGACAGTCCATTCATTTGAATGAGCTGCCTAATGCACCAAAAATGTGTATTTACTTTTTTTTTTTATGTACAACACATAGTAGTGCATCACTATGTACTGTTGTGCAGTGCAATTCATATTAATTAGCAAGGTATGTTAGGGAGCCATTCTGAATGGATAGAACCGCATTGCACCAACATGGCTATCATGCATTACTGTACATTGTGATAATGCATGTGGTAATGGTCATTTTTAGACATGTGCAATTCGACAAATTCGTTATATTCGTTAAATTCGTTATATTATGAAAAATATCCAAACTAACGAAAAACCTGTTTAACACATTTTTCAAAATATTCGTAAAATTTGAATATAAGGAAATTTGACAATTCAGAAATTCGAAAAAACCCGAAAATTAAAAAATCAGAAATAATAACCAACTAATAATAACTTAACTATTACTAACTATTAAATTATAGGTATTGGAATTTCCTTTCAATTTTGCCTGTTAGTGAACGTAACGAATGCAAATTTATCCGAAATTACGAATTATCCAAAACAATGAATGCCGTATTTAAGCGAATGGAACGTAACAAAATGAATAATAATAAATAATAATAAAAACGTATTATTATTATTAATTAGTTCTGTTCCATTTGTTTAGATGCGGCATTTGTTATTTCGGATAATTTGTAACTTTGGATAAATTCATATTCGTTACGGATTTTCAAAATTTACAAATTGCGATTATTTTAAACGAATGACCCAAAAAACGAAAAAAACTAAACAAAACGTAATTAAAACCAAAACTAACACATTTTTCGGTACTGCACATGTCTAGTCATTTTACTGCAGCGCAACGGTGTGAATGGGACCTGAGTTCTAATGCCGCTTACACACAAGCGGAATGTCCGACAGAAAAAGTCAGACAGAATATTTTCATCGTATATTCTGATTGCATGTGGGCCTCATCGGAATTTTTTTTTTTGAAAATTCTGACGGATCTAGGAATAGAACATGTTCTTAATATTTCCTACGGAACCAATTCCTATCAGGAAAACCGTTCGTCTGTATGCTGTTCTGACGGACCAAAAACGATGCATGCTCTGAGGCAAGTATGAGATGGAAGCTATTGGCTACTGGCTATTGAAATTCCTTTTTCTAGTCCCGTCGTACGTGTTGTAAGTCACCCCGTTCTGGACGGTCAGACTTTGGTGTGATCGTGTGTACGCAAGACAGTTTCATCGGAACTCCGTCGGAAAATCCTTCAGAGTTTTATTCCGACAGGAAAACCGGTTGTGTGTGTAAGAGAGCATTGGGGTCAAAGAAGTCATTCTAGTTGTTTTAGCTATCGTAACAGCCATTCCAAAGTGTTTCTTATTTTATTATCTACTGTACATGAATCATAAAAGGGTAGATAAATGGAGTGCCCAGTATTCAATAAGAAGCAAAATGGAGGTAAAAATATAGTTATTTTTATTCAAAGTAGCAATCTGGTCCTGGTACATTGGTCAGAATTTTTTTTTTTTTGTGGAGTTTGTTTCTGAACTATATCACTGTTAACCGAGCATTTGCCATTGTGTCAATGAGATCATCATACTTTATATCAATATCACCATTTTACTTGTATTTACTGAGACATTTATTGACCTTGATCTCTTTCATCTCTAGTGGACAGCCCAGAATTGTAATTTTTCAATTTTTATTTTATTATTTTTGGGATTAAGATTTGTCTTACTATTTTTAGCAATGTGCTTTCCATGCTAAAGTTTTGCCAGCTTGATTTCGTAATCCAATTTTTTTTCTAACCTATGTATCTGTGGAACAATGAAAATGTTTATTTAGAAGTGAATATTTTTTGCATTGTTATCTTTTCTTATATATTGTATAACCCATAATAATGTTGTTTCCAATTCTTAATACTTGTTACACATAACAAAAATTCATGCAATGTGTTCACAATAAACTGATTTGAAATATTATAATTTATGTTGTGTCTTGTTTATAATTTTAACCTCTAATCTACATGCTGACGTGTGCCCCCAACAAAGGGTAACTAATGTGCACTGTTCATTTATAAAGAACGCCATGTAATGCAGTTATGTAGTCAATAAAATAAATGGCACCATTTCCTTGATAGGCTGGACATGAAGCTGCTGAGAGGCTGTAAAGTTTCCAAGTAGATGCCAAATTTAAGTATTGAAAAGAGGGTGTATATATGTGTATATATATATATATATATATATATATATATATATATATATACTACACTATATATTTTTTTTTTTATTTGGTTCGGGGTTCCCCTTAATATTCATACTAGACCCAAAGGGCCTGGTAATGGACTGGGGGGGGGGGGGGGGGGGGGGGGGGTCCCATGCCATTTTTTTTTCAATGAATTTTATCTGTATTGCTGGACCCGACAATTCAGTATAGCCATATAGTATAGTAGTTTTAAATGACTTTTTTTCCTTTAGAAATGTCATTTTGCGCAGGGACTTTTCTAAACACGGGAAAAATGCGCCACATACGCCCCAGGTACGATATTTAAAGGAATATTTCACTTTTATTGTTTCACTTAAAGCATTATTAAAATCACTGCTCCCGAAAAAACGTTCGGTTTTAAAACTTTTTTTGCATTGAAACATGTTCTCTGGGACAGGACCCAGGTCCCCAAACCCTTTTTATGACAATACCATGCATATAAGCCTTTAAAATTTGCACTTTTGATTTTTCCCATAGACTTTTTAAGGGTGTTCCGCGGCTTTCAAATTTACCGCGAACACCCCAAATTGTTCGCTATTCAGCGGACAGGCGAATACCCGATGTTCGAGTCAGACTTACGTTCGACTGGAACACCGGGCTCATCCCTAGTAGTGAGTGAACAGCTTGTATAACAGTGTAAATTTGCTGTCCCCTCAAAATAACTCAACACACAGCCATTAATGTCTAAACCGCTGGCAACAAAAGTGAGTACACCCCTAAGTGAAAATGTCCAAATTGGGCCCAAAGTGTCAATATTGTGTGTGGCCACCATTATTTTCCAGCACTGCCTTAACCCTCTTGGGCACGGAGTTCACCAGAGCTTCACAGGTTTCCACTGGAGTCCTCTTCCACTCCTCCATGACGACAGCACGGAGCTGGTGGATGTTATAGACCTTGCGCTCCTCCACCTTTCGTTTGGGGATGCCCCACAGATGCTCAACAGGGTTTAGGTCTGAAGACATGCTTGGCCACTCCATCACCTTTACCCTCAGCTTCTTTAGCAAGGCAGTGGTCATCTTGGAGGTGTGTTTGGGGTCATTACCATGTTGAAATACTGCCCTGCGGCCCAGTCTCCGAAGGGAGGGCATCATGCTCTGCTACAGTTCATGTTGGCTTTCATGGTTCCCTCAATGAACTGTAGCTCCCCAGTGCCAGCAGCACTCATGCAGCTCCAGACCATGACAGTTCCACCACCATGCTTGACTGTAGGCAAGACACACTTGTCTTTGTCCTCCTCACCTGGTTGCCACCACACCGCTTGACACCTTCTGAACCAAATACATTTATATTGGTCTCATCAGACCACAGGACATGGTTCCAGTAATCCATGTCCTTAGTCTGCTTGTCTTCAGCAAACTGTTTGCAGGCTTTCTTTTGCCTCATCTTTAGAAGAGGCTTCCTGCTGGGATGACAGCCATGCAGACCAATTTGATGCAGTCTGCGGCGTATGGTCTGAGCACTGCACATCACTGACTGACAACCTCTGCAGCAATGCTGGCAGCACTAATACATCTATTTCCCAAAGACAACCTCTGGATATGAAGCTGAACACATGTACTCAACTCCTTTGGTCAACCATGGCGAGGCCTGTTCTGAGCGTAACCTGTCCTGTTAAACCGCTGTATGGTCTTGGCCACCATGCTGCAGCTCAGTTTAGGGCCTTAGCAATCTTCTTATAGCCTAGGCCATCTTTTTTTCAGATCCTCAGAGAGTTCTTTGCCATGAGGTGCCAGGTTGAACTTCCAGTGACCAGTATGAGAGAGTGAGAGTGATGACCCCAAATTTAACACACCTGCTCCCCATTCACACCTGAGACCTTTTAACACTAATTAGTCACATGACAACGGGGAGGGGAAAATAGCTAATTGGGCCCACTTTGGACATTTTCACTTAGGGGTGTACTCACTTTGATTGCCAGCAATTTAGACATTAATGGCTGTGTGTTGAGTTATTTTGAGGGGGCAGCAAATTTACACTGTTTTACAAGCTGTACACTCACTACTTTACATTGTAGCAAAGTGTCATTTCTTCAGTGTTGTCACATGAAAAGGTATAATAAAATATTTACAAAAATGTGAGGGGTGTACTCACTTTTGTGAGATACTGTATATATATATATATATATATATATATATATATATATGTAGCGCCCACCACCTTTAGGTGGGTGCTAGTAGGTAGGGGGCGGGTCAGGGATTGAAGGACAGGCAGCATGTATAGCCCTGGTCCAATCATCAATTTGTTTGGGCAGGGGCGGGACATAGATATATGTTGAGGTCACATGCTTCCTGGGGGGAGATGGGACGAGAGTTAATCCAGAAAGGCTGCAAGATGTGACCTTCAGTGAACAGGCTGAAAGGCCTGGGGGTTCAGAGACCCCAGCGCTGGAAAGCACAAGGAAACCAACCGGAAAGGCCTGAGGGTTCAGAGACCTCAGACCTGGATGGTTCACGCTGACATATTGCACAAAAACCCTGGGATAAGGAACCAGGCATCCCGGCTGGGATGAATCCATTGCTCAAGAAACAGGAAGTAGCTGCCAAGCGGACAGAGTAGACCGGGGTCTCCTGTACTTTCCTGAACTGGCCTGGGGAGGAATCGCAGGAGGCGAGAAAGGCAGGTGAGGCCTGGGACTTCCAGCATTCTATTTACCCAAATGCCTTTCAGAGGGGCATCAGCCAGTTCACCAAGGGAAAGGGTTCTAGGTACTCACATGGAACAAGAAGAAGAGGTAGCTCATACTTTCTTGCACCACCCATATACAACATGCTGCAGCACCAGAAATAAATGTTATCTGTTTAACTGTTGAACTGTGTCTGTGGTTACTCAAGAGGGGTAGAAGAAGCAGGGGTTAAACCAGCAGTACTGTAATGAACTACCTAACAGCTTCCAAGGGAGTAGTGCGCTACATGGAGGTCCCACCAAAATATTTTATTGTCCTGCTGACCCGTTACCCCTAGCAACCACTAGGGGTAACGGGAAAGAAAAAGAAAAAAAACTGTCCTGCAAACAGATAGAAATGCGCTGGGAGTTGCATATGTAGCTGTAACTCGTGGATAATAATGGACACCAAAAGAGGTTGCGGCCGAGAAACCAGGGAGATGTTGTTTTTTTTACAGTAAGGCATTGCAAAGTGACATTTACAACTGTGTTTTAGTAACTGCTGCTTAACCACTTCCAGACCAGCCTCGTTTTGGATTTTAGGTGTTTACATGTTTAAAACTGTTTTTTTTGCTAGAAAATGACTTAGAACCCCCAAACATTATATATTGTTTTTTTTCTAACATCCTAGAAAATAAAATGGCGGTCGTTGCAATACTTTTTTTCACACCGTATTTGCGCAGCGGTCTTACAAGCGCACTTTTTTTGGAAAAAAGTCACTTTTTTGAATAAAAAAATAAGACAACCGTAAAATTAGCCCAATTTTTTTTGGATTGTGAAAGATAATGTTACGCCGAGTAAATTGATACCCAACATGTCACGCTTCAAAATTGCGGCCGCTCGTGGAATGGCGTCAAACTTTTACCCTCAAAAATCTCCATAAGCGACATTTAAAAAATTCTACAGGTTGCATTTTTTGAGTTACAGAGGAGGTCTATGGCTAGAATTATTGCTCTCGCTCTACCGATCGCGGCGATACATCACATGTGTGGTTTGACTACCGTTTTCATATGCGGGCGCTGCTCACGTTTGCGTTCGCTTCTGCGCGCGAGCTCGTCGGGACGGGGTGTTTTAAAAAATTTTTTTTTGTTTTTTCTTATTTATTTTACTTAATTGTATTATTTTTTACACTGTTTTAGAAAAAAAAAAAAAAATTGATCACTTTTATTCCTATTACAAGGAATGTAAACATCCCTTGTAATAGAAAAAAGCATGACAGGTCCTCTTAAATATGAGATCTGGGGTCAAAAAGTCCTCAGATCTCATATTTGGACTTCAATGGAAAAAAAAAAAAAAAAAAAAATGACATTTGTAAATTTCCCTTTAAGACGTATGGGCGGAAGTGACGTTTTTGACGTCGCTTCCGCCCTCCTATGGTATAGAGATGAGTGGCGGCCATCTTAGCGTCACTCATCTCTATGCACAGGCAGGGAACGGACCCGATCGCCTCCGCCGCTGCCGACGGTTCCGGTAAGCGGCGGAAGGCACGGGAGAGCGGCGGGAGGGGGGGCACCTCTCCCGCCGCCGATAACGGTGATCTCGCGGCGAATCCGCCACGATGACCACCATTATCAGAAAGGGGACCGCTCACTGTGAAGAGGGATTCCTCGGTTGTGGCAGCAGCTGCTGCCGTTACCGAGATATCCCTCTTCAAAAAAATGACGTATATATACAGTGATCGGTCGTGAAGTGGTTAACGTGTAATTCCACAGTGTCTGCCACCAGGGGTCGCTGGCACGCACTGCTGAAATGTACTGTTACAGTTCCTTGCACGCCAGACCAACAAGACAAGGGGCGGGACCGCATCCAGGAGGAAAAACATCATCCAGCGCCCTGCGTGCCACACGCTGCTCATACAGTGGAGGAAGATGGCACAGAGTGGTCAGAGCACACCCGCCGTCCAGCGAAACACTGAAATGCAGGATCTGATCCTCGTAGACACCGGTATCCGGCTGGAACTTACCGGTGGGCTGGCGATTGGAGTAGTGGACAGAGTAGAGAGACTTTGCCTGATCTGTCCCAGTTGTCGGAGGCCTACTCTGGGGGTGAACACCTGGGCCCGGTGTGGCCATTGCAGTGCACAGCTGACGTGCCTGGGATCTGAACAGCAGTAGGTGAGATACTTCTATGCCAGCAGCACCACCGGACTCAAGCTCGGATGACCCGGAAAGGCCGGAGAGGGCTTTACACCACCTGAGACGCTTGCAGAGGAGATCCAGACCGATGTTTCGAAGGTCAAGGTTGGATCAGAAGGGGAGGCCTGGACCGGGGTCTCCTGGACTTTCCTGAACTGGCCTGGGGAGGAATCAAGGAGGCGAAAGGCAGGTGAGGCCTGGGATTCCAGCATTCTATTTACCCAAATGCCTTTTAGAGGGGCATCAGCCAGTTGGCCAAGGGAAAGGGTTCTAGGTACTCACATTGAACAAGAAGAAGAGGCAGCTCATAATTTCTTGCACCACCCATCTACAACATGCTGCAGCACCAGAAATAAATGTTCTCTGTTTAACTGTTGAACTGTGTCTGTGGTTACTGAAGTGGGGTGGAAGAAGTAGGGGTTAAACCAGCAGTACTGTAATGAACTACCTAGCAGCTCCCAAGGGTGTAGTACGCTACATATATATATATATATATATATATATATATATATAACAGGAGGACATGGTTACTGTCTTGGGGGGCTGAATGAGGTAGAAGGAAGTTCAAACATGTTCTCCCCCGATCATCTCTGTTTCATAAACCGTTAATGGACTGTGATCCTAGGGATCACCGCTGATCACAGTTTTATAAATGGACACCTAAGAGTGAAAAATAAATAACACACCGGAGTGTCTTCAAATCAATTCACGCTTCAGTGATCATCCTCCACCAGGTGGATAACGTGCTCACCTTAAAGTGGATGCAAACCCAATATTTCCTTTCATTTGAGCCCAGTCTTGCCACACAGATTTACTTGAAGCCTAAGTAATCCTCTTTTGTTGTTCAGTTAGAGAAATCTTGACAAAGTCTTGAAAACTTTGTCAAAAACGCCCCCTTGCTGTGAGTGACAGGTGATTTACATATCTCATGCACTAGCCTGAGACAGGCACATCCTGTGTAAAAAGTTCACAATTCACATTCCCCTCCCCTCCCCTCCAGCTCTCCCAGCTTTACTGTGTTTTGACTGGATGTTTCTCATCATGGGATGCAGTGAACAGTCAGCAGACTATAGACAGACAAGTGATTTAGGGGACATGTATGTAGTCAGAGCTGGGCAGAGTAAAACATCCAGTGATCTGATGATAACCTGTCTCAGGTTAGTGTATGAGATATGTAAATCACCTGTCACTCAAAGCAAGGGGGCGTCTTTGACAAAGTTTTCAAGACTTTGTCAAGATTTCTCTAACTGAACAATAAAAGAGGATTGCTCAGGCCTCGAGTAAATTTGTGTGGCAAGACTGGGCTCAAATGAAAGGAAATCTTATTCTCTACATTATGACATTAAAAAAAAAAAATGTTTGGGTTTACATCCACTTTAAACACAAAATAAACCGCATGTGGTAATGCTCCATGCTCGAGTATGCAGAGACCCGCTCCTTGAACCTCCTTCCAGCGCTGCGGATGGCTGTCTCCTCCAACTCCACCAACACAGCGCACAACTTCTCAGCAAGTTTATGGAAGAACAAAGGCACAAACATAGTGTACTACTGCTAAAAATCTGTTTATTCCCACGGACAAAGACATATACTTACTTAAAACAAGTGGTCACACATACTTATTCACATGGGGGAGGGGTCGGGAGCTAGGGGCTTCCAAATTCCAATAAGCCCCCCACCGGCAGACCCCCACAACCAACGACCTTGTCTCCATCAACGTGTGGCCTAATATGATTATTTATCAGGCCACATCACCCCCCCCCCCCTCTTTCCTGGATTTTGGGTGGGACCGCACATTGTTTTTTTTTACATTTTGGCGTGGTGGTTCCCTTCAAAGTCAATACCAGACCTATGGGTCTGGTATGAATTTTGGGAGGACTCCATGCCTCTTTTATACATTTTGGCATTGGGTTCACCTTAAAATCCATACCAGACCCAAAGGGCCCAGGACCCCACACAATTTAAAAAAAAAATATTTTACAATTTTTTCACTTATTCTTTTCACACATCTAGTTACACAAATATATCATCATTTTTTTGGGGCTTTTGACCACTTATGTCTATGTAATATATATATATATATTTGCTTACATACCGTATGTACTCGAATATAAGCCAAGATTTTCAGACCCTTTTTTAGGTCTGAAAGTCCACCTCTCGGCTTATATTCAAGTCACAGCCGTCTGCCTACATGAACAGCTTGTCATGCAGACAGACGGCGGTGTTTAAAAGCCGCGCCGCCTCCTCCCGCCCGTCCGTGATAGGCGGACACTAATTTTCCCAGCAGCACAGTGTTCCGCCTATCACTGATGGCCTGTCATTCTCATCTCATGGACGAGGATGAGAGGATATCCGTGATAGGCGGAACACTGAACACTGACTGCTGGGAAAAAAGTGTTCCTCCTATCACAGACGAGGAGGCGCGGCTAAATTTTAATGGCACCTGTAATGTGGGGAGGACAGAGTGGGACCAAACCCCGAACCGAGGACCCCGGACCCCGGACCCAGGACCGAGGACCCCGGACCCCGGACACAGGACCCAGGACCCCGGACCCACGGATCGGCGGATCGGCACAGGTAGACTGCAATGGGGACACGGGCTGCAATGGGGACACGGGGGACACGGGGGGTACAGGGGACATGCAGATGGGCATTGCTGACCCTTTTTCCACTTACAGTTGCTGCTTCATTTTTGCCCCTCGGCTTATGCACGGGTCAATACGTTTCCCCATTTTTTTGTGGTGATTTAGGGGCCTCGGCTTATACTCGGGACGGCCTATACTCGAGTATATACGGTACTTGTGTATGTGCACTGGTATATAACAATGCCAATATTTATGTGAGATATTGCGTTGCACACAGAGGGTTTGGCCTCTGGTTTTTGTTTGGTGTTTTTTAGTGCCCATTTGTTTTTTCCTGCATCTCCATGCTCAACTGATTGGGAATATTGCAATTATCACTGGTTTTAGCCTGGGTGTGGGTTTGACCCTTTTTTGTCTTCACGTACTACTATATATATTTTTTTCTTGCACATTTGTTTAGTTACATATCACTGTCCTACTTGGAGTGCATACGGATGGGATATGGATGAGACACTGAATGCACTACACACTTGATGTTAGACAGCAACTACATGTGCTGCCCTAACACACTTATTAGTTACTGTGATTTATAAGCAGTATTTTATATAAGGATCACTCACTTAACTCTTTTGTTTTCTTTAGGAATTTTTTCGATTGCTTATGTGGTTTTAGGAATTTATAAAGGTACTGATCACTTACATGAGGATTGGATGCTGGATATTATACATTTATATACAGCTACTGATTATATAGGACTTTTGAGCAGTCTGTTCTATATGGTTATCATACATACACTCTCTCATATATAAACGCTTTGGATAAATTTATATAGGTGTATTCTGAGAGTAATTGGTGTACATATGGCTAACCCCCTATTCTACACTATCCTGGTGCACTTATGCTTTAGTAGTAAGAATATACTCACTACCATACCTCTCTGCCTATTTCTACTAGCTTTTTATGCCTGTCATTTGGTTAGACTTATAAAGTGCAAGCTGGTTTGACACGTAGCGCTACCGACCCCCTATTCTAACATTCATAAAAATAATTGATTGTTTGTGCAGGTGGGGCAATAGTGTCAAAGAAACGCAAAATAAGTGCAAAATTTGCAACACAATGTGAGAACGGCAATTAAAACTGCGAACACTTCTGTGCTGGGTACAGCTTGCCTGTGCAAAAATGCAAATAATAATGTAACGCAAAAAAAAAAAAAATAGAATGGTACAATAAAAAGTGCAAAAAGAAAAGTATATAAACGGCTATTAGGCAAGTTTGTGCAAGTCCGCAATGTGCAAAAACTGCAAAAATGAGATGGTGACAACAGTCTATTAAATAAAATTCTTCTTTCAAAAGTGCAGGTGCAAAGGGTGTCTCCTCTTCGTGTAAACACACACTACTAAGTAATGGCCCCTTACCTTGCGGTAAAGAGGTAACCGCATATGAATCAAATAGCAGTGGCAGCTTCTCTCCTGTGTCCCTGGACCTAAATGGATTTCCTATCCCTGGACCGCAATGGAGGTCCTATCCTTGGACCGCAATGGAATCACCTATTGTCTTTGTCTCTTGGCAGGTACGGGGATGATAGTAAGAGAGGAAGTGCCGTATAGTGTAGTATGTTTGTAGCAATAAAAGTTTATTTAAACAGTAATGAGAGTACTCACATAAAAAATAATAAAAACACACTTATCTCCTATGAGCAGCGAGCTTGTTTGCCTGTGTCAGTTCGGAGTGCCTGTCTCTTTCTCTCTCCTACACAGTGGAGGACAATGGGCGGGCACCGGGAGCCATGCACCCTGCGCGTGTACACTGTCCCCGGGCTGTACAGACTGTGCCTTTCATGTACACAGCACCCCATCCCATGTCAGCTTGTTCCTCCCTTTCTGTACAAATCTACTAACAAATGTATGTAGGCATAGGACACGCCCCCTGCCATACTCCCTTAAAAGGAGAATTAACCAAAAAAAAAAGGTTAATTAAATCCACAAGGACTTTTTTTTTACCACTACTATTCCTTTATATTGGCGTTTAAAATGTACAAATGCAGAAATTTATAAATTGGATGAAAGGTTTAGCACTGGGAAACACTTTTTGAAAGATAAAAAGTGCATTTTATATACAACTATATAGATCAGACCAAAATGAGGGACAAATGAGGAGGAATGAGGGACAGAGGGACATTGCTGCAAATCAGGGACAGTTGGGAGCTATGCATGCACACAGAATAAGTAAAGATACTGAGAATTACACCCGGCATACAGGACAAAAGAAGTGGTACTGTGCAGAGTCCATACATACAGAATAAGAACAGAATGATAGAGATTATTATTATTATTATACAGGATTTATATAGCGCCAACAGTTTACGCAGCGCTTTACAATATAAAAGGGAAACAATACAGTTACAATACAATAAAATACAAGAGGATTAAAATGAAAGTGAAAGTAACATTTCTATGTGCTTCTAGGAAATCATTCATTTATAGGAAAAGCCCCCCACCTCCCACCCATCCAATTCAGATTCCTATATAAAGCTGACTGCAGTTGTACTGATAGAAGACAGAAGAGCTCCGTCCTCTGATCACAGTCCAGGTAATTATAACCGTCCTTCCTACTCTGATCATGTCTTATCTATGGGAATGTATCCATAGAGGAATATAATATAAATCATTACTTCTGTTTATTGGTATTATTGTATCAGATCATATATTGTTTATAAATATACATAGCAACCTAGTTGACCCATTTCTGATAAGAATATGCATATAAATATTTTTCTACATGGGGATGATGGGTAGAATATTGTTTATAAATATACAATTGGAACCTATTTAACCCATTTGTGATAAGAATATGCATATAATTATTTTTCTAAATGGGGATTATGGGTGGAATATTGTTTATAAATATACAATTGGAACCTATTTAACCCATTTGTGATAAGAATATGCATATAATTATTTTTCTACATGGGGATTATGGGTGGAATATTGATTATAAATATACATTGGAACCTATTTAACCCATTTCTGATATGAATATGCATATAATAATTTTTCTACATGGGATTATGGGTGGAATATTGTAGTTAAACATACATAGCAACATATTAAACCTATTTCTGATAAGAATAGGCATATAATTATTTTTCTATTTATCTTTTCAGATAAAAGTGGTCTCTGCAGCGGTTTTGCCGTGAGATTACTTTTATCGGCGGCAGGAGAGGGGCTCCCCCTCCTGCTGCTCTCTGGTGCCCTCCTCCATTTACCAGAGCCACCGGCAATTGCGTCCGCTTCCTGGCTTGGTATAGAGCTGAGTGAGGAGAAGATGGCCCCCTCTCGGCTCCATACCATTGCAGGGACATTTTTTTTCTTCAAGTGACACATTTTTTGTTTTATTGCATTTTAGTGTAAATATGAGATCTGAGGCCTTTTTGACCCCAGATCTCATATTGGTGAGCTTTTTTTCTATTACAAGTAGGGATGAGCCTGATGTTCGGGTCGTACATAAGTTCGACTTCGAACATCGGGTGTGAAAAACTAACAATATGGGACGTTCATGGCAAATTCGAGCACTGCGGAATGCACCATAATGCACTGCGAGTTCGCAGTGCATTGCTGTATGATGATTGGCCTTAGCATGCACCTGACCTGCATGCTTTGGCCAATCCCAGCGCCCTTTGCTAAGAGAGCCATAATTGGCCAAAGGCAGGGTGCCTCTGGCCAATCATGGCTCAGGGGAACTAAGTCCACACCCCACACTACACACCCAAAAAGTTAGCTGCAGTATATTTGAGATATATATATATACAGCCAGTCTAGTGTATGTATGTGTATGTGTGTGTATATATATATATATATATATATATATATATATATATACTCTGCATCCTGGTGTACTTTTACTACTGGTGGTGCACACAGTACACAATACTGTGCAGCCGTAGTGCACTTGCTACTACACTTTTGGTGGTGTACACAATACAGTGCACCTGTAGTGCAGTTGCTACTACTCTTCTGGTGGTGTATACAGTGCAGCCATTGTACACTTGCTACTACACTTCTGGTGGTGTACACAGTACACAATACAGTGCAGCCGTAGTACAGTTGCTAATACTTTTCTGGTGGTGTAGACAATACAGTGTAGTGTGGTGTTGCAAAACAAAATATACATTGTGTCCGGAAGGCCACCAAGGAGAGGCAGACGCTCACAGGCCACTAAAAGAGGGCAAGCAGGCTCTGTGTCTACAGTCAACAGTGCTGGTCTTGGTGCATCCTCTGCATGTGACCGTGGGGCAAGCTTGTCCTATTTTTCTGCTGCGGGCCGTGTTATTGAGCCAGAACATGCAGAGAGTTGGTGGAGTGGATAACAAAGCCGTCCTCATCCTCCTCATCCTCTGTTACCCAGGCTCAGAGTAGTTTGCCTTTTGAAGCAGCTGCGAAAGAGGCCTATTCCACTGGCTCCTTGTCCACAGTCACTCCTTCCGTATCCCCACCATCATGCATGGAGGAGTCCCCCGAACTATTCAACCACAGTGTTGGGTACATGCTGCTGGAGGATGCGCAGCGATTTTAAGGCTCCCATGTTGGTACCCAGGTTGAGGAAGGGCATAACGTGAGCCTAGAGAGAGGGTGCCCAAGAAGGACAAGAAACTGGCAGTCATGTTCCCCAAGCTGATGAGGTCACTGACTCTACTTGGGTGCCTGATAAAAGAGAGGAGGAAGAAGAGGAGGCACATCTCCAATGAGTCAGGATGCCCTCCAGGGGGCAGCTTAAGGGCAGCCACCCTATTGCATCACACCGCAGAGCTCCGCAGGTGCAGGGCACTGCTGACTCCCCGCTGATTTTGAAAAGTTCTTTGGTGTGGGCCTTTTTTGACACGTGTGCCGCAGATCGCACCGTTGCTGTTTGCAACCTATGTCTGAAGCTGATCAAGCGTAGCCAAAACAGCAGCCGCTTGGGCACCACATGCTTGACCAGACATATGACGACTTCCCATGCAGTCCGTTGGCAACAGCACTTGAAAGACACACATCAAAGAAAAAAGCGGACTTCTCCTTGCTCCTCATCTGGGATCTCCAAACCCACTATACTTCCAGTCCTCTCAAAAACCAACACTGAGAGGAATGAAGGTATAGCAATAGGTGCCCCAAGCAGCCAAACTGCTAGCAGTACACCACCATCTGATTTTAGCAGGAACAATTTCCCTACCCCAGTTGCTAAACCGTAGAAAAAAATTCAGTCCCAGCCATCCACATGTGCAGCATCTGAATGCTAGCTTGGCCAAATTGCTAGAACTACAACTGCTGCCTTTTCAGCTGGTAGACTCTGCCCCCTTTCGTGAATTTGTCTACCGGCATGTGGAAGGCAATGTTTTGGCCTCGTTGGACAGGGTGGTCAGCAGTAAGGTGCATATTACCGCTGACTCATGGTCCAGCATGCATGGGCAGGGGGGTTACTTTTCTTTCACGGTGCACTGGGTAACTCTGCTGGCAGCTGGGAAGGATGCAGGACAGGGTTCAGTATTGTTGGAGCATGTTCCGCCGCCACACCTCCAAAATGCTAGTGGTGATTCTGCCACAGCTCTCTCCTCCACCTCCTCCTCTTCTTCTTCCTCTATGGCCTCTTCCTCTGCAGATTCCTGCTCTGAACCAGCGGTGCTCCGTAGGCGTTCAAGGGGCTATGCAAGCACTCGGGCAAAATTATGCCATGCGGTGCTTGAGTTGGTCTGCTTAGGGGACAGGAGCCACACTGGGGCAGAGATTCTGTCAGCTCTGCAGGGGCAGGCTCAGAGGTGGTTGACGCCATGCCAGCTTCAGCCGCTAATGGTTGTACGCGACAATGACACCAACCTCCTCTCTGCCCTCCGACAGGGACACTTAACCCATGTTCCATGTTTTTGCTCACGTCCTGAATTTGGTGGTGCAGAGGTTCTTGAGCAGGTACTCAGGCTTACAGGATCTCTTGAGGCAGGCCAGAAAAGTCTGTGGTCATTTACGACATACAATGCCAGTGCTTAGCTGGCTGACATTTAAAAAGGGAATGCAACCTGCCCACCAACCGCCTCATTTGTGACATGCCCACCAGTTGGAACTCAATGTTGGCAATGCTGCAGCTGCTGCACATGCAGCAAAGGGCCATCAATGAGTACCTGTGTGAGTATGGCACCAGGACAGGGTCAGGGGAGCTTGGCTTTTTTTCCCCACGCCAGTGGCTACTGATCAAGGATGCATGGACTGTCCTGTCACCATTTGAGGAGGCCAGGAGGATGGTGAGCAGTGACAATGCATGCATCAGTAATACTGTCCCTCTTGTCTTCCTGTTGGAGCACATGCTTCGTGGAATAATGGACAGGGCACTTGAGGCAGAACAGCGGGAGGAAGAGGAGGAGTTCCTTACCTTTCAAGGCCCCCTTTATCCAGATAGTATTCCTGCGGGCCCGCCAAACACACAGGTAGAAGAGGAAGAGGAGGAGGAGGATTGTGTCAGCATGGATGTGGAGGATAACACTCAGCAGCAGTCTTCAAGGGATTGTGTTCAGTCCTCAGAAACCTAAGGAGTTGTACGTGGCTGGGAGGAGGTTGTTACAGATCATGTGATCCTTAGTGACCCAGAGGACTCGGAATCGAATGCCTCTGCAAACTTACGCTGCATGGCCACCCTGATTCTGCAAAGCCTGCAAAAGGACCCTAGGATTTGTGGTATCAAGGAGAGGGATCATTACTGGCTGGCAACCCTTCTTGATCCACATTAACAAGGGGTAAGGTTGCAGAACACATCCTGCCTTTGCAGAGGGAGCAGAGGATGAAACATCTTCAGGAGGCCTTGAAGAAAGGTTTGTGCAATGCATTTCCAGACCCTCCGAGGTTACAATTTCCTGGTGCTAGATAACGTGTTGCTGAGGCTTCCTTCAGTCAGAGAAACAGCGGTGGAGAAGCTGACCGGCTGACTGATGCCAAGGCAATTGACAATTTTCCAGTCCTCAGTGCCAAGGTCTGATCGGTTCAAGCAACCATCGCCAGCATCTGCATTACATGGTGCAGTGTTGTGGCAACACTCCAATTTGTCTTCCCCTGTTTAACAGGGGCATGTAATTAAAATTTTTGATCTAATATTTCACAGCAGGGCCTGTTCCTGCGCCCAACAAGAATAACTGTGAGGACTTACAGTGTTCTGGCACCACCAAAACCAAAGGCCCAATTTTTCTGTCCTTGTTTAACAGTGCCATGTAATTAAATTTTTGATCTAATATTTCACAGAAGGGCCCATTCCTGCATTTAACAAGAGTATTTGTGAGGGGTTACAGTATTCTGGTACCACCAACACCTAAGGCCCAATTTTCTGCAGAGTATATAGGGCAGGCTGTATAGTATATATACTGCTGTTCAGAGTATATAGGGCCTGGGGGACCACACGCCTTTTTTTTTTTTGGGTGTGGGGTTCCCCTTAATATTCATACCAGACCCAAAGGGCCTGGAAATGTAGAATTTTTTAAGCATCGCCTATGGAGATTTTTAAGGGTAAAATTTTGTCGCCATTCCACGAGTGGGCGCAATTTTGAAGCGTGACATGTTGGGTATCAATTTACTTGGCATAGCATCATCTTTCACAATATAAAAATAAATTGGGCTAACTTTATTGTTGTCTTATTTTTTTATTCAAAAAAGTGTATTTTTTTCAAAAAAGGTGCGCTTGTAAGACCGCTGCGCAAATTCGGTGTGACAGAAAGTATTGCAATGACTGCCATTATATTCGCTAGGGTGTTAGAAAAAAAAACAATATATAATGTTTGGTGGTTCTAAGTAATTTAGCAAAAAAAAAAAACAACTAATCTTAGAAAGAGGCTTGGTCCTTAAGTTGTTAACCTATTTCTGATAGGAATATGAGTATAAATATTGTTCTTCATGGGGATTATGGGTGGAATATCATAGCTACACATCCTATGTAATACATTTGACCTGTTTCTCATAGAAATATGGGTATAGTTATTTTTTTGTAGGGGGATTATGGATGGAATATCATGTTTACACCTAACAACGAACATATTTAATCTATTTCTGAAACAAATATGCACATAATTATTTGTTTACATGGTATTATGGGTGGAATATCATGGTTAAACATTCATATTGATCATAATATATTTAAACTGTTTCTGATAAGAATATAGGAAAAAAATATTTGTATACATTGTTATGTATTATGGGGAATGTCATGGTTATGCTTAACAAGGAACATATTTAACCTGTATCTGAAAAGTTTCTTGGTATAATTGTTTTCTACATGGGGATTATGGATGGAATATCATGGTTACATTTGACAAGAAACATATTTAACATGTTCTTGATAAGAGAATGAATCAGAAATTGGTTAAATATGTTCCTATGTATGCTTAACTGTAATTTTCCACCCATAATCCCCATGTAGAAAAACAATTATATGCAAATTCTTATCAGAAATCGGTTTAAAATGTTCCTAGGTATGATTAACTACAATATTCCACCCATAATCCCCATGTAGAAAAATATCTATATGCATATTCTTATCAGAAATAGGTTTAATGTGTTGCTATGTATGTTTAACTACAAAATTCCACCCATAATCCCATGTAGAAAAATAATTATATGCATATTCTTATCAGAAATGGGTTTAATAGGTTCCAATGTATATTTATAAAGATTATTCCACCCATAATCCCCATGTAGAAAAATAATTATATGCATATTCTTATCAGAAATGGGTTAATTAGGTTCCAATGTATATTTATAATCAATATTCCACCCATAATCCCCATGTAGAAAAAAATCATATGCATATTCTTATCAGAAATAGGTCAAATAGGTTGCTATGTATATTTATAAACAATCTTCCACCCATAATCCCCATGTAGAAAAATAATTATATGCAAATTTATATCATAAATCGGTTTAATATGTTGCTATGTATATTTATAATCAATATTCCACCCATAATCCCCATGTAGAAAAAATAATTATATGCAAATTCTTATCAGAAATGGGTTAAATAGGTTCCAATGTATATTTATAAACAATATTCCACCCATCATCCCCATGTAGAAAAATAATTATATGCATATTCTTATCTGAAATGGGTCAAATAGGTTGCTATGTATATTTATAAACAATATACGTGTTGAATCTCCAAGACCTGCATTTTTCCTTCCATTACCCACTGGACCTGTAACTATGTAATAATAGTTGAGATGATGCTTTTGTGATATTGTAGAATAATTTTAGAAGGTTCTGGGTACAACAAGATAAACTGGTGCAATGCAGAAAGACACTTGTTTTTACTAAAGTTTTTAATTAACATAGTAAAAGCTGTATCATTATTTTATATATATATATATATATATATATATATATATATATGTGTGTGTGTGTATGTGTATGTATATGTAGCACTCACCCCCGAAGGAGCTGCTGGTTTGATTTGGGCCTGCACTCTACCAATAAACCCCACTAATTTGGCTCAGTCCCCTTGGCACAGCTGTGGTGCAATATAATACAATACAATATAGTATAATGCAAGGTACCTGTATTGTAACCTCAGGATCCACTGGCTCCACCTGCAGGGAGAAAACAGTATGCCACACAACTGGATACTTAGCCAAAAATATCTTTTACTGTGATATATTCAAAAAGGTGGTTACAGTAATTGTACTGTCATCCCAACATAGGACGACAGCACAATGGATTTCAATATAACAATTTCAAACAATATAAATACACAGGATCTCCCCCTACTTTTATAGCTATGCGTGAGATCTCACTTAAAATACTTGGTCTTTGATCTTCTTTTCTTTGCTAGCTAAAGTAATTCCTTGTGATTTGTAATCCAGGGGTTAAAGTAAGTTATGTGGAGATAGAGATGCTCCTGGTGTGACTTCAGTAACTATATTACAAGGCTTAAGATGCCAAAGTAGGTAGGCCTCAAACCTGCTTAGTATCAGTTGCTACACTCCTCCTCGGTGGAACTATAAATCCCAGCGAGGCCTGTGTATAATTCTGACTGAGTGTAAAAGTTAACAAACTGTGGGCCGTAACCCCCTCACCGACTGTAATGGAACACCGTACAGTAGCTTTGGTCCAGTGACTGCAGCCTGCTTCTCCGTCAGCTGGCTCCGTCAGTCCGTTCCGCACCGCTGGGCAAGCCTGGTCCTCCGATGCTCAAACGAGTGTCTCTGGCACTGTCAGGTCACTTACACAAACAAGCGAGGCTGCACTCCGCAATGGCTGTAGGCTGCTTTCTCCGGTAAGCCTCTGTGCAGGTCCTCACAGGCAGGCCATGCAATCCCAAGAGACCTAAAATGGCCGCTCGGGTTTCTTTTATCTCCTACCCAGGATGCACTGCCAGAGAGGGTGTCCACGGGTAGGTCACCAAGCATCCTGGGTAAAAAGGATCAACCTTCCAATGTAAATAGCAGTCACTTCCTGTATTAGTTCTTGTGCTTTAAAACAATAATCATTTAAGTTCACTGTCAGTATTTGACCGCTAGATGGTGCCAAATACTGAACCATAGCAATGTCCATAGACTTTTGATTATAGTATGCAAACACACATTAATAGGCAAGGATGTCCCCAAAGAGGTTCAAAATGTTAACTCTATCTTGTATTTTTGCCTCTAAACGGTCATACAATACAGACAGGGGAGCTTCCCACCAACTTTCATGTGATGGGGAGCTGTGCACTCACAGCTGATATTACCATGTCTGGTACAGATGTGCCAAGGGGTGAACTGGGGTTGTCCCTCACTGACTCAGAAGTAGAGGGACCCGACAGTTCAGGGTTTCTTTTACTGACAATTTGAGATGCTTCAGAGCATTCGCCCAATGTGTCATAAGTCAGTCTCTGTGGTGGGCGAATGTCTCTTTGCTCTTTGTATTTTTGGTGTGTCCACCACTATTG
Source organism: Lithobates sylvaticus (assembly GCA_028564925.1). Taxonomy (NCBI): domain Eukaryota; kingdom Metazoa; phylum Chordata; class Amphibia; order Anura; family Ranidae; genus Lithobates; species Lithobates sylvaticus. The sequence goes on along the minus strand of CM053031.1, from coordinate 304,636,840 downwards.
GGCAAGTATCCTCATCTCAGATGCTGGTAGTGAAGAGTAAACAGGAGTATTCTGTTCCTCTGTGTGATGAGTTGTCGGCATAAATTCTGGGGCCTCTGCCCTAAGAGTCCCATTATTATCTTCTCCTGTCTTTGGGGAGACATCAACGTCTGTCTCTGATGCCTCAGGAGGCCACAGCCTGGACTCTGCACAGTACTAATACTCTTGTCCTGTATACTGGGTGTAATTATCAGTATGTGTTCTTATTCTGTATGTATGGACTCTGCACAGTACTACTTCTCTTGTCCTGTATACTGGGTGTAATTCTCAGTATGTGTTCTTATTCTGTATGTATGGACTCTGCACAGTACTACTTCTCTTGTCCTGTATGCTGGGTGTAATTCTCAGTATGTGTTCTTATTCTGTATGTATGGACTCTGCACAGTACTACTTCTCTTGTCCTGTATGTCGGGTGTAATTCTCAGTATCTGTTCTTATTCTGTATGTATGGACTCTGCACAGTACTACTTCTCTTGTCCTGTATGTCGGGTGTAATTCTCAGTATCTGTTCTTATTCTGTATGTATGAACTCTGCACAGTACTACTTCTCTTGTCCTGTATGTCATGTGTAATTCTCAGTATCTGTTCTTATTCTATATGTATGGACTCTGCCAGGGGCGGACTGACCATTCGACCACTCAGGCACCGGGCCACTCAGGCAGTGGCGTCACTAGGGTTGGTGTCACCCGGTGCGGTAAAACATGGTGTCACCCACCATACCCCCCTATTTTCGAGGTGACAGCCCAGCGTTGGAGATCGTTGGTGCGCGTTGGATCGGTCAGAAAGGCCTACAGGCAGTATTAGGGCTAGAGGATAGCAGGTTAGGCAGTTCCTAATTGCTCATTCCCTAGGATCAGTAATGGATAATGGCCGACAGGCCCACTTACCAGACCCAGCGAAACAGCACAGTGATCCCTCTGGCTGAACAATTGCTCACTCTGAGTTGCCCAGGGCGAATCTGGTCAGAAGTGTAGCACGTCTGTACCTTGGCACTGGCTTAGTCTTTCTCTCTCTGGTGGCGCTGGGCAGTGTGGTTCTCTCTCCGGTGTAGCTGGGCAGCGTGGTTCTCTTTCTGGTGGCACTGGGCAGTGTGGCGCTCTCTCTGGTGGTGCTGGGCAGCGTGGCTCTCTCTGGTGGCACTGGGCAGTGTGGCACGCTCTCTCTGGTGGTGCTGGGAAGTGTGGCACTCTCTCTGGTGGTGCTGGGCAGTGTGGTTCTTTTTCTGGTGGCAATTGGCAGTGTGGTTTTCTTTCTGGTGGCGCTGGGCTAGCGTGGTTCTTTTTCTGGTGGCGCTGGGCAGTGTGACGCTCTTTCTGGTGGCGCTGGGCAGTGTGGTTCTCTTTCTGGTGGCGCTGGACAGTGTGGAGTTCTCTCTGGTGTCGCTGGGCTGTGTGGTGCTCTCTCTGGTGGCACTGGGCAGCGTGGTTCTCTTTCTGGTGGCGCTGGGCTCAGCTACCTTGTTACTGTGGACACAACACCCCCTCCCCCCCATGAGACCAGCTTGCTCAGGGTGGGTGGATGGGTGGATGTGTCACTCAGCTACTGTGCCTATTATATCTAATAAAATATATTAGTAAGTTATAAGTGTCCAGCAGCACCCCCTTCCCCCCTCCCCCCATCATCATCATCAGACCAGCTCAGGGTGGGGGTGGCTCAGTCAGCTAATATATAGTGAGTGTTGTCTGTCTGATAAGGGGGGGGGGGGGTGCTGCTGGACACAGATATATTATATTAGATATAATAGGCACAGTAGCTGAGTGAGCTGGTCTGGTGGGGATGGGGGCGGCTGGACCAGATTTCTCTCTCTCAGGTCAGCCAGAGCGCCAGACACTGAGAGTCCTTCCACACCAGCTCTCTTTGGTACTGTCGGTACCATGGCAAGCCCCCCCTCACCCTGGGCTCGGGCCGAAGGTGGACACCAGGACCCCCCTCCCCCCCGCACCTGTTCCCGAATCTGGACGGCAGCTTGAGTCTCTAGAGGAGAGGAGGGCAGCCTCACAGTGTGCAGCCGCCGTGCCGCCCGGGCGGAGATACTGTGTGGTGACGTCATCATCATGTCTGCAGCGAGAGATGTGACAGGATGAAGTTCGCTGGCTCAGTAGGGTAGGGAGGAGGAGGAGGAAGAAGGAGGAGGACACTCTCACACACCAGGGGCGGCGTGGCGCTGGAGGTGTGTTGTTCCAGCCCAGCGGGTAAACGGGTCAGATGAAAAAAAAAAAATACCAGGGCTTTCCTCACTGTCGGGATGGTGTCACCCCTCTAGCGGGTGTCACCCGGGTGCGGACCGCACCCCCCGCACCCCCCTTGCAACGCCTCTGAAACCAGGGACAGTATGTAAAAATCTGTGTTTTTTTTTTTTTTACATCTGTTTCTGAAATGTCTCTTACCGACATCCTTTTGGTCTAAAAATCGCGAGATTATAGCTGCCCCACCTCTCCAGTACCTTCTCAGCCAATAGAAACATGTCTGTGTATACTGTGTGTACATGTATGTGTATATTGTGTGATTGTATACTGAGTGTGTGTATACTGTGTGGCCCCATAATCTCTGATTGCCTGGGGGCCCCATAATCTCCTATTTCCCGGGGGCCCCATGAGTTGTCAGTCCGCCCCTGGACTCTGCACAGTACCGCTTCTCTTGTCCTGTATGTCAGGTGTAATTCTCAGTATCTGTTCTTATTCTGTATGTATGGACTCTGCACAGTACTACTTCTCTTGTCCTGTATGTCGGGTGTAATTCTCAGTATCTGTTCTTATTCTGTATGTATGGACTCTGCACAGTACTCCTTCTCTTGTCCTGTATGTCGAGTGTAATTCTCAGTATCTGTTTTTATTGTGTATGTATTGAGATTTTTATTTGTAAAAACAAACAAGATACATAATAACAGACTAAATGACTGAAAATAACATAAATACAACAATTACTGACATGTTGTTTAGGTCAAAAACTCAGCAATTAAAAAAAAGGCATTAATAGCAAAATAAATTTCATGTTACAATAAGACTCCTTTTCATAAGTCTATACTTCTCCAACATTTTCTAATTTCCAAACCCTTAATCCATCGTAACTCGGATAACACTAAACGTGCGATTTTCCTAGAGATAAACTGTACATTATGCATGGCAACTTTAGTCCTTGCATGCCATTGATCCATATATATAGAGGTTTACAGAGCACATGATTCTTATTCAGCCTTTACAGGTATAATCACACTTTTAGTGTTTGTAAGATATTTGAACTACAAATATGTAATATTTTCTAGTAACTACAGTAATGGAATGTGATCCAAGCATTACATTATGCTCAGGACACATTTTTATATTTGAAATTATAAAGTGTAGTATAGTAAAGCAAGCGAGAATGAAAGTGAAAGCAGAATTCAGCATTCTTTTCATTTCCTGTAAATAGTCTGATTCCGGGAAATTGCCCCTGCCTAACTCCTTGTAATATGTCTAGTAAAACCTTATTATAGGATCAGCAGAGAGGAAACCACCAAGATACTGCTGAGAGCAAACAGGTCACATTGATGGAGTAAGAGATAGGTACCCTGAGAGGATTTTACTAAGACTGAAGCAGACAGGATCTTATTTTCAAAGTGTAACTGAAAATAGAAGACAAAGACCCCCCGAGTGATTCATTGAGGAGAACTAATCAAAACTGGAGCAGCTTTGCGTGGCAACCAATTGGCCTCTATCTTCAGCTTGTCCAGTTTATCTAAATTTTATTCAGAAGTTGTTCAAGATTTAGTAAACTCCACAATATATTTTTTATGATCATGTAGTTCTATAATCATGCACTATATTGCTTACATATTGTGTGTTTGGATGAGATGCAAACCTTCATGTGTTGAATGATGAGATTGTTCAGCGTGAAATATTTTTACAATGTGTAGAATTCCCATTTTCTATATAAATGAGCACCCCCCGTGGTGGTGACACGGGGGGGAGGGGGGGAAGCAGGTATGGTGGTGACACGGGGGGAACAGGTATGGTGGTGACACGGGGGGAACAGGTATGGTGGTGACACGGGGGGAACAGGTATGGTGGTGACACGGGGGGAACAGGTATGGTGGTGACACGGGGGGAATAGGTATGGTGGTGACACGGGGGGGGAGGGGGGAAGCAGGTATGGTGGTGACACGGGGGGGACAGGTATGGTGGTGACACGGGGAGGGAAGTGCAGGTATGGTGGTGACACGGGGAGGGGGAGGGACAGGTATGGTAGTGACATGGGAGGACGGGGTGCAAGGGGGAGCCAATACCATCAGTGTACTGTCCTCAGCCAGCAGAGCCCCAATCCTTCCATAAGTGTGACTGTGTCCCCGCTCATCGCAAGGTGGGAGCCAGGACCATCAGTGCACTGTCCCCAGCCAGCGAGCCCCAGTCCTTCCATGAGTGTGAGACTGTGTGACATGGGCAGAGCGGAGGGTTGGTGGCGGCGGGTGGAGAACATTTCCTTGTGTTCAGTGGAGAGCGGGGAGGGGCTGCCAATCCCTGTAGCCAATAGGCTTCAGTGTACAATAGAATTTTCTATTTGTACACTGAAGAGAGAAGCCGATTGGCTGCCCCTCTCCTCTGCACTGAACACAAGGGGAAACAACACTCGTCGAGGCGACGGTGGCCATTTTTGTGTAGCCGTTGCCGTTATTTGCTAAAAACATTCCCGATTTTCTCCGGACAAAACCAAAATCCTGGGAAAGCAATCGAGACCAAACATCAACTTAGTACTGACATTAGTACTAGTACTAGTACTTTGCCTTAAAATATGCTTAAATTGAAACAATAAAAGTGTAATATTCCTTTAAATTTCGTACCTGGGGGGTGTCTATAGTATGCATGTAAAGGGGCACATGTTTGCTGTGCTTAGAACTGTCCCTGCAAAAAGTGTAATTTTTACAAGAAAAAAAGCTATTTAAAATCACTCGCGGCTAATGTGAATTGACGGCTCCCGTAATACAGAGAACAGTCATTCATTGAAAGTCATTCATAAAAAAAGTCATTGATAAAAAATAAAAAAAATGAAAAAAAAAAAAGCGTGGGGGTCCCCCCAAATTCAATAACCAGGCCCTTCAGGTCTGGGATGGATATTAAGGGGAACCCCAGCCAAAACAAAAAAAAAATGGCATAGGGCCCCCCTCAAAATCCATACCAGACCCTTGAGGTCTGGGATGGATTTTAAGGGGAACCCTAGCCAAAAAAATGGCATGGGGTCCCCCTAAAAATCCATACCAGACCCTTATCCGAGCACGCAACCTGGCAGGCCGCAGGAAAAGAGGGGGGGACGAGAGCGCCCCCCCATCCCACCTGAACTGTACCAGGCCACATGCCCTTTAACATTGGGAGGATGCTTTGGAGGTCTAAGACCCCCAAAGCACCTTGTCCCCATGTTGATGAGGACAAGGGCCTCTTCCCCACAACCCTGGCCGGTGGTTGTGGGGGTCTGCGGGCGGGGGGCTTATCAGAATCTGGAAGCCCCCTTTAACAAGGGGACCCCAGATCCCGCCCCCCCTGTGTGAAATGGTAAAGGGGTACAAAAGTACCCCTACCATTTCACCAAAAAAGTGTCAAAAATTGTAAAAATGACAGGAGACGGTCTTTGACAATTCCTTTATTAAAATCTTCTTTCTTCTTTCTTCATCTTCTCCTTCCGTCATCTTCTTCCATCTTCTTCCATTTTCTTCTTCCTCCGATCCGCTTCTTCTTGTGCTGGTCTTCTCGTCCTTCTCGTCCGGCATCTTCTTCCATGGCGTCGGCATCTGTTCTTCTGTCGGGCCGCTCCTCGCAATGGGAGGCTCCCGCTGTGTGAGGCTTCACTCCATCTGACAGGTCTTTTATAACGGAGGGCACCTGGAGACCCCGCCCCCCTCTGACGTCATGGGGAAAACCATAGGGAATTCCCCATGACGTCCCCGTGCGTCAGAGGTGCCCTCCATTATAAAAGACCTGTCAGACGCAGCGAAGCCTCACACAGCGGGAGCCTCCCATTGCGAGGAGTGGCCCAAGAAGAGACACCGACGTCGAAGCCTTGGAAGAAGATGCCGGACGAGAAGACCAGCGCAAGAAGAAGCGGATCAGAGGAAGAAGAAAATGGAAGAAGATGGAAGAAGATGACGGAAGGAGAAGATGAAGAAACCGAAGGATGAAGAAAGAAGAAAGAAGATTTTAATAAAGGAATTGTCAAAGACCGTCTCCTGTCATTTTTACAATTTTTGACACTTTTTTGGTAAAATGGTAGGGGTACCCCCTTACCATTTCACACAGGGGGGGGGGGCTGGGATCTGGGGGTCCCCTTGTTAAAGGGGGCTTCCAGATTCCGATAAGCCCCCCGCCCGCAGACCCCCACAACCACCGGCCAGGGTTGTGGGGAAGAGGCCCTTGTCCTCATCAACATGGGGACAAGATGCTTTGGGGGTCTCAGACCCTCAAAGCATCCTCCCAATGTTGAGGGCATGTGGCCTGGTACGGTTCAGGCGGGAGGGGGGCCGCTCTCATCCCCCCCTCTTTTCCTGCGGCCTGCCAGGTTGCGTGCTCGGATAAGGGTCTGGTATGGATTTTGAGGGGGACCCCACACCATTTTTTTGGCTAGGGTTCCCCTTAAAATCCATCCCAGACCTCAAGGGTCTGGTATGGATTTTGAGGGGGACCCTACGCCATTTTTTTTTTTTGGCTGGGGTTCCCCTTAATATCCATCCCAGACCTGAAGGGCCTGGTTATTGAATTTGGGGGGACCCCCACGCTTTTTTTTTTTTGTTTTTTATCAATGAATGACAGTTCTCTGTGTTACAGGAGCCATCAATTCATTAGCCGCGAGTGCTTTTAAATAGCTTTTTTCCTGCAAAAATGACACTTTTTGCAGGGACAGTTCTAAGCACAGGAAACCTGCCCCCCTTCACAGGCCACCTATAGACACCCCCCAGATGTGATACTGCAATGCTGTACTAACAGCACGCACACACAAATCCCCAGAAATAGAGAACATATTCTCACTTTCTCAGCAGTCAGCAGCACACTGACACGCTGACACTGAAACATAATATGCAAGGCCGCCTCTTATACCGTGGGGCGTGTACTAAAGCCCCTGCAGGTATCCTGCCTGTAGCCAATTATGGCTCTCCTCGCTGCCGGCGCTGTGATTGGCCAAGCATGCGGGGTCACAGTGCATGCTTGGCCAATCATCAGCCAGCATTGCACTGCGACTGGCGCAATGCATTGCGGGGCCGCTCGCATCACACGAATTTGATGCGAACGGCCCAAATAGTTCTGGGCTCGCCGAACGGGCGAACGCCCGATGTTCGATTCGAACATGGGTTCGAATCGAACACCGGGCCCATCCCTAATGTACACAGCACCCCATCCCATGTCAGCTTGTTCCTCCCTTTCTGTACAAATCTACTAACAAATGTATGTAGGCATAGGACACGCCCCCTGCCACACACACTTAAAGGTGAATTAACCACAAAAAAAAGGTTAATTAAATCCACAAGGACTTTTTTTTTACCACTACTATTCCTTTATATTGGCTTTTAAAATGTACAAATGCAGAAATGTATAAATTGGATGAAAGGTTTAGCACTGGGAAACACTTTTTGACAGATAAAAAGTGCATTTTATATACAACTATATAGATCAGACCAAAATGAGGGACAAATGAGGAGGAATGAGGGACAGAGGGACATTGCTCCAAATCAGGGACAGTTGGGAGCTATGCATGCACACAGAATAAGAATAGATACTGAGAATTACACCCGACATACAGGACAAGAGAAGTAGTACTGTGCAGAGTCCATACATACAGAATAAGAACTGATACTGAGAATTACACCCGACATACAGGACAAGAGAAGTGGTACTGTGCAGAGTCCATACATACAGAATAAGAACAGATACTGAGAATTACACCCAACATACAGGACAAGAGAAGTAGTACTGTGCAGAGTCCATACATACAGAATAATAACAGATGATAGAGATTATTATTATTATTATTATTATTATTATACAGGATTTATATAGCATCAACAATTTACGCAGCGCTTTACAATAAAAAAGGGAAACAATACAGTTACAATACAATAAAATACAAGATGACTAAAATGAAAGTGAAAGTAACATGTGCTTCTAGGAAATCCTCCATTTATTTTAAGTCCCCCTCCCTTCTCTCACCCTCCCCTCCTTCTCTCCGCTCACCCCCCACCCATCCAATTCAGAATCTTGTATAAAACTGACTGCAGTTGTACTGATAGAAGACAGAAGAGCTCCGTCCTCTGATCACAGTCCAGGTAATTATAACCGTCCTTCCTATTCTGATCATGTCTTATCTATAGGAATGTATCCATAGAGGAATATAATATAAATCATTACTTCTGTTTATTGGTATTTTTGTTGCTGTTATTATTATTATTATTATTATTATTGTATCAGATCATAATGTGATGTTTAGGAAATCTTACTGAATGGAATGAAACAAAATTTCTCTTTGCAGAGAACATCCAATCATGTACAGAGAACAAAAAAAAAGAATGTTTGGTCGCACATGATTGGATGATTGAAGTGTACACAGCGTCACCTCATTCACTAAGATCAGTGAAAATTTCCATTGAAAAGAGAACATTGTCTGTAAATGAGAACAGGTTTTCCTCCTTTAGTAAATCAGCTCAGTGTGATCGGATGTGATGAAAAGTCTGCAGAATAAAAAGCAGAGAATTTCCAGACTTTATAATCCTGAGAACAGACAAAATTGTAATCTGTCAGTATGGATGAGAGTTCTATTATATTCTGGTGATAATATCTGATATATATTTTTCTGTGTTTGTCACATAAGGATGAGTGGAGTAAATAGACACTTTAAGGATTTATTTATAATAAATATACAGAGATATTCATCCTGGGAAACTGCATGTCCATTCACTCTGTGTGAACGGGGCAAAGACGACGATTATCAGAATATTTTCTCTCCAGATCGAATGTTTTACTTGTGACCATAATGTGACATTTTCAGCAATTCTCTCTAGTCTGTTTTATGAATAACATTTAACAGGTAGTATAACAAAATTGACATCCTTTTTTTTCCTACCAATAGAGCTTTCTTTTGGTGGTATTTGGTCACCTCTGCGATTAAATTTTTTTGCGCTATAAACAAAAAAAGAGCAACAATTTTGAAAAAAAAATATATATATATATTTTACTATAATAAATATCCCCAAATTTAAAAAAACAAAAACACATTTCTTCCTCAGTTTGGGCCGATATGTATTCTTCTACATATTTTTGTTAAAAAAAAAAAATTGCAATAAGAGCATATTGATTGGTTTGCTCAAAAGTTATAGCGTCTACAAAAAAGGGGACAAATTTATGGCATTTTTTTATTATTTTTTCTTTTACTAGTAATGGCGGCGATCAGCGTTTTTTTTTCCGGGACTGCGTCATTGCGGCGGACAGATCGGGCACTTTTGATACTGTTTTGGGACCATTGACATTTATACAGCGATCAGAGCTAAAAATAGCCACTGATTACTGTGTAAATGTCACTGGCAGTGAAGGGATTAACACGAGGGGGTTATCAAGGTGTTAAATGTGTGTCCTAGGGAGTGTTTCTAACTGGGGGAGTGCCTGGGGGAGGAGACCGATTGTTATTCCTTAGCATTAGGAACAACTTATCAGTCTCCTCACCTCTGACATAGACATATCTCTGTTATTTACATTGACAGACCTCAGTCCTGTCTCTGTGTGGAGGGATCGCTGGTGCTCGGCGGACATTGCGACCGCCGGGCATGCCCATTGGCTCAGTAGTCGCACGCACCTGCCCCTAGTGGTCTTAAACAGCCGATGTACAGCTATGACGGCTCGCCCAGGGGAGCCAACCTGCGGCTGGTCGGGAAGCAGTTAAAAAGTGTATAAAAATATACACACAAATAATGAGTTCAAACAAAATACAGTCCACAAAGTGCTCCATTCAGCTGCACCTAGTGTGCCCGCTCAGGAGGGGGCAGAGCCTGTTGCCCAACCCCCTCAGCATTAGATTGCCTGACTCGCAAGATCATGCCCCAGCTCAGGTATATCTACATGAGATGGGAGAAACAGTCTCAGTTTTTGTCCATGCTGCCAGCCCTGTATGCTACCTGTGCCTGTGAGGACCCCAGACTGAGGTCGGGCCTCCAGGAGTGATCTTCTGCCTTCCATTGCCCAGCTGCCTCTCTGCCTGCACATCCTGCTCTTCTCCCTCCCTGGATCCTGCACAGGCTCAAAAGACCCTTCTCACACGGAAACCTCAAGACAAGCCACCCAGCACCCAGACCATCCCACTGGCGGCCTTGGGCCATCAGACATCCTAGGCGTGAGTCCCTGAGCCCTCCTGTCCTTCTTTGCTGGCACGGCAATGTGAGAATGTACCTCAGGGCGGTAATTTGGCATGGCAAAGTGGAAACAGTCCACAGGGCATCAAGAAGGTACAGCACCGGAAAAAACAGTCCACAGGGCCACAGTAAGATACGGCAAGCCATGCTGCACCTCCCCACATACAGGTAGTATTAATGTTATTTGGAAAGATGGTGGTTCCTTTGTGAGTAGAAGAATCAGAATGGACATTGCTGTGTAAAGCATAGTATAGGTGATTTCTAAAACTACAATTGGTCTCTATATGTGCATGGGAGAGTAAGCATTGGGAGAGCAGTGCAGAAATCATAGGGATCCTTAGCGTTGTGTGTTGACATCTAAATTGTTATAGTTGTGTGTATATGCTTACAAATGGAATACTAACCATAGGCAGAGTGAATTTTCATACAGACCAGCTGAGAAAATGGTAAAGGATCCGATGGAGATGGAGGGATGGAAGGATAAATGGATGATGATGATGATGATATGGAATTTGATTCTTCTGTGTCTTCTATTTCATCACAGATTTCCCTTAAACAGGAAGGTGAGATGGCCTCTCGCAGTCTCCAGGCACACAAACGCAATGCAGATGGAGGTGGGTATAACAAGCACTCTGATCACATTAGAGTCATTTTAGCTCTCCTAAATACAAAGGTGAGGCACGGCCAAGGAGGACACTTTGGGTTCCCTGAATTCATTTGAGAGTGGGTCTGTTGATTTTGCTCAATCTGTATTACGTTCTTACAGTTTTATATATATATATATATATATATATATATATATATATATATATATATAAAGTAAAAATGGGATTGCTGCACTTACAAATTATTTAAAGAAGACATTAATTCAAGTTCCACATTAGTGTCAAATGCATGACAGTTTCGGGCTGTACAGATAGTGCCCTTCTTAACAACTAGACACATACAATAATTTTAATCTATGCAAGTATATATATATATATATATATATATATATATATATATATACACTTTTCTCTCATATGGGATCAATTAGACATGTGCAGTTCGTTTCGTAACGAATTTCGGCAAAATCATTAATTCTGAAATATCCGAATTAATGAAAACCTGTTTAATGAATTGTTCTGAATATTCGTAAATTCATACATTCGCACATTCGTAAATTCATAAATGCTTAAATCATGGGGGAAATTGGGACACTCCCAGGAGTTACATACGAAGGCGCAGAACTGCAGGTCTATTCGGATCTGGCAGTGGAGACACTGATGAGACAGAGGCGACTAAAGCCTCTAACTGAACTGATGGTTGAGTCAGAGATTCCCTATCAATGGGGGTTCCCAGCCTGTTTGATAGGAAAAAAGGATGGACGCTCTGCAGTTCTGCACTTTCCAGAGGATTTGAGGGATTTCTGTGATCAACTGGATATCCACCCCCCCATTACCGGGATGGGAAGAGGGGGAGGAGATCTGGTCATCACAGAGAAAACCAAAATGGAATAGAAGGGAGGGGAGGGGGGGGGGGAGTTAAATAACATCAGTTAAATAACATCAGTCCGGGGAAAAAAAGGAAGAAAGCGTGGTGGGTGAGAGAGGGGAGAGGAGGGGCCAAAGGGAGCGGTCTGGACGGCCTAGGGTGTGAACCCCAGGGATCTATGGAGAGATGGCAACATCAAGAGGATGTCAGCCCGCTCCATGGCACAAACAAAACAAAAAATAATGAGGGACTTCTGCCCAGCCTTAGAAGGCGTGTTGTTTCAGAAGGGGGAGGGGGATTTTTGGGGTTGTTTGGGGAATTTTTTTTTCTCTGTCTCGCTCGCTCCTTACCTATCAGTTAGTCATAAACCCTTTGGGCTTGGTCAGACGCTCTCAAACACCGAGTAAGTAGTAATAGATGGTAGTGGTCAATGTGATCACTTACAACGTAAGGGGCCTAAATACAAAAATAAAAAGGTACATAGTAAATAAAGAACTTACATTTTTGGGGCAGGAATAGCATGTCTCCAGGTGACGCACATAACACAAACCTCTGGGATTCAATTGGCCTCATATAAATTTCCGAAATGGTACTACGGAGACAGCCCATCTTCACATTCAAGGGGTATAGCCATAGGCTTTGATAGGACAATGAGGTTTGAGGTGGAGGAGCATCTGGTAGACCCAGAGGGAAGGTATCTGGTTATAAAAGGTAAATTACTTAACATGAAATGTACGATTGTGAATATATATGCCCGAACAAGAACCCTGATAGATTTCTTAAGAAAGTCTTGATAAAGTTAGAAGGCTTCAAGGAGGGTAAACTGATTATTGCAGGGAACCTAAATTGGAGTATGGATCCAAGGGTAGATACTTCAGGGGGGGGGAATAGATCTCCAGAGCACAGACAAAAAATTGTGAAAAAAGCACTGGCAAGTTGGCAGCTACAAGATGCATGGCGGATTACCCACTTAAAGGAACGGGATTATACCTTATTTTTCTTCGCTTCATAGGTCCCTTTCAAGGATAGATTATCTATTGATAGAACACCAACTAGTTCCATCTCTTAAAAAGGCGGAAATCAAAACACTCACCTTATCAGATCATGCCCCAGTGAAGATTCAGCTGGAGATACAGGGGGAAGTGGGACCAGGGAAGACTTGGAAATTAAATGATTCACTTATTCAGGATCAAGAATCAATTAGTAGGATTAAACAGGAGCTTACAACTTTCTTTAGGTTGAACGACACGCCATAAATCTCCAGTCCTATTCTCTGGGAAACACATAAAGCTGTAATAAGAGGGATTTTGATTGGGATCGGAGCAGGGAAAAAGAAGGAAACCCAGTTATATAAGGAAATACAAACGAGTTGATATCTAAAAAGAGAGATTTAGAAGAGTGCTTAGAACAGGAGAGGAAATCGGCATTCCATAGTATAAATAAGGAAAGATACCAGTGGGGAAACAGATCAGGAAAATGGATGGCGCGAAGGGTAAAGAAAAAAAAGAACAGGACCTTCATCCCGATGGTTAGAGATGAAAGGGGTGAGATTCAAATCTCTTCCCGGAAGTAAATTTCATTCTTACTATAGCGCCCTTTATAATATTAGGCAAAAAGGGGAAGATAAGGGTAGGCAAAGGGAAGTAATAAGGGAGTACCTATGGGACCTGGACTTCTCGAGGGGTGAGAAAGACGAGATGGGGGCATTAGAAGCTCCCATATCAATCGAGGAAGTCGAGAGAGCAATTAAGAATACCGCCCTCGGAGGAAGCCCGGGCCCCGATGGATACTCCATTTTCTATTATAAGAAATTTAGTAAGCAGCTAGCCCCTAAACTATGTGATTATTTTAACGCAATAGGTGAACAGGTGAGGTTTCGAGATGAGGCACTTTTGGCACATATTGAAAGAGGGTAAAGACCCAGCAGCTGTAGATATAGAAGCTATAGACCAATCTCTTTATTAAATTTAGATATAAAACTCTTTGCAAAAATAATAGCAGAAAGATTGAAGTTATATCTGCCAAAATGGATCCATAAAGACCAGGTAGTGTTTATTCAGGGGAGGGAGGGGAGAGATAACTCATTAAAATCCATACTGCTGCTACAGGAAGCTATGAGGAAAGGTACCCCCATAGTTTTTATGTCAATTGATGCAGAAAAGGCTTTTGACAGAGTCGATTGGGGGTTTATGTTCGAGACGTTAAGATATCTGGGGTTGGGCGAGAAGATGATGGGATGGATTGAGTCCCTCTATTGTCACCCGACTGCTAGAATCAGAGTTAATGGCACCCTGTCCGGCCCCCTTGAACTCTTTAATGGGACAAGACAGGGCTGCCCACTCTCTCCACTTTTTTTTATAATCACGCTAGAACCCCTCCTGACGACAATATGCAAAAACCAGGATATTCAAGGAATTAGGGTGGGAAATAGGGAATACAAGTCAGCCGCTTTAGCGGATGATCTGCTTCTCTATATCTCCAGCCCGAAAACAACAATCCCCATAGTTCTTAAGGAACTAAAACAATACGGGAAGCTATCGAACTTCAAAATTAACATGGCCAAATCTGAGATTTTAAATTTAACTCTACCAGAGGAAGAGCAGAAAGCACTTCAAGCTAAAGTACCGTTTAAGTGGTGTAAGACGGAATTGGGGTACCTAGGTATAAAATTAACAGCACAATTAAGTGACCTGTTTGAAGCTAATTATATCCCTCTGCTCAACAAAATTAAAGATCAACTAAGTAGGATGCATTATAAAGCACTCTCTTGGACTGGTAAGATACACGCAATTAAAATGTTTATAGTACCTATGTTAATTTAAACCTTCCAAATGATCCCGATTCCCCTCCCACAGACTTATTTTAGTAAATTAAAAACTATGGCCTCAAAATTCATCTGGGCGCGTAAACGGCCCTGCATTGCATATAACACAATAGCTAGAGAAAAAGATAGAGGGGGATTAGCAGCCCCAGATTTAAAAAAATATTATGAAGCTATTGTGATTTCCAGAATAGCAGACTGGATTCACAACAAGAAGGAGATTGGGTGGAATTAGAAAGGATACTAAGTAGAACAGACACAGGGAAAATGGTATGGATTCCAGCACATCATCGAGACTTAGGACTAGAGTTGAGCGGACACCTGGATGTTCAGGTTCGGCGGGTTCGACCGAACTTCGGAAAAAAAGTTTGAGTTCAGAACCGAACTTGACCCAAACTTGACCCCGAACCCCATTGAAGTCAATGGGGACCCAAACTTTTGAAGACTAAAATGGCTCTAAAAAAGTAATGGAAAAGGCTAGAGGGCTGCAAATGGCGACAAAATGTTGTTAAGAGCATGGCAAGTGCTCTGCAAACAAATGTGGGTAGGGAAATACCGTATATACTCGAGTATAAGCCGAGTTTTTCAGCCCTTTTTTTTGTGCTGAAAGTGCCCCCCTCGGCTTTTACTCGAGTCAAGCACTTTTCTGCAGCAGAGAATGTCATTTTCCACCCGAATTTGGGGCCCTCTATCTCGGGGCCACTTGGTGCTCGGAACCCCAAATTTGGTGTGCAAATCAAGTGGAACCATCACTACAACATATCCTACCAAGTGGTCCCGAGATAAAGAGCCCCAAAATCGGTCAACTGTGTCCATCTGCAGCAATGTCATTTCGGGACCCTTTGGTTCCAGAGACCCCAAATTTTGTCTGCAGCTAGGGGGCATCTAGGAACCCTTAACCAAGTTTGAAGTTTGGGGGACCTATGGCTGCAAATGGGCACAGTGAGGCATGCAAATGGGCACAGTGAGGCTGCAAATGGGCATTGTTGACCCTCTTTTTCACTTACACTAGCTGCGCATTTCTCACCCTAGGCTTATACTTGAGTCAATAAATTTTTACAGTTTTTTGTGGTAAAATTAGGTGCCTCGGCTTATATTCGGGTTGGCTTATACTCGAGTATATACGGTAACTTAAAATAACATAAAAAAAAATAAAAAAAAATAATAATATGCTGGAGGCTTCCTTCTCAGCAGAAGAGGTACAGGAAGTCATTAAGAACCTCAGAAACTCAACGGCACGATATCACACATATGGTGGGAATGCCTCAGAATACGCCCTTTCTGGAAAAAAATATTCAATTTAATGGATAAGATAGTGGGAAAATAAAATACTTGGAAATCAAAAAAATTTAAAATTATAATCTTGACCTAGGAGGACGAGGTCCATATGGAGTAGGAAGTTGAGGTGGCGGTGGATGTGGCAGTGTAGGTGGAAGCAGCGGTGGAGGAGGACGAGGTAGCCAACACTGGTTCAAAAATACAACAATGGCTGGGTAAGGCTGGTGCTGATGTGTCGAATTCTGTCCCCCGTCACTTAGTGTCCGCCCTGTACTGCGCTTGCTCAGTACGTAGGACGAGGGGATTTCGAAACTCTCCAAAGACGATGCGTGGTGAGTCCAGGATGAAGCCACATAATCTGAGGTTGAAGCCGAGCCAAGCGAGGCCGTGCCCGAAGCGCGGCGAGCGAAGTGAGGGGTCCTGTTACTATGTGCTACCGTATATCCACTTGGATGGTGGGGCTTGTACCTGCACTCACTGCACAGGCGCCGTTCATCTTCGGTGATTTTGTGAATCTTCTTGTCCTCCGTACTGCGCAAGCGCTGCGCCTGCGCAGTAAGTGGCCAGACACTATCCGATGGCCGGACAGTTTTTGTCAGAACACCGGTATACATGTCTATTCTGCACAAGGTACGGACAAGTCCTGTGGGATCCATGCCTGGTTCATTTTAATGAACGTGAGCTTGTCCACATTGGCTCTGGACAGGCGGCTGCGCTTGTCTGTGATAACGCCCCCTACCGTGCTAAATACACGTTCAGATAATACACTGGCTGCAGGGCAGGCCAGCACCTTCAAGGCGTAAAGGGCAAGCTCAGGCCATGTGCCCAATTTGGAGACCCAGAAGTTGAAGGGGGCAGACCCGTCATTTAGTAGCTGTAGGCGTGTGCGCACATACTGCTCCACCATGTTGGTGAAATGCTGCCTCCTGCTAAGACGTTCCATATCAGCTGGTGGTGCTGGTTGTTGTGGCATGCTGACAAAGCTTTTCCACATTTCAGCCATGCTAACTCTGCCTTCTGAGGTGCTGGCGGTGCCCTGGCTGCGTTGGCGACCTCTTCCTCCTCCTCTGCCTTCGCCTTGTGCTTCCACCGTACCCCCGCTTCCAAGTGGGAATGCCACCAGCAGCGCGTCTACCAGCGTTCGCTTGTACTCACGCATCTTACGATCACTTTTCATTGAGGTAATTAAGTAAGGCACATTGTCCTTGTAACGGGGATCCAGCAGGGTGGCCACCCAGTAATCAGCACCATTTAAAATGTGGGCAACTCGGCAGTTGTTGCAGACACTGCAGCATGTAATCGCTCATGTGTGCCAGGCTGCCCAGAGGCAACGAAAAACTGTCCTCTGTGGGAGGTGTATCGTCTGTGTCCTCTGTATCCCCCCAGCCACGCACCAGTGATGGACATGAGCTGGTCTGGGTGCCACCCTGCTGTGAACATGGTTCCTCCTCCTCCATCTCCTCATCATCCTCCACCTCGTCATCCTCCAGAACTGTGCCCTTGCTGCCGGACAATTGTGTACCTGGCGCTTGTTGGTGCAGGAACCCACCCTCATAGCCACTTGTGAATGACTGCCCTGAAAGCCTTGGAAATGATCCCGGTTCCTCCTCCTCCTCCTCCTCCTGTGCCACATCCTCTTCCATCATTTTTTCAAGGAGGCATAGAACTTGGTTAGTAACGATGAGAACGGCGTTATCGGCACTGGTCATGTTGGTGGAGTACTAGAAACAGCGCAACAAGGCACACAGGTCTCGCATGGAGGCCCAGTTATTGGTGGTGAAGTGGTGCTGCAGAGCGACTCACGCATGCGTACTGCAGCTGAAACTTCACTATCGCCTGCTGCTGCTCGCACAGTCTGGCCAGCATGTGCAAGGTGGAGTTCCACCTTGTGGGCACGTCGCATATGAGACGGTGAGCGGGAAGGCCGAAGTTACGCTGCAGCGCTGACAGGCGAGCAGCAGCAGGGTGAGAATGCCGAAAATGCGCACAGACGGCCCGCACTTTCTGCAGCAGCTCTGGCATATCGGGGTCATTTTAAAGGAACCTCTGGACCACTAAGTTCAGCACATGCGTCAGGCAAGGGATGTGCGTCAAACCGGCTAGGCCCAGAGCTGCTACGAGATTTCGCCCATTATCGCACACCACCAGGCCGAGCTTGAGGCTCACTGCCACCAACCACTCATTGGTCTGTTGTTCCATGTCCCTCCACAACTCCTGCGCGGTGTGGGTTTTTCCCCCAAACAGGAAAGTTTTAAAACTGCCTGCTGTCGTTTACCCCTGGCTGTGCTGAAGTTGGTGGTGAAGGTGTTACGCTGACTGGATGAGGAGGCGGTAGAGGATGAGGAGGCAGAGTAGGAGGAGTTAGCAACAGGAGGCAAACTGAAGTGCCCTGCAATCCTCGGTGGTGGAAGTACATGCGCCAAAGTGCTATCCGCCTCAGGCCCAGCCGCCACTGCATTTATCCAGTGTGCTGTTATGGAGATATAACATGCTTACTAGTCCACGCATCCGTAGTTAGGTGGACCTTGCCACAGATGGCACACGGGTGTACACGGGGGTGAGGTGAAAGACTGATATACATCGGCTGCACGTGCCAACCCCGAACTTTCATCAGGAGACTGGGTGGGCGACAATGTGAAGGAACCAGAGGCACTCTCAGAAACCCAATCTACTATCGCCTGTACTTGTCCTGGCCTCAACTTTCGTACAGCCTCATTAGGCGCGCCGAAATACCGCTGCAGGCTCTGTTGCCTACTCGCACCTGAGGAAGGCTTTTCACTTGTGCGTGTAGCTGGCACAGACCACGTCCTCCCCCTGTAACAGGAGCTCCACCAGCAGCACCACGACCGGGGCCACGTCCCTTTTTTGACGTTCTCCTCATATTTACAAAATGTATGATCTTGCCCTAAATGGGTGTTTTTGCAATAGCAGAATACACCCAGAGTATGTAAACGGTGTATCTCACACCTACAGAAATGCAGAAAATGCTATTCAAATAAAATGTTTTTGCCCTAAAAAAAATGTATTTGAATAGCAAAATAGAAGAAAAATATATCAATTGAATATGTCACACTTGCACATATGCAGAAAACACTGCAACATGTAATTTTTTTGCAATGTTTTTTGCAATAGCAGAATACACCCACAGTATGTACAGGGTGTATCTCAAAACCTGCAAAACTGCAGAAAATGCTATGAAAAAAGAAATTTCACTCAAATTTTATTTTTGGAATAGCACAATAGAAGAAAAATATATCAATTGAATATGTCACTCCTGCACATATGCAGAAAACACTGCAAAATTTATTTTTTTTGCAATGGTTTTGCAATAGCAGAATACACCCACAGTATGTAAAGCGTGTATCTCAAAACCTGCAAAACTGCAGAAAATGCTATGAAAAAAAAACATTTTTTTCACTCAAATTTTATTTTTGGAATAGCACAATAGAAGAAAAATAGATCAATTGAATGTGTCACTCCTGCACAAAACACTGCAAAATGTTATGTTTTTGCAATGTTTTTGCAATAGCAGAATACACCCACAGTATGTACAGGGTGTATCTCACAGTA
The DNA here is from genome assembly GCA_028564925.1 of Lithobates sylvaticus. Lineage (NCBI taxonomy): Eukaryota > Metazoa > Chordata > Amphibia > Anura > Ranidae > Lithobates > Lithobates sylvaticus. The sequence goes on along the minus strand of CM053031.1, from coordinate 304,617,308 downwards.
ACATATGCAGTGCTGGTTCACTGAGCTTGCAGATAAAAGTTATATTTTCTCTGGCACTGGTCTCATTGCAGTGTAAAAAGACTGTGCACTGCAACCCAGCCAGGTAAATCTATGTAGATCGCTGACTTATTAGAATTGATTCTCTCATAATTCTCTCTCCCTCAAAGCAGACACAGGAACCTTGCCCTACACTCTATATCTATGTAGATCGCTGACTAATTAGAAGATATTTCATGAATCTGGACTGACTCCTAGGATGTAATTCTCTCCCTCACAGCAGCCAGGTACCTTTCCCTACACTGTGTAAAGCAGAGTGACGTGCTGTGCTGTGTGCCTCTAGCTTATATAGAGGCTGGGTCACATGCTGCACTGGCCAATCACAGCCATGCCATTAGTAGGCATGGCTGTGATGGCTTCTAAGGGCACACCAGTGAAACTAATGTTGATTGGCTGCCCTGCAGCTTTTGAAAATGCGCCATTACATCGCCAAACACCGGACCCGAATTCGAAAATACAGTCAATTGTTCGGGTTCGGGTCCGGGGCCCGGACACCCAAAAGTCCGGTACGGACCCGAACTTTACAGTTCGGGTTCGCTCAACCCTACTTAGGACCTAACACAAATATTTTTACCAAACACACACTAAAGACGTGGGATGAAATAAATAAGAGGCATGGATGGGACTGTAACTCACCATTAATGTCACTATTAGACACACATTTTTTTGTACCAGGGAAAGAGGGGCACTTATATTTCAGTAGGTGGTCCAAAAAAGAGGACATAAGATTACAGGATGTGATGGAAGGGAATAGAATATTCACTTATAAGGAAATCACGCAGGAATGGGTACATAAACCACTAGATAAATGGAGACACGCTCAAATACAACACTTTGCACAAACTTTACCACAACCATTATGAGGAAAGAGACAACTGAGACCCTTAGCCACTTCAATACAGGGCTTTTATACACCAGACCAATTTTTAGCTTTCAGCGCTCTCACACTTTAAATGACAATTACTCAGTCATGCTACACTCTACCCAAACCAAATTTTTATCTTTTTTTCTCTCACAAACAGAGATTTCTTTTGGTGGTATTTAGTTACTGCTGGGATTTTTATTTTTTGCAATATAAGCGAAAAAAGAGAGAAATTAAAAAAAAAAAAACACTTTTTTTTAGTTTCTATTGAAAATTTTTGCAAATAAAACATTTTTCTTCATAAATTTGGGCCAAAATGTATACTGCTACATATCTTTAGTAAAAATAACCCAAATAAGTGCATATTATTTGGTTGCTGTGAAAGTTATAGTGTCTAAAAGCAATGGTGCAAATCATTGAAAAATTATCACATCTGATCACACCTGATGCACTGAAGGCCTATCTCATTTCTTGAGACCCTAACAAGCCAGGAAAGTACAAATACCCCCCAAGTTACCCCTTTTTGGAAAGCAGACATTCCAAGGTATTTAGTAAGAGGCATGGTGAGCTTTTTGAAGTTGTCATTTTTTCCAACAATTCTTGGAAAAATTATAACTTTTTTTTTTTTTTGCACAAAATTGTCATAAAAACAAGTTATTTCTCTCACACAGCACATGCATACTTGCAATGACACCCCAAAATACATTCTGCTACTCCTCCTGAGTATAGTGATACCACATGTGTGAGACTTTTACATAGCCTGGCCACATACAGAGGTCTAACATCCAAGTAGCACCGTCAGGCGTTCTACGAGCATAAATTGCACATCTCATTTGATGACAACCTATCACACTTTTGAAGGCCCTGGAGCACCAGGTCAATCCAAAAGCCCACAAAATGACCCCATTTTGGAAAGCTAACACCCCAACGTATAACCTGTGAGGCATAATGAGTCTTTTGAATGGTTCATTTTCTTCCAGAAGTATTTGGAAACTGTGGAAAAAAATGAAAATGCATTTTTTTTATACAAAGTTGTCAATTTATAAGATATTTCCAACACATAGCATGTACATAGCAAAACTGACACCCCAAAATACATTCTGCTACTCCTCCTGAGTATGGCGATACCACATGTGTGAGACTTTTACACAGCCTGGCCACATACAGAGGCCCAAGTAGCACTGTCAGGTGTTCTAGGAGCATAAATTACACACATAAATTCCTGCCAACCTATCACATTGTTGAAGGCCCTTCATATTTCTAACACATAGCATGTACTGTACATACCAATTACAAACCAAAATACATTCTGCTGAGCAAAGGATAAAGAAAAGATTACCTGCGGTTTTAGTAGTGCAGTGGTCCACAAAGGAGAGCATTGGTCCAGGCAGCAGGCAGGAACGTGGACAGCGACAGCAAAACAGGCAGCAGGCAAGAACGTGGACAGCGACAGCAAAACAGGCAGCAGGCAGGAATAGTCAGCACAGGTAGAGATGTTGTCAACACAGCCAATGCATTAGTCCAGATAGCAGGCAGGGATGTGGTCAGCAGCTGCAAAAGGATCAAAAGATCGTCCATGCAGCAGGCAGGAATACTGTCCATAGTTAGTAAAGGCAGCAGGCAGAGGTATGGTCAGCACAGCCAGAGTATTTTTTCCAGGGAGCAGACAGGACCATCAAGCTAAGGGCATCGGTCAGGGAAGAATGGGGACAGGGGTAGAGGCTTCTCCCACCCAAATCTCTTTGAAGCTTCCGGACAACCAGACCCTGTTCTGGGAACACAGAAAACCAAAAACTGGTTAGTGTCAAATGCATGACAGTTTCAGGCTGTACAGATATTGCCCTTCTTAACAACTAGACACATACAATAATTTTAATCTATGCAAGCATATATACAGGGGGTCCCCGACTTATGAACGCCCGACCTACGAACATCCCTTACTTACGAACCGGGCGCCGTCCTGCGCATGCGCGGCCAGACGGAGCTTGGGAAAATGACGGCAAACTTCGGAAATGTCCATAATTTGCCGCGCATGCGCAGAACGGCATTAGACAGAACAACGGAAATGTCTGTAAATGTCCGTAAATGTCCGTAAATGTCCGTAATTGTCCGTAATTGTCGGTCTGCGCATGCGAGGCCGACTTACGAACAATTCTGACATAAGAACAGGCGGCCAGTCCCTAACGAGTTCGTAACTCGGGGACCCCCTGTATAAACTTTTCTCTCATATGGGATCAATTAGACATATGCAATTCGTTTCGTAACGAATTTCGACAAATTTTATAATTCGGAAATATCCGAATTAACGAAAACCCTTTAAAGAATTGTTCCGAATATTCGTAAATTCGTACATTCGCACATTCGTAAATACGTAAATGCTTAAATTGGTCAATGCTTAAATTGGTAAATGCTTAAATTGGTACATTTATAAATTCGTAAATTTGTAAATTCGTACATTCGTAAATTGGGAAATTTGAAATCTAAAGTAATAATTAACTAATAATAACTTAACTATTAATAACTATTAAACTATAGGTATTGTAATTTCCTTTCAAATTTGGCTATTTGTGAACGTAACGAATACAAATTTATCCAAAGTTACGAATTATTTTCCGAAATAACAAATGCCATATCTAAACGAATGGATCATAATGAATTAATAATAATAAATAATAATAATAAAAACGTATTATTATTCATTATTAATTTGTTCCGTTCCATTTGTTTAGATGCGGCATTTGTTATTTCAGGTAATTCATAACTTTGGATAAATTTGTATTCCTTACATTCACTAACAGCCAAATTTGAAAGGAAATTACAATACCTATAGTTTAATAGTTAGTTATTATTTCAGATTTTCGAATTTTCAGGTTTTCGGATTTTCGAATTTTGAGTTTCCAAATTTCCAAACTTTTCAAATTTACGAATTAACAAATGTATGGATTTACGAATGTACGAATTTACAAGTGTGCGAATGTACTAATTTACGAATGTATGAATTTACGAATGTACGAATTTATGAATGTACGAATTTACAAGTGTGTGAATGTACTAATTTACTAATTTACGAATTGCGATCATAACGAATGACCCAAAAAATGAAAAAAAGAACAAAAGCAAATAAAACGAAAACAAACACATTTTTTGGCAGTGCACATGTCTAGGATCAATTAATCAATCATTTAACGCCAATAAAGCTAATTAACAAAAAAGAAAAAAAGCATGTAGATATATGTTGAATCATGGGTCATCAGGTGCTACCGCTTTTCATTCGATATGCACTAAAGAAGAACAAACACACATCATACATTTTTATATATAATCAACTGTATCCAAAAAAAATTATAAATATTATCATTGTTTCACAAGTCTAAAAATGTATAAAACAAAGAAATAAATATAAATCAAAATCTGAATTCAATCCATACCCCTATAGCTCTCCCCTCTCTCGATCTGACAACTACAGCGGGAGGGGCTGAGAATCCCTCGCTGATGTCAGTCAGGGAGGGGGGGGGGGGTAGGCGGTCACATGAGTGCTGAGCGGCGCTCTGAAATAAAGTATAGAATGGTATTTTTTTTTTTTATAAAGCACACTGGGGCACCTAACATTATCAAACACAGAGGATTGTGTGAAAATGTAGGGGCGGACACTGTCACGAGCTGACAGGCAGGGAGGGAGGGGGGGGGACAGAGGAAAGATGTGGATGATGGAGGCACGTAAACTGACCACGGTGCCAGGGCATATACTTTTTTATTGTACAGGTGGGAAAATTGATCTATGCTTTACCTACAGCTTGCAGGTTCTTTCTCATAGGTTTATTGTAACTTCCCTTCATTTAGAGCTGATTTCTACCATCAAGATGAAAGCCCCAGTTTGCCTAATTGAGAACACAGTAGAACATGGAAAGCTTGTGGTAAACCCTGAGGCCATCACAATCCTCTCCAAGATCCACCAACCAGTGGTGGTGGTGTCAATTGTTGGCCTGTACCGTACAGGAAAGTCCTACTTGATGAACAAGTTGGCTGAAGCTCAGAAAGGTGAGTGTCAGTTAGAAAGAAGCTATATAGCTACTGCTGCATGTTTAAATGATAATTTTTCTAAGTTTTATAATTGAAGGATTCAGCCTGGGTTCTACAGTTCAATCTAAAACCAAGGGTATCTGGATGTGGTGTGTTCCTCACCCCACCAAAAGGAATCACACTCTGGTTCTATTGGACACAGAAGGTCTCGGTGATGTAGAGAAGGTAAGAACTTGATATAAATCGCCTATTTGTCCTTAAGTGGCCCTTCATGATTTTTGCTAATGTTCAAATAAAGTACTGTCAGGTTAAACAAAGTTATAGTCAGGTGTAGGGATGAGCTCAAGTTCAAGTCGAACTCAAGTTCGTCTCAAACATTGCCTGTTCGCCTGTTCACCGAACTGCAAACAATTTGAGGTGTTCACGTCAAATTCGAAAAGCCGCGGAACACCCTGTAAAAGTCTATGGGAGAAATCTAAAGTGCTCATTTTAAAGGCTGATATGCAAGTTATTGTCATAAAAAGTGTTTGGGGACCCGGGTCCTGCCCCAGGGGACATGTATCAATGCAAAAGAAAGTTTTAAAAACGGCCATTTTTTCGGGAGCAGTGATTTTAATAATGCTTAAAGTGAAACAATAAAAGTGTAATATTCCTTTAAATTTCGTACCTGGGGTGTGTGTATAGTATGCATGTAAAGGGGCGCATGTTTCCTGTGCTTAGAACTGTCCCTGCACAAAGTGTCATTTTTGCAGGAAAAAAAGCTATTTAACCGCTTCCCGACCGCCTCCTGCACATTTACGTCAGCAGAATGGCACGGCTGGGCAAAAGCACGTACAGGTACGTCCCCTTTAATTGCCCAGCCGTGGGGTCGCGCCCGCGCCGCCGCCGGCGTGCTCACGACCCGATCGGGAGCTCCGTGACTGTGGCTGCGGGACCAGTGGACCCGATCGCCGCTGGTGTCCCGCGATCGGGTCACAGAGCTGAAGAACGGGGAGAGGTCTGTGTAAACAAACCTCTCCCCGCGCTTCCTACACTGCCTGTCACTGATCGGCTGTTCCCTGTCATCGGGAAAGCCGATTAGTGACGTCAGACGTCAGCCACGCCCCCTACTGTAAAAAAAAACACAACACTTCACACTAACTCCTCCTCGCCCCCTAGTGGTTAACTCCTTCACTGCCACTGTCATTTACATAGGAATTTGCATTGCATTTAAATAGCACTGATTTCTGTATAAATGACAATGTTCCCAAAAATGTGTCAAAAATGTCCGATGTGTCCGCCATAATGTCGCAGTCACAATAAAAATCGCTGATCGCTGCCATTAGTAGTAAAAAAAAATATTGATAAAAATGCTATAAAACTATCTCCTATTTTGTAAACGCTATAACTTTTGCGCAAACCAATCAATAATCGCTAATTGCGATTTTTTTTTACCAAAAATATGTAGAAGAATACGTATTGGCCTAAACTGAGGAAAAAAAAAGTTTTTTTATATATTTTTTGGGGATATTTATTATAGCAAAAAATATAGCTTTTTTTTCAAAATTGTCGCTCTATTTTTGTTTATAGCGCAAAAAATAAAAACCACAGGGGCAAATACCACCAAAAGAAAGCTCTATTTGTGGGAAAAAAAGGACGCTGATTTTGTTTGGGAGCCACGTCGCACGACCGCGCAATTGTCAGTTAAAGCGACGCAGTGCCGAATCGCAAAAAGGGGCCTGGTGCTTTGGCTGCAAATTGGTCCTGGGCTGAAGTGGTTAAAATCGCTCGTGGCTATAATGAATTGCCGGCTCCCGTAATACAGAGAACAGTCATTGAAAGTCATTGATGAAAAAAAAATAAAAGCATGGGGTTCCCCCAAATTCAATTACCAGGCCCTTCAGGTCTGGTATGGATTTTAAGGGTGAACTCCACACCATTTAAAAAAAAAAAAAATGGCGTGGAGTTCCCCCCAAAAATCCATACCAGACCCTTTATCCGAGCACGCAACCTGGCAGGCCGCAGGAAAAGAGGGGGGGACGAGAGAGCGCCCCCCTCCTGAACCGTACCAGGCCACATGTCCTCAACATTGGGAGGATGCTTTGGGGGTCTGTGACCCGTCAAAGCACCATGTCCCCATGTTAATGAGGACAAGGGCCTCATCCCCACAACCCTGGCCGGTAGTTGTGGGGGTCTGTGGGCGGGGGGCTTATCAGAATCTGGAAGCCCCCTTTAACAAGGGGCCCCTCAGATCCCGCCCCCCCCCTGTTTGAAATGGTATGGGGGTAAAAAAGTACCCCTACCATTTCACAAAGAAAGTGTAAAAAATTGTTAAAAAACACACAGACACCGTTGGGAAAAGTCCTTTATTAAAAATAAAAAAAATAAAAAAAAGATTCCAACGGTGGTAATCCACTCTTGCTATCCAGCGATGGCTGATCTCTTCTCCGGGGTCCAGCGATGGGTGATCTCTCCCGATGGTCCAGCACAGCGCATCCTATCTCCACCGGAGACATTGCAGGAATCCCAACAGAATGATAAGGTCTTAGCTGAGGAGGACGGGGCCACCCGTCACCTGACCCCGTCCCCCTCTGACGCAAGGAGGAACCTGGGCTTCCCCAGTGATGTGCGGGTGACCCCGCCCCCCTCTGATGTAACGGAAACCTGCGTTACAGTACTGTGAAAGTGTGGATTCTTTAGTGTCCATACAACTCAGCTTCCATGTTCTTACCGAGATGCCAGCTTGTTGGCCCTCCTCCGAAGAATCCTCCCCTGGTCACTTGTACGAGTTGCCGTGTCCCTCCAATACTGAGAGCACACCGGGATGCCTTGAATCCTCCTTCAGTTACTGGGCCTCGGGCTAACCAGCTCCGAGACTCTGGAACAGACGGATCCCCACCCCAGACCATGGGGGTCTATGGGTCTAGTCAGACTGACCATGTTTGCGGGACGGCAAACATTTCTAGGCCCGGGACCCCTCGCGGGGCTACCCCGGTCCAGAACTAGGAACAGACAGCTACGGCCAAACCCCGAACATGTGACTTCAGCACCTTAAGTACCCCTTCCCAGACTACGCAGCAGGGCCAGACGCGCCCACTGATTGGCTTCGGGATTGATTGGTACCTAAGACATCCAACCAGGCTTGGTTCTCGGCCTGTCATGGGTACCTCACTGCACCCATGACCAGGCAGAACCCTAGTACAGCCCAGCCAAACTGATGCCAAAGTAAACTTGTACAATTAACCCCCAGAACCCCATTACTGTTCTGAGGGAAAAAAACGAAATTTCCACTTGTTAAAGTGTGACCGCTACACAGGGGATATCTCCAAAACCGTTCAGGTTTAGAAGATAGAAAATAAAAGATATGTATGTACTTCGCTCCTGTCTATATGTATCAGAATTAATGTGGACTACAAAATTAAATAATATATAAAACGGCTACTGCCCCTAACTAAGGTAGATGTGCTACTTTATATATTAGTGAATTAAATGTAGGGGGTGCTCAAACACCAGGTAAAAATACTACTGTGCAATATGCGAAAAAAGTACCTAAGAGAACACACTTAAAACCACTTCACGCCCAAGGTACGTCATATGACGTCCTTGATTTTGTGGAGGTATATCTGAATGATGGGTGCAGCTACAGACATCATTCAGATATCGGCTTTTTCAGCCGAGGATTCCCTGCACCATAAGAATGATCATAGCGGCTGTTCCGGCTTGATCGTTCTTACGGGCGGAGGGAGGGGACGTCCCCCCTCCCGTCGCCCTCCGGTGCTTATACCGACTCACCGCTTCCATCGGTGAGTCGGACACAGGATCCGCCGGCCCCCGGATGATGACCATAGAGATTTCCAGCGGACCAGATGGTCGCCGGAGTCTCTATGATCGTTTGGAGGCCGGGCGCGATGTTATGACGTCACGCCCGGCCTCTGCATTCAAATAACGGGGCCGCTTGGCTGGGAAGCCGTGATGTTTTTTTTTTTTTTGATTTTAGGCTTCCCAGCCTAGAGGAGAGATGTGGGGTCTTATTGACCCCATATCTCACTGTAAATAGGTCCGATTATGCCATATTCCTATTACAAGGGATGTTTACATTCCTTGTAATAGGAATAAAGGTTATCAAATTGTTTTGTGTCAAACTAAAAAAATTTAAGTAACATGAACAATAAAAAAAAAAAAAATTTTTTAAAGCGCCCCTGTGAGCTTGTACGCAGAAGCGAACACATACGTAAGTCCTGCCCACATATGAAAACGGTGTTCAAACCACACATGTGAGGTATCGCCGCGAACGTTAGTGCAAGAGCAATAATTCTAGCCCTAGACCTCCTCTGTAACTCAAAACATGTAACCAGTAAAAAATTTTAAAGCGTCATCTATGGGGATTTTTAAATACCAAACTTTGGTGCCATTCCACGAGCGTGTGCAATTTTGAAGCGTGACATGTTGGGTATCTATTTACTCAGTGTATCTTCATCTTTCACATTGTGCAAAAAAAATTGGGCTAACTTTACTGTTTTTTTTTTTTTTTTTAAAGCATGAAACTGTTTTTTTTCTGAAAAAAACATGTTCGAAAAATTGCTGCACAAATACCGTGCAAGTTGCAACGACCGCCATTGTATTTTCTAGGGTCTTTGCTAAAAAAACATATATAATGTTTGGGGGTTCTATGTAATTTTCTAGCAGAAAAATTATGAATTTTACATGTAGGAGAGAAATGTCAGAATTGGCCCGGGTGTGAAGTGGTTAAAAAGCAGGTCAAAGAAGCTTTTGGCAAGATATTACTTGCTAAATAGGTGGAGACTGTAGAAGCATAAAAAAAAAAAAACTTCCTCCGACAAAGATCATAGATCGGATATGTAACAAAAGTATAAAAAGGAACCAATAGTGTAATCCTGTTTATTTAAAATAGGCAATAAAAACAAAGTGCCAAATGGCTGCTTACATGTGTAGTGCCTTAGCCCGACACTGAGGCTGTATGCGTGTCAGGTAGTCGAATGGTGCTCCATGGCTCTCACTCGTAGCTGGCGTGCGTTCCACCGTCCAGCGGGGACAACCAAAGGGACCAGAAGTGACGTGACCAAGACTCAGGTTTAGAAGATATCCAGCGTAGCTACAGGTAAGCCCTATTTATAGGCTTACCTGTAGCAAAACGTGTGTTGTAAGGGTTTACAACCACTTTAAAGTATAATTTGTCCTAATGTTTTCAAATGTTTTATTCCTTATAGGGGGATAACAAAAATGATGTCTGGATTTTTAGCCTTGCTGTCCTTCTAAGCAGTGCCTTGGTGTATAACAGCAAAGGAACCATCGATCAGGATGCCGTGGAAAAATTAAAGTATCCTTTTATAACCGATTGCAAGAAGATATAATATGTAATTGTATTCTCAGAGATTGTCCATAAGTGAGAGTTTTCTATAGAAGACATATATGGATAGCTTGGATTCTGTATATCTACATTATTTAGAAGCCCTGGGTTGTATTTATCAAAGGGCGAGAGCTGACTATAAAAACCAAACAGTTTACCTTTTATGTGGATTAGCATGCTAAATTTAGAGGTAAATATATGTTTATTGTATACAATAAAAATATAAGAACATTCAAGGTCAATCCTCATATCCAATGTCACATTTGTACAGCACATAGCGTATCAAAAGTAGGTAGGGTACATTACATACTGGGATACAAAAACAATAAAGGTGTACATTTGAGTTACATAGAAATGTGCGCATGGAAACCAAAAAATTGGGATCCAGGATCTGAGGTTGGTGTATACTAGTATTGTAGATAAGAAGAAGGGGAGAAGAAAAGAGGAAGAGAGGGATAAGAAAGAGCAGGAAATAAGAAAGTAATCGGGGAGGAGGAGAAGAGAGAGAGAGGAGAGCTTGAACGAACCTGATAGAGATGGGTATGATTAAAAGACCCATCAGTCTGTGGGTGTGAGCAACTGTTTTAGGGAATCTGATGTGGAAAAGTGTGAAAAAGTCTACCAAGAGATGCCATAGAACTTTGAAAGATGTGGAAAAGTCTACCCAGAGAAGCCTAATGCCGCGTACACACGATCAGAATTCTCGTCGGAAAAAAACTCTGACGGTTTTTCCGACGGAATTCCGACGGAATTCCGCTCAAGCTGTGTTGCCTACACACAATCACACCAAATTCCGACGGTCAATAACACAGCGGCATAAAACACGTTCGACAGCACTATAAAAGGGAAGTTTAATGCTTCCGAGCATGCGTCAAATTGTTTCCGAGCATGCGTCGGAATTTTGCGTGTCGGAATTGCATACACACGATCGGAAAATCCAATAGAAAGGTTTTCCGTCGGAAAAATTGAGAACAGGTTCTCAATTCAAAGTCCGTCGGAAATTCCGACAGAAAAAGACCGTTGGGCATACACACGGTTGGAAAATCCGATGAAAATCTCCCATCGGACTGTTTCCATCGGAAATTCCGACCGTGTGTACGCCGCAATAGAACTTTGAAAGATGTGGAAAAGTCTACCCAGAGAAGCCATAGAACTTTGAAAGATGTGGAAAAGTCTACCCAGAGAAGATATAGAACTTTGAAAGATGTGGAAAAGTCTACCCAGAGAAGCCATACAACTTTGAATTTATTAAAAGTTTCATTAACCAGAGCTTACATCTCTTTCATGTGCATGATGTCATTGCCAGTAGAAACCCACAAGGACAAGGGGGGAGTAGAAGTTGTTTTCCAGAATAACAGGATCAACTGTCTAGCTAACTGTCTAGCGCTGATAAAAAGAAGCACAGTAAATTGTGTTCCTGGATGCTATAGTGCCTGGGAGCATAGAGAAAAGAGCCATTTCTGGGGTAGGAGTCAGCGTTTTATCATAAATAGCCCCGTGTATGGAGAAAACCTTAGACCAAAGGGGTTGGATTTTAGTACACTTCCACCAGACGTGGAGGTAGCTCCCCTCCTCAGATCCACACCGCAAGCAGGTCGGGGAGACCTATAGGAAAATATTGTGTAAGGAGTGGGGGTCTCTGTACCATCGGGAGATGCGTTTAAAGTTTTTCTCTAGTGTATAGCACGAGATGGAGGATGTATGTGTGAAGTGGAATGATTTTTGCCAATCAGCCATTGTGAGTTCCCTCCTCAATTCCGTGGGCCACCTGCTTGTGTAAGGTGGGAGTTGGTCATGTAGTAGTGTGTGTGATAGTTTATAAATGGTGGAGAGTAGATGTCTGGGTGTTTCTGAGAGAGAGAGAACAGTTGTTTGTATCATGTGAAAGGTCTGTGTGTCTGAGAAGAAGAAAATAACTACGAACAAAAGGAGGACAAGCGAAGCACATTGAGCCAGTTACCTTGGCCCTCAGGGACAATCAGAGCACTTGACCTGGGATGTATGAAAGATCCAGCTACTGGCCATGCAGAGCGTGTGAATGGACCCACCCTGGAGGAACCCATCCCCTGAGGTAGCGGGGTTGTCAAATAATGGGGTGTGCGGGGAGGGGTCTGTGATTAGGAGGGAGGACATCCCCTTCTTATACCATAAGTGCAGAGCAGCTAAGAGAGGGAGAGGACAGACCTAGTGGCTCCTGGCTATGGCTCTAGAGAAGAGCCCTGAGATCTGACGTGGATAAGTCTTGTTCAACCATAGTGGATGCCTTAGTAAAGGGCCGGGGAAACCATTCTAGTGTCCGAGTCAGGATTGCTGCCTTGTGGTAGAGCTCAAAATCGGGTAAACCAAAGCCTCCTTGAAGTTTTGGATAAGTAATTAACATATGGCGGATGCGGGATAAGCCCTGACGCCATACAAAGTGAATGGATATAAAATGTTTAGGGACAGTAATTGGGACCGTTTGAAATAAGTAAAAGTAGTTTAGGGAGAGTATCCATTTTGGGCGTATTTATGCGGCCGAACCATGGTAAGGAGGACGAGACCCAGGAATCTAGATCTTTCCTAATACGGACCAGTAAGGGGACATCATTTAGGGAATAGAGATCTGCTAGATTAGAAGGGATCGTTATTCCCAAAAAAGAAATACCCTTGGTACCCCATTGGAAGGAGAAACTTGATCGCACTTGGGCAAGAGTGGCTGGGGGTAAGGATACGTTGAGGGCTTCCATTTTAGACATTTTAGACAATTGTCTCACGGGGGCTCCCAGGGGGTAAATCAGGATCTGAACACGTGGAGCGACAGATGAATATCTATGATGCAAAAGAAAGGGGGGAGGGGGGTGCAAGATTGCCAGTGGCTTAAATAGAAGGGCAAACATGTATATTGCTATAACTGAAATAGGTGGGGAAAAAGGGTAACTAAACACAATCTGGAATTGAACTTTCCTCTGAACCTCTGAAATCAGCATCATTTCATACTGACCTCTGAAATCAGCATCACTTACTACAGACCTCTGAACTCTGCGTCACATACTACTGAACCAGACCCCTGGATTCTGTATTATTTACTAATGACCTATGTACTCACTTGCTACTGACCTCTAAATTCTCTGCCACTTATTACTGACCTCTGAACTCTGCATTACTTACTACAGACCCTTGAACTCTTCCTCACTTATTACTGACCCCTTAAATCTGCATCATATACTACTGACCCTTCAACTCTGCATCACTACTGACCCCTAAACTCAGCTTCACTTATTATAGGCGGCAGTAGTAAGTGATGCTGAGTGCAGGAGTCAGTAGTAAGTAGACATGTGCATTAGTTTTCGTCCGAATGCATTTTTGCCCAAATTTTGGGTATTTTCGTTATCGTTTTAACAAACGATAACGAACGTGCAGAATCCGAAAACCGAAAGATCCGACATAAACAAATGCTTTATTTTCGTTTTCGTTGTGACAACAGTTCGATATAGATAGGAGATTTGACATGATGCTGACAATAGCTATCTGTGTCCATCGAATCTGTGGTCTAATGTGCCTAACCTTAGCTCTATTAGTCCAAGATTATTCTAAAGAGAGAGAAAAGATTTGACATAGAGAGAAAAGATTCGACATAGAGAGAAAAGATTCGACATAGAGAGAAAAGATTTGACATGAAGATTCGACGAAGCAGTCACCGCGAGCGGACATTTATGGTCAAATGCTCCGCCCATAGGCTATAGAAGAATTCTAATGTTGGTTGACTAGTAATAATAATTAATAAATAGAATTATTACTAGTGTCATACAACATTAGAATTCTACTATACCTTGTGGGCGGAACATTTGACCGGAAATGTACGATTGCAGCGTCGTACAGTTTAGCTGCTCTGTCGAATATTCTTAGAACACTCAACAGACACCATAAGCCTTCAATGACAGATTCGACCTTAATTATTTCGGATTTTCAGACGAATGCATTTTTTAATGAAACAAAATAAATAAAAAATGAATTTCGGGAGTAACTAAATAAATGTATTTTTTGGACGAAAACGAAATTCCGAAACGAAATATTTCAGTGTGCACATGTCTAGTAGTAAGTGAGTAAGTGATGCAGATTTAAGGGGTCAGTAGTAAGTGAGGAAGAGTTCAAGAGTCAGTAGAAAGTGGTGGGAAGTTCAAAGGTCAGGAATAAGTAATGCAGAGTAGTCTCTGTCTCACAGTATAGGTAAACAGCCCTCCCCTGCAGAGCTCACCTCTCTTTTCTCTCTCCATGGATGTAACATGTTTCTTTCTTCAGTTCTGGCTGTATTCCTCCTCTTCCAGGATCCAGTGGGTAGGGCTAATCTCTTGCAGCCATTCACAACTTTGCTATGGAGCATCACAACCCCCACACCACCATCACTTCCCGCAAAACACCAAGTACCGCCCCCCTCCCCTGTCTATACAAACACAGCTGCAGATGAGACACAGTAGGGACATGAATGGTGTCCCCCTCACACAGAAGAGGGCCAGCACTTGATGTTAGAGCCATGACTTTGCAGGGGACAGCGCCAAAGAGAAGGTGAATATTGCAGCAAGATTTGCGCTTTACATATACACTTTATATTTTTATCAGATTGGTGGAGTTGGGCTCAGTCGCTTCTTATGTAAATCTTGCATTAGAATCACTGGGTCCCTGCGCTTACCTTCCATAGTGCACACTAGGCCTCATGCACACAGACGCTTCGCAGCTCCTTTGTGCTGAGACAAAAAAAAACCCTGGCGCTTTCTGGTGCCCAGGGAGTTGCACATGCCACGTACAGTCAAGTGAATGGCTGTACACAGAAATTGTAACCTTAGCACACAGGAGGTGCTAAGCATCCATGTACAGGAAGCCTTGTAGTGATAGAACATTTATTAACCACTTTAATACCAGGCACTTACACCCCCTTCCTGCCCAGGCCAATTTTCAGCTTTCAGCGCTGTTGCTGTTTAAATGACAATTGCGCGGTCATGCTACACTGTACCCAAACAGAATTTGTATCATTTTGTTCCCACAAATAGAGCTTTCTTTTGGTGGTATTTGATCACCTGCATTTTTTTTTTTGCTAAACAAATAAAAAAACACAGAAAATTAAAAAAATATATGTTTTTCTGCTTTTGTTTCTGTTATAAAATTTTGTAAATAAGTATGTTTTCTCCTTCACTGATGGACACTGATAAGGCGGCACTGACAGGCACTGATAAGGCAGCACCAATGAGGTGGCACTGATGGGCACTGACGATGGGCACTTATAGGCGGCACTGATGGGTGGCACTGATATGCAGCACTGATGGGCACTCATGGGTGGCAATTGTGGGCACTGATAGGTGACACTAATAGGCACTGAAAGGCTGCACTGATTGGTTCTTATGAGTGGCACTGATAGGTGGCACTGCTGGGCACTGATGGGCCCAGATAGGTGGCACTGCTGGGCACTGATACAAGGCACTGATGGGCACAGATAAGCGGCACTGATAGGCATCCCTGGTGGCACTGGCACTGGCAGGCATTTTGGATGGGCACTGATTGGCAGCTGCCTGGGCACTGATTGGAATTTTCCTGGTGATCTAGGGTGGCATACATGGTGGTCCAGTGTGGTGGCCATCCCTGGTGGTCCTAGTGGTATCCGGGTGGTTCTGGGCGGGCATCCGAGCCACAGACCCCCCCCTATCAGGAGAGCTGCCGATCGGCCCTTATGGAGCCCTAAAAGCTGCAAGAATATACTATACTAATTTTAGTAAAAGCAAAGGAAATGCATCCTGAAAGGGTGGACTTGTCCTGCTGGGTGCTTGAAATAACACGGCTTTACATTAGAAAGAAAATAAAAATGTTGTGTCTCCTTAATACTGAACAGATTTGTCGGGGAAATCACTGAATTAATAAAGGTGAAGACTAAAAACAATGAGGATGAGGAGGCTGAATTTTCCAGCCATTTCCCCATCTTTATCTGGGCAGTGAGGGACTTTCATTTGGACTTGGAAATTGATGGAAAACGGGTTTCAGAAGATGATTACCTGGAGAATGCATTAAAGCTTAGAAATCGTAAGTATGGGGGGTAATTCATGAAACTGTTCTTGTATATTTAATCAATATATAACTGAATTATTGTATAGGTGGTATTCTATGACTCAGTTGTACCTGTGCAGCTTCTATGTCGAGACTCTCATTCGAGGTTTGCTCAGAAGTTTCTTCTTTTAAAGATTCCATTAGAGACCACAGGACCTAAAATGCCAACTATAGGAATTTATGGAAACCACTTCAGCATATGACACCAAAAGTGCAGCTGAAAAATGGAGCGCTGTAATGGTCCCTTGAGGACCCATTCACACTGTTTGTTACATTAAAGTGGTTGTAAACCCTTCCATATACCCAGTGAAGTCACTGGCTTCAGGTGACACACAGAGATGAAACAAATCCTCCTATATAAGTTGTACCTGTTGTTGTGCTTTTTAAGGACAGTTCCTACACATAATTTTTATTAAGTAATTTTTAACGAAGATATTTTTAAGATACAAAATCAATCTATATGACACAGTCTATATATGTGAAACTTATTCACGGAGACGAGTGGTCATACAAAATAGTTACATTTATCGGTTGACAGAAAACAAATATTTACATGAAATTATAATACAGATTGCATTACTTGACCATTTTGACAATTAATGGAAACGCCCTCAAAATGGGCGTAGTAGTACCTTGGACATGATATCACCATGATAACATCTCGGTAGAATCAATAACCTTATGATACTTGACAACTAAACAGAATGTCTGTATTTCACACACCCAACCGTTACTATGCTGCAGGTAAGTAAGCATTGAACAATGTGAAATAAATTAGACGTTTGTTTGTCAATAAAAGAGGTAAGGATGCAAAAAGAAATATATAATGAATTTAATTTTAGAGAAAAAATCTAAAAGGCGGTTATTGATTCTGGAGAACGATTATCAATAGTAGAATATTCAATACATCAATAATTAAGAGAACATACCAGATAAAATCAACATGACATATTTACCCATTCCAAAAATGGCTATTAGTCTGGGTTGCTGGTTACCAGGATTTTTAAGATGGCTGCCGGGTTCAGGAATCTTCTTGAGTGTTAAAATAGGTATTCATGCATGGTGCATGGGTGTCAGTCTGTCTGGGAGGATGTGTTTCTCCCAGTGTCCCTTCCCCAGGGTGGGTCCCTGAGCTTCTTCTCAGGGTCGATCCCTGAGCTCTTCCTCTTTTCTTCTGTCATCCCTCTAACTGCTTAAATATCCCCTTAAACAATAAGACTATAAAACTTATAATATGTTCAGCCCAAGAGGTATGTGTTCTTTTTCTATTGGTAGATGATTACCTTTTTCTAGGAGTCTAAATGCTTTTAAGGTAATAGTACCTTCAACCACCAGGTGTCTCACATGTGTTTGGTGTTTTTCTTTAAATTAATATATTTATTTTTATATTGTGTATTATTTGTGTCTTAGTGAACATAATCTATATTTTTAGTATTCAGGGATCCTAGTAACCAACATACTATAAAATACGCTTAGCATAATTTTGATTAAACACTTACATAAACAGTTATATATAAGTATATAAATGTGTATCTATTAAATCTAGTCTATTTAGAAATGGCACAGGTTATATATATATATCAATCAAAATCACATAAAATTATTATCTATATGGATACATGTATAATTCGGGTATCCAATCAATATTTGTTAATCTAAACGTAGGTTAAATTCTTATACAGTTATAATCACGATTATATGTTTTTCATAATAGTAATTCGTTGCTAAAACATTTCTTTTTTTTTTTTTTATTTATTCTTTATTACATTTTTTACATATACAAGGTCAAAGATAAAAAAAAAGCACCATACATAACAAGAAATGCATTCTTCATTACGTGACTTCCACTCAACTCTATACATTTTTATCTCACTATTATATACCATGCACTAGTGACTATACTTCCATTTTGCACCTAGAGGGTCGCTCAGTAGGTCTCTCTTCCCTTTCCTCATAGTGTCCCTTTCCCACCCCCTTTTTAAACTGCAACCTCAGATGGATTCATTTTAGTTAGCCAAGGGTTCCACATTCTATTAAATTCTTTAACATTACCCCTCTTTATATATACCGCCTTTTCTCTGTACAAATTCTCATTTATTATCCCAATCCAGTTGTCTACCGTAGGTGGTTCCTTTGATTGCCATTTACCTGCAATTAGTTTTCTCGCTTGGAATAAACATCTCAGGACTGCCATAGTTTTACTTTTACTCTCTTCCCTTTCTTCTCTATATCCCAGTATACACTCTTTGGGTTCCAGCTCAAGTTTAATTCCAAATATCCTACTTATACTGTTAGTCACTCCCTTCCAATAGTGAACCAATTTGGGGCACATCCACAACATGTGGATGAGGTCTCCTGTTTTTTGACATCTGGGACAGTTATCATCGGCCCTTCTGCCAAAACCAAACAGCCGCTTGGGGGTATAATATGCTCTATTGATCAACATCAAATGCGATATTCTCTGCGGGGGGGGGATACTGACACCTTTGACCCTTTCTCCAAGATTCTCTTCCACTGTATATCCGTTATTAAGCCAACATCTTTTTCCCATTTTACTTTTACCTTTTCCAGTCTCCCCCTTGAATCTATTTCCTGTCCCAAATATTCATATAACCCTGATATTAGCCCTTTAGTTGATCCTATCTGCGAAATCTTTTGGAAGAGTGGCATTCTTTGCCATATTAGTGGTTGTTTTGAGAATTGTGCCCCAAGAGCATGCTCCACTTGTAAATATGAGAAAAGGGAGTATTGTGATATATTAAACTCTCGTTTTAGATCCATACAATTTTTCAGTGTATTACCTCTGTATAGATGACTCAATTTCCTAATCCCCTTTTTTTTCCCAATCCCTCTTTAAGATCTCTTTAAGGTTTTTATTATTCCACAGGGGTGTTTGATCAATCATCCCTTTATAATGTAATAGTTTTTTAGCTGTTATCCAAACTTTTCCAACCATTTTTATGGTGGGATATTCATGACCAAATGAGCCCGCCTCTAGTGTTTCTATTATTGTATCATGACCTGATCCTATCAACATTAGTTCCAAATTCGGGGTGCCTCCTCCTGGAACCCCACAACCCAGCAGCTGTTGAAGCTGAGCTGCCAGGAAGTAGCGTTCCGGGTGGGGCACCGCGAGGCCCCCCTCTTTCACTGGGAGCTGCAGAGTACCGAGAAGGATCCTAGCCTGACCCCCTTTCCAAATAAGTTCCCTAAAGAGGGTTTCGATTTTCCGGAACCATCTCCTGCATACCCACACCGGGGAGTTGTGTAGCACATACAGGAGCTGTGGCATCCAGATCATCTTTATAAGAGCACACCGACCCGCAACTGACAAAGGGAGGTGTTTCCAGACTGCTATCTTCTTTTTATAATCACACTTTCATATATATTTTGATGACAAATTTCATCAAAACATCAGATATTAAAATTATAATTATCTTTTGTGACCTACAAATATCACATATAATTTGAATGACTTATATAAACCACTTCAGTACAGGGCATTTTCACCCCCTTCCTGACCAAGCCATTTTTCAGCTTTCAGCGCTGTCGCACTTTGAATGACAATTGGGCGGTCATACAACACTGTACCCAGATGAAATTGTTATAATTTTTTCCCCACAAATAGAGCTTTCTTTTTGTGGTATTTGATCACCTCTGCGGTTTTTATTTTTTGAGCTATTAACAAAAGAAGAGCGACAAATTAAAAAAAAAAACAATATTTTTTTACTTTTTGCTATACTAAATAGCCTCAAAAAAATATATAAAAAAAACATATTTTTTCCTCAGTTTAGGCCGATACGTATTCTTCTACATATTTTTGGTAAAAAAAATCGCAATTAGCGATTATTGATTGGTTTGCGCAAAAGTTATAGCGTTTACAAAATAGGGGATAGTTTTATAGCATTTTTATTAATATTTTTTTTATTACTAGTAATGGCGGCGATCTGCGATTTTTATTGTGACTGCGACATTATGGCGGACACATCGGACATTTTTGACACATTTTTGGGACCATTGTCATTTATACAGCAATCAGTGCTATTTAAATGCATTGATTCCTGTATAAATGACACTGGCAGTGAAGGGGTTAACCACTAGAGGGCGGGGAGGGGTTAATATGTTCCCTGGGAGTGATTCTTACTGTGGGGGGAGGGGACTCACAAGTGGAGGATTCACGGTCCTGCTGTGTTACCGGGCAATCGCGGGTGCCCAGCGGACATCGCGGCCGCTGGACACGTGCATCGGGTGTCCAGTGACACGGCGCGCACGCTCCCTGGAGGGCCGTGAAGGGGAGGACGTCATATGACGTCCTCCCGCGCTGAGAGCTGCGCGAGGTAGTTAACCGTATAAGTACTTTACCAAATATTTCTGACTGCACATATTTCAAATCTTTTCCTTCCTGTTAGACAATTTAGTCACATATTATTCAGAGATTTCAGTTTGTGCGTGTCAGTTAGTGTAATATTAACACTATCTCTCAGCCATTGTTGAACAATGACGTGACAATGACGTATTTCCTATTTCAACCTAATTGTCTTGAGACAACACATGTAATATGTAGATTTTCGTATGTATGCGGTCACAGCTTGTCTTTATACTTATGATGGTTACTTAAACACAATTTTTCATTTGTACTATAGTGAAATATCATAACCCTACTTCTAATATACGTGTATTCATGATAAAATAAAGAAAATATACAAAGGTTTCCAATGTTTCCTCAGTGTCTCAAACGAACTTTGAACATTCGGGACACAATCCCATTGTTTACTTTTCTACTAGAGGTATCTTATTTGTCCTTTTGGGTTAAACCTTCACTTTGTATCCTAGTCATTGTCTTATTGACATCTGAGTCCATATTGAGGTTGACTTTAGACATGTGCACAATAGAAAAAATTAGTTTATTTTCGTTTTGTTTTTTTCGTTTCCGTTGATTCGTAACGATTCGTAAATTGGTAAGTCGTCGGTGTTCGTATTCGTTACGATTCGTATTTTCGTAAGGGTTATTTTTTCATTGATTAGTTTTTCCGTTAGTTTAATTTTTGTTTATTTGAAATTCGGACACATTCGTATTTTCGTAGATTTAGTTACATTCGTACTTTCGTTAGATTGATTTATTCATACTTTCGTAACATTGTTTTCGTAGATTCGTAATCGGAGCATAATTCATAATTTTATGTAATGTGTATGCTATTATTACATTTTAAGAGATACGGAAAATTACGAATTGAAAAAAAAAGCTACGAATGTACGAATTTTTTCGTTCAATCCATTCGAAGCACGTTAAGCAGCGCCATTGTGAGACACGGAAAATTACGAATCGCAAAAAAAAAAGTTACGAATGTACGAATTTTTTCGTTCAATCCATTCGAAGCACGTTAAGCAGTGCCATTGTAAGAGACACGGAAAATTACGAATCGAAAAAAAAAGTTACGAATGTACGAATTTTTTCGTTCAATCCATTCGAAGCACGTTAAGCAGCGCCATTGTAAGGGACACGAAAAATAACCAATTCAACAAAAAAAAAAGTTACGAATGTACGAATTTTTTCGTTCATTTTGATTTTCGTTGTTCCTGTTTTAGTTTTTCGGATTTTCTTCTTTCGTAGATTCGTTGTTTCTAATTTGTTTTTTTTGGATTTTCGTTGTTTTTCGGATTCGTTCGATTCGAACATTCGTTATTCGTTAAAATTTTTAGCGAATCGTTCATTCATTCGTACGATAACGAATGAACGAATATAACGAATTTTAACGAAAAACAAAAAAAAAACGAAACGAATTGCACATGTCTAGTTGACTTTAGGATATCTGTTCACTCTCTGATACAATAGGTTTATTTACTCAAACCTTCCTTGAATTAAAGGTTTTGTAGCTTTTATTTACCCCCACACATATAGTAACCCATCTTAATTGTTTTCAAAATTTTACAAGATGGTTGGTGTATTTTACGACTTGGAACACATTAGTTCGATTTTGTTTTAAAGGTCTCCAACAGTTCAATTATTGCGACCCCACAGTTCATCTGCTTTTTAAGGCCTATTTAAAATTATACATTTCTGCCAGTGAATATTAAATGTATTTCTTCATAAATTCACAACACTGTTTATCTTCAGTCTTCTCTTCTCTACAGCCGTTCAAAGTCTAGAATTTATAAAGCTTATTTAAACTGTTGAAAAACTGAAGTTACACTCTTTAGAGATCAGTGAGGAGAGTTCTGAGAGCTGATTGGAGGGAAGAGACACACACCCTTAACACAGGAACAGAACTGAGGCTGTCAATAAGCTGGAGCTCCCTCCCATGTCACCATTTTACTCTTGGTGTCAGGAAAACATGTCAGAAGTGACTCGTGCAGATAGCAGAGGAAGGAAACAGCGGACAGAAATTACACTTAGTGCTCTGGAATGAGACGAGTACACACTATAGAGGGATATGCTTTGTTCATATTTCATGTCTGAGGTTTACAACCCGTACCACTCTAATGAAATGTTGTGTCACTGGGTAAGGTGTGCTACATTAATTAATTTTGAATTTATATGGCCCATTAATTTCTACCATGGCACAGCATGTATGTTGTGGTTTGCAGCAGCATGGGTACGATGTGGTGCCATTAAAAATGAATAGCACCACAATGCACCACAACATGTTAATGCATGGCGAAAATTTTAATGGGAATTTGGGGGGGGGGGGCAGCCCCTAGACTACTACACTCTAAATGTAAAAATACATGATGACCCACTTGCCGACTGTCTAGAAAAATGTGTTGTTACTTTGATGTTTAATATCGGGGTTATGAGTTCAAGCTAGATGCCATAACCCCAATATAATTTTTTCCCTCAGACGTGGGTCTTTCTTATAAAAGTGGTCCAAGTAGTGGATTCCCCACTGGGTCTCTTTTAGAAGTGTGTTTAATTGACATTTACCAATATAACTGGAAACCCAAATAACCATCTTCTCTATCCCTCTTATTCCATTCACAAAAGCTGTAAAAACAACGAGGGATGAGTTGTATAACAGGCCCAGGGAATGTATCCGGATCTATTTTGGAAGGCGGAAATGCTTTTTGTTTCCTTTTCCGACTATCAGTGAGAAACATCTTCAGAAACTGGAGGAAGTAGATGATGCTGAGCTCAGTGACAACTTTGTGGCTCAGAGCAAGAAGTTCTGCGATTACATTTTCCAGAATGCCGAGGTTAAGGGTTTGAAGGAGGTGCTGTCTCTAACAGGATCACGTAAGTACATTCAATGTTGTATAGCTTTCAGCTGGTTCAAGAGAATTACAGACCTAAGGCAAAAATAAAATGTGGCATCTAACAAGCATCCTAGATCAGGGATATGCAATTAGCAGACCTTCAGATGTTGCAAAACTACAAGTCCCATCATGCCTCTGGGTGTCATACTTGTGGCTGTCAGAGTCTAGCTATGCCTCATGGGACTTGTAGTTCTGCAACAACTGGAGGTCCACTAATTGCATATCCCTGACCTAGATCATTTTAGGGCATGCATATAGTGTATCTCTAGCTAACATTTTGGTCAACTAAGAAAAACGAAAAAAACGAATAATAATAAATAAATTGTCACTTTTGATAGAGCACAAATGGTTAAAACCAGTTTATTTTTTTTTTGGTTTTACTGGTGGGGTGTGTGTAATTTCCATTCACTTCATGTTACATAGACATACAGTAAAAAGAAGTAAGAGTTAATCTCTCCCCAAATAGAGAATTCATCTCCCCAGTGGAGATTGTTGTGGAAAATATTATTAATGTATGTTGTCAGATGCCCCCCCAGTGTCAGTTTTGCTGTAATACACTCATGTGAGGGTATTCGCACATACAGACGTTGGTAGAAGACCATTGGATTCGGAAACCTTCCCTTGGACACGGCGGATCTGTTTGCTCTTTTCAGGTTGTTTATTTATGCCTCACCAACTGGCCACTCCATGGCGACCGTATTTAAACTCCTAAGTGAGCAGATCGGTGTATTTGGGAACCATAGTATAACTATACAGAATTATGGCCCACTGGGCCATAGTTTGGTATGGTTCGCATCACTGGTAGCAGTGGGAATGTGCACACGGTTGTGTTCAAGGCCATGTGCTTGCCACATGGTTTTGCACACCACCATCTGCACAGGTCACTACTGTATTTCTGTTTGAATGTATACATGTCTGTGATTGGTTCTTTTGAAGGAAAACAAATGTCTGATTGGCTGTCTGTGAAGACGCCACCTTCTTCTGCATTGTATTGCATTGTATTGTATTGTTTCAAATCCTTATATGGTCATTCAATTTTCTGTGAGGTCACAATCTGTGTAGGAGGCTAGTGGCGGTTGGAGCCATCCTCCCCCTTTGTAATTTATTTTGTTGTCTGTGAATAAAAGAAGGAAGCTGTCTCAGAGAGAGGGACCGATGCTGAGATGAGGACGTGAGAATGTGGTAATGCCTGTTTACTGGGGTATGGGGAACCAGGGGAGACATATGATCGGAAGGCACATTATATCATTAGATTGAAGGGCGCAAGAGTGTGGTGTAATATCCACGACAAGATACTAGACATGTGCGATTCGTTTCGTACGAATTCGTAATCAAAAAAATTCATACTACGGATTCGGAAATTCGTACGAATTTCGAAAAATTCGTACGAATTTCCGAATCCGTAGTATGAATTTTTTTGAATACGAATTCCGTACGGAATACGAAATTCCGTTTACGAATTTCGTCGCCGAATGATTCGAATGAATTCGAATGACAAAGTGTCATTTTTGCAGGAAAAATTCCGTTTACGAATTTCAGCTCCAAATTATTCGAATCCAACTACCAATATCGAATTTCAACTAATTCGAACGAAATTATTATAGCAGATATAACGAATGAATTCGAATGACAAAGTGTCATTTTTGCAGAAAAAAAAGCTATTTAAAATCACTTGCGGCCATTGGCTCCATAACACAGAGAACAGTCATTCATTGATATAAAAAAAAAAAAAAAGCGTAGGGGTCCCCCCAAATTCAATAACCAGGCCCTTCAGGTCTGGTATGGATATTAAGGGGGACCCCAGCAAAAAAAAAAAAAAAAAAATGGTGTGGGGTCCCCCCCAAATATCCATACCAGACCCTTCAGGTCTGGGATGGATTTTAAGGGGAACCCCGGCCAAAAAAAAAAAAAAATGGCGTGGGGTCCCCCTCAAAATCCATACCAGACCCTTTATCCGAGCACGCAACCTGGCAGGCCGCAGGAAAAGAGGGGGGACAAGAGCGGCCCCCCTCCCGCCTGAACCGTACCAGGCCACATGCTTTAAACATTGGGAGGGTGCTTTGGGGTCCCCCCCAAAGCACCTTGTCCCCATGTTGATGAGGACAAGGGCCTCATCCCCACAACCCTGGCAGGTGGTTGTGGGGGTCTGCGGGCGGGGGGCTTATCAGAATCTGGAAGCCCCCTTTAACAAGGGGACCCCCAGATCCCGCCCCCCCCCTGTGTGAAATGGTAAGGGGGTACAAAAGTACCCCTACCATTTCACTAAAAAAGTGTCAAAAATGGTAAAAATTACAGGAGACGGTCTTTGACAATTCCTTTATTAAAAACTTCTTTCTTCTTTCTTCTGGTCTTCCTTTCTTCATCTTCTCCTTCCATCATCTTCTTCCATCTTCTTCCATCTTCTTCTTTCTCCGATCCGCTTCTTCTAGCTCCGGTCTTCTCGTCCTTCTCGTCCGGCATCGGCGTCGGCGTCTCTTCTCGCAGGCCACTCCTCGCAAAGGGAGGCTCCCGCTGTGTGAGGCTTCGCTCCGGCTGACAGGTCTTTTATAACGGAGGGCACCTGGTGACCCTGCCCCCCCTGATGCACGGGGACGTCATGTGGAATTCCCTATGGCTTTCCCCATGACGTCAGAGGGGGGGCGGGGTCACCAGGTGCCCTCCGTTATAAAAGACCTGTCAGCCGGAGCAAAGCCTCACACAGCGGGAGCCTCCCATTGCGAGGAGCGGCCTGCGAGAAGAGACGCCGATGCCGGACGAGAAGGACGAGAAGACCGGAGCAAGAAGAAGCGAATCGAAGGAAGAAGAAGATGGAAGTAGATGGAAGAAGATGACGGAAGGAGAAGATGAAGAAAGGAAGACCAGAAGAAAGAAGAAAGAAGATTTTAATAAAGGAATTGTCAAAGACCGTCTCCTGTCATCTTTACCATTTTTGACACTTTATTGGTAAAATGGTAGGGGTACTTTTGTACCCCCTTACCATTTCACACAGGGGGGGGGGGCGGGATCTGGGGGTCCCCTTGTTAAAGGGGTCTTCCAGATTCCGATAAGCCCCCGCCCGCAGACCCCCACAACCACCGGCCAGGGTTGTGGGGATGAGGCCCTTGTCCTCATCAACATGGGAACAAGGTGCTTTGGGGGTCTCAGACCCCCAAAGCATCCTCCCAATGTTGAGGGCATGTGGCCTGGTACGGTTCAGGCGGGAGGGGGGGCCGCTCTCATCCCCCCCTCTTTTCCTGCGGCCTGTCAGGTTGCGTGCTCGGGTAAGGGTCTGGTATGGATTTTGAGGGGGACCCTACGCCATTTTTTTTGGCTGGGGTTCCCCTTAAAATCCATCCCAGACCTCAAGGGTCTGGTATGGATTTTGAGGGGGACCCTACGCCATTTTTTTTTTTTGGCTGGGGTCCCCCTTAATATCAATCCCAGACCTGAAGGGCCTGGTTATTGAATTTGGGGGGACCCCCACGCATTTTTTATCAATGACTTCAATGAATGACAGTTCTCTGTGTTATGGATCCGACAATTCATTTGCCGGCAATAGCCGCAAGTGATTTTAAATAGCTTTTTTTCCTGCAAAAATGACACTGTGCAGGAACAGTTCTCTATATTAGATATACTGAATCTCGAATCATTCGAATCATTCGAAGCATTCATTATATCAGCTATTATAATTTCTTTCATATTAGTTGAAATTAGATATTTGTTAGTTGTTGTATTCGAATTGTTCTCTGTATTACGGGAATCGGCAATTAGCCGCGAGTGATTTTAAATAGCTTTTTTTTCCTGCAAAAATGACACATTGTACAGAGAGAGTTCTAAGCACGGGAAACATGCCCCCCCCCCTTCATAGGCATACTATAGAGTATATAGTATATAGAAGGGGGTCATGTTTCCTGTGCTTAGATTAGAACTCTCTCTGTACAATGTGTCATTTTTGCAGGAAAAAAAAGCTATTTAAAATCACTCGCGGCTAATTGCCGATTCCCGTAATCAGTGGCGTTGTTAGCCAGGTGCGGGGGGTGCGCGCCGCACCCGGGTGACACCCGCCAAAGGGGTGACACCCGTGGGTAGCGGCACCGCTAACACCGCCAGCCGCCGTGTCGCCGTGTCTCACCGTCGCCGCGGTGTCCCTCAGCGGAGCAGAGCGGAACGAAGCCGCCTCCCCCTCCTTTGTTTACATCCACAAAGGAGGAGGAGCTCGAGGGACACACACCGCTGTCTGTATCTGAGGTCTGTGATGGGGGTGTCTGTATTGAGGGATGGGTCTGCACTGGGGGGTGTCTGTACTTTGGGGGGTCTGCACTGAGGGGGGATATCTGCACTGGGGGGTCTGTACTGTCTGTCTTTTGGGGTGACTGCACTGGGGGGTGTCTGCACTGGGGGGGTCTGCACTGGGGGGTCTGCACTGGGGGGTCTGCACTGCGGGGGGGGGCTGCCCTGGGGGGGATCTGCACTGGGGGGGCCTGCCCTGGGGGGGATCTGCACTGATGGGGGGGGGGGGGTCTGCACTGAGGGGGGATATCTGTACTGCTGGGGGGGGCCTGCCCTGGGGGGATCTGCACTGGGGGGGGTCTGCACTGAGGGGGGATATCTGTACTGCTGGGGGGCCTGTCCTGGGGGGTGTCTGTACTGAGGGGGGTCTACACTAAGGGAGGGGTGTCTGTACTGCTGGGGGGGGGTCTGCACTGGGAGGTCTGCACTGAGGGGAATGTCTGTACTGAGGGGGGGGGTGTCTGTACTGCTGGGGGGTCTGCACTGAGGGGGGTTTCTGTAATTCTGGGGGGGGGGTCTGCACTGAGAGGGGTATCTGTACTGCTGGTGGGGTCTGCACTGAGGGGGTGTCTGTAATGCTGGGGGGGGGGTCTGCACTGGGAGGGGTATCTGTACTGCTGGGGGGTGACTGCACTAAGGGGGGTGTCTGTACTGATGGAGGGGTCTGCACTGAAGGGGTGTCTGTACTGAGGGAGGAGGTTTATATTGATGGAGGGTGGTCTGTACTTAGTGTGGGGGTCTGTACTTAGTGTGGGGGTCTGTACTGAGGGAGGGGGATCTATACTGCGGGAGGGGGGTCTGTAGTTAGTGGAGGGGGTCTGTACTGAGGGGGGACTATAGTTGGGGGGGGGGGGGGGGTGACACCATTTTTTTTTCGCACCGGGTGACACCAACCCTAGTGACGCCACTGCCCGTAATACAGAGAACAATTCGAATACAACAACTAACAAATATCTAATTTCAACTAATATGAAAGAAATTATTATAGCGGATATAACGAATGCTTCGAATGCTTCGAGATTCAGTATATCTAATATAGAGAACTGTTCCTGCACAGTGTAATTTTTGCAGGAAAAAAAAAGCTATTTAAAATCACTTGCGGCTATTGCCGGCAAATGAATTGTCGGATTCGTAACACAGAGAACAGTCATTCATTGAAGTCATTGATAAAAAAAAAGCGTGGGGGTCCCCCCAAATTCAATAACCAGGCCCTTCAGGTCTGGGATGGATATTAAGGGGGACCCCAGCCAAAAAATAAATAAAAAATGGCGTAGGGTCCCCCTCAAAATCCATATCAGACCCTTGAGGTCTGGGATGGATTTTAAGGGGAACCCAGCCAAAAAAAATGGCGTGGGGTCCCCCATAAAATCCATACCAGACCCTTATCCGAGCACGCAACCTGGCAGGCCGCAAAAAAGGAGGGGGGACGAGAGCGGCCCCCCTCTCGCCTGAACCGTACCAGGCCACATGCCCTCAACATTGGGAGGGTGCTTTGGGGTCCCCCCCAAAGCACCTTGTCCCCATGTTGATGAGGACAAGGGCCTCGTCCCCACAACCCTGGCCGGTGGTTGTGGGGGTCTGCGGGCGGGGGGCTTATCGGAATCTGGAAGCCCCCTTTAACAAGGGGACCCCCAGATCCCGCCCCCCCCCCCTGTGTGAAATGGTAAGGGGGTACAAAAGTACCCCTACCATTTCACCAAAAAAGGTGACAAAAATGGTAAAAATGACAGGAGACGGTCTTTGACAATTCCTTTATTAAAATCTTCTTTCTTCTTTCTTCATCCTTCGGTTTCTTCATCTTCTCCTTCCGTCATCTTCTTCCATCTTCTTCCATCTTCTTCTTCCTCCGATCCGCTTCTTCTTGCTCCGGTCTTCTCGTCCTTCTCGTCCGGCATCGGCGTCGGCGTCTCTTCTCGCAGGCCGCTCCTCGCAATGGGAGGCTCCCGCTGTGTGAGGCTTCGCTCCGGCTGACAGGTCTTTTATAACGAAGGCACCTGGTAACCCCGCCCCCTCTGACGTAATGGGGAAAGCCATAGGGAAGTCCCCATGATGTCCCCGTGTGTCAGAGGGGGCGGGGTTACCAGGTGCCTTCGTTATAAAAGACCTGTTAGACGGAGTGGAGCCTCACAGAGCAGGAGCCTCCCATTGCGAGGAGCGGCCTGCGAGAAGAGACACCGACGCCGATGCCAGACGAGAAGGACGAGAAGACCAGGGCAAGAAGAAGCGGATCGGAGGAAGAAGAAGATGGAAGAAGATGGAAGAAGATGACGGAAGGAGAAGATGAAGAAACCGAAGGATGAAGAAAGAAGAAAGAAGATTTTAATAAAGGAATTGTCAAAGACCGTCTCCTGTAATTTTTACCATTTTTGTCACCTTTTTTGGTGAAATGGTAGGGGTACTTTTGTACCCCCTTACCATTTCACACAGGGGGGGGGCGGGATCTGGGGGTCCCCTTGTTAAAGGGGGCTTCCAGATTCCGATAAGCCCCCCACCCGCAGACCCCCACAACCACCGGGCACGGTTGTGGGGATGAGGCCCTTGTCCTCATCAACATGGGGACAAGGTGCTTTGGGGGGGACCCCAAAGCACCCTCCCAATGTTGAGGGCATGTGGCCTGGTACGGTTCAGGCGGGAGGGGGGGGCGCTCTCGTCCCCCCCTCTTTTCCTGCGGCCTGCCAGGTTGCGTGCTCGGATAAAGGGTCTGGTATGGATTTTGAGGGGG
The DNA here is from genome assembly GCA_028564925.1 of Lithobates sylvaticus. Taxonomy (NCBI): domain Eukaryota; kingdom Metazoa; phylum Chordata; class Amphibia; order Anura; family Ranidae; genus Lithobates; species Lithobates sylvaticus. The sequence goes on along the minus strand of CM053031.1, from coordinate 304,586,711 downwards.
TCCCCACGCCATTTTTTTTTTTGTCCGGGGTTCCCCTTAAAATCCATCCCAGACCTGAAGGGTCTGGTATGGATATTTGAGGGGGACCCCACGCCATTTTATTTTTTATTTTTTGGCTGGGGTCCCCCTTAATCTCCATACCAGACTTGAAGGGCCTGGTTATTGAATTGGGGGGGACCCCCACGCTTTTTTTTTTTTTTTTTAATCAATGAATGACTGTTCTCTGTGTTACGTAGCTGACTTTTTATTAGCCGCGAGTGTTTTTAAATAGCTTTTTTTCCTGCAAAAATGACACTTTGTGCAGGAACAGTTCTCTATATTAGATATACTGAATCTCCAATTCATTCGAAGCATTCAAAGCATTCGTTATATCCGCTATTATAATTTCTTTCATATTAGTTGAAATTCGATATTTGTAGTTGGATTTACTAACGATTCGTAACGATTCGTAACGATTCGTAACTTGAAATTGAAATTCGATATTTGTACTTGGATTCGAATTGTTCTCTGTGTTATGAGAACCGACAATTCATTAGCCGCGTTAACGATTCGTAACGATTCGTAACTTTACTAACGATTCGGAAAAAAAATTACGATTCGTCCGAATTTCGTATTTCGTACGAATTCGAACGGAATTTCGTACACGAATTACGAATACGAATTTTTTTATATACGAAACGGGACGAAACGAAACAAATTTTTTGACAGTTCCTATGTCTACAAGATACAGACCGCAATAAAAACCTGGCAGAAGTTCTTAGATTTCACAACTCCATGCATCCATCCAAAACAAAAAAAAATCGAAAGTTTTGAGTAGACGTACAGCTGAAATTGAGATATATCTTCTCATCTGAAGGAAACAATCTCAACCAATGTCATAGAACACATTGGTTGCTGATGCAATGGAATGTGGCATAAGGAGCACAGAATAATGGCAAAAAGAGGCCATTTCCAAACTTGTGAAAAATAGGCATGTTATTGGATATTGGGCTCAAGGACATATCTTGGACAGGCACTATTGTAACACCCCAAATATGTCTTCTGTTACTTTTTCTCTGTGTAGTTAGGCCAGCTGTTGAGTCGGGGAAATGTAAGCAAGGGGCATATATTTGTAACCTTTTTTATTTTTATTGACTTCCCTCTAAATGGGGATAATCCACTCAATTTAGCCCACTGTTGACTGAAAACGAGTCACAGGAGTGCAGAATAATCTGCACTCTTGTAAACCATAGGAGATAAATAGCTTTGGCCATACTTCTTCTTTAAGGAAATCTCTTGGGACCCCCCCCCCCCCAGGTCCCCAGAACTAGTGTCCCCATTGGAAGATTTCCCCTCTATTACTCTTCTGGGAACAACCATAAATGTAGGATTTTCTTCTACTTTCACTGATAATGGTAAACAAGACCAATAGAGAGGATGAATCTCCCTAATGGGGGCACAGGCAGCAATTACCTGTGGCAGGTGGTGCTCCATTTTTTTGGGGGGCAGCAAACAAATCACCCCCCACCAGTGATGTAACTAACGGAATTAAAGTAAACGGCGTTACTTAACGCCGTTACTTTAGAGGGTAATGAGTAATCTAACTGATTACTCTTCCCCTCGTGGTAACGCCATTCCAATTACTTGGGCAGCGTTACCGCAATTACCCGCCGCGATCCACTGAGCGCTCTGCGGCCTCGGATTTTGTCATCCTTTTGAGCAGGATAACTTAGTAAATTATGCAGTGAGGGGAAGAGAGATGCCGCTCTAGGAAGGGTGTCTGGAAATGTAGCTCTCCACAGAGTAGGAACAGCAGGTGCTAGCTAAGCATAGGTAATTGGATGAAGGGAAGATTCTGGACAGCTACACTCAAAATCAACGGCCTTTATTAAAAAAAAGCCGGTAATAATCCAAAAAGTACAAGCCACAGCAAACAACGGATCACAGGAGCTGACGCGTTTCACACTTTCAAAGGTGCTTATTCATAGCTCGAAATGCTCGAAGATACGAATAAGCACTTTTGAAAGTGTGAAACGCGGCAGCGCCTGTGATCCGTTGTTTGCTGTGGCTTGTACTTTTTGGATTATTACCTCCTTTTTTTAAATAAAGGCATTTGATTTTGAATGCGGCTGTTCAGAATCTTCCCTTCATTAAATTATGTAGTGACCTACAAAAGATCTGCATGATGAAACCATTTTCTATCACAACGACACAGTAACCCTACAGTATTTGTTGTGGCAACAATTATCTAGTAACTTTTTGAATTATGTACTTTGCCAACAAAAGTCAGCACCTGTGATACATTGTTATATATCATCCCCCTGATGAAAGATTGTTTCTGCATCATGATTTTGCATAGAATCGATACATGTTATACTGAGACTCATTATCATCCAGAGACAAAGAAGCCAATTCTGCTCATGTATTTTCTAATGTCTTCAGAACTGGGTGAGCTGGCCACAATTTACACTGAAGCTATAAGCTCTTCTAATGTTGCCTGCATGGAGGATGCCGTGGTTTCTTTGGCTGATAAAGAGAACAAAGTGGCCGTCCAGGAGGCGGGACAGCTCTATGAGGACATGATGAAGCAAGTTGCGCTGCCCACTGAAACACTTGACAACTTCCTTGGCAAAAGTCAGAAGTGTGAAACTGAAGCTCGGGCATTATTTCTGAAAAAGTCCTTCAAGGATAAAGATCAGAAGTTTCTTATAAAGCTTAAGGTAAGGTTTTTTTTTTTCCAAATAAAAACATAAAATAAATGAATTGAGATCCTCCCTAAATAAAAGCCACATTTTGTGACATGCTGTTGGGGAAGACTACAAAGGTGAAAAGTTATTTAGTCTAAACTTTGCACATCTGAAAAACAAAGGCATTACGTGGTAGTAAGAAGAAATATTTGTAGTTGGGGGAGTAGGGGATTATCACTGTGCCTGGTTAATAACAGAGTATAGAGATTTATATAAGAAAAGATTTATTAAAGCGGTTCTGCAGCGAAATTTTTTTTTTAAAGTCTATCTGAAAAGTATTAATCTTCTAATAAACTTACTTCTTTCAGTGCTGCACCGTTTATACGTCCGTTTTTCTGTGTAAAGATTGGTTATAAAATAATCTCCTGACTGATATCATTTTGCTTGTGGGCATTTGAAGCCCACAAGCAAACACTTCCTGGTTCCCTTAGTTTTGCCGTACCAGCATTCATTGCCGGTTCCCGCTCATGCTCAGTGGCCTCACAGCTACGAGCGGCGCCATCGAAATATTGCGAGATTTCGCATCTGACCTCCGCAATGTCTCCTGGGATTAATTACACGAGATCCCAGGAGACAGCGAATTCAAAAGGAAATGACGTGGATCCTCGCTCAGAGCCCGCCCACCGCCACAGGGAGAACAACACAGATCAAGGCAGCATTAAAGGTAGGCTTAAAAGATGCAGAATTGAACCACCAATTCTGTCATGTAACATGCTAGAGAAGCGATAGAGAGTAAGATGATGGGATGGGTGCAGAACCACTTTAACAAGTATCACAAAAATATAACAATATACAAAAGTCACACTGGTTTCTGAAAAGTTAATTAAATAACAGGTACTCAAAAGCACATCCAATATCAACATGGGGCCAGAATATTTTAAGCCTTGATGTGCTGGTAGGTCAAATCCTCCCTACATGTTTCGCCATGAAGATGGCTTCATCAGGGGAAATGGAGTAAGACCAGTGTAAAAAGACGATTCTATAAAACACAAAAGGAAACTGTTACATTATGGATACAAAAATTTGAGGCTCAGTGTATGCTGTGTAGATCAACAGGTTCCCATCCATGCAAGAAATCACAAAAGGTCTATCAACCCTTTTCCAGATGGATAATAAACGTTCCCCTCCCAAATACATACCCCCAATGTCGATGTGGTAGGGCAAGCACGGCGTGGACCATGCGGACGCCCCCCCCCCAGAAAAGTCCACCTTAGTGCAACTCTAGGGGGCAAGGGTAGTAAGGCCACACTGATATAGGATGATTTCAAACAACGGCATTCATTTATAAAGAAGTGGCATGGCCATACCATGGCCATACTGTTGCTTTAAAAAAAAATGACTACATATTTTCAAAGTCCAAAAATGTGCTACAAAGGTGCTCCAAATCAGCCAGAGCTCCACTCACATGATATGTCAAAGTCACATGACCAGCTCTTCTCCACTCATTGAGTTTTCTGTGACGTGGCAACGCCACAGTTTTAATACCCACATTTTATGAATGGCTAATAAAATGAAGGCTGCAGTGTTTTGTGCTTCTTGTAATTTTCCCTTTCTCTGAGTTGACCGAGGGACACTGGAACAGGAAATTGCCATGGGTTACACAGTGTTGACTTTAGGTGGAAAGGCCAAATGCCAACTAAAGATCAGCCATTAGGGCCTATACGACTCCTCTCACATGAGCCATGCATCAGTTGTAGACAAGCAGTACAAACCAAGGGAACAGCCACTAATGGCCTCCAGGGAAGGAAACCTGACCATAACTGGTACTCAGGGTGTGAGGCATTGGCCCATCTCTGACCTTAGAAAAAAGAAAGGGATCTGTCCTATGGAATACATTTCCTGGACTCTAAACACCATAAATAGGTTTTCCAAATCTGGCAGCCTTACAGGAAGCAACCTAACCTGCCTTTGGCATAGCTGGGAAAACTGATTCCAAAAAGCTTCAGTTTCTCAACCAGTTACTAAAATTGCAGCGCTAACTAGATACCTTGAACCAATTTTGTTCAAGAATTCATCTATAACCACATCACTGCTAGGCTAAATAAGGTGCTAAATCACAAAATTCATATATAACAAGTGCAAATCCGGTAAAAAAACATACAGACAGTAAAAGTGTTATGTGCTTAAAGGATAAGTTCACTTTTTTTAGGAGGCAAGTGTAAAAAAGTGCTCAGTGTCCAATAATAACAAAGCAGTGTTCACATATAGAGCAGTGTTGCCAACCTACCAGAGTGAAATTTACTGACACAACACCCAAAATTTACTGGCACAGCCAAGTTTCTACTGGCGGTTCCAAAAGTTACAAAAATACAGGTTTAATAGCAAATTCCAGTACTTAGGCTACAAACAAGTACAATATGCAATCATCAATGTGATTTAGGGTAGATATTAGGGCAAAAAGCATATTTCTTATTTTATTTTTAATATATTAAAGTGGTGTTTCCCCCCCAAAAAAAAAAATTATGTTTAAAATTCTTAAAAAAATAAAAAATAAAACATTTCAAATTTTTTTTTTTAACTCGCCTCTAAATGTCTGTTGCTAGGAGGTCCCTCGTAGTCTGCCTCCTTCAGTGCCCGGGCTAAGTGACATCATTTCCACTCGGCACAGGAAGGGCTCCCTCCCAGTCATCTAGGACACGTGACAGGTCCCAGATGACTGCGCGACCAATGGTGGCACGCGGCGCCGCTCGCGCATGCGCAGTGGGTGCCTGGCTGTGAAGCCACAGTCGGGTGCCCACAGTAAGAATGCCGGCGCCGCGGAGCGGGGAACAAGCGGGGCTTCGTTCCTCGCATCGCTGGACCCTGGGATAGGTAAGTGTCCGATTATTAAAAGTCAGCAGCTGCAGTATTTGTAGCTGCTAAATCTAAATATTTTTTTTTTAGTGACACTTCTCTTTAAAGTGGAGGGCCACCCTAAAAAAAAAAGAGCATTAATATTCTTAAAAAAAAAAAAAAAAAACATTTAAAAAAATAATTTTTTTTTACCTTATCCGAAATCCCTGTTGCTAGGCAGTCTTCCTAATCTGCCTCCTTCCTACTCCGCAGTGATCTTCGGTCTTCTGTCCTCCTCCGCGTTGTCTTCTGGGTAACGGGGCCCGCTGTGTTCTGGGAACTGTGTGTTTCCTAACACAGCGCATCCCATTCACAAAGCGCAGTGCGACTCGCGCATGCGCAGGAGGAAACGGGCAGTGAAGCCGTAAGGCTCCACTGCCTGTTTCCCTTAGTGAGGATGGCAGCGCTGGGACCGGAGCGCCGAGGGACATGTCGGCCTCGGCAGCCAACATCGCGGGCGCCCTGGGAGGGTAAGTGTACTTATTAAAAGTCAGCAGCTACTTTTTTTTTAGCTACTGACTTTAAAAAAAAAAAAAATTTCAGCTGAAACACCCCTTTAAGTAGCTCAGGGACAGGAGGGCAATACATTAGAATGGGTGATGCAAACACATGAAATTGACTCTCACAGTGATACTGACAGCAGTGTTCAGCGGCACAGCTCACCGATACGATGCGTCCCCTCCTGAGTCACAGAGACAGTCTCTCTCCATGCTTCAGTCCCCTCCAGTCCAAACAGCACTGACAGTCCCGCTCCTGGCTTGTCTTAATCCTGTCCTGCAGACCTGCACACGCTTGGCTCCCTTGTACCATGAAATCACACGACGCGCTCAGACACCGCCTCCACCTGACCCGCCCCCCTTACCGGCACTGCCCGAGCATGCTGTAGCAGGCACTTGGATAGTCTCGGTCAGCTCACAGACATATTTTTACTGGCAACCTTTTCCTCTTACTGGCAGGAGAAAAGTGCCCATTTTTTACTGGCTGCCAGTAAAAATACTGACGGTTGGCAAACCTGATATAGAGGTTTCCACCATTACTCCACAATAGTCCCACAAGTACTAAAGTGTTTCTTCTGCTTCACTTTTGTGTGTGATGAACACCTTCTATCACCATGTGACGCCTAGTGCGAGCGTGGCCCAAGTGCGGGATGACGTCATTGTGTGACTACTGCAGCAGCTTTATTTGGCTGTTGAGGTATAACCTGGGTTTAGTCATCTATTATCTGTCTCCCAATACCTGTGCTTCGAAGGTCATGCCATTAATGTCAGCAATTCAAGAAGTAGGTCTAAACCATCAGCCACCAGACTAATGAGATCTGTGAACCACACTCTCCTTGGCCCGTTCAAAGATATAAGCAAGACTGGAATTAATTTGTCCCTGATTCCGCAAGGTAGACCAGGAAACATCTTCAGGGGATGGAATAAACAGTACATAACATCCTACGGAACAATCAAGGCATCACCTACCTTTGCCATTGTCATGGCCGTCTTTAATATTGATTGGACCCTGGGCAAACATTTTCTTGGGCTCTCCCAAATCCACTTATCAACTATTTGCCAGAAATGCGGGCTCAAAGGGCAGCTGCTTTGGGCCCCACAATAATGACTGGGCCCAGGGCAGCTGCCCCTTTTGTCCTGGGTTTTGTCCTGGGTTAAACATTGTGCCTCAGAAAAAACATGTTGAAAATGTATGACTATTCTATATCTGATGAGCCCAGTACCATAAATACTGATTGTTACAGTAATGAACACAACCTGATCTCATTTGTGAAGTAACGTGAAGCTTGTATATTTCATTTCCTTTAGGAAGATTTAGTCAAAAAGAAACAAGAATTTATTGCCAAGAATGAGGAGAAGTCTCGGGAGGTATGTTGGGCCATCATTAAAAAGCATTCCGCAGACTTTGAGAAAGCTTTGTCTGAAAGAAAGTACATCGAGCGTGGGGGATATGCCAAGTTCAAGAAAGCATTGAAAGCTATAGAAGACAAATATAATAAGGAACGTGGAAAAGGTGTAAAGGTTGGTGGACTTAATTTATAATGAAATAAAGAATAGGAGATCCCAGCATGTTACATTATTACAACACATTTAAAAAGGTTACAATTCTTTGTTGCCTTATAAGAACATTTATGTGCCAAATTGTAGCTGCCTATCTGTGAAGAGTCCTCAGCCTAGCTAAGAAGAAGTCGAATAAACTACAACTTCAATCAGAACTCCATCTGAAGTTCCTGGTTGATCCTTTCTTCCTTGTTATAAATTGATCACACAAAGCATAGAAGCTGATCTGTGTTAGCATAGTCCGTTTTCATCCTTTGGCTGGCCATTCAGAGATACAGGACAATGTGTAGACACACAGCATGCCTGGATTGAGTAGTTTGTTCAGCCACAATGCTCTCTAACCAATGATAATTTGCCTCTGGCACAGACCACCTCCCAACCACAGCCTGCCTCTGGTACAGACAGATCATGCCTGAATTGAGTAGCTTTGTTCAGCCACCATGCCCCCTAACCAATAATAATGTGCCTCTGGCACAGCCCCCATTCCAACCACAGCCTGACTCTGGCACAGACCCCCTCCCGATCACTGCTTGACTCTGGCACAGACCCCCCCCCCCCTAATCACAGCCTGACTCTGGCACAGACCCCCTCACAACCACAGCCTGACTCTGGCACAGACCCCCTCCCAATCACAGCCTGACTCTGGCACAGACCCCCTCCCAATCACAGCCTGACTCTGGCACAGACCCCCTCCCAATCACAGCCTGGTTCTGGCACAGACCCCCTCCCAACCACAGCCTGACTCTGGCACAGACCCCCTCCCAATCACAGCCTGATTCTGGCACAGACCCCCTCCCAACCACAGCCTGACTCTGGCACAGACCCCCTCCTAATCACAGCCTGTCTCTGGCACAGACCCCCTCCCAATCACAGCCTGATTCTAGCACAGACCCCCTCCCAAACCACAGCCTGACTCTGGGCCCCCCTGTGAACCCCACTTACACCCACTGTCTGGGCTGCATCTCTGCCTGGACAAACAGGGCAGTTAAAAAAATAAAGTTCTAAAAAATAAGAAAAAAAAAGAAAAAGAAATGAAGGTCTCATTCACATGTGTTTTGCCCTCTGAAGAGCACATTTGACAGGAAGTGAGGGGTCCCTTTCAGGCAGGTTGTACGGGGCCCCGTGATTTCTAACAGCAGCCCTGGCGCCATCCTATATGTGAGATTTCAGCAGGTTTGGATGATGAACAAGTGCACAGTGTTCTCTCAGACTAAATGTTATTTTCAGCAATATATTTCTGACCATGTTCATATTCTACAGGCGGAAGAAGTGCTACAGGAATACATGAAGTCCAAAAAAGATGCTGAGATATACATTTTAAAAGAAGATAATGCTCTAAGCCAGAAAGAGAAGGACGAGGAAGGTAAGACATTTTTATTAATCACTGCAGCATCCACCGACATAATCCCTTTATTATTTGGTTAAGTAATGGTAACAAAATGATATGATTGGACTCCATTATTAATTTTTACTTTTTTAAAGGGTATGTATACCTCAACAATAAACAACTCTTTGGTTTCTTTTTGGTCTGTTAAATTCACCATTGGAAGTATTTTGTTATACACTATATTACTAAAAGTATTGGGACACCTGCCTTTACACGCACAACAGGAACTTTAATGGCATCTCAGTCTTACTCTGTAGGGTTCAATATTGAGTTGGCCCATCCTTTTCAGCTATAACAGCTTCAACTCTTCTGGGAAGGCTGTCCACAAGGTTTAGGAGTAGGGATGGGCCAAAACACCCCCCCCCCCGTTCGGTTCGCACCAGAACATGCGAACAAGCAAAAAATTTGTTCAAAAACGTGAACACCATTAAAGTCTATGGGACACGAACATGAAAAATCAAAAGTGCTAATTTTAAAGGCTTATATGCAAGTTATTGTCATAAAAAGTGTTTGGGTATCAATGCAAAAATAAGTTTTAAAAACGTCTATTTGTTAGGGAGCAGTGATTTTAATAATGCTAAAGTGAAACAATAAAAGTGAAATATTCCTTTAAATTTTGTATCTGGGGGGTGTCTATAGTATGCCTGTAAAGTGGTGCATATTTCCCGTGTTTAGAACAGTCCGAGTGCAAAATGACATTTCTAAAGGAAAAAAGTAATTTAAAAGTACTAGCGCTAGCTATAGTACAGGCTATAATTAATTGTCGGTCTGGCAGTACACATAAAATTTAATTGATAAAAACGGCATGGGATTCCCTCACAGGAAAATCCCGAACCAAAATGAAAAAAAAAAAAAAAAAAAGCCCCCATACCAGACCTGTCCCTTCAGGTCTGGTATGGATATGAAGGGGAACCCCGCACCAAAATAAAAAAAATGGCGTGCGGTCCCCCCAAAAATCTATACCAGACCCTTATCTAAGCACGCAACCTGGCTAGCCGCAGGAAAAGAGAGAGCGCCCCCCCCCCCTGAACCGTACCAGGCCACATGCCCATAACATTGGGAGGGTGCATGGGGTAGCCCCCCAAAGCACCTTGTCCCCATGTTGATGGGGAGAAGGGCCTCATCCCCACAACCCTTGCCCGGTGGTTGTGGGGGTCTGTGGGCGGGGGGCTTATTGGAATCTGGAAGCCCCCTTTAACAAGGGGACCCCCATATTCTGCCCCCTGCATGAATTGATAATGGGGTACAAATGTACCCCTACCATTTCACAAAAAAAGTGTCCAAAATTTTAAAAAAGACAATAGATGTTTTTTGACAATTCCTTTATTAATGTCTTCTTCATTCCCCGGTTCTTCTTCAATCTTATTTCTTCTGGTTTTTCTTTGGCGTTCTTTTTCTTCCTCCATCTTTTTCTTCCCCCGCTTCTTCCTCTATCTTCTGTCTTCTCGTCCGGCATCTTCCTCCGGCGTCTTCTTCTCCGCTTCGTCCTCCGCACGATCCCCCTAAATGGGAGTCTTCCGCTGTGTGATGCTTCTGTTCAGGTGACAGTTCTTATATAATGGAGGGCGGGTGACCCCGCCCCCCTCTGACAACACGGGGAAAGCCATAGGGAAGTCCCTGTGCGTCAGAGGTGGGCGGGGTCACCGGGTGGCCCCACCCTCCGTTATATAAGAACTGTCACCTGAACAGAAGCGTCACACAGCGGAAGACTCCCATTGAGGCGGATGCTTTAAAATTGTGCCAAACTTTGGTACATAAACATCTTCATAGGCTACATTCATTTTTTTTTTACAGGTTACCAGTTTAGGGGTACAGAGGAGGTCAAGAATTATTGCTCTCACCCTAACGATTGCAGCGATACTTCTTTTTTTATTAATTTTTTTTTATATTTACACTTTCCCTTTAATTTTGGATTTTTTTTTTTTATCACTTTGATTGCTATTACAAGGAATAGGGCATGCCAGGTCTATTAGTCCCCACATCTCTCCTCTATGCTGGAAAGCATGAGCTAGATAAAAAAAAAAAATTATTATCTCTGGCTTTCTAAAAAAAAAAATTGGCAGCACAGTGGTGTAGTGGGTAGCACTCTCCCCTAGCAGCAATGGGGTTGCTGGTTCAAATCCCAACCATGACACCATCTGCCTGGAGTTTGCATGTTCTCCCTGTGCCTGCGTGGGTTTCCTCCCACACTCCAAAGACATGCTGGTAGGTTAATCAGATCCTGTCTATAAATTGGCCCTAGTATCTGTGTATGTGTTTGTAAGCACATCGGGACCCTTTGGGGGAAGACCATGCTATATCAAGATTCAACTCAACTCAGTGTTTTCTGCTGGCGCCGGAAGTGACGTCATGACGTTGCTTCCTGCCTCTGAGGGTCATCGAGATGGATGGAGGCCATCTGGTCAAAAGCCAGCTCTATGGTAAACCGCCGCCACCAATTTCATTCTCCAGCTCCCCGAGGCGAGTCGGCAGAGGCGGCAGGAGGACTGTTAAAGCAATCAAGTTGCTATGACAACTTTTAGGGAATCGCCGGCTGAAAAAAAGATATCTGGATGATGCCTATATTATTCAGATATCACCACTCAAAGTCCAGGATCTCATATGATGTCTTGACATGTGCACTGCCAATTCGTTGTGATCACAATTAGTAAATTCGTACATTTATAAATTCGTACATTTACACATTTGTACATTTGTAAATGCGTACATTTCTAAATTCGTTCATTCGTACATTCATAAATGCGTACATTCCTAAATTCTGTCATTCGTAAATTAGAAAATTCGTAAATTCATACATTCGTAAATTAGAAAATTTGGAAATTTGAAAATCCGAAAACCCAAAAATTAGAAAACCTGAAATAGTAACTATTAAATTATAGGTATTGTAATTTCCTTTCAAATTTGGCTGTTAGCGAACAAAAATTTATCTGAAGTTAGGAATTATCCGAAATAACGAATGCCACATCTAAACAAAATGGAACAGAACAAATTAATGATAAATAATAATAATAAAAAGTTTTTATTATTATTATTATTGTTATTTATTATTTTTAATTCATTAAGTTCCATTTGTTTGGATACGGCATTCTTTATTTTGGATAATTTGTAACTTGTAATGTAAGATAAATTTGTATTTTTTACGTTCACTAACAGCCCAATTTAAAATGGAAATTACAGTGGTGTGAAAAAGTGTTTGCCCCCTTCCTCATTTCCTGTTCCTTTGCATGTTTGTCACACTTAAGTGTTTCGGAACATCAAACCAATTTAAACAATAGTCAAGGACAACACAAGTAAACACAAAATGCAATTTGTAAATGAAGGTGTTTATTATTAAAGGTGAAAAAAAATCCAAACCATCATGGCCCTGTGTGAAAAAGTGATTGCCCTCTAAACCTAATAACTGGTTGGGCCACCCTTAGCAGCAACAACTGCAACCAAGCGTTTGCGATAACGTGCAATGAGGCTTTTACAGCGTCCTGGAGGAATTTTGGCCCACTCATCTTTGCAGAATTGTCCTAATTCAGTTACATTAGAGGGTTTTCGAGCATGAACGGCCTTTTTTAAGGTCATACCACAACCTCTCAATAGGATTCAGGTCTGGACTTTGGCTAGGCCACTCCAAAGTCTTCATTTTGTTTTTCTTCAGCCATTCGGTGGTGGACTTGCTGGTGTGTTTAGGATCATTGTCCTGCTGCAGAACCCAAGTTCGTTTCAGCTTGAGTACACGAACAGATGGTCGGACATTCTCCTTCAGGATCTCTTGGTAGACAGCAGAATTCATAGTTCCTTTTATCACGGCAAGTCTTCCAGGTCCTGAAGCACCAAAACAGCCCCAGACCATCACACTACCACCACCATATTTTACTGTTGGTATAATGTTCTTTTTCTGAAATGCAGTGTTCCTTCTACGCCAGATATACTTGGACACACACCTTCCAAAGAGTTCCACTTTTGTCTCATCGGTCCACAGAATGTTGTCCCAAAAGTCTTGGGGATCATCAAGATGTGTTGTGGAGAAATTGAGACGAGCTTTGATGTTCTTTTTGCTCAGCAGTGGTTTTCTCCTTGGAACTCTGCCATGCAGGCCATTTTTGCCCAGTCTTTTCCTGATGGTGGAGGCATGAACGCTGACCTTAACTGAGGCAAGTGAGGCCTGCAGTTCCTTGGACGTTGTTTGTGGGGTCTTTTGTGACCTCTTGGATGAGTCGTCGCTGCGCTCTTGGGGTAATTTTGGGCGGCCGGCCACTCCTGGGAAGGTTCACCACTGTTCCATGTCTTCGCCATTTGTGGATAATGGCTCTCACTGTGGTTCGCTGGATTCCCAAAGCTTTGGAAATGGCTTTATAACCCTTTCCAGACTGATAGATCTCAATTACTTTCTTTCTCCATTGTTCCTGAATTTCTTTGGGTCTCGGCATGATGTGTAGCTTTTAAGGATCTTCTGGTGGACCTTACTGTGTCAAGCAGCTCCTATTTAAGTGATGCCTTGATTGTGAACAGGTGTGGCAATAATCAGGCCTGGGTGTGGCTAGAGAAATTGAACTCAGGTGTGGACAACCACAGTTATAGTATGTTTTAACAAGGGGGGCAATCACTTTTTCACACAGGGCCACGATGGTTTGGATTTTTTTCACCTTTAATAATAAACACCTTCATTTACAAATTGCATTTTGTGTTTACTTGTGTTGTCCTTGACTATTATTTAAATTGGTTTGATGTTCCGAAACACTTAAGTGTGACAAACATGCAAAGGAACAGGAAATGAGGAAGGGGGCAAACACTTTTTCACACCACTGTATAATACCTATAATTTAATAGTTAGTAATAGTTAAGTTATTATTAGTTAATTATAAATTCAGATTTCCGAATTTATGAATTTATGAATGTATGAATTTGCCAATGTACGAATTTACGAATGTGCGAATATACGAATTTACGAATGTACGAATTTACAAATGTGCAGATGTACGAATTTACAAATTTTTGAATATTCAGAAAAATTCGTTAAATTTTCGTTAATTCGGATATTTCCAAAATAACGAATTTGTCGAAATTCGTTAAAAAAACTAATTTGGAACAAAACGAATTGCACATGTCTAATATGTCTTTGGCGGGAAGTGATTCATCTTTATCTGTGTTACAAAGCTTAGTTCTGCTCTTCATTTGGCTCCTTTATCATTTTTTTGTACAAAATGCTTTGTTTTAAAATTGGTGGTAGTACCCAAAGCTTTCTTATTTTGTGTGTGTTAGGCCCCTTTCACACGAGGCGGACTCCGCTTCCACGGAGTCCGCCTCTGTCCGCCGGCTCAGCGGGAGATCTCTCCGTTGATCTCCACTGAGCCGGCGGATGACAAGTCCCTCTCTGCTCACTGAGCGAGGAGGGGCTTGCGAGCGCCGCTGGTCTCTATGGAGAGATCGGATGAAAACGGACAGTGTGTCCTTTTTCATCAGATCTCACCCGATCTGATCCGCCAGCGACGGATCTGGACGTAGAGCCATCCGTCTGCTTTTGGCGGATCGGACCGGTCGGATGTCTCCGCTAACATCCAACGCTCCATAGACTAACATGGAGCGCCCGTTCAGATCCGCCGTCAAAACTGACAGGCGGATCTGAACGGTCCGTCCATGTGAAAGGGGCCTTATTTGAGTTTTTGGAGACAGGTTTGATATCTCCTCTAAAAAAAATTTCTTCCTCGCAAGGCTTGCCTCCCCAGACAAACTATAATTTAAAAAAATAATAAAACATCCTATTTGTTGTTCTAATTTCTCTTCGCATTGTTTTTCAGAGGCAAAAACTAGAAAAAAATGTGAGGAAATGGAAAAAAAAATGCAAGAACTGGAAGAGGCCAAACAAAAGTTGATGGAAGAGGCTCAGAACAACTCCAATGAGGAGACCATGAAAATGCTGATGGAGAAGATGGAGAAAGATAGACAGTTGATGGCAGAGAAAATGGAAAAAATCATTAATAACAAGGAAAAGGTAAGTTTAATGAATTTGGTTAATTTGTTTATTGGAACTGAAATTTAATATTGCGGCCAGGAACACGCCTAAAAACACAACTGGGACATAAGAAAATCATGCATTTCATGTATGTCCCTTCTACTAGAATGTGTCTATGAAGGTTTTCAGGCATCAAGGCCATGGAATAAATAATGGTACCAAATCCAAATCATCAGAATATGCCAAATCACCAATCATTCCAGTGGCCTCTTCAGTTAAAGGAGTTATAAAGGCAGAAGGTTGTTTATCTTATTGCATTCTATGTATTAAGATAAAATGCCTTCTGTGCAGTGGCAGCTGGTGCTCAAATTTTTTTGGGGGGGGGGGGGGGGGGGGGGGTGCAAACCAACGGAAAAATTCAGAAATATACTGTAACAAAAACATCAAATGCAGCCACTGTGCCCATCATTGGCAGCCAACTGTACCCATCATTGGCAGCCAACTGTGCCCATAAAATGCAGCCAACTGTGCCTATCATATGCAGCCAACTGTAACCAGCAAATGCAGCCACTGTGACACCCCCCACCCGCCCGCTTGCTGTCTAAATGGCACTTACCCCATTGTGGTGGCGGTTCAGGCAGCGGGTGAAGGCTGCAAGTTGTGGGACGGGTAGCGTAGGTCAGGCAACGTCTCCTGTGTCCTCCCTGCATCTCTTCTTTCCTTCTGCTAGGCGGCCAATGAGATCGCCCTGTGCCTTCAGCCAATCAGGTGACGGGTATTAGACTTGCGCCTCCTGATTGGCGTAGAGGCGGTTCAGTGTTAGAAAAGTGAATATTTATTTACTTTTCTAACACAATGGGGTGGACTGTGAGTGAAATGCATTGCGCTTCAAGTTCACCTTTTTTGAAGCCTATTAGAGCCGATGGCTCTAATGAGGTGCTTCAAAAAAACACCCCGCTGCTGGAATTTAAGCGCCCGGCATCCGAAAAGGGGCCGGAGCCGGACACCTGAATAGTGGGTGGCTACAGCGGCCAGGATAGATTCATGCAATGCATGAATCTATCCATTCTACACAGAGGGGGGTGGCGTGACAGAGGGGGCAGCACCCGTGTGCCCTTAATGGATGGGCCACCCCTGCTTCTGTGTGTAGCAGCCCCCCCAGCACCCCCCTAATACTTATCTGAGCCCCATCTCTGTCCATCGATGTCCACGAGAGCTTTGGCCATCTGGGACTCTCCCTCCTGATTGGCTGAGACACAGCAGCAGCATCATTGGCTCCCACTGCTGTCAGTCAAAGTCAGTTAGCCAATTAGTAGAGAGCGGGGGCATGGCCGAACCAGAGATCCATGTCTGAATGAGCTGCTGCTCGGCTTGGGTGGCCCATAGCAAACTGCTTGCTGTGGGGGCACTGGACAGGAGGGAGGGGCCAGGAGCAGCGAAGAGGGACACGAGAAGAGGAGGATTTGTGCAAATCTACTGCAACAGGGAAGGTAAGTATAACATGTTTATTATTTTTATAGAAAGAAATCAGAGACTTTACAATCACATTAAGCTGATAATAAGGGCGATGGGCTTTTGTCCACACCAGATGGGTAGAGATGAGTCTGGTGTTCGACGAAACCAGAACTCTGTGGGCCGTTCGCATCAAATTTGTGTGATACGAACGCCCCACAATGCACTGCGCCAGTCGCAGTGCATTGCTGGCTGATGATTGGCCAAGCATGCACTGTGACCCTGCATACTTGGCCAATCACAGCGCTAGCAGTGAGGAGAGCCATAATTGGCCACAGGCAGGATGCCTGTGGCCAATTATAGCTCAGGGGGTTTAGTACATGCCCCACACTTTATAAGACCGCCAGCGTGGCGGCCTTGTGTAGTGTGTTCCGGCATGCAGGGAAAGAGCTTGATAGGCAGGGACAGTGTGTTATTTACCAGTCATTTGCAGGACTTAGTGGGTGTTGTGTGCCTCCAGCGCAGTATACACCTGTATCTACCCTTATTTGCTCGTGTTCTCTATTAATACAGCCATCTGCAGGAGTTAGTGTGTGTTGTGTGACTCCAGCACAGCACAGTATACACCTGTATCTGCCCTTATTTGCTGGTGTTCTCTAATACAGCCATCTGCAGGAGTTAGTGTGTGTTGTGTGACTCCAGCACAGCACAGTATACACCTGTATCTGCCCTTATTTGCTGGTGTTCTCTAATACAGCCATCTGCAGGAGTTAGTGTGTGTTGTGTGACTCCAGCACAGCACAGTATACACCTGTATCTGCCCTTATTTGCTGGTGTTCTCTAATACAGCCATTTGCAGGAGTTAGTGTGTGTTGTGTGACTCCAGCACAGCACAGTATACACCTGTATCTGCCCTTATTTGCTGGTGTTCTCTAATACAGCCATCTGCAGGAGTTAGTGTGTGTTGTGTGACTCCAGCACAGCACAGTATACACCTGTATCTGCCCTTATTTGCTGGTGCTCTCTAATACAGCCATCTGCAGGAGTTAGTGTGTGTTGTGTGACTCCAGCACAACACAGTATACACCTGTATCTACCCTTATTTGCCGGTGTTCTCTAATACAGCCATCTGCAGGAGTTAGTGTGTGTTGTGTGACTCCAGCACAGCACAGTATACACCTGTATCTGCCCTTATTTGCTGGTGCTCTCTAATACAGCCATCTGCATGAGTTAGTGTGTGTTGTGTGACTCCAGCACAACACAGTATACACCTGTATCTACCCTTATTTGCTGGTGTTCTCTAATACAGCCATCTGCAGGAGTTAGTGTGTGTTGTGTGACTCCAGCACAGCACAGTATACACCTGTATCTACCCTTATTTGCTGGTGTTTTCTAATACAGCCATCTGCAGGAGTTAGTGTGTGTTGTGTGACTCCAGCACAGCACAGTATACACCTGTATCTGCCCTTATTTGCTGGTGTTCTCTAATACAGCCATCTGCAGGAGTTAGTGTGTGCTGTGTGACTCCAGCACAATATACACCTGTATCTACCCTTTATTGCTGGTGTTCTCTAATACAGGCATCTGCAGCCTTTACAGTGGGTGTTGTGTGCCTCCAGCACAATATACACTACCCAATTGCTGGTTTTCCCATCTCCCTGCAGGCCATTACAATGTCTGGAAGGCCAACAAGGAGAGGCAGACAGTCACAAGCCAATAAAAGAGGGCAAGCAGGCTCTGTGTCTAGAGACAACAGTGCTGGTCGTGGACACGGTGCATCGTCATCAGCACGTGGCCATGGGACGCGCTTGTCCTTATTTTCGTCAGCTGAACGTGTTGAGACGCATCATGCCGAAGACTTGGTAGAGTGGATGACCAAGCCCTTCTGATCCTCCTCATCCTCTCTCATCCAGGCTCAGGGTACTGGCAAAGCAGCTGCCAACCCTTCTTCTTCCTTCGTCTCAATGTCATCAGTCACTCCTTCCCTAGACCGACCATGTCCTCCTGAGGAGTCCTCCGAACTGTTTGACCACAGTGTTGGGTACATGCTCCAGGAGGATGCCCAGCGTTTTGAAGGCTCTGATGATGATACCCAGCTAGAAGAAGGCAGTAGTGTGAGCGCAGAGAGAGGGGATGCTCAAGGACAGAAATCTGGCAGTCATGTTCCACCAGCTGCAGCATACTGCCAGGTTTGCTCCAGTGGTGAAGAGGGAGGGGATGATGAGGTCACTGACTCCACGTGGGTGCCTGATAGGAGAGAGGAGGAGGAGGAGTCACATCTCCAATGAGGCAGGATGCCCTCCGGGGGCCAGCTTAAGGGCAGCACACCGACTGAATCAAACCGAGGAGCTCCACCTGTGCAGGGCGCTGCCTCTGGGCGTTATTACAAAAGTTCTTTGGTGTGGGCCTTTTTTGAGACGAGTGCATCAGATCGCACCGCTGCTATTTGCAACATATGTCTCAAGCGTATCTCGCGTGGCCAAAACATCAGCCGCTTGGGCACCACAAGCATGACCAGACATATGTTGACCTGCTATGCAGCTTGTTGGCAAGCATACCTTAAAGAGCCACACCAAAGAACAAAGCGGACCTCTCCTTGTTCCTCATCAGCTGGGATCTCCAACCCCACTATACCTTCAGTCCGCTCTGAAAGCTGCACTGAGAGGAATGAAGGTGTAGAATTAGGTGTGTCACAGCCAAGTACTTGTGGGCACTCTGCTAGCAGTACACCGACGTCCGATTGTAGCAGGCAAATTTCCCTGTCCCAGCTGCTGGACCGTCAAAAGAAGTTCACTCCCAGCCATCCACATGCCCAGCGGTTGAATGCTAGCTTGGCTAAATTGCTAGCACTTCAACTCTGCAGGGGCAGGCCAAGAGGTGGTTGATGCCACGCCAGCTTAAGCCAGGAATGGTGGCTTGCTACAATGGCACCAACCTCCTCTCTGCCCTGCGACAGAGACAACTGACCCATGTGCCCTGTATGGCTCACGTCCTTAACCTGGTGGTGCAGCGGTTCTTGGGTACCCAGGCTTACAGGATGTCCTGAGGCAGGCCAGGAAAGTCTGTGTGCATTTCCGCCAATCATATAATGCCAGTGCTCAGCTGGCTGAGCTGCAAAAGGAGTTGAACCTCTCCAAGAACCGCCTTATATGTGACATGCCCACCAGGTGGAACTCAACGTTGACCATGCTGCAGCGACTGCACATGCAGCAGAGGGCCATCAATGAGCAGCTGTACGACTACGGCACCATGACAGGGTCAGGGGAGCTCGGATTTTTTTTACCACGCCAATGGAGCATGATCAGGGATGCATGCACTGTCCTGTCACCTTTTGAGGAGGCCACGAGGATGGTGAGCAGTAACAGTGCATGCATCAGTGACACTGTACCTCTTGTCCACCTGTTGGAGCATACGCTGCATGTAATAATGGACAGGGCACTTGAGGCAGAACAGAGGCAGGAAGAGGAGGACTTCCTTGCCTCTCAAGGCCCCCTTTATCCAGACAGTGTTCCTTCTGTCCCACCCATTACACAGGAAGAGGATGAGGAGGAGGAGGATTGTGTCAGCATGGAGGTGGAGCCTGGCGCTCAGCACCAGCAGCAGCAGTCTTTTAGGGATGATTTACAGTCCCAAGAAACCGGTGGACTTGTACATGGCTGGGAGGAGGTGGCTGCGGATCATGTCGTCCTTAGTGACCCAGAAGACTCCGAACCAAATGCCTCAGCTAACCTATGCTGCATGGCCTCCCTGATCCTCCAAAGCCTGTGGAAGGATCCTCGTATTCTTCGGATCAAGGAGAGGGACCATTACTGGCTAGCCACTCTCCTTGATCCACGGTACAAGGGTAAGGTTGCGGACCTTATCTTGCCGTCGCAGAGGGATCAGAGGATGAGACATCTCCGGGAGGCCTTGCAGAAAGGTCTGTGCAACGTGTTCCCAGAGACTGGGAGGTTACAAACTCCTGGTCCTGGACAACGAGTTGCTGAGGCTTCAGTATGTAGCAGAAGGAGCGGTGGAGAAGGTGACCGTCTAACCGATGCGTTCAGACAATTTTTTAGTCCGCAGCTCCAAGGTATGATCGGTTCCAGCAACCATCGCCAGCGTCTGATATACATGGTGCAGGAATACCTAGGGGCAAGGTCAGACTTGGACACCTTTTCCACCGAAAATCCTCTGGCTTACTGGGTCTTGAGGATGGATCACTGGCCAGAGCTTGCACAGTATGCAATTGAGCTACTGGCCTGTCCTGCATCCAGCGTTCTTTTGGAACGCACATTCAGTGCTGCTGGAGGCTTTTTCACCGATCACAGGGTGCGCCTGTCTACCAACTCGGTTGATCAACTGACCTTCATAAAGATGAATCAGTCTTGGATCCCCACCAGCTACCAGGCACCTGAAGCTGATGTAACAGAATAATTTATTTTGAAATGTCACATCCCTTCAAGACTGCCTATGCTGATGCTGAGTGACTGTCCTGTTATGTTGACTGACTATCCTCTTCCTCCTCAATTATCCTGATGGTAGCTTGGAAGAACATTTTTGGCTAAGGCCCAATTTTTCAGCCCCTGTTTAACAGGGGCGTGTAATTACAATTTTTTATGCTATACTTTGCAACAGGTCTCATTGCTGTGCTCCAAGTACAGTATCTGTGAGGGGTTGCAGTGTTTTGGCACCAGCACCAGTGCCTAAGGCCCAATTTTTCAGCCCCTGTTTAACAGGGGCGTGTAATTACAATTTTTGATGCAATACTTTGCAACGGGTCTCATTGCTGCTCTCCAAGTACAGTATCTGTGAGGGGTGGCAGTGTTGTGGCACCAGCACCAGTGCCTAAAGCCCATTTTTCAGCCCCTGTTTAACAGGGACGTGTAATTACAAATCTTGATCTAATAATTCACAGCAGGGCCCATTCCTGCACCCACCAAGAGTAACTGTGAGGGCTTACAGTGTTGTAGCACCAGCACCACCACCAAAGGCCCAATTTTTCCTACCTCTGTTCAACAATGGCATGCAATTACAATTCCTGATATAATAGTTCACAGCAGGGTGTTCCAGCACCCACCAAGAGTAACTGTAAGGTCTTACAGTGTTGTGGCAACACCAATATCTAAGGGGCAAATTTCTGCAGAGTATATACGGCAGGCCCCTATTTTCAAACATCCAACTTACAAACGACTCCTACTTGCAAACGGAAGGAGACAACAGGAAGTGAGAGGAAATCTACCCCTAGGAAGGGAAATTCTATCCTGTAAGAGTTAATATGGGAAAAATGTGTCTCCTCTCTACTGATGCTTTATCACCAATCCTTGTTTCAATAAAAAACCCACTTTTCCAAAAACATTTGTCATTGGGACGGAAAGTGAGGTGAAATGTTCTGAACAGGTGCACAGGCAGCAAAACACATGTTACAGGGGTGATAACCCTTCCCTATGTTCTCCAAAAAGCTTAAAAATAGATTTTCCAAATTACAAATAGATTCTACTTAAGAACAAACCTACAGTCCCTGTCTTGTTTGCACCGCCTGTATACTGCTGTTCAGAGTATATAGGGTTTTAGGTATAGGGTTTTATTTTGGGTGCAGGGTTCCCCTTAATATCCATACAAGACCCAAAGGGGCATAAGCTGCAGAGCCCCTTCATGGCTCCCCAGTATTATCCGCAGTCCTAACTCAAAATTTTGAGAGCCTCCATAGTTGAAGCACAGGTATTATAATGGATAGATAGAGGGAAGGTGAGCCTAGAGGGAGCCCACCCCTCCTTAACCACTTCCCGAACAGCCTCACGTACATAAACGGTGGCATAATTGCACCACTGCGCAAACCGCCATATAGGTATGTCGGCCCCTTTAAGAGCCATAGCAGGGCGCAGTGGGGGACCCGATGCGGGTGGTCAGTGGCCACCCACAATTGCAGGAACGAGAGCGAGGGCCGGGATTTGTGTGTAAACACACAAATCCCTGTTCTGTCAGGGGACTGAAGACAGATCATGTGTTTCTACTAAGTAGGAACAATGATATATCTCCTCCCCCAGTCAGTTACATCCCCATACAGTTAGAATCACTCACAGTGGAACACATTTAACCCCTTGATCACCCCCTAGTGTTAACCCCTTCCCTGCCAGTGACATTTACACAGTAATCAGTGCATATTTCTAGCACTGATCACTCTATAAATGCCAAAGGTCCCAAAATGTGTAAAAAGGATCCGATCTGTCCTCCGCAATTGTGTTTTTCTCAAAATTGTCGGTCTTTTTTTGTTTATAGCGCAAACAATAAAAACCACAGAGGAGATCAAATACCACCAAAAGAAAGCTCTATTTGTGGGGGAAAGAAGGACCTCAATTCTGTTTGGGTACAGCGTCTCACGCGCAATTGTCAGTTAAAGCGACGCAGCGCCATATCGCAAAAAATGGCCCGGTCAGTAAGGGGGTAAATTCTTCCAGGGCTGAAGTGGTTAAAGGCACAGGGGTGCACTGGACACCCAGCACATAGCACCATGGGAGTGAAGATGTTCAGTGTGTCCCCTCACCAATATTCCAACAGTACAAACAAATGGCCCCTGCCCCACCTATAACTGGCCTTTGCAGCAAGGAGCACATGGAAGGGCGACGCGTGTGTAACAAAAACCAAGGAACCAAGGAAAATTATCAGCTCTACTTACCAACCAGTCTGCAATCAACCAAACTAAGCAGGGTGCCATGAACAGGTTAATTTGGTTGGTTGCATGCTGGTCAGTAAGTAGAACTGGGAATTTTCTTTGGTTTTGTTTGACACGTGTCGCCCTTCCATGTGCTCCTTGCTGCAAAGGCCAGTTATAGGTGTGATGGGCTCTTTACCCCAGCCCCTGAAGAACACAATGTGTCCATCATCTTTCATGTCTTAAAAAAAAATTGGGGGATATATATTGTGTTTTTTTTTCATTCATTAAAGTGCATTTTTTACCAACAAAAATGTGTTTGAAAAACCGCTGCGCAAATACCGTGTGACATAAAAAAATGCAACAATCTGGGGAAAGCACCAGGCCCGGATGGCCTTACTATTCAATACTATAAGGTCCTACTACCTTCTCTGGTCCCATTCATGACCAAACTGTTTAACGTGGTAGGCTTGACTGCTTTGTTTGCGGTAGATACCCTACAGGCCCATATCTCGGTGATCCCTAAAGAGGGGAAAGACCCAACCTCCTGTGGCAGCTATTGGCCAATTTCGCTGCTAAACCTAGACCTTAAATTCTTCCAGAAAATCTTAGCGAATTGGATCCAACATCTCCTTCCGAATCTAGTTCATTTGGATCAGGTAGGCTTTATTCCTACCCACAAAGCTATAGATAATACCACCAAGGTCCTCAATTTATTACACGTAGCAAACAAATCTCACACCCAATGTGTGTTCCTCAATACAGACGCGGAGAAAGCTTTTGACACGGTGAATTGGAGCTTCATGCTTTCGGTGTTGAAGTACGCTGGCTTCAGCACTAACATGCTCTAGTGGATCTCCACAATTTATTCTCACCCTTCAGCTCGAGTTCGAGCCAATGGAGTTCTGTCAGAACCCTTTAAAATCACAAATGGAACACGACAGGTTTGTCCTCTTCGCCCTGTCATTGGAACCCATTCTACGTTCCACATGTCTAAACCAAAAAGTTACTGGCATAACGGTTGGCGATACCCAACACAAAATCTCGGCCTATGCTGACGACATGTTATTCTCCCTCACAAACCCTCGGATCTCGCTCCCAAATGTGATGAAGGAATTTGAAAGATATGGAAGCCTCTCTAATCTTTAAATTAACTTTCATCTGGTGTCCACGTTGGAGAAGCGCTCTCCTTGGTGGACATCCGTTGCGGCCGCGCTCCTGCTTTTGCCTGTAATTACACACAAAGCAGAACTCTGCCCCTCCCTGTCCCACATCGCCCACATCATTGGATTTGATTGACAGCAGCGGCAGCCAATGGTTGTGCTGCTATCAATCTATCCAATCAGGACATGAGACACCAGCTAAAGTCCGGAGGAAGACAGTATTCAGATAAGTAAAACGGGAGAGCTGGGGGGCTGCAGCACTATAGAAGGTTTTTCACCCTAATGCATAGAATGCATTTAAATTTAAGTAAAAACATTTTTTTTTTAATTGTAAGAAATTAAAGTTACACCCAAGCATATAAAATCAACCCCCCCACAGCATATCCTCTCACAACTCTAGAGCAATTTTAAGTTAAAATGGAATAGTACGACACTGGCATATCTGGGCACGCAGATCCCTTCCAACGTATCCAAGATATTCAAACTGAACTTTCCCCCACTACTGAAGAATGTCAGATGGATAAATAGAACACTGGTCTCCACTTGTGGTTTGGCCGCTGCAACATTCTTAAAATGAGTATTCTTCCTAAATTTCTTTATCTTCTACAAGTCCTACCACTCCATATCCCAACCAACTACTTCAAACTGATTCAGGAAGTGTTTTTTGCATTCATATGGGCCCATAAACGCCCACGATTGAAACGTAGCCAGCTCACACTACCTAAACAATACGGGGGTCTGGCAGTACCAGACATTCACAAATACTACCAGGCTATTCACCTAAGCAGACTCCTGGATTGGAACAGACACAGCGACCTCAAATTATGGGTTCGGATTGAACAAGCACAAAGTGTCATACCCCTTGGTAAAGCACCTTGGTGTTATATCTTCCTACCAGCAGAAGTGAAAGACCACCCTCTGATAGACCAAACAGCAAAGCTCTGTTCAACTCTATTTACACAAACCCTTCTCTCTTCCCCGCCATTGCCACTATTCCCAATCCTTGGGAACCCACTTTTTACCCCAGGATTTTGAGATCAAACTTTTCGGAACTTGATGAGGAATGGATGCTCACAGGCCTCTCACTTCTTGGTGGGGGAGATGGCCATCAATTTTGATTCTTACTGGTCCCGCTGGGGACTTCGGCTTGGGATTTTGGGGTGCTCTCCAGCTCACATATTTTCTTCGTACCCTCCCAAGCAGCTATAGTAGACCACTCACTTTTGAGGAATACTGCTCGGACTCGGGAGCGATGCCACACTCGCTCTCAGCCAACTATAACCTTCTGATTACGCCTTCTTAAACCCATTCCCTGAGTTGTATTCGCGAATGGGAGAGAGATCTGGGTACATCGTTCAATACTCAAAAGAGACAACATATTCTCCGATTTGCATACAAATCTTCCATCTGCTTGAAAGTGCAAGAGACTAACTATAAGATTTTAATTAGGTGGTACAGAACGCCGGTAAGGTTCCAAAAATGTTTTCCTCCTACAACCTCTGATTGTTGTTGGAGATGCCAGAAAGAACAGGGAACCATTCTCCGTATTTTTTGGTCCTGCCCCAAACTAGAACACTTTTGTAAGGAAGTCAAACGCAATACCCAAAAATATACCGAACGCCCAATACCAGAAGACCCAGCCTTTTTCCTCCTCCATGCCTCTAATGCCCCCGGGAAACACTACAAGAAATCAATCATTTGCCATCTCCTTGACACCGCTAAGGCATGCATTCCTCTTAAATGGAAATCCCCACAACCTCTGACCATAGGGATGTGGCTTAGAAAAGTAGGGGAAATAAATAAGCTGGATGACCTAATTCTCTCGGCACGCCACCAACAGGAACGTTACTCCAAGACCTGGTCACTCTGGAATGTGTTCATCTTCTCTGACGAAGGTAGAGCCCTCCTTGACTGTGATCCTGCTCATTAAACCTATTGTACCTGGACACTAACCCTATTGAGTATCTTGGTATTTTTGTAGTGCCAATCAGGCTTCCCCGTTGCCCAGTTCTGCGATCTGGGAGGTCACGCTGAGCATTGCTCCATTCCTTCCCTGACCCCCACCGCCTCCCTCACCCCGTCCTTTGATCCCTTCCCTCTCTAACTTAGTACTCTCTTTTCTACTCTTACGCTATTTTTCATTCTCTCTTTTCTTCTTCTGTTTCCCTTATGCTACGCTGATTCCACTCTCTGGACCAGTGTTGTTCTTTTAGCTCCATCCCACTCCTTCTCTATGTAACATTATAAATTGATTTGGGCTGGTTCTGAGGCCTCATCCTAGCGGAATATACTGGGGTTTTGGCTATGACTTACCTGAATAACCTAACATATGAGAGACTTCTTGGATAGCCAATAGACTTATTGTCATCTTGAGTCTACACTCTACAGCGTTCCACTCTATGTTTGTAATAAGTGTGGTATGCCAAGACTGCTCATATGCCACTGTATGTCCTTGTACCATGCCCTTTGGCTAAACAGAAATTTGTAAAAGAAAAAAAAAAATTGCAACAATCACCATTTTGTTCCCTAGAGTCTCTGTTAAAAATATTTATATAATGTTTGGGGGTTCTAAATAATTTTCAAGAGAAAAATACTGATTTAAATTTGTAAATAGACATGTGCAGAACGAAACAATTTGTAATGTTTCATTTTGATTCGTTATTTACATAAAGTAGTTCAGGTAAATTAGTTTAACTTGTTTAAATTGTTTAATTTGTTTTCGGAATTCATTTTGAATTCAAATTGATTCCAATTTTCTGAATTACAATTAATTCAGATTACATTCAAATTGCATTTGAATTCAAATCGAATTCCATTTGAATCAAATTCCTTTCGACATCAAATTTATTCTATTCAAAATTAGAATTTCGGATGAAATATTGCATGACAACAAGAGCAGTCAAGCGCCTCGAGGCGATTCAGTTCGCATTTGTAGCGCTATACAAATCATTAAGTCATGGTTATATTCTTCTATTCCATTGTATTCTATTGTTTTTCTATTCTATTCCTTTATTTTATATTATATTATATTCTTTTTTATTATATTCAAATTCACATTTATTATATTCAAAATTTTATATTTCGGAAACCAGTTATATTGTTAAATACTTTTTATTCTATTCTTTTCTATTTGTTTATTCTATTTTATTCTAGTCTATTCTTTTCTATTCTATTGTTTATTTTTAGTACTATTTTTATTTTCTATTTTATTCTATTTGAATTCAAATTTATTCTTTTTGAAATTCGGATTTCAGAAGATGGTTATATTCTTTCTAATTTATTCTAGTCTATTCTTTTTAATTCTATTCTATTTTTTTCTATTCTATTCAAATAAATTTTATTTGAAATTGAAAGTTATATTCTTTCTATTTTATTCTATTCTATGCTATTTTTTATTCTATTCTATTCTTTTATTTTCTATTCTATTTTATTATGTTATTTTATTTTCTATTATATTTTGTTCTGTTTTACTCTATTCTTTTCTTTTCTATGCTATCCCTTTATTTTCTGTAAACATTTTTGCTATTCTTTTATTTTCTATTCTGTTTTACTCTATTCTATTCTTTTATTTTCTATTCTATTACATTTTTTCTCTTCTATTCCTTTGTTTTATATTCTATTACATTCTCATCAGAAATGTCAAAACGGATTGAAAAACTATTTAAATTTGAAAACTCTTTATTTGAAAACTATTTGAATTTGATCCAAAAAATTATTAGAATCAAATTAAAAACTATTTAAAATTTGTCTGAAATTTTTTTTCGTTATTTCAGATTCGTTGCAATTGATTTCTATTGTATATCCTAAATTAGAATAAATCTAGAATTCCAAATAACAAAAAATTTGTCAGAATTTCAGTTTCAACTAAACGAACTGCACATGTCTAAACAAGAAGTGCCAGAGAAGGCTTGGTCTCCAAGTGGATATATACTGTATATTAACAAACAATATCTTCACAGGAACGACAATTATTCATGCAGCAAGGATTGGAGAAACACGCCCGTATGTTTCAAGAACAGATCGCATATTTAAAGAGAGAAAGAGACATTACTGATTTTGGCGTCCTTAACCCTATCGTACATGCCTTCACGAACCCTATTCGTGGATTTATAAAGCTTTGTACACCATAAGAATGGCAACGGTCATGAGAAAATGTATCTCCAGCCAAAACCTCATGTAATTTCTGACTGAGGAAGAGCTAAAATTTCTGTCAATATTTGCTGCAGTATGTGGCCCTTTATAGGAGACGTCCTCTCACTTCCATTTTTAGTTTTAATGTGACACTAGGACAGGAAATGTGGGACAGAGACAGCAAGAAAAACATTTTTGGGTAGTTTTTTTTTTGGCAACCACCCCACTGTAATGGGAGCACCTAACCACTGAATGGGAGCATTGCCCAACTTCCACCAATATAATCTAGAGGACTGTACAACTGACACCAATGTTATGGGTGTGCTGCACCACTGACACCACTGTAATGAGAGCACTACACCTCTGGCACCAATGTAATGAGGGAATTATCTCCCCCATAGACATTGATATATTAGAAGTACTGCCCTACTGTCGCCAGTTAATTAGTGGACCATAGTAGATTCGTTTTCAGGACTTGCTGGTGCCTTATGTTACACTGATGTAATGGGGGCATGCGACAGACCTAACCAGGACAGGGGCTTTTGAAATGGACTGGGAGCAAGCCTCTTACCCACTGACTATGGGCCCTGGGTTTTAAGTCAACACTACTCTTTGGGAGGCGTATGCCTGGGGAACCTTTGGATTAATGATACTTTGGATTACCGTATATACTCGAGTATAAGCCGAGTTTTTCAGCACATTTTTTTGTGCTGAAAATGCCCCCCTCGGCTTATACTCAAGTCAAGCACTTTTCTGCAGCAAAAATAAATAAATTCTGACCCGACTTTGGGGCCCCGTATCTCGGGGCCACTTTGTGCTAGGAACCCCAAATTTGATATTCAAACCCTAGCTCTACAACATATCCAATAGATGGGGTTCCTAGTACCAAGTGACCCCGAGATACAGGGCCCCAAATTCGGTCAACTGTGTCCATCTGCAGCAATGTCATTTCGGGACCCTTTGGATCCAGAGACCCCAAATTTTGGCTGCAGCTAGGGGGCATTTTGGAACCCTTAACTACCACGTTTGAAGTTTGGGGGACCTATGGCTGCAAATGGGCACAGTGAGGCATGCAAATGGAGACAGTGAGGCTGCAAATGGGAATTGTTGACCCTCTTTTCCACTTACAGTAGCTGCGCATTTCTCACCCTAGGCTTTTACTCGAGTCAATACGTTTTCCCAGTTGTTTGTGGTAAAATTAGGTGCCTTGGCTTATATTCGGGTCGACTTTACTCCAGTATATACGGTAACCTCTTCCAGACCAGCCGCTACAGTTATATGCGGCAGGCTGGCTCCCCTGTGAGAGCCGTCGTAGCTGTACTCCGGCCCTTTATGGCGCGTGTGCCCGAAGCGTGTCCCTGGAGCCGATGTGAGTGCCCCGGCGGTCGCGATGACTGCCGGGCACCTGTGATTGCTCGTTACAGAATGAGAACGGGGATGTGTGTGTGTAGACACATAAATGCCGGTTCTCTCAGGGCGAGGAGACTGATCGTGTGTTCATACTAAGTATGAACACCGATCTCTCTTCCCCTAGTCAGTCCCATCCCCCCTACAGTTAGAACACACATTAGGTTACACAGTTAAAGCCGAAGTAAACCCTTTGATTTAAATAGTTAAAAAAAAATGGCATGCCGGAAATGCTACCTGTCACATTGACTATGCTTTCAACCAAACTGTCAAACCATCCAATGGCTGGTGTCATAACTGATCACATGTGCAGCATCATGGCAGTTGAAGATTGAACAGAGGCCAAGATGGCAGCTTCCTTGGCTGAAAACGATAGGAGGGTTTACTTTCACTTTAAAGTGGATGTCATAATGTAGAGTATACGATTTCCTATCATTTGAGCCCAGTCTTGCCACAAAGAGTTAATCCAGCTCTGAGCAATCCTCTTTTATTGTTCAGTGAGATAAATCTTGACAAACAGAGAAAAACGTTGTCAAATCCTCCCCCTTGCTGTGAGTGACAGGTGATTTACATATCTCGTGCACGAGCCTAAGACATGCATTATTTTGTAATTCCCTACCACTCCTTTCTTCTGCTGCTCTGCCAGGATTGGATGTTCCACACCTCAGCATAATTGGGCATGCTGAAGTCATGTGGTTACTTTCCTGTCTTTTCACTGGATGTTAGAGATCATAGCAGAATTTCAGTGTAAGAAATACACAGGAGAAAATGCATATTGACAAGGGGAGTGTAGAGGTGGTCGGGGAGTCTACTGAGATCATGACTCCACCCACCGAGCTCCGGACAACAGACCCTCCCACAGAATCTGCAGTTTTTCGGGTCTCATAACAGACAGAGGGGAGATATTTGACAGGTAAAGATACATGCAGGAGGCATGTATATCCTTATAGATAACCCCTATGGCAGTAGTTTAGAAAGGATGACATTGGGTTTACATCCAGTTTAACCCCTTGATCGCCCCTAGTGATAATCCCTTGCCTGCCAGTGTCATTTACACAGTAATTGGTGCATTTTTATAGCACTGATCGCTGTATAAATGACATTGGTCCCAAAAATGTGTCCAGTTTGTCCACCGCAATATCACAATCCCCCCAAAAAAAACACATCGCTGCCATTACTAGTAAAAAAAAAAAAAATAATAAAAATACCATGAATCTATACCCTATACTGTAGACGCTATAACCTTTGCGCAAACCAATAAATACACGCTTTTTGCAATTTTAATTACCAAAAATATGTAGAAGAATACATATCGGCCTAAACTGAGAAAAAAATTATCTTTTTTAAAAAAAAGGGGTCTATTTATTACAGCAAAAAGTACAAAATATTGTGTTTTTTCAAAATTGTCGCTCTTTTTTTGTTTATATCGCAAAAAATAAAAACCGCAGAGATGATCAAATGCCACCAAAAGAAAGCTCTATTTGTGGGAAAAAAAGGAAGTCAATTTTGTTCGGGTACAACGTTGCACAACCGCGCAATAGTCAGTAATGCCCCATACACACGGTCGGAAATTCTGATGGAAAATGTCCGATCGGACTATGTTGTTCGAAAATCCACCCGTGTGTGGGCTCCATCGGACTTTTGAGCAGGATCTCAAATTTTCCGACAACAAAATCCGATCAGACTATTTCTGATCGTGTGTCAGGAATTCCGACGGACAAAGTGCCACGCATGCTCAGATCAAATTACGAGACCAAAGCTATTGGCTACTAGCCTCTACGTAGTTCCGTCGTACGCAACAAACATCACCACATTCATAATGATCAAATTTTCCAACAACATTGTCCGACCGTGTGTATGCAACACCAGTTTCGGACAAAATCCGTTGGAAAAAATCTGACGGATTTTGTGGTTGGAATTTCTGACCGTGTGTACGGGGTTTTAAAGTGATGCAGTGCCGAATCGCAAAAAATGCTCTGGTCATTAAGCAGCCAATTCTTCCAGGGCTGAAGTGGTTAAAGTCCATGTCTCCCCAAAACACACAGGCTCTGGGAATCTAGGCCCGGGATCCATGTTTTAGGGACTAGATGCTCCATTATCAACAATGAATGCTTCACACTGTGAGGCTCATAGATGTTAATGTCATCAGCTCAAAAGCAACCCAATTCTTGAGATCATCTGATATAATCTGTTTAAGATGTTCTGTGTCTTTGTCGCATTGTATCATCTCCCATAGTTTGCCTTCTAGGTGTCTTTTACCTATTGTAAGTTGTGCTAATTAACTCACCTATTGTTTCTGTCTGTCTGCAGCAATCTATTGTGG
The DNA here is from genome assembly GCA_028564925.1 of Lithobates sylvaticus. Taxonomy (NCBI): domain Eukaryota; kingdom Metazoa; phylum Chordata; class Amphibia; order Anura; family Ranidae; genus Lithobates; species Lithobates sylvaticus. Next base: position 304,554,661 of record CM053031.1, on the reverse strand, counting down.
GATGTTATGGTAATGTGTAATCTACTATGTTGTGACCTTGGGGGCAGGCAGTCTGACCTGGAGTGAGATCTCTGTTTAATCACAACATTGTCATCTGGGTGGCTAGTTGTTTAATTATTCTTAATGTTTATGGTATGTTGGCTGTTGTTTCGTTATGTTAATTATATATCTGTATACAATTTCCTTTGCAAACGATAATGTGATCAGGCTCATGTGACCTGGTGTATTGTTAATTCTTTGTGAGTTTTCAATAAAGAGTTCCAGTTCTCATGCAAGCTGTTCCCGGCTAGTCTTGTATGCTATGCAATATTCAGCTATAATATCTGGTTCCTATGCCAGACTGGAGAAAGCGGTATACTGACGGAAGCGATGAAATGCGTATAATTTTTTCACACAAATAGAGCTTTCTTTTGGTGATATTTAACCACCACTGGGTTTTGTATTTTTTTTGCTAAATAAATGAAAAACATTTTTTTTTATAGTTTGTTATAAAATTTTGCAAACATGTAATTTTTCTCCTTCAGTGATGGGCACTGATAGGCTGCATTGATGGACACTGATGAGGCGGCATTGGTGGGCACTGATAGGCTGCACTGATGGGCACTGATGAGGCAGCACTGATGGGAATTGGTGGGCACTGATAGGCTGCACTGATGAGACGGCACTGGTGAGCACTGATGAAAACACCTACTGGTGCTTGCTGGAACTACACTATTCAAGTCCTGTGGTCTTGACAAAGTAGCTAATTACACAGGCAAAGTACCATTTGCCTATTGGGTACTTTCACCCTCTTCCTGCTCAGGCCAATTTTCAGCTTTCATTGCTGTTGCACTTTAAATAACAATTGTGCGGTCATGCAAAGCTGTACCCAAAAAAACAGATAGAGCTTTTGGTGGTATTTAATCACTGCTGGGTTTTTTATTTTTTGATAAACAAATGAAAATTGTGAAAAAAAAAGTTTCTGTTATAAAATTTTGTAAATAATTAATTTTTCTCCTTCACTGATGTGTGCTAATAAGGCTGCACTGACAGGCACTGATGAGGCACTAAAAAAAATTAAAATAAAATTCTGCGCTTAGGGTTATATGAACCGCTGCCTAAGGTGACGTGTGCTGACAAAAAATGTGCGTAAAAGACTTCAGCTGTAAACATATAATTAAAATAAAGTGACTTAGGCTGGCAAAAAAAAAAAACACATCAACTGTAACTTGTGCTAGTAAAAAGCATCAGCTGAAAACTTATAGTTAGTATAAAGTGACGTGTGCTAACAAAATTAATTGATTAATAAATAATATACGTATATAAATTAATAAATGTCCATATTCAAAAAATCTCCAAAAAGTGACACGTGCTTCATCCAAATAGTAACAGTCTATGAAAATACCGTAATTTGTGCTGGCAGTGACAGCAGGCAAGAGCAGGGTCAGACGGTCCGGGGCAGCAGGCAATCAGGCAGGTGTAAACAGCAGGCAAAGACAGAGTCGGTAAAATAGGCAGAGGTCGGCAACGGATCACAGGCAGAGGCAATAGCAGGGTCAGGCAGGCCGGGTTGGATCGGAGAGAGCAGAGAGGTCAGACGAAGCCGGGTCAGTATAGCAGGAAGGCAATCAGATGCAGGTAGCAGGACACAGAAGCTGAAGACAAAACAGCACCGCACCAGCGCCCCTAAGGATCCTTTATGTGCTCAGTGGTGCCCAACAGCGCTAACGTGCACACATGTGCGCCTAACGCGCGCTCTCGCCCATCTGCCATGCATGCGCGCGCCTGAGGGACGTGCTGATGTGCAGCAATGGACGGGCGCCATTGCTCAGTTCGCTGAGGGGTGCGAAGGCGCATGCGCGCACGCATATGCGCCTGCCTATTGTTGGTAGGTCCCTGACAATTCTATTTTAAATTCAAATTTCAGAAGATGGTTATATTCTTTCTAATTTATTCTAGTCTATTCTTTTTAATTCTATTAATTTTTTTTTATTTTCCATTCTGTTTTATTATGTTCTTTTATTTTCTATGCTATCACTTTATTTTCTATAAAAAACGTTGCTATTGTTTTATTTTGTATTCGGTTTTACTCTATTCTATTCTATTCCTTTATTTTCTATTCTATTTCATTCTCATCAGAAATGTGAAAACGGATTGAAAAACTATTGGAATTTGAAAACTCTTTATTTGAAATCTATTCGAATTCGAAAACTATTTATTATTATTATTATACACGATTTATATAGCGCCAACAGTTTACGCAGCGCTTTACAATGTATAGGGGGACAACAAAATTACAGTACAATACAAAAGGTAGAAGAGGGCCCGGCTCGTAGAGCTTACATTCTAAAGGGACAGGGTGGTGGTACAAAAGCTAATAGCTGCAGAGAATGACTTGATGGGGGTGGCTCGAGGACAGTTGTTGTTAGGTGGGTGTGGGATCGGCTTCCCTGAATAAATGAGTTTTCAGGGATCTCTTAAAGGTGGACAGGGTAGGGGCTGATCGGACATAATGGGGCAGGGAGTTCCAGAGGATGGGAGAGGCTCTGGAGAAGTCCTGAAGGTGAGCATGGGAGGAGGTAACAAGTGAGCTGGAGAGCAGGAGGTCCTGGGAGGAGTGGAGGGGACGGTTTGGGCGATATCTGCAGATGAGGTTGGTGATGTAGATGGGGGCGATGTTGTGAATGGCCTTGTATATTATAGTTAGCATTTTGAATTTTATACGGTGGGGTAGGGGAAGCCAGTGAAGGGATTGGCAGAGAGGGGCGGCAGTCACGGATCGATTAGTGAGGTGTATTAGTCTAGCAGCAGCATTCGTAATAGACTGAAGGGGGATAGCCTGCTTAAGGGTAGGCCATTAAGGAGGGAGTTGCAGTAGTCAAGGTGGGAAATAATCAAGGAGTGAATATATTGCTTTGTGGTGTCATTAGTCAGGAAGGGTCGAATTCTGGAGATGTTGCAGAGGTGAAGGCGGCAGGATTTAGCCAGTGATTGGATATGGGGGCTGAAGGAGAGGTCTGAGTCAAGGATTACACCCAGGACCCTTGCATGTGTGGAGGGACCAATGGTTGTGTTGTTGATATTAATGGTGAAGTCACGGGGGGGGGGGGGGGGGGGGGGGGCGTGAAGGAAGAAATACAACAAGCTCAGTTTTAGAAGGATTGAGTTTGTGGAAGTGGTGTGACATCCATACCGATATGTCATTCAGTAAGTTTGAGATCTGTGAGGAGATCGAGGGGGTGAGTTGAGGAGTGGAGAGATAGATCTGGGTGTCATCGGCATAGAGGTGGTATTGGAAACCATGGGAGGTTATCAACTGGCCCAGGGAAGAGGTATAGAGCGAGAATGGAATCTTGGGGTACCCCAAAAGAAAGAGGAAGGGGTGCGGAGGAGATGGAGTTGTAAGTGACAATGAAAGTGCGCTGAGATAGGTAGGAGGAGAACCAGGATAAAGCAGAATCACGGAGGCCAAGGGAGTGTAATTTGCTGAGGAGGAGCAGGTGGTCAACTGTGTCAAAGGCAGCAGAGAGGTCTAAAAGTAGGAGTATGGAGTAGTGGCCGTTGGTTTTAGCAGTTAGTAGGTCATTGGTGAGTTTTAGTAGGGCAGTTTCAGTAGAATGTTGTGGGCAGAAGCCGGACTGTAGGGGGTCGAGAAGGTTGTTGTCCATGAGGTAGCGACTCATTTCGTCATAGACAAGGCGTTCGATGAGCTTGGAGGCAAACGGGAGCAGGGAGATGGGTCTTAAGTTATTCAAACAGGTGAGGTCTAGTGAGGGTTTTTTGAGTATGGGGGGTAACTATGAATTTGATCAAAAAAATTATTAGAATCAAATTAAAAACTATTCAAAATTTGTCTGAAATTTTCTTTCGTTATTTCAGATTCGCTTAAATTGGTTTCTACTGTATATCGTAAATTCGGATAAATCTAGAATTACAAATAAAAAATTTGGCAGAATTTCAGTTTGAACGAAACAAACTGCACATGTCTACAAGAAGTGCCAGAGAAGGCTTGGTCTCCAAGTGTATATATACTGTATATTAACAAACAATATCTTCACAGGAACAAGAATTATTCCTACAGCAAGGATTGGAGAGACAAGCCCGTATGTTTCAAGAACAGATCGCAGATTTAAAGAGAGAAAGAGACATTACTGATTTTGGCGTCCTTAACCCTCTCATACATCCTATCGCAGCCGGTATTCGTGGAGTTATTGGGCTTTTTACCAAAAAGAAATAGCAACAGTCATAAGAAAATGTATCTCCAGCCAAAACTTCATGTAATTTTTGACTGAGGAAGAGCTAAAATTTCTGTCAATATTTACTGCAGTATGTGGCCCTTTATAGGAGACTTCCTCTCAATTAATTTTTAGTGATAATGTGACTAGGAAAGGAAATGTGGGACAGAGACAGCAAGAAAAACAAAATTTTTGGGTAGGTTTTTTTTGGCAACCACACCACTGACACCGCTGTAATGGGAGCACCTAACCACTGAATGGGAGCATTACCCCACTTCCACCAATATAATCTAGAGGACTGTACCACTGACACCAATGTATTGGGTGTGCTACACCACTGACACCACTGTAATGAGAGCACTACACCGCTGGCACCAATGTAATGAGGGAATTATCTCCCCCACTGACATTGATATATTAGAAGCACTGCCCTACTGTCGCCAGTTAATTAGTAGACCATAGTAGATTTGTTTTCAGGACTTGCTGGTGCCTTATGTTACACTAATGTAATGGGGGCATGCAACAGACCTAACCAGGATAGGGGCTTTTGAAGAGGACTGGGAGGACTAGGAGCAAGCCTCTTACCCACTGACTATGGGCCCTGGATTTTAAGGGAACACTACTCTTTGGGAGGCGTATGCCTGGGGAACCCTTGGATTAACCGCTTCCGGACCAGCCGCCGCAGTTATACTGTGGCAGGCTGGCTCCCCTGCGAGAGCCGTCATAGCTGTACGTCGGCACTTTAAGAAACTGTGTCCCTGGAGCCGATGCGAGTGCCCGGCAGTCACGATGACTGCCGGGTACCCCGCGATTGCTCGTTACAGAACGAGAACGGGGATGTGTGTGTGTAAACAGGGGCGAGAAGACTGATCGTGTGTTCATACTAAGTATGGACACCGATCTCTCTCTTCCCCTAGTCAGTCCCATCCCCCTACAGTTAGAACACACACTAGGGAACACAGATAACCCCTTGATCGCCCCCTAGTGTTAACCCCTTCCCTGCCAGTGACATTTATACAGTATAGCACGGATCGCTGTATAAATGACCCTGGCCCCAAAAATGTGTCAAAAGTGTCCAATTTGTCCGCCGCAATATCACAGTCCCAATAAAAATCGCAGATCGCCGCCATTACTAATATTATACTGGTGTATTAGAAAAAAAAAAATTATAAAAATGCCATGAATCAATTCCCTATTCTGTAGACGCTATAACTTTTGCGCAAACCAATTAATATACGCTTTTTGCAATTTTTATTACCAAAGATATGTAGAAGAATACATATCAGCATAAAATTTGCTTTTTTTAAAAAAAATTGGGTCTATTTATTACAGCAAAAAGTACAAAATATTGTGTTTTTTTTCAAAATTGTCGCTCTTTTTTTTGTTTATATTGCAAAAAATAAAAACCGCAGAGGTGATCAAATACCACCAAAAGAAAGCTCTATTCTTCCCTCCACTCTAGGAATTAATAACTTGCCATTTTTACCATAAAGCAACATTGAGAAGTGCCATAATCTTTTCCTATTTTTAATTTTTTAGTGGGGGGGGGGGGGGGGGGGGGGACTGTGCAAAAACGTCCAGATAAAAACAATTGCAAAAGGTGAACTCACTGAAAACCAAATGTAGATTTCCTTAGAGAATACCTAAACCCAAAAGCAAAAATTGAATATATTGCAGCTTAGCAGTCCTCAGAAGTTGGTTAGTTGGCATTAGTTTTTGTTTTTTTAGGCCTTTTTTTACCTTTATTTTCAAAGGTCTCCCTTCACCACAGATTTACACTCCAAAGCTGTATACTGAGACCCCACTTCCCTCTACCTCTCTGTCATTGGTAAATTGTGTTGCTGTATACTATACCTCTATATATTTCATTGATGTATGTAATTTGTGTACTTAACATTTTTCTTTACCCTTTGGCAGCATGTATTGTATGTTGTAGTTGGAGCCCTGTTAGGTATTGACCATCTATTAAATGTTAAGGACACTAGAAGTGTGCTAGTCTTGTGGTCTTTATTTAATTCATGATTGCAGCTGCACTGCCCTGAGTTTGGTTCCAGCAGGTTTGGTGAACTTCAAAGATGCCGAACTAGAACCCCAATTAAAATCAATAGGAGCTGAACCTGTCATATTAAAAATGCTCATTTTCTGGGCTAATTGGAAGGGGGAGTCTAAAAATTGTAGGTCGGTGGGCACTGCGATGGGGAAAAAAATGTGGGACAGCAGGCAGCAGTAACACTTATGCCACGTACACACGACCGGACTTTCCGGCAAACTAGGTCTGACGGTCTTCCAGACAGACTTTCGGCGGAGGTCCGACGGACTTTCAGAATGAACGGACTTGGCCACACATGAACGGACTTAGTCCGTTTGAAAGTCCATTTTGAACGTGATGACGTAAACGGGACTAAAACAGGAAGTTCAATAGCCAGTAGCCAATAGCTTCCCTTGTGTCGTATTTGGTCCGTCGGACCAGCACACAGAAGAGCGGTTTTCCCGATTTGAGTCTGTCGGACAGATTTGAAACATGTTCTATTTCTAGGTCCCTCAGATTTTTTTCTCAAAAAAGGATCGGACTAGCCCACACACACGATTGGATTGTCCGATGGACTAATCCCGTCGGACCTAGTCTGCCAGAAAGTCCGGTGGTGTGTACGCGGCATTAGGGCTCATGCACACAGGGCATTAGAAAAAGTGAGCTGCAAAGCCACTATCAATGCCATGACAAAGCGGCTGTAAAAACATGCTTTTAGTAGCTTTTTGCATTGGCGTTAATGTATGTTTAGCCACACTAGCTTTTAGCAGCGTTTCTCTGCCTCTACAGGCAGTCACCGAGTTATGAGCGACTCCTACTTACGAACGGCCTCAATGCCGTCCGCTTGTGCTCAACGCTGGTCCTGGATACCTCCGAGCAGCTATCTTGCAGTGCCGGACACATCACACACTGTAGTACTACATGTAATGCATGGCCAGAAGAGCTCCAGATAACATATCTGCATGACAAAAAGCGCCTGGAACATCCCACATCCCTGCACAGGCGGAAGTTACACTTACAAATGCAGTGTTCTAACTTACACACAAATTCCACTTACAAACAAACCTACAGTCCTTATTGTGTTTGTAACTCCGGGACTGCCTGTATTCAAAATCAATGGTTTCCTATGAGAGCCCATTGATTTGATTGGATGTCGCACCCCAAGTCGGATCATGATGATCCGACTTGTGGTGCGGCTTGTGCGCTGAGGATCTTGAATGGGAATCCTCGCCAAAATGGATAAAAAAAAAATGGCGTGGGGTTCCCCCAAGAGCATACAGACCCTCTGGTCAGGTATGAATTTTAAGGGGAACCCCCACGCTAATAAAATTGGCGTGGGGTCCCCCCCAAAATCCATACCAGACCCTTATCCGAGCATGCAGTCCGGCAGGCCAGGAAAGGGGGGGCAAGCGAGCGCGCCCCCCCTCCTGGACCATACCAGGCCACATGACCTCAACATGGGGGATGGTGGGTGCTTTGGGGCAGGAGGGGCCCTGCGCCCCACCCCAAAGCACATTGTCCCCATGTTGATGGGGACAAGGGCCTCTTCCCGACAATCCTGGCCGGTGGTTTTGGGTTCTGCGGGTGAGGGGCTTATGAGAAACTGGAAGCCCTCCTTTAACAAGAATAAATAAAATAATAAAACACACAACACCTTTGGCTAGATAAAGATTGGCCGTGGCCATTTTTTTATTGGCTTAAATGACAGATATACTTTTAATAAATTACTCAAATATCATTTAAACACAACCAGCTTAGCCACTAAGGCTCAAGCCGGGACATTTAAGAAGGAAATACACCCAGAAGACCGGAGGCAAAGCCACCTGTCACCAAGACCCCTGAAACCGCAGCCATTTAAATGGAGGTATGGAGACCTGCATTGGAAATATTCAAGCCAATGTCAGATAGGTGGACCCCGTCGCCCCTATACAGCCCAGGGAGACCACCTTCCAACTCTGTGTGCCTGTAAGAAAAGCCTGCAAACGAACCTAAGAATATTTTCACTGCTCTGTTTAGCTTCAGACTTCAGACACAGGAAAAGGGCATTTAACAATTTTTATTGAGGGATAACTTCATAAAAGACTACTACCATGTCTTGGGCCTATAAGCAGTGGCGTCTGCAGCTTTCATATTTCGGTGGGGCACATGGGAGGACAGGGACAAAAGTAAGGGGGCCCAACTATAAAAATTATAGATATATATATATATAGATATACACACACACACACACAGTGCCTTGAAGAAATATTCATACCCCTTGAAATTTTCCACATTTTGTCATGTTGTTACAACCAAAAATGTAGACGTATTTTATTGTGATTTTATGTGATAAAACCAGGGCTTTTTTTTCAGGGGGAACTTGGTGGAACTCAATTCCACCACTTCTGGCTCAGACCCTTAGGTGCCTGCTCACTACAATCACTTGTAAACACAAAAGTCTGGTTTCTGTGTTTATAAGTGACAGCTCTGCACTCTGTGTGTACCCCCCATGAACTCTGCCATCTGTATGTAATGCAATCCTGATATTTAATGCCCCTTTAAAGAGGAAGTAAACCCTGATGGGTTTTACTTCCTCTTTGTTTCCCTGCAAAGGTAAATTGGACTACTATGCATCACACCATTATGTGTCACTTACCTGACAGGAGCCAGCGATGTCACCGCTGTCACCTCTTCCACAAAGCGTCCATCTTCCTTCCGGGTATCACTGCTCCGGCGCTGTGAGTGGCCGGAGCAGCGATGACGTCACTCCGGTGCATGCCCGCAGGAGCCGTAAGTGACGGCATGTTTGCCTTCAATTGCACATGCGCCATAGACAGCGGTGCCCTTTTTTTTGTAAAATATCTCCTTAACCGTGTAGGTTAAGGAGATATTTCTTGGACCTACAGGTAGGCCTTAATCTAGGCTTACCTGTAGGTCAAAGTGGTCTGTGAGGGTTTACAACCACTTTAAGACCCTTCTACTGTTTTCGAAATATGACCACAACCACTATTTCATGTGATTTGGAGGGTGTGTGTGGGGGAGGGGTTTTGGGGGGTCATGGTTGAGTTCCAGCACCGCCCTGGATAAGACCAATACAAAGTGGCACATAATTGTGAAGTGGAAGGAAAATGATAAATGTTTTTCAAAATTGGCACCCGGGGCAGATCCTATATCTCCCATCAAGTTTCACTCCAGCCTCAGTGAGCCAACACACATTTCATGTCCCATAGACATGTGCAATTCGTTTCATTCCAAATTCGTTTTTTAACGAATTTAGAAAAATTCATTAATACGGAAATATCCGAATTAACGAAAATAAGTAGGTAAGGTAAGTAAAAAAAAAAAAAAAAAAAAACACATTTCATTTAGTACTCTTTGCCTGATTTGGAAGGCAAAGAGATTTACTAAATGAAATGGGTGCAGAACCACTTGAACAACATAGCATCTCCATGTGTCATTCTTATTGGGTGTGTGCAGAACAAATCTCCTTCCAATGTCATGAAAAATCAGAGACATTCCACAAAAATCTGATGGGAAGCCCATACTAATGGACATTATTTTGTACATTCACTACAAAGGTTGATTGGTGATCTCCGGCCTAATAAGTTTAAGTTTAACAAATTTTTCCGAATATTCATAAATTCGAATATTTGAAAATGTGTAAATTCGTACATTCGTAAATTTGTACATTTGCACTTTCGTAAATTCGTACATTTGCACATTCGTAAATTCACACATTCGTGAATTCGTACATTCGCAAATTCGTTCATTCATAAACTCGGAAATTCGAAAATCTGAATTTATAATTAACTAATAATAACTTAACTATTACTAACTATTAAATTATAGGTATTGTAATTTCCTTTTTAAATTGGGCTGTTAGTGAACGTAACAAATACAAATTTATCTTAAGTTACAAATTTTCCTAAATAACGAATGCTGTATCCAAAACAAATGGAACGTAATGAATTAATAATAATAATAAATAACAATAATAATAATAAAAACTTTTTATTATTATTATTTATTATTAATTTGTTCCGTTCCATTTTGTTTAGATGCAGCATTCGTTATTTCGGATAATTCGTAACTTCAGATAAATTCGTGTTCACTAACAGCCAAATTTGAAAGGAAATTACAATACCTATAATTTAATATTAGTACTATTTCAGATTTTCAAATTTTGGGGTTTTTCGGATTTTTGAATTTCCAAATTTCTGAATTTAGGAATGCACGAATTTACAAATATATGAATGTACGAATTTACTAATGTACAAATTTACGGATGTACGAATGTACGGATGTACAAATGTGCGAATGTATGAATTTGCGAATGTACAAATTTACTAACTGCGATCATAACAAATAACCCGAAAAACGAAAAAAAATAAAAACGAATGAAACGAAAATGAACACATTTTTTGGCAGTGCACATGTCTAATGTGAAAAAAGTAAAACGAACACTGCGCTTAATACCTAAACAATACTAGTGAAAAATAAAAATGATGAAAAATTAGCAGCAGCTAAAAAAATGTGAGATATATACACCAGACAGAAATAAGTAGAAAAAAAGCTGCGCTGTAGACTTAATAAAAAATAATACAATATTGTGACAATAATGTTCAGCGAAGTCCATATAAAAATCCAAAAAGTGAATAAGTTACTGGAGAGAATCAATAACGTGAAATCCAATGAAGTTAAGTGACTGTAAAATGATAACACCGACAATGTGATCCAGCAACACACAAATGGTGTGCTTACCAGAAGGCAAGCTTAAAAAAGCCTGTAGAGTGGTAATATCCCAATGTAAATTCAGCATTGAGACATCCACAACGACTCCAACCATCCACTGATTAATGACCAATATCCGGCTATATATGTTGAAATGAATCCACCTGGATATGCTCGTAAGGTAACTCAAACTATGATATCGCCTTTCCTCAGCCTTATTTTAGGAACTCTCCAGAGATCCCAGGGCCGGAGATCACCAATCAACCTTTGTAGTGAATGTACAAAATAATGTCCATTAGTATGGGCTTCCCATCAGATTTTTGTGGAATGTCTCTGATTTTTCATGACATTGGAAGGAGATTTGTTCTGCACACACCCAATAAGAATGACACATGGAGATGCTATGTTGTTAAAGTGGTTCTGCACCCATTTCATTTAGTAAATCTCTTTGCCTTCCAAATCAGGCAAAGAGTACTAAATGAAATGTGTTTTTTTTTTTTTTTTTTTACTTACCTTGTAATTGATGACTTCCGGTCTTCTCTCTCTTCGGCGGTGGGCGGGGTCTCTGCGTCGATCGTCGTCAGGCCGCACTGTCTCCTGGGATCTGGTGTCATTGTTCCCAGGAGTCAGTGCGGACATCTTCCGAAATCTCGCGAGATTTCGGCCACATCTTCCGAAATCTTGCGAGATTTCGGACACATCTTCCGAAATCTCGTGAGATGTCGGCAGATGTGCCGTTACTGCGCACGCGCGAGTAACGGCGGTGCATGCTGGGCCATCTAAAGTGCCTGTGGGGGTTTCACATGCCCACAGGCAAGATGGCCCCCAGCACAAAAGAAGAAGATGAGGAACTTCATCGGACGAAAACCGGCGGCGATCGAGATGGAAGATGGAACAGGTGAGTCCCCCAATAAAGGTAAGCATCCTTTGTATACCCCCCATAAAAAAAAAAAAAATATACAGAGCGCAGAACCGCTTTAAAGTGGTTGTAAACCTTTGCCGCATTCACGTTTTAAACAGATGTTTGTGGAGCTTTGTCTGTCTTTCTCTGACAAAGCTCCACAAAGATCTATTTAAAACGTGAATGCGGCAAAGGTTTACAACCACTTTAACAACATAGTATCTCCATGTGTCATTCTTATTGGGTGTGTGCAGAACAAATCTCCTTCCAATGTCACGAAAAACCAGAGACATTCCACAAAAATCTGATGGGAACATTATTTTGTACATTCACTACAAAGGTTGATTGGTGATCTCCGGCCCTGGGATCTCTGGAGAGTTCCTAAAATAAGGCTGAGGAAAGGTGCTATCATAGTTTGAGTTACCTTTACGAGCATATCCAGGTGGATTCATGTCAACATATAACCAAAAGAAAGCTGGCCTGGGCAGGAAAGGGGTAAAAGCGTTCAGTATTGAAGTGGTTAATGCATCTTTACTATTTGTCCATTGTGTTCTGCAATCAATGTGTGAATTATAAATAGTATCCTCCAGCATTGGGAGGTGATCAGGAATTAGAAAACAGAAAATGAAAGTGAAAGCTCCTGTTCCTGGATATGGCTCATTTGCAGGAAAAGTCTTCTGCGTAAGTATTGTAAATATACAGGACACCCCTGACAGCTGCTTAGAGACAAACTGCCCAGAGAAACTGACATGGGAGCCCAGAGGGTTTACATAAAGGAGTGGAGAATGTTTAGTTAGGTTAGTGAATATGGTGAAACTAATATAGGACCAAGCCTCTCTTTGGAATCTGTTTAAGTTAAAATCAGTTTTGTTTTTTTTTTGCTATAAAATTACTTAGAACCCCCAAACATTTTTTTTTCTCAGACACACCGTATTTGTGCAGCGGTCTTACAAGCACAATTTTTTTTGGAAAGAATACACTTTTTTTAATAAAAAAATAAGACAACAGTAAAGTTAGCCCAATTTTTTTCTATATTATGAAAGATAATGTTACGCAGAGTAAATTGATACCCAACATCTTCAAAATTGTGCCCGCTCGTGGAATGGCGACAAGTTTTGGCACTTCAAAATCTCCATTGGCGACGTTTAAAAATGTCTACAGGTTACCAGTTTTGAGTTACAGAGGAGGTCTAGAGCTAAAACTATTGGTCTCGCTCTACCGATCGCGGCAGGATGGGGCGCTTTAAATTTTTTATATATTTTTTTATTTATTTTACTTTTTATTTTTTACTTTTACACTTTTCATTTAAAAAAGAAAATTTGGGTCACTTTTATTCCTATTATGCCCCGTACACACGGTCGGACATTCCGACCACAAAATCCGTCTGATTTTTTCTAAAGGATTTTGTCCAAAACTTGTGTTGCACACACACGGTAAGACGGGACTACGTAGAGGCTAGTAGCCAATAGCTTTCGTCTCCAAACTTCTTCTGAGCATGCGTGGCACTTTGTGCGTCGGAATTCTCTACACACGATCGGAAAAAGTCTGATCGTATTTTGTTGTCGGAAAATTTTAGATCCTGCGCTCAAATCCTGCGCTCAAAAAGTCCGCTAGAGCCCACACACGAACGGATTTTCTGACAGCATAGTCCGATCTGACCTTTTCCATCGGAATAATCGATCCGTGTGTACAGGGCATTACAAGGAATGTAAACTTACCTTGTAATAGAAAAAAAAGCATGACAGGACTTCTTTAATGTGAGCTCTGGGGTCAAAAAGACCTCAGATCTCACATTTACACTTGAATGCAATTAAAAAAATAAAATAAATGTCTTTATTCCCCTTTAAGACCATTGGGCGGAAGTGACGTTTGATGTTGCTTCCGTCATCCAATGGTATGGAGCCAAGTGGAGGCCATCTTTCCCCTCACTCGACTTCCAGCCTCTCAGGGGAAAGGATTGGATCGTCTCTGCTGCTACCGACGGATCCGGTAAGCGGCAAAGACGACCGGGATGAGGCAGGAGGGGGGCACCTCTCCTACTGCCGATAAAAGTGATCTTGGGGCGAATCCGCCACAGAGACCACTCTTATCTTAAAGCCGACCACCCACCGTTTAAAAAAATCCCGGGATTATGGCAGCAATCTGTCAAATTTGGGCGGTCCGTAAGTGGTTAAATCATGAGCATTTGTTTCTCTTGCATGTGATTGAGCATCCATCATGAAATGATCTTCAGCATCTTCACTAAGCTAAGTGTGACTTCTTTATTCCTTTAATAATTCAACCCATTATCTTCATATAGTTGAGTGGATGCTTTACTTCCTATTTTGTTAATAACTTTATTACCGTTACATTTTTATTTTTTAAACTTTCCATTTTCTTAGGGCTCTTTCATACCAGTAGGCACTCTAAATGCACGGCCCTGATGTGCGCTGGAAGGATACAGTGCTGATGCATCAATCATGACGCAACGTACTGTTTTCGATTTTTGTTCTTCTTTTTTTTTTTTTTTTAGAACTTTACTGAAATGTCATCAGACTTCATAGGGATTAAAGTGTTTGCTAACCCTAAAAAAAAAAATATACAGATCCTGGTCCCTTAATGCAGATTAAACAGCACGGTGCTTGTGCTGTGTAATCTGCCCCACTCCTTTAAATTGTAAAAAACCTCCCTGAACCTGCCACTTCTTAAAGCTCTGTACTGACCACCTTGGTCAGAGTACATCCCTTCGTCATCTGCAGCCCTGCTCTCAGCTCTCCTCACCCCCTCCTCTCTGCCTGTCAGCTCCGTGTCTGTGTCTCTGTCTCTGCCCCCCTCCCAGTCGCTATTAGTACAAATAAAAGTTTAGAAAATGTCACTGCCAGCCCCTCTAATATAGTTAGGCATAGCACACTGTATGAGTAATTTATAAAAACGAGAGTTGTAAATACAGTTTTAGCGCAATCTTCAGGCCGGTCACGTAACTCGCAACCAGGTTTCCAGGGCTACTGCGGGAGGAGCTGACCGGCCATGTGATCTCCCTCGCTGGCGTCAGAGGGAGGTCTCGACCCCTCCTGCAGGGGCGAGTCATGTGACCGGCCTGAAGATCGCCCCAAATAGGTATGTACAACACTCATTTTTAATAAAAAACTTAGACTGTGGGATGTCAGGCTCTAATAGAGGGGCTGGCAGTGATTTGCACATGTGGGTTAACAAACCCATTATAACTTAGCATATCTTCATAAAAGATTCAATACCGGACACTTTCAATCCCTTCCTGCCCAGGCCAATTTTCAGCTTTCAGCAACACTGTACTCAAATGACATTTTTTTTCCTTTTTTTTTCCACACAAATAGTCCTTTTTTTTGGTGGTATTTAATCACCACTGGGTTTTGTTTTTATCTTTTGCTACATAACATAGTTAGTTAGGTTGAAAAGACAAGAGAGAAGAAAATAAATTGAAAAAAGCACAGCCTGGATCTACCACTATGACTGACAAGCAGTATTAAGTCATTCAAAATTAAAGCTATTTCAACCAATCACCATATAGCAGAGACATGCAGTCAGGGGAGGAAGGTGAGGCAGAGCCATAAACATAAAAAAATAAATAAAAAAAGATCGAGCTTCAAGGATCATAGCTCGGCTATCTGGGGTCACAGAGACCACAAATGAAGTCCTACCCCACTACTGGGGCTCGTACGACCTGTGGTTCCAGAGATATGGGGCTCCTTGTGCAGCCTGTCAGAAGCTACAAACAGACCGGCCAGTTTAAATACAAGCTGGCACACTGTTTGCAGCAGAGTGCCTCTCCCCACTTCTTGTCAGAGGCACTGAGCTCAATGGACAGCTTGGTGTCTTGGACCAATGGTAAAGTACCATTAGCCCAAGCTGTCCAATAAAAATTCTGCAGTGGAGGCACGCCTCTCACTGCAGTGTCATAGAAGGGGGAATGTGTCTAAAAGACAAATGCCCCCTTCCAGCCCAGCCCCAAACTACAAGGAAAAAAACATGTGTTTATAAGATTTACCCATAATCCCATGTTTTTCTCACACAGTTAAATCTTCTGGGGTGTGTGGACAAATAGGACTGCAGTTCTTTTTTTTTTTTTCTTCTACAAATTCTATGTTTAGTGTAGGGCCAAGAAAGCTTTTAAAATCTTCAACTGTTAAAGGCTTCCACTCAAATGGATGGGCATAAACAGAACTGGGATATTTGGTGTGGTACTGCTGGGCATACAGATTACACTGACCCACAACTGAATTTAAAAAAATCTTCTGTGAAAAACAAATGAAAAAAAAACTGAATGGGCATAACAATGGCACCAACCTTCTCTTCGCCCTCCTACAGGGACACTTGACTCATGTTTCATGTTTGGCACACATCCTGAATTTGGTGGTGCAGCGGGTCTTGAGCAGGTTACCCAGGCTTACAAGATCTCCTGAGGCAGGCCAGAAAAGTCTGTGGTCATTTCCGCCAGTCATACAATGCCAGTGCTCAGCTGGCTGACATTCAAAGGGAATTCAACCTGCCCACCAACCGCCTCATTTGTGACATGCCCACCAGGTGGAACTCAATGTTGGCAATGCTGCAGCGGCTGAGCACGCAGCAGAGGGCCATCAATGAGTACTTGTGTGAGTATGGCACCAGGACAGGGACAGAGGAGCTTGGCTTCTTTTCGCCACACCAGTTTCTACTGATCAAGGATGCATGCACTGTCCTGTCACCATTTGAGGAGGCCACAAGGACGGTGAGCAGCGAAAATGCATGACAGGGCACTTGAGGCAGAACAGCAGGAGGAAGAGGAGGACTTCCTTAACTCTCAAGGCCCCCTTTATCCAGATAGTATGGAGGAATGTGTCAGCATGGACGTGGAGGATAACACTCAGCAGCAGTCTTCAAGGGATGGTTTTCAGTCCCTAGAAACCCAAGGAGTTGTACGTGGCTGGGAGGAGGTTGTTACGGATCATGTGATCCTTAGTGACCCAGAGGACTCAGAATCAAATGCCTCTTCAAACTTACGCTGCATGGCCTCCCTGATTCTGTAAAGCCTGCGAAAGGACCCTAGGATTTGTGGTATCAAGGAGAAGGATCATTACAGGCTGGCAACCCTTCTTGATCCACGTTACAAGGGTAAGGTTGCAAAACTCATCCTTGGGAAAGAAACAAGTGGTGGAGCCCGGGTGGCTGCCAATAGAAATGGAGCTGCTGCCAACTCCCCACCCCGCGGCCTTTCCCACAACAGGTCACTGACCGCCAGCAGGCCGCTTGGCAGGGGGTTGGCGGCAGCTCCATTTCTACTGGCAGCCAGCTGGGCTCCACCTATTATTTCTTCCCCTCTGAGGGTCGGCCTCCAGGAAAGCTGGTCTTCTGTAAAATGGCGGCGGAGATCATCACCGCTGGCGGCTCCGGATCCCTAGCGGTGGCTCTGGTGATTCTCGGGAGTCAGGACAAAGGCTAATTTCCTGTGATTTTTCCTGGGACAACGTAAAAATGGGATAAGGGTCTAAATCCCAGGAAAATCGGGAATGTTGGCATGTATGCAGTCACTGGAAGGCAGACCATCCCTTATGCCGCGTACACACGAAGGGACTATCCCGTGGGATTATCCTCTGGACTCAAGTCCAGCGGACAATCCCCTTGTGTGTGGGCGCCGGCGGACTTTTTTGGCGCCAAAGTCCGGCGGACCAAAGTTTTAAGTTAGGTTTTAAAATTATCTGCTGGACTTGGCAGTCCAGCGGACAATCCCGCCGTTAGTAGGCTAGTCCGCCAGACTTTTGAAAATGAATGGACTTGCCGCTCATCGGCAAGTCCGTTCATTTAGCACGTGACTTCAGGTTACGTAGCTAGCATAGGCAGTAAATGCCGCCGCGCTAGCTCCGTGACCTGACATGGATTTAAAGGGACTCCCCACGCCGAAAAACGGCGTAGGGGTTCCCCCCAAATCCATGTCAGACCCTTATCCGAGCACGCAGCCTGGCCGGCCAGGAAAGGGGTGGGGACGAACGAGCGCCCCCCCCTCCTGAGCCATACCAGGCCGCGTGCCCTCAACATGGGGGGTGCCCTGGGGAAAGGGGGCCGTGCGGCCCCCCCACCCCAAAGCACCTTGTCCCCATGTTGATGAGGACAAGGGCCTCTTCCCGACAACCCTGGCCGTTGGTTGTCGGGGTCTGCGGGCGGGGGCTTATCGGAATCTGGGAGCCCCCCTTTATAAGGGGCCCCTCAGATCCTGGCCCCCCACCCTATGTGAATGAGTATGGGGTACGATGTAGCCCTACCCATTCACCTAAGGTGTAAAATGTAAAGTAAAAAAAAACACCCACACTTTTGAAAAAATAGTTTATTGCACTGCTCCGGGGGTCTTCTTCCGTCTTGGGGGTCTTCTCGCCGGACTCCTCCGCCATTTACCAAGCTCTTTTACCGAGCGGAGAAGTCCGGCTACCTTCTTCATCGTCGTCGCCGTCGTCTGGGGGTCTCGATCCGCCTTCGGGGGTCTTCGGGGGTCTCTTCTGTTCTTGCGGCGGTCGTTGTTTTCCGCGCCGCCGGCACCGCCTTCTTCTTCTTGTTGTTCTTCTTCTTCTTCTTCCGATGTTGACTCGATGCTCTCTCTGGCCGGAATGGCAGAGCCGCGCTGTGCTGGGACTTATATAGGGACATGGGGACAGGGTCACATGCTCATGTCACATGGTGACCCCGCCCCCTTGCGATGTCACAGTCCCCGCATCCTCCGGGACTGTGACATCGCAAGGGGGCGGGGCCACCATGTGACATGAGCATGTGACCCTGTCCCCATGTCCCTATATAAGTCCCAGCACAGCGCGGCTCTGCCATTCCGGCCAGAGAGAGCATTGAGTCAACATCGGAAGAAGAAGAAGAACAAGAACAAGAAGAAGAAGGCGGCACCGGCGGCGCGGAAAACGACGACCTCTGCAAGAACAGAAGAGACCCCCGGAAGACCCCGGAAGACCCCCGAAGGCGGATCGAGACCCCCAGACGACGGCGGCGGCGATGACGAAGAAGGTAGCCGGACTTCTCCGCTCGGTAAAAGAGCTTGGTAAATGGCGGAGGAGTCCGGCGAGAAGACCCCCAAGACGGAAGAAGACCCCCGGAGCAGTGCAATAAACTATTTTTTCAAAAGTGTGGGTGTTTTTTTACTTTACATTTTACACCTTAGGTGAATGGGTAGGGGTACATCGTACCCCATACTCATTCACATAGGGTGGGGGGCCGGGATCTGAGGGCCCCCTTATAAAACCTTATTATGTGACCCTGTCCCCATGTCCCCAAGCCAGCTGGAAAGTCCGGCGGATTGTCTGCTGGACTAGGTCCGCCGGCAAAAGTCTGCACGTGTGTACGCGGCATTATAATGGTAACAGAGAAAGGAAAAAAATACCCCAGCACTGGTGTCAGTGGGAGTAAGGCTGCCCCTTACATTGATGTCAGTGGGTTTAGGTCTGCCCCTTACCTTGGTGTCAGTGGGAGAAAGAATGCCCCTTATAGATGTTCCAGGAGAGGAAGACTACCCCTTACATTGGTGTCAGACACTGTCAGTGGGAGAAAGAATGCCCTTTATAGATGTTCCAGAAGAGGAAGACTACCCCTTACATTGGTGTCAGTGCATTAAAGACTGCCCTTACATTGGTGTCAGCAGGAGAAAGCATGACCCTTACATTGCAGCAGGCAGACCATTCCTTGCAATGGTGTCATAGAGAGGAAAAACATATACCAGCAGTGGTGTCCGTGGATTAAGACTACACCTTACTTTGGCTTCAGTGGGATGAAGACTACCCCTGATATACATGTCAACAGGGGGAAAACTTTGGTGTCAGTGGCAGGATGATTTTCCATTATATAGGTGTCAGTGAGTCTAATGCCCCGTACACATGGTCGGATTTTCCAACAACAAATGTTGGATGTGAGCTTGTTGGCGGAATTTCTGGTCGTGTGTACGCTCCATCGAACATTTGTTGTCGCACTTTCCGCCAACAAATCTTGGCTAGCATGTTGTCAAATTTTCCACCAACAAATGTGTGTTGTCGGACTTTCCGAGCATGTGTACACAAGTCCGTCGGACAAAAGTCCAAAGTACAAGCACGCATGCTCGGAATCAATGCTGACAATTAAACTTCCTTGGGGAAGAAACAAGTGGTGGAGCCCGGGTGGCTGCCAATAGAAATGGACCTGCTGCCAAATCCCCACCCCACGGCCTTTCCCAAAACAGGTCACAGACCGGCAGCAGGCGGCTGGGCTGGGGCCAACAATCTTTGAACAAAATTCTGCGGTTTTGTTGTCGGAAAGTCCGATCGTGTGTACGGGGCATCAGGCTGCCTTTTACATTGGTGTCAGTGAGTGGAATCATGACCCTTACAATGGAGTCAACGGAAGGTAGACCATCTCTTACAATGCTGTCAGGGAGGAAAAATACCCCAGCATTGGTGTCCGTGGTTTGAAATCTGCCCCTTACCTTGATCTCAGTGGGAGAAAGAATTTCACTTATATAGTTGTCATTGGGAGGAAGATTGCCCTTTACATTGGTGTCAGTGGGTCAAAGTCTTCCCCTTACATTGATGTCAGTGGTAAGAAACATGACTCTTACATTGCAGTCAATAGAAGGCAGACGCTCCCTTACAAAGGTGTCAGAGAGAGGCAAATATCCCAGCATTAGTGTCAGTAGGAAGAAGGCTCCTTCCGGCTAGCAGGTCTCTTTCCCTGTGTGTTCTGTGGAGAGGGGAGGAGCGTCCGATCCATTCAGCTAACCGGCATCTCTCTTCAGTGTACAAGTAGACAATTTGCTTGTACACTGATGCCGGTTAGCTGCGCGGATTGGGGGCCCCTCCCCTCTCCACGGAACACACGGGGAAAGAGACCTGCTAGCCGGAAGGAGATCTCGCGGCCATGTTTTCATAGCCAGAACAGCTGTGGCCGGTGCCAAAGAAAGTCCAGGACAAAAAAAAAATACGCGATTTTGATTTGGATGTGCTCAGATTGGGACGAGGGTACAATTTTCGGGATTGTCCTGGGAAAATCGGGACTGTTGGCAAGTATGAGAGAGAGGTTGAGAAAGTGGGGTGAGGCTTGGATGCTGACAGCGGCAGGGCTGTTGTCGGTTGTGAGCAGCACTATGTGGCCCCAGGCTTGTTCCCCAGCTCAGGCATAGCAAAGGCTTTGCACTGTTGCATAGTCCGAAATCAGGCAGAGAAAGAAAAAGACGGGGGGGGGGGGAGCGGAGCCCAGACTGGGCTGACAATGTGAGAGGAAGGAGCCCAGACCCAGTGGAGGGCAATGGGTGGGCACCGGGAGCCATGCACCCTGCGCGTGTACACTGTCCCCGGGTTGTGCAGACTGTGCCTTTCATGTACACAGCACCCCATCCCATGTCAGCTTGTTCCTCCCTTTCTGTACAAATCTACTAACATATGTATGTAGGCATAGGACACGCCCCCTGCCACACTCCCTTAAAGGAGAATTAACCAAAAAAAAGGTTAATTAAATCCACAAGGACTTTTTTTTACTACTACTATTCCTTTATATTGGCTTGTAAAATGTACAAATGCAGCAATTTATAAATTGGATGAAAGGTTTAGCACTGGCAAACACTTTTTGAAAGATAAAAAGTGCATTTTATATACAACTATATAGATCAGACCAAAATGAGGGACAAATGAGGAGGAATGAGGGGCAGAGGGAAATTGCTCCAACTCAGGGACAGTTGGGAGCTATGCATGCACACAGAATAAGAACAGATACTGAGAATTACACCCGACATACAGGACAAGAGAAGTAGTACTGTGCAGACTCCATACATACAGAATAAGAACAGATGATAGAGATTATTATTAATATTATACAGGATTTATATAGCGTCAACAGTTTATGCAGCGCTTTACAATATAAAAGGGAAACAATACAGTTACAATACAATAAAATACAAGAGGATTAAAATGAAAGTGAAAGTAACATTTCTAAGTGCTTCTAGGAAATCATTCATTTATAGGAAAAGCCCCCCCCCCCCCCACCTCCCTTTCTCTCATACCGTACCCAGTAATAAGCTGAAGTATGAAGAATGGGTGAAGCTGCGCTGTTCCCAGGGAAAGACTACTACTCAAGACGGTAGTAAAAAGTAATATTGTGTAATTCTGAGTATAGAAAAGGGTAGTGATGCAAGTATAAATTCAATTTTGAGAGAGGGATATATACTGCTAAAGATGATGTTATCAGGTGCAGAAGATATTGCTAATGCATAGTTGCCAACTTGTAAAATACATTTCCGGGAAACTTTTTTGGCATTAGGCAGGGTCACACTATAATTAGGGGGTGGGGCATGCATTTGCAGGTGTGGCATATTAATTGAAAATAATGTGGTGCATCAAAAAATGGGTGTGGTTTATGTGGAATAGTGGGCGTGGCTTAAATGGGCGTGGCTCAAATGGGGTGTGGTTAGAGTATGAGATGAATGAGGGATGGAGAGGGAAAGGAGGGTAGAGGGAGAGGGATGGAGGGACAGCAGCCCCAGATCCTACACCACAATAGCAATGTGTATTCCAGACTTTAACAATCAGCAGATAAAGATACTCCAAACACCTGGTGTTAGCGCTTCAATCATCCCGGCACCATGGTTGTTATGGTGTCAGGATGATTGAAGTGCATTATTTCTGTTATTACATTGTTGTATAAAATTAAAACTCACCATAATGCAGAATCAGTGGGACCACTGAGCGTGTTACCTGCCACGTCGCCTGCCACCAGATGCCATCAGGTGCCCCCCGCAGAGTCCTTTCTTACATCAGGTGCCCCCAGCAGAGTCCGTCCTTCCATCAGGCACCCCCAGCAGAGTCCGTCCTTCCATCAGGCGCCCCCAGCGGAGTGCCTCCTTACATCAGGTGTCCCCAGCGGAGAGCCTCTTACATCAGGTGTCGCCAGCGGAGAGCCTCTTACATCAGGTGTCCACAGCAGAGAGCCTCTTACATCAGGTGTCCACAGCGGAGAGCCTCTTACATCAGGTGTCCCCAGCGGAGAGCCTCTTACATCAGGTGTCCCCTGCGGAGAGCCTCTTACATCAGGTGTCCCCTGCGGAGAGCCTCTTACATCAGGTGTCCCCAGCGGAGAGCCTCTTACATCAGGTGTCCCCAGCGGAGAGCCTCTTACATCAGGTGTACCCAGCGGAGTGCCTCTTACATCAGGTGTCCCCAGCGGAGTGCCTCTTACATCAAGTGTCCCCAGCAGAGTGCCTCTTACATCAGGTGTCCCCAGCGGAGTGCCTCTTACATCAGGTGTCACCAGCGGAGTGCCTTTTACATCAGGTGTGCCCAGCGGAGTGCCTCTTACATCAGGTGTGCCCAGCGGAGTGCCTCAAATCAGTGCTCCCAGCGGAGTGTTGGCTGCAGTCTAGCTACATCTCCTCAAGAGTGGTGACAAGGGGGAGAGGTGTGTGGGTGGAGGCATGGTGACTTGGGGGGTTACAGGCTGACTTGGGGAAGGGTGGAGGCATGGTGGGGATTTGGGAGTGCAGGCATGATGGTGACCTGGGGGGTGCAGGCATGGTGGTGACTAGGCCGGAGGGGGCGCAGGCCTGGTGGTGACTAGGCCGGAGGGGGTGTAGGCATGGTGGTGACTAGGGGGGAGGCTGGTGCAGGCATGGTGGTGACTAGGGGGGAGGCGGGTGCAGGCATGGTGGTGACTAGGGGGAGGCGGGTGCAGGCATGGTGGTGACTAGGGGGGAGGCTGTCAGAGAAATTAAGTATTATACCTTTAAATGTCAATTATGAATATGCATAGAAATATAGCTTATCTTCATTAAGTTTAAAATGCTTAGAAATATATGTTTTAAATAACCCTATTATACTTCAATATGCTGAATAACCATATAACAATGAAAATGCTTACATTAGCAGAAGTTGAAAGACATATATCTCACAAACAATGAAATGTTTAGAATCACGTGTACATGGCATCCTCTGGCAGGGTGTTGCCTGTAGACGGCTTTTCTCTCCTTCCTGCTTCACGTTGGAATAAAGGTTGAAATTATACATGTGATCAGGATATTACGAGCAGGAAGGGGGAAGGTTTAAGTGTGATAAAAAGAAGCATGTAATCCTATGACAGCCAGAAATGGATTTTTGAAGCCTGAACGTACATGTAACCATTTCTCTTGCATATGCAAATAAATGTCTTAACTGGAATCGAGAGACGGTCTGAGAATACAGATTATTCTCCAACAGAGGCGGGTGCAGGCATGGTGTTGACATGGGTGAGGCGGGTGCAGGTATGGTGGTGACATGGGGGGGGGGCAGGGGTGCAGGCATGGTGGTGACTTGGGGGGAACAGGTATGGTGATGACATGGGGGAGGGGGGGCAGGTATGGAGGTGATATGGGGGGAAGGGGCTGCAGGTATGGTGGTGATATGGGGGGGGTTGCAGGTTATGGTGGTGACATGGGGGAAAAGGGGGGAAGCAGGTATGGTGGTGACACGGAGGGGGGAGGGGGGAAGCGGTATTGTGGCGACACGGGGGGGAGCAGGTATGGTGGTGACACGGGGAGGGGGAAGCAGGTATGGTGGTGACATGGGGGGGGGGGGGAAGCAGTTATGGTGGTGACACGGGGGGAGGGGGGAAGCAGTTATGGTGATGACACGGGGGGGAACAGGTATGGTGGTGACACGGGGGGAGGGGGAAGCAGTTATGGTGGTGACACGGGGGAAGCAGGTATGGTCATGACACGGGGGGGGACAGGTATGGTGGTGACATGGGGGGGAACAGGTATGGTGGTAACACGGGGGGGGACAGGTATGGTGGTGACATGGGGGGAACAGGTATGGTGGTAACACGGGGGGGAACAGGTATGGTGGTGACATGGGGGAACAGGTATGGTGGTGACATGGGGGGAACAGGTATGGTGGTGACACGGGGGGAACAGGTATGGTGGTGACACGGGGGGAAACAGGTATGGTGGTGACACGGGGGGAAACAGGTATGGTGGTGACACGGGGGGAAAAGGTATGGTGGTGACACGGGGGGAACAGGTATGGTGGTAACACGGGGGGGGACAGGTATGGTGGTGACACGGGGAGGGGGAACAGGTATGGTGGTGACACGGGGAGGGGAGTGCAGGTATGGTGATAACACGGGGAGGGACGGGTATGGTAGTGACATGGGGGGACGTGGTGCAAGGGGGAGCCAATACCATCAGTGCACTGTCCTCAGCCAGCGGAGCCCCAGTCCTTCCAAAAGTGTGCCTGTGTCCCCGCTCATCGCAAGCTGGGAGCCAGGACCATCAGTGCACTGTCCCCAGCCAGCGAGCCCCAGTCCTTCCATGAGTGTGAAACTGTGTGACACGGACGGAGCGGAGGGTTGGCGGCGGCGGGTGGAGAACACTTCCTTGTGTTCAGTGGAGAGCGGGGAGGGGCCGCCAATCCCTGTAGCCAATAGGCTTCAGTGTACAAAAGAATTTTCTATTTGTACACTGAAGAGAGAAGCCGATTGGCTGCCCCTCTCCTCTGCACTGAACACAAGGGGAAACAACACTCGTCGAGGCGACGGTGGCCATTTTTGTGTAGCCGTTGCCGTTATTTGCTAAAAACATTCCCGATTTTCTCGGGACAAAACCAAAATCCAATCGGGACAAACATAAATCGGGACAAGAGTCCCAAAATCGGGATTGTCCCGGGACTGTTGGCAACTATGCTAATGGCTACCTCTATAGAAGGAGACAGTGCAATTTAGTTGAGAAGTATGCTGCTAAGGGTGGCAGTAATACTTGAGGTATAGTAAGATAATCAAGATTGCAGAGTTCAAAGATTTTGCTAATACCTTTGTATAAGTAGATCAGAATGCAAGAGTGCAACAATGTAACAGGTTGCTAATAGCATAAATGAGACCAAACATCAACTTAGTACTGACATTAGTACTAGTACTTAGTACTGACATTAAATAAAATATAGCGACATCGAAGTGCAAAGTGCTAAAGGTAGGACTGTATGGATGCAACAATGTAACAAGTTGCTAAAATCGTAAATGAAACAAGCATCAGATGAATACTGACATTAAAATACAATATAGTGACATCAAAATGGTGACATCAAAGTGCACAGTGTAGAATGAGTTTACAAAATAAATCTACTAAAATGTGCAAAAATAATTGATTGTTTGTGCAAGTGGCGCAATAGTGTCAAAGAAATGCAAAATACGTGCAAAAATTGCAACACAATGTGTGTGCTAAAAGAGAACGGCAATTGCAACTGTGAATATAAAAGATTTCTGTGCTGAGTGCAGCTTGCCTGTGCAAAAATGCAAATAATAATGTAACGCAAAAAAAAATAGAATGGCACAATAAAAAGTGCAAGTCCACAATGTGCAAAAACTGCAAAAATGAGATGGTGACAACAGTCTATTAAATAAAATTCTTCTTTCAAAAGTGCAGGTGCAAAGGGTGTCTCCTCTTCGTGTAAACACACACTACTGAGTAATGGCCCCTTACCTTGCGGTAAAGAGGTAACCGCATATGAATCAAATAGCAGTGGCAGCTTCTCTCCTGTGTCCCTGGACCTAAATGGATTTCCTATCCCTGGACCGCAATGGAGCTCCTATCCTTGGACCGCAATGGAATCACCTATTGTCTTTGTCTCTTGGCAGGTACGGGGATGATAGTAAGAGAGGAAGTGCTGTATAGTGTAGTATGTTTGTAGCAATAAAAGTTTATTTAACCTCCTTGGCGGTAATCCCGAGTCTGGCTTGGGTTGAGTTTTTTCTGCCAGGAGCGGTAACCCCGAGCCAGACTCGGGCTGCATTGCAGGATACAGGGGGAATACTTACCTTGTCCCCTGGATCCTGCGATGTCTCCCCGCTGTGTGAGCGAGCCGTCTGCTCACTCGATTCACACAGTGCCCGAGTGCCGCTGATCTCCGTTCCCTGTGACGTTCCGACGCACGGGAGCGGAGATCGGCGCCAAATTCAAAAAAGTTTAAAAACACAACACACATACAGTACTGTAATCTTACAGATTACAGTCCTGTATACAAAAAATACACATCCCCTTTGTCCCTAGTGGTCGGCCCAGTGCTCTGCATGTCATTTTATATAATAAAAAAAAAAAATTTCTGCCTGGAAACTGGAGATTGTCCATAGCAACCAAAAAGTGTCCCTTTATGTCAAAAGTGGTTTTAGACCAGCTAGAAAACACCGATAAAAAATTAGAATCACAATTTATCATCAAACACTAAATTTAATGACAGCGACTATTCTGCAACTGAGCAAATTTCAGTGTTTTTGATTTGATTACATTATTGAATCATTTTTATATATATTTTTATTATATTATAACTTATGATTTTGTGTTTCAAACTTTATCATAACCAGGATGTCTACTAGACTCTGGTTCGGACAGATTTAAGTGAGTTATTCATAAGAATTGCAGGCCTACAATATAAAAACGCCAAATTTCCATGCAAAATAATTGTACCGCTTTCAGCACTAAATTCCAGACAGAATCATACCGCCAGGGAGGTTAAACAGTAATGAGGGTACTCACATAAAAAACAATAAAAACACACTTATCTCCTACGAGCAGCGAGCTTGTTTGCCTGTGTCAGTTCAGAGTTAATTTAATCCACAAGGACTTTTTTTTACTACTACTATTCCTTTATATTGGCTTTTAAAATGTGCAAATGCAGCAATTTATAAATTGAATGAAAGGTTTAGCACTGGGAACACTTTTTGAAAGATAAAAAGTGCATTTTATATACATCTATATAGATCAGACCAAAATGAAGGACAAATGAGGAGGAATGAGGGGCAGAGGGATATTTCTCCAAATCAGGGACAGTTGGGAGCTATGCATGCACACAGAATAAGAACAGATACTGAGAATTACACCCGACATACAGGACAAGAGAAGTGGTACTGTGCAGAGTCCATACATACAGAATAAGAACAGATGATAGAGATTATTATTATTATTATTATACAGGATTTATATAGCATCAACAGTTTACGCAGCGCTTTACAATATAAAAGGGAAACAATACAGTTACAATACAATAAAATACAAGATGACTAAAATGAAAGTGAAAGCAACATGTGCTTCTAGGAAATCCTCCATTTATTTTAAGTCCCCCTCCCTTCTCTCACCCCCCCCCCCCCCCCTCCTTCTCTCCGCTCACCCCCCACCCATATAAAGCTGACTGCAGTTGTACTGATAGAAGACAGAAGAGCTCCGTCCTCTGATCACAGTCCAGGTAATTATAACCGTCCTTCCTATTCTGATCATGTCTTATCTATGGCAATGTATCCATAGAGGAATGTAATGTAAATCATTACTTCTGTTTATTGGTATTATTGTTGCTGTTATTATTATTATTATTATTAGTATTGTATCAGATCATAATGTGATGTTTATGAAATCTTACTGAATGGAATGAAACAAAATTTCTCTTTGCAGAGAACATCCAATTTTGTGCAGAGAAAAAAAAAAAAGAATGTTTGGTCACACATGATTGGATGATTGAAGTGTGCACAGCGTCACCTCATTCACTAAGATCAGTGAAAATTTCCATTGAAAAGAGAACATTGTCTGTGAATGAGAACAGGTTTTCCTCCTTTAGTAAATCAGCTGAGTGTGATCGGATGTGATGAAAAGTCTGCAGAATAAAAAGCAGAGAATTTCCAGACTTTATAATTCTGAGAACAGACAAAACTGGAATCTGTCAGTATGGATGAGAGTTCTATTATATTCTGGTGATAATATCTGATATATATTATTCTGTGTTTGTCACATGATGAGGATGAGTGGAGTAAATAGACACTTTAAGGATTTATTTATAATAAATATACAGAGATATTCATCCTGGGAAACTGCATGTCCATTCATTGTGTGTGAACGGGGAAAAGACGACGATTATCAGAATATTTTCTCTTCAGATCGAATGTTTTCCTTGTGACCATAATGTGACATTTTCAGCAATTCTCTCTATTCTGTATTAAAGCGGTTGTGCACTCGTTTTTTTTTTTTTTTTTTGGGCTATATGCCAAGGGCATATAGCTCAATTGAGGGACTTACCTGTTCTATCTTCCATCTCGATCGCCGCCGGTTTTCCTCCGATAAAATTATTCATCTTCTTCTTGTCTGCTGGGGTCCATCTTGCCTGTGGGCATGTGAAACCCCACAGGCACTTTAGATGGCCCAGCATGCACCGCCGTTACTCGCGCGTGCGCAGTAATGGCACATCTGCCGACATCTCACGAGATTTCGGAAGATGTGTCCGAAATCTCGCGAGATTTCGGAAGATGTGGCCGAAATCTCGCGAGATTTCGGAAGATGCCCGCACTGACTCCTGGGATCAATGACACCCGATCCCAGGAGACAGTGCGGCGTGACGAGGATCCCCGCACAGACCCCGCCCACCCCCGAAGAGAAAGAAGACAGGAAGTCATCAATTACAAGGTAAGTAAAAAAAAAAAAAACACATTTCATTTAGTACTCTTTGCCTGATTTGGAAGGCAAAGAGATTTACTAAATAAAATGTGTGCCGAACCGCTTTAAGAATAACATTTAACAGGTAGTATAACAAAATGTACGTCCTTTTTTTTTTTCCTTACCAATAGAGCTTTCTTTTGGTGGTAATTGGTCACCTCTGCAATTTAAATTTTTTGCACTATAAACCAAAAAAAAAGAGCGACAATTTTGAAAAAAAATATATATATATATATTTTTTTTACTATAATAAATATCTAAATTTAAAAAAAAAAAAAAAAAAAATTTTCCTCAGTTTATTATATTCTTCTATATATTTTTGTGTAAAAAAAATGCAAAAAGCATATATTGATTGGTTTGCGCAAAAGTTAAAGTGTCTACAAAAAAGGGGACAGATTTATGGCATTTTTATTATTTCATTTTTTTTACTAGTAATGGCGGTGATCAGCGTTTTTTTTTCCGGGACTGCGACATTGCGGCGGACAGATCGGGCACTTTTGACACTGTTTTGGGACCATTGACATTTATACAGCGATCAGAGCTAAAAATAGTAGGGCTGTTACTGATTAAAATATTCGTGTTCCATTCATCGATTTTTTTTTTTTAATCGATTAATCAACTAATTTTGATTAATTATAATGCACATACAGATCCAACTACTTTTAGCTGATCTCCTTGCATTGCAACTCTGCATTAGTCAGTGGTAAATGTGGTATACACTATATACAATCACCCGACACTAGTTAGTTTCCACAATCCATGACTTAACTTCACAGTTCACACAAATACGTTTTAAATTCAAACTGTAGCACTGACGCAAGTCATTTTTTTTTTCCACAGTAGCGTGACAATCCCTCCACCTCCGGTCTAACTAATCACTCTCACCTTAGGGCATGAACCCCTGTACAAACAGGTGGTCATGCAAGCGGGTATCAAAAGGGTTAACACGGACCATAAACTTCTCTCACGTCTCCTTAGATCTCAGCAAGGACACAGGTCATGGGTAGGGATGAGCCGAACACCCCCGGGTTTGGTTTGCACCAGGATCTGCGAACGGACCGAAAGTTTGCACGAACGTTAGAACCCTATTAGTTACAATGGACGAGAACGTTCGAAATCTAAAGTGCTAATTATAATGGCCAATATGCATGTTATTGTTATAAAACAGGTTTGGGGACCCGGGTCCTCCCCCCGGGGACATGTATCAATGCAAAAAGAAGTTTTAAAAATGGACGTTTTTTCTGGAGCAGTGATTTTAATGATGCATAAAGTGAAAAAAAAAAGTGAAATATTCCTTTAAATATGGTACCTGGGGGGTGTCTAAAGTATGCCTGTGAAGTGGCATGTGTTTCCCGTGTTTAGAACTGTCCCTGCAAAAAATGACATTTGTAAAGGAAAAAAAGAAGCCATTTAAAACTGCTTGCGGCTTTAATGTCATGTCTTGTCCTGGCCATATGGCTGAAAATCTTTGAGAGAAATGACATGGCTACCCCATCACCCCCCCCCCCCCCCACCCCAGCCCATTACCAGCCCCTTTGAGTCTTGTATGGATATTAAGGGGAACCCTGCACCCAAAATAAAACCCTATACCTACAACCCTATATTCTCTGAACCGCAGTATACAGGCGGTGCAAACAAGACAGGGACTGTAGGTATATACTGTATGTATGTATGGACTGTTGGTGTATACTTTGCTGTGCCGGAGGCACACAAAACACACTAACTCCTACAGTTGTCTGTCTTAGGTGACAACAGGGCAGATACAGTGTAAGGTGGTTTAGTGTGCTGTGCTATACTCACACAGCACACACACTAACTCCTGCAGATGGCTGGATTGGTAGAGAAGCGCACTGAGAAGAACACACTATCCCTGCCTATTTTTCCTCTTTCCCTACACTTTCCCCACACAGAAATGATTCACATATAGTGTGTACATGTACAGTACACTGTCACTGTTCCTAAAGCCGGAACACACTATACGAGGCCGCCGGTGCGGCGTCCTTATATAGTGTGGGGCCTGTAGCCAATTATGGCTCTACTCGCCGCTGGCTCTATGTTTGGCCAAGCATGCGGGGTCACAGTGCATGCTTGGCCAATCATCCGCCAGCAATGCACTGCGACTGGCGCAGTGCATTGTGGACCGTTCGCATCACACGAATTTGATGCGAATGGCCCTCAGAGTTCTGCCCTCGACGAGCGGACAAACGGCCGATGTTCGATTCGAACATGGGTTCGAAACGAACACCGGGCCCATCCCTAGTCATGGGTAGAAAGAAAAGATCTAAGTGCTCACCGCTTAAGTATACGATTACATTTTCGTGTTCAAACACAAACTACTCACATAAAGATGATAAACACAGCATGTAAAGCCGACAATCGTATTAGTTCCATAGGGAAGCAGCGGGTGACGTCATGCATAGCTCCTCCCCCGTATGCGCCACATTCAATCAGAACTTCAACGTCACCGGACTACTCCCCCTTCCCTTCGTTTGACGGAGGCACTTGGGGAAGGGGGAAGAGTCTGGTGACGTCACAGGATCTCCGACGGAACTCCCTGAACACCCGTAAGCCGGCGGAGAAGTGAGTACTGATCAAAAGAATTTTGATCGATCAAAAAAATTAACGATTAATCGAGGAATTAATCTTTAATTTCCACAGCCCTAAAAAATAGCCACTAATTATTGTGTAAATGTCACTGGCAGTGAAGGGATTAACACTAGGGGGCAAACAAGGGGTTAAATGTGTGTCCTAGGGAGTGTTTCTAACTGTGGGGGGGGGGGACTGCCTGGGGGAGGAGACCGATTGTTTTTCCTTAGCATTAGGAACAACTGATCAGTCTCCTCACCTCTGACATAACGGAGATCTGTCTATTTACATTGACAGACCTCCGTTCTGTCTCTGTGTGGAGGGATCGCTGGTGCTCGGCGGACATTGCGACCGCCGGGCACGCGCATTGGCTCAGTCGTTGCATGCACCTGCCCCTTAGTGGTCTTAAAGCAGCCAATGTACAGCTACAACGGCTCGCCCAGGGGAGCACACCTGCCGCTGGTCGGGAAGCAGTTAAAAAGTGTATAAAAATATACTCACAATTCAGCATGGTCTGCCAACAAGGGTCCACTTTGAGATGAAAGGTCCAAAAAACGAACACGTTTCGAGGGGAGTCCCCTCTTCCTCAGAGCTAAGTTTGGAGCGCTGTACCCCCCAAGTGCCAGGGCCTGGTGGGTACAGTGACCTCTTTTTCCAACTCTGTGCCTTGCTTAAGAATGAAAAAAAAACTTGCCTTTAGCTGCACCTAGTGCGCCCGCTCAGGAGGGGGCAGAGCCTGTTGCCCAACCCCCTCAGCTTTAGATTGCCTGACTCGCAAGATCATGCCCCAACTCAGGTATATCTACACAGGCTGGGAGAAACAGTCACAGTTTTTGTCCATGCTGCCAGCCCTGTATGCTACCTGTGCCTGTGAGGACCCCAGACTGAGGTCGGGCCTCCAGGAGTGATCTTCTGCCTTCCATTGCCCAGCTGCCTCTCTGCCTGCACATCCTGCTCTTCTCCCTCACTGGATCCTGCACAGGCTCAAAAGACCCTTCCCACACGGAAACCTCAAGACAAGCCACCCAGCACCCAGACCATTCCACTGGCGGCCCTGGGCCATCAGACATCCTAGGCGTGAGTCCCTGGGCCCTCCTGTCCTTCTTTGCTGGCACGGCAATGTGAGAATGTACCTCAGGGCTGTAATTTGGCATGGCAAAGTGGAAACAGTCCACAGGGCATCAAGAAGGTACAGCACTGGAAATAATGTCCACAGGGCCACAGTAAGATACGGCAAGCCATGCTGCACCTTCCCACATACAGGTAGTATTAATGTTATTTGGAAAGATGGTGGTTACTTTGTGAATAGAAGAATCAGAATGGACATTGCTGTGTAAAGCATAGTATAGGTGATTGCTAAAACTACAATTGTTCTCTATATGTGCATGGGAGAGTAAGCATTGGGAGAGCAGTGCAGTAATCGTAGGGATCCTTAGCGTTGTGTGTTGACATCTAAATTGTTATAGTTGTGTGTATATGCTTACAAATGGAATACTAACCATAGGCAGAGTGAATTCTCATACAGACCAGCTGAGAAAATGGTAAAGGATCTGTGGAGATGGAGGGATGGAAGGATAAATGGATGATGATGATATGGAATTTGATTCTTCTGTGTCTTCTATTTCCTCATAGATTTCACTTAAACAGGAAGGTGAGATGGCCTCTCGCAGTCGCCAAGCACACAAACGCAATGCAGATGGAGGTGGGTATAACAAGCACTCTGATCAGATTAGAGTCATTTTATCTCTCCTAAATACAAAGGTGAGGCACAGCCAAGGAGGACACTTTGGGCTCTCTGAAATCAGTCACAAATGAGAGTGGGTTCGTTGATTTTGCTCAATCTTATTATTCTTAGTATTATGTTCTCACAGTTTTATATACAGTATATATATTTATGGTTGAAGCCCTATGGCCGATGTGTATCCGAACAAGACAAACTTCCATAAGATTTACAATATGAAATGGACCTGAAGTGTGCCCTGGTCTAAAGTACGGTATACCAAAATAAAGGGGCATACCCAAGATTAGAAATGAATATTCATGAAGAGAAATGATTTGAGAAATGCCCTAAAAAGGGGATGGGAGGGTGGGTATCGCGCAAGGAAACCGACAAAGATCACAGGCGAGCGGACTGGTTAAATACCCCCCGGGCTCCTCCCAAAAATTCAGGCCACCATACTGGCCTTTCTACTTATGGTTGAAGCCCTATGGCTGATACGTATCCGAACAAGTCAAACTTGGACGGTATACCAAAATAAGGGGGCAAAACACTCAGGTAGGGGTGAAATTTCTTTATTCATTTCCAGTTTTATTCATTGAGCAAGTTGGGTGAATGCCCGTGACATTTCCACCTGAGGATTAGGGATATACCGGGCGAAGCAGGCCGACTTCCACCTGCCTAGTCTCTTAATGACATAATCTGGGACCCCATGTTGAGATGCGGTTGAGGCTGCTCCGATACGGAAAGAGTGTCCGGAGTACTCACTGGGTTTGAGGTGTAAGTTACAAAGGAGAATCCTCACGCATTTCATGAACTGGCAGGCACTCAAAGGTTTGACCGGAAAGGGTCTGGCTGTTCAGGCAGGAGTGAGAGTAGATGACTAAGCATGGTAACTGGGCACCAGGCATTGTCAGTCTTATAGAGATGGATGTCTACCCCGGAGCCTGCCTGCTGCGTTTTGGAAGAACGAAATGGTCTTGATAGCGAACCAAGTGACGTCTGCGTAGGACTTGACCGGCTGAGTTGTTATAGGTGAACTCGCTAGGCCGCAAGAACCCATAGTAGGCCAGGTAGATGGCTGCTTGTACGACCAGGCTGGGGAAAACACCAAATGGGGAACTGGCAAGCATAGCAGACATATCTCTAAAGATGGTACTTAGGAAGACGTTTGGCTTTAACTACCGGCTGCCGCTTCTGGATGCCACGCAGGGTGGCTCGGATCGCATGGGACGTGAACGGGAATGGTTTTGCGGGATCTCAAAGCACCAGAAAGTGCTGTATGCCAAGTATAGCCGGATAGTGTTGTAGGATAGGGCCAACTGACTATGGAAATATGAGACAAAGGCCAGTATGTGCCTGATGTCTGTTGGTGTTCCCACTGAGCAGGTAGCTAGGAACTTGTTAAACACGCCCCAAGCTATACGGTAGGCTTTGAGTGTGTTATGGGACAGAGACTGGTTGATGAGCTGGATGGCTCCATGCAGATGCTGCTCTAGTCCAGGGTCAGCTGAGACCAAACCGGGATAGGGGCTGACACTGGATCAGCTTCGGGAACGTGGGCGTGAGAGTGCGTCTGCTGCAAGGTTGTATTTACCTGGGATGAATGTACAGTGAACATTAAACTAATGCAGTAAGAAGCAGATGTACCAGCCTGCGTAAGAAGGACATCACCGAGAGCGACTTGGACCTTCCTTTATTAATAATATCAGCCGTGGTCTGATTGTCGGTGGTGAAGCCTACGGTTTGTCCTGTCCAGTTATGACCCCAGAGCTTAGCGGCTGCTACAATCGGGTAGAGCTTGAAGAGGGAGGAGGTCCGGCTAAACCCGGGGATTAAAAGTATCTGTGAAGGCCAGGGTCCAGCAAACCAATGGTGGCCCAAAATTGCAGCAAAGCCTCTGGAGGCTGCGGCATCTGTCACCACCTGCGGTGACAGGGGCTAGATAGACGGTATGAACATATATATGCCATTCCAGGTGGAAAGGAACTCCTCCCACATCTATAAGTCTGCTATAGCCGCGATGTCCAGGCTGAGGATCTGATTGGGGTCTTGTGCCTGTGAAAGATATACCAATAGGCGTGAGACGAAGGAACGACCCTGGGGAATGATCCGCATGGTGAAATTAAGCATGCCCAATAGCGACTGGAGCTGTTTTTTTGTAACCCTCTCGTATGGGTGAACTCTTGGAGAACTGACCTAATGCGGGTCAATTTGTCGAGGGGAAGGCTGGCCTGCATGGAGCAAGTGTCCAGGTTGACTCAGAGGAAGGTGATGGAGTGTGTTGGTCCGTCGACCTTGTGTTCAGCGATGGGGACATTGAGATTCCCAAAGACGACTCTCAACTTGTTGAGGTCTCCTGGTGGCACACCGGGCTGCTCTATTAACAAGAAGTCGTCCGGGTAATGGATAACTTCCTGACACTGAGCTTTGTGTAATAGAATCCAGGTGAGAGATTGTGCAAAGGCGTTGAAGAGCCAAGGGCTGCTCTTAGAGCCAAATGTCAGCTTGGTAGCGAAATAGTACACGTCTCTCCATTTAATACCATGCCAGCACCAAAGGGACGGGTGGATAGGCAAAAGCTTAAAGGCACCTGAGATATCAGCCTTGGATAGCCAGGCGCCTGTGCCTGCATTAAGGATAGCCTGGATTGCCATGTCAACTGAGGCGTACTTCAAGGAGAACTCTTCGGAGGGGATCAGGGAATTCAGGCTGGGAACGTGGGAATAATGAGGCGTAGACAGGTCGTACACCAAATGGACTTTATTAGAGAACTTGCCCTTGACAAGCCCAATAGGGCTAACTCTCCAAGTGTTGAAAGGGGGCTGCGTGAAGGGACCTATGACAAAGCCTTTCTCTAGTTCAGCTTGTAGCAACTGGTCTATGGCCTGCTCGTCGGTGGCCGCTGAGCAGAGATTCCTGCACTCATAGGTTGTGTGGGGCAGGGAGATGAAGCCAGTGTGAAAGCCTGCTATAAATCCTTGGAAGAGGAGGGTGGCTAGTGAGGGAGTGGGGTGTGATGTTGGATAGAATCCCAACCACAGGACATCTATAAGGCTTAGTCATGAGTTCTTTTGTTTGACCTCACACAGATTTCTCGGATGCGCCCTGTGGCATATGACACAGACGTGAAGCAGGCGGCATTGGCTAAAATTACATGAGCCATAGTTATAGTTGTTGCAGATGGCTTTTCTTCCTATAGTCCGAACAGAGCATCCGAACTTATCTACCTGGGGCTTCTGTACCTGTGCTGATGGGCCTTGAACTGTACCGGAGGTAGAGGGGAACTTAAAGGGGCAACTGACTGCTGAGTTGGCGCAACAGGTGGCGGTGTGGGTGGAGGACTGGCAGATCGTGCACAGCGGTGAGCGCAAGCCGCCAAAATGACGACAGAACAACTCAGTGTCCATGAGGCTCCAATCCGTGGCTGCCTGAAATTGCGCCAGCCTGGCAGCTGCCTTTGCAGAGAAGGAACGATGGTAATCATGGAACGAAAACCCTCCATATTTGTAGCCCAGGTCCACGCGGCTGTGGAGATACAAGTCCAGCTCTTCCCTTCTGCTGGGGGAGGCTGAGCATATGACATCCCTCAGCATCCCGAAGGTTAGCGCAAACTCTATGACAGACAACTGCCGGTTGAGCCTAGGGTCTTTGGTCTTGAGGACCACTGAGACATCTCCCCAGGTATAGGCTTTGTTTTCTGCCAGGTCGTGGACAGAATTGAGTAGGGAGGCAAGGTTGATGTCCTTGCCATCCAGGATGTCCTTCCCAATGCTGGCTGGAACTAAATGTGCTGGGCAAATAACGGGACTTGTCCCTGTGGTACCTGTTGGAAGTGGTGCCAGAACCTGAACTGTGGTTGGGTCAGGGATAGTCGTGGCCGGGCAAGCCTCTAAGAGAAGATATGAAATGAAATAAGGCCAAGCCAACTGGGGCACACCGAGATGAATCGATGGATCACGGATGCCACTGGATTCGAATCGGAGCGCGGTACGTGACAGTGAAATTAAATGAGAACTTTGCCATGACAGAGGCACGAAACGGTCTTGCCGCAACTGCGACTGAC
This sequence comes from Lithobates sylvaticus, assembly GCA_028564925.1. Taxonomy (NCBI): domain Eukaryota; kingdom Metazoa; phylum Chordata; class Amphibia; order Anura; family Ranidae; genus Lithobates; species Lithobates sylvaticus. The sequence continues at coordinate 304,517,001 of CM053031.1, read as the reverse complement.
AATAAACCGGACTCTGGAGCATGTCCTGAAATGTGGCCAACAAATATCTGGGGCACACCGGAACTAATTGGTGCATGTTGGATGCGACTGGATTCGAATCGGAGCGCTGTATGTGACAGTGAAATGAATGAAAACATTTGCCATGACAGAGGCACAGATCGATCATCCGCAACTGCGACTGGCGATGAACCGGACTCTGGAGCATGGACTGAAAAAACACCTGAGGGGCGCCGGAAGAGGATGCGGCCAGTTTCGAATCGGAATGTGATACATGACAGTGAAATGATTTTATATGACAGAGGCACGAATCGGTGAGCTGCAAACTACGACTGGCAACGACCGGACTCGGGAGCATGTACTGAAATGAGGCCAAAAACAACTGGGGCACACTAGGAGGAATCGGTGCATGATGGATGCGACTAGTTTCGAATCGGAGCGCGGTACATGACAGTGAAATGATTGAAATGATTTAGCCATAATGGAGACACAAATCTTTGTGCCACTATTTTGCGACTGGCAACGACCTGTCTGTGGAGCATGGCACCGAGGTGAAGATACAATATGAGACATGCCCGAACGAAGCGGTGCAATACTATTGCAACTAAAGTTCGAATTGAAGTAAGACACATGAAATGAGAAAATGTCGGTTACAACAGCGGTGCGAGTGAGTGGCTAACAATACGGCTAGGTGTAGAGTTTCAACAAATGATCGAGATTCGTGACAAGATATCTAACAGAAATGCATGAAATGAAGGTCAAACGAAAAACCCCACCTGCGACAGACGAGCCAGACACGTTGTACAACACGCGATCGGGAAACAAAAACCACAAGACCTCTGGAGACGGAACTCACGAACGCTGACGAATCTCGAATAGTCAGCCTAGTGACGTAGTATTGCGCACAGGAAACCGACAAAGACCACAGGAGAGCGGGCTGGTTAAATACCCCCCGGGCTCCTCCCATAAATTCAGGCCACTATACTGGCCTTAATACATATATAGAAAAAGTACAAATGGGATTGCTGCACTTAAAATTTATTTAAAGAAGACATCAATTCGGGTTCTATATTAGTGTCAAATGCATGACAGTTTCAGGCTGTACAGATAGTGCCCTTCTTAACAACTAGACACATACAATAATTTTATTCTATGCAAGCATATGCAATTCCATTTCGTTCTGAATCATTTTTTTAAGGAATCTCGACAAATTTGTTTATTCAGAAATATCCAAATTAATGAAAACCCGTTTAACGAATTGTTCCGAATATTCATAAAGTCGAATATTCTGAAATTGGTAAATTCGTACATTGGTAAATTTGTACATTCGCACAATCGTAAATTCGTACATGCTTAAATTCGTACATTCATAAATTCGTAAATTTGTAAATTCGTAAATTTGTAAATTAGGAAATTAGGAAATCTGAAATAATAATTAACTAATAATAACTTAAATATTACTAACTATTAAATTATAGGTATTGAAATTTCCTTTCAAATTTGGCTGTTAGTGAACATAACAAATACAAATTTATCCGAAGTTACAAATTATTTTCCGAAATAACGAATGCCGTATCTAAACAAATGGATCGTAATGAATTAATAATAATAATAAATAACAATAATAATAATAAAAACATATTATTATTATTATTTATTATTCATTTGTTACGTTCCATTTGTTTAGATGCAGCATTCGTTATTTTAGGTAATTCGTAACTTCGGATAAATTCGTACTCGTTACATTCACTAACAGACAAATTTGAAAGGAAATTACAATACCTATAATTTAATAGTTAGTTATTAATTCAGATTTTCTAATTTTCGGGTTTTCGTTTTTTCGAATTTTGAATTTCCAAATTTACGAATTTTCTAATTTACGAATGTACAAATTTACGAATTTTCTAATTTACAAATGTACAAATTTACGAATGTACGAATTTACTAATGTATGAATTTACGAATGTACGAATTTACGAATGTACGAATTTATGAATTGCGATCATAACGAATGACCCAAAAAACAAAACAAAAGCGAATGAAACGAAAATTAACAAATTTATGGGCATTTCACATGTCAAGGATCAATTAATCAATCATTCAACGCCAATAAAGCTAATTAACAAAATAGAAAAAAAGCATGTAGATATATGTTGAATCTTGGATCATCAGGTGCTACCGCTTTTCTCATTACATTCGATATGCACTAAAGAAGAACAAACACACATCATACATTTTTATATATAATCAACTGTATCCCAAAAAAATTATAAATATTATCATTGTTTCACAAGCCTAAAAATGTATAAATCAAAGAAATAAATATAAACCAAAATCTGAATTCAATCCATACCCATATAGCTCTCCCCTCTCTCGATCTGACAACTAGAGCGGGAGGGGCTGAGAATCCCTCGCTGATGTCAGTCGGGAGGGGGGAGAAGGGAGGTGGGCGGACACGTGAGTGCTGAGCGGCACTCTGAAATAAGGTATTGAATTGTATTTTTTTCACACAGAGGATTGTGTGAAAATGTAGGGGTGGACACTGTCACAAGCTGACAGGCAGGGAGGGGGGGGGCAGAGGAGAGCTGTGGATGATGGAGGCACGTAAATTGACCACGGTGTCAGGCCACACAGCAGCCATGATAAGCGTGGTCAGTTTACGAGGGAACCAGGCAGGATCAGCCAGTTATTTTAGGTGATAGAAAGGGCCATGCTTTAAAGGAACAGGATCCTTTTTTTTTTTTTTTTTATGGTAACAAATGCTTTAAAAAGGGGTGAATTTTGGAAATTTTATGGAAGTGAAGGAGGCAAGATTTAGACAATGATTGAATATAGGGCTGAAAGAAAAGGTCCTTACATTGTAGTTTGAAGTGGAATTCTGCTCAAATATAACCAGATCTGTGAAGATTTACCAGCTGTATTCCCTTATGCTTTTTTATTGCACAGGTGGGGAAATTGATCTATGCTTTACCTACAGCTTGCAGGTTCTTTCTCATAGGTTTATTGTAACTTCCCTTAATTTAGAGCTGATTTCTACCATCAAGATGAAAGCCCCAGTTTGCCTAATTAAGAACACAGTAGAACATGGAAACGCAAAGCTTGTGGTAAACCCTCAGGCCATCAAAATCCTCTCCAAGATCCACCAACCAGTGGTGGTGGTGTCAATTGTTGGCCTGTACCGTACAGGAAAGTCCTACTTGATGAACAAGTTGGCTGGAGCTCAGAAAGGTGAGTGTCAGTTAGAAAGAAGCTATATAGCTACTGCTGCATGTTTAAATTATAATTTTTCTAAGTTTTATAATTGAAGGATTCAGCCTGGGTGCTACAGTTCAATCTAAAACCAAGGGTATCTGGATGTGGTGTGTTCCTCACCCCACCAAAAAGGATCACACTCTGGTTCTATTGGACACAGAAGGTCTTGGTGATGTAGAGAAGGTAAGAACATGACTTTAATCGCCTATTTGTCCTTAAGTGGCCCTTCATGATTTTTGTTAATGTTCGAATAAAGTACTATCAGGTTAAACAAAGTTATAGTCAGGTGGATTCCAAAATCCCCTACAGGTTTATTTTCCTAAGCTATGCTGCTGGACCTGGATTGGGCAGATTTTGGTGCCAAACTGTACAAGTCCCACCCCACTCTATGTTGGCTGGAGGACCTACATACCCTGTCTTTGTAACCACTATCTTGGGCATCATTTCTTCTGGCCAGAGGTCCCTCTCACCTATTACCCAGGCTGAGACCTATCACTTGAAATAAAGGAATGTCCATGCATTTGCAGCACTTTACTGCAACTTCCCATTTCTTCCCATGACATATTACATTTAAAATACTCACAGAACACTCACTTGGCGCAGAATGGCACTAGCGTGAATAAACATTTTGTAGCAGAACACAACTCACCTATTTTTGAGAATAGAAAACAAAATGCCGGCAACTCTGGAAATTCTTCTGTAATCTTTTATTATAACATGACCATTAACCTCCCTGGTGGTATTCCCGAGTGTGGCTTGGGGTGGAATTTCAGTACCATTAGCAGTAACCCCGAACCAGACTCGGGATCGCATTGCAGGATACAGGGAGAGTTACTTACCTTGTCCACTGGATCCTGCGATGTCTCCCTGCTGTGTTTGTGAGATTTTCCGCTCGATTCACACAGTGCCGAGTGCCGTTGAGCTCCGTTCCCTGCAACGTTACGACGGAGATCGGCGCCAAATTCAAAAAAGTAAAAACACAAAACACATACAGTATACTGTAATCTTACAGATTACAGTACTGTATAAAAAAATAAAATACACATCCCCTTTGTCCCTAGTGGTCTGTCCAGTGCCCTGCATGCACTTTTATATTATAAATACATTTTTTTCTGCCTAGAATTTGGAGATTGTCCATAGCAACCAAAAAGTGTCCCTCTATGTCAAAAGTGATTTTAGACCAGCTAGAAAACAGCGATAATAAATTAGAATCACTTGCAGAATTGAGCGATATCGATTTGTGGGGAAATTCGTAATCAAACACTAAATCTAATGACAGCGACAATTATGCAACTGAGCAAATTTCTGTGTTTTTGATTTGATTACATTATTGAATAATTTTCATTATTATTTTTTATAATTATTTATAGTTATTTATTATATTATAAACGTTATCATACCCGGGATGTCTACTAGACTCTGGTTTGAACAGATTTAAGTGAGTTATTCCTAAGAATTGCAGGCCTACAATATAAAACGCCAAATTTCCACGCAAAATAATTGTACCGCTTTCAGCACCTAAAATCAGAAATAATCATACCGCTAGGGAGATTAAAATGTGACAACTGATGCGTTTTGGCACTTAGCCTTGTTCACAACACCCCCATTTTGCCTTTTATTTTTCCCCAGGGAGCACCACAGAATTGGGACCACTTCCCCGTGTATACTAAGTGATCCGGCAAATACAGTTTACCAATTTCCCCTAAAATGCAAGCTTTGTTTGTGTATTTTTGTGTCTTGAGTGAGGATTGGGGTGTTTTTTTTTTTTAGAATATATAATTTTTTTTGCTTCAATAGAATCTATATTTCTATTTCCATGTAATATATATCTGTGCTTCTTTGAAAAAAAAAACTTTTTTTATAAGTCACAAGAAGCTCTGTAGATAAAACACAACTTCACTTAAAGTGAAATATGTCAAGATATGTTAAAGTGGTTGCAAACCCATGCAGGGAAAAAAAAATGCATAGAATACTAGCTCATTATGTAATACTCACCTGGGATTGAAGCCCCCGCTACGGTTACTTCCGGGTATCGCGGCTCCAGCGCTTTGATTGGCCGGAGCCACGATGACGTCACTGCCGCACATGCGCGCGGGAGCCGCCGGTAACGGCACACTCACTGAAAGCAACGGTACGTACGTGCCATTGCTTCAGTGTGCATGTGCTGATACAGGGGATATCTCCTAAACCATTCAGGTTTAGGAGATAGAAAATTAAAGATATGTAAAGTCAGATCCATAAATATTGGGACATCGACACAATTCTAATCTTTTTAGCTCTATACACCACCACAATGGATTTGAAATTAAACGAACAATAGGTGCTTTAACTGCAGACGTTCAGCTTTCATTTGAGGGTATTTACATCCAAATCAGGTGAACGGTGTAGGAATTACAACAGTTTGTATATGTGCCTCCCACTTTTTAAGGGACCAAAAGTAAATGGCACAATTGGCTGCTCAGTTGTTCCATGGCCAGGTGTGTGTTATTCCCTCATTATGCCATTTACCAGGAGTAGATAAAAGGTCCAGAGTTCATTTCAAGTGTGCTATTTGCATTTGGAATCTGTTGCTGTCAACTCTCAATATGAAATCCAAAGAGCTGTCACTATCAGTGAAGCAAGCCATCATTAGGCTAAAAAAACATAACAAACCTATCAGAGAGATAGCAAAAAACATTAGGTGTGGCCAAATCAACTGTTTGAAACATCCTTAAAAAGAAGGAACGCACCGGTGAGCTCAGCAACACCAAAAGACCCAGAAGACCACGGAAAACAACTGTGGTGGATGACCGAAGAATTCTTTCCCTGGTGAAGAAAGCACCCTTCACAACAGTTGGCCAGATCAAGAACACTCTCCAGGAGGTAGGTGTGTATGTGTGTCAAAGTCATCAATCAAGAGAAGACTTTACCAGAGTGAATACAGAGAGTTCACCACAAGATGTAAACCATTGGTGAGCCTCAAAAACAGGAAGGCCAGATTAGAGTTTGCCAAACAACATCTAAAAAAGCCTTCACAGTTCTGGAACAACATCCTATGGACAGATGAGACCAAGATCAACTTGTACCAGAGTGATGGGAAGAGAAGAGTATGGAGAAGGAAAGGAACTGCTCATGATCCAAAGCATACCACCTCATCAGTGAAGCATGGTGGTGGTAGTGTCATGGCGTGGGCATGTATGGCTGCCAATAGAACTAGAACTTGTATTTATTGATGATGTGACTGCTGACAAAAGCAACAGGATGAATTCTGAAGTGTTTCGGACAATATTATCTGCTCATATTCAGCAAAATGCTTCAGAACTCATTGGACGGCGCTTCGTAGTGCAGATGGACAATGACCCGAAGCATACTAGGAAAGCAACCAAAGAGTTTTTTAAGGGAAAGAAGTGGAATGTTATGCAATGGCCAAGTCAATCACCTGACCTGAATCCGATTGAGCATGCATTTCACTTGCTGAAGACAAAACTGAATGGAAAATGCCCCAAGAACAAGCAGGAACTGAAGACAGTTGCAGTAGAGGCCTGGCAGAGCATCGCCAGGGATAAAAACCCGGCGTCTGGTGATGTCTATGCGTTCCAGACTTCAGGCTGTAATTGACTGCAAAGGATTTGCAACCAAGTATTAAAAAGGGAAAGTTTGATGGATGATTGTTAATCTGTCCCATTACTTTTGGTCCCTTAAAAAGTGGGAGGCACATATACGAACTGTTGTAATTCCTACACCGTTAACCTGATTTGGACGTAAATACCCTCAAATTAAAGCTGAAAGTCTGCAGTTAAAGCACATCTTGTTAGTTTTATTTCAATTCCATTGTGGTGGTGTATAGAGCCAAAAAGATTAGAATTGTGTCGATGTCCCAATATTTATGTACCTGACTGTATGTACTTTGTGCCTATTTATATTAACAGAATTAATGTGGACTACAAAGTTAAATAATATATAAAATGGCTGCTGCCCCTAACTAAAGTAGATATGCTACTTTAGATATTAGTGAATGAAATGCAGGGGGCGCTCAAACACCAGGTAAAAATACTACTGTGCAATATACGAAAAAATTACCTAAGGGAACACACTTAAGTACTTATATTAAAGTGCAAAGTGACACATAAAAACATAAATAGATGTGACTGTAATAAACCAATATAAAGAGTAATGAATCGCATGCCCATGCCACGCTCATGCCCCTGTTGAAGTCTTGTGAGACGAAACGCGTCGGGTGGACACGCTAGATATACCACTACTGCGTTCAAACTTTTATCTTGGTTTGTCTCTGTTTTTATTTTAATCTTTTTACTTGACAAACAAGAATTTTTTAATTTGATGGTTGGAGTTACTATACTCCTCTTAAATAAAATATAATCCGTGACCGGATTGTTTTACACTATGAGGAGGCCCTCTATATCTCTTTTTTATTTCTATGGTCCCGACCCATCGAGGTTTTTGTGGTAAAGGCAATCGGGTGTTCTTGTGGCTCGTCCACTCTTGCGAGTGTGTTCGTTGTACCTTCATCTGAGAGTCGGTGAGTATAGACTGCTGCGCCGGCTCAGTCTTGTTCCTGATCTTGGCTCACCACCCTACAAGCATCGCCTGCCGGCATACCCAAGCTCGTTTGACCCCTCACCAAAGGTCAGTGGGTCCACCTTTAACGGTAAGCGTACCAGATCCCATCTCTGCATCATATAGTTCTAGACGTCGTCCAAATCATATGAGGATGTCACGTTGATGAACATTACAAAATGCTATATGAATATTGACACATCTTTATATATGAACTTTACTACCTTGGACTATCATATGATTACAGTCACTGGGATAATCCCAGCACGTGTTTTATAACTTTTTTGATTTCATTTAACCTAATACCACTGTTATTATTTCATATTTTTATATATCACTATGGTGTAAATCACCGTTTTGCGAGACACTTCTTTCAAGCACGCAAGCATATATTTTTGCGATCATACTGTGATTATAAGTATTGAGGTTTCAGCTGTTGTGCACATCGTGTGTCAATCACAAACACACTGTATGATATTCATCACTCGAATATTACGTTACTAAGCGTTTCCCTACACTTTCTCACTCTGTTGATCAAAATCCAACAGATTGGTACCGATAAGTAGTATGAACGGTTAATGTGTTGTAATTTACTTCTCAATACTTTATAAACATCTCTGACATGGATTGTTTATATATTTCACCATTTGTATGCATGTTTGCCACTCACTAACCTCTGCACGATAGCTTTGTATTTAGGATTCCATTCCTTCCTATGGCTACCGATCAGATACACAATTTATAGCGCCACACTTATTAATTTTTTAGTATACAGGCGGTGCAAACAAGACAGGGACTGTAGGTTTGTTCTTAAGTAGAATCTGTTTGTAATTTTGAACAGGTAAATTTTTAAGTGTAGCTCCATCCAAAAAAAAATCAATTTTTAAGCTTTTTGGAGAACATAGGGAAGGGTTATCACCCCTGTAACATTTGTTTTGCTGTCTGCGCACCTGTTCAGAACATTTCACCTCACTTTCCGTCCCAATGACAAATGTTTTAGGAAAATGGGGTTTTTATTGAAACAAGGATTGGTGATAAAGAATCAGTAGAGAGGAGATACTTTTTTCCCAAATTAAATCTAACAGGATAGAATTTCCCTTCCTAGGGGTAGATTTCCTCTCACTCCCTGTTTTCTCCTACCGTTTGCAAGTAGGAGTCGTTTCTAAGTTGGATGTTTGAAAGTAGGGGCCTGCCGTATATACTCTGCAGATATTTGCCCCATTAGATGTTGGTGTTACTCTTGGTGGGCACAGGAATGGGCCCTGCTGTGAATTATTAGATCAATATTTGTAATTGCATGCACCTGTTGAACAGGGGCAGACAAATTGGGCCTTTGGTCGTGGTGGTGGTGGACGGTGTTGCCACAACACTGTAAGCCCTCACAGTGACTCTTGGTGGGCACAGGAATGGGCCCTGCTGTGAATTATTAGATCAAGACTTGTAATTACACGCCCCTGGTAAACAGGGGCTGAAAAATTGGGCCTTAGGCACTGGTGCTGGTGCCACAACACTGCAACCCCTCACAGATACTGTACTTGGAGCACAGCAATCAGACCTGTTGCAAAGCATTGCATAACAAATTGTAATTACAAGCCCCTGTTAAACAGGGGCTGAAAAATTGGGCCTTAGCCACTGGTGGTGGCACCCAGAAACAAAAATGTTCTTCCAAAATATCATCAGGATCATTGAGGAGCAAGAGGATAGTCAGTCAACATAACAGGACAGTCACTCAGCATCAGCATAGGCAGTCTTGAAGGGATGTGACATTTCAAAATAAATTATTCTGTTGTATCAGCTTCAGGTGCCTGGTAGCTGGTGGTGATCCAAGACTGATTCATCTTTATAAAGGTCAGACGATCAGCCGAGTCGGTGGACAGGCGCACCCTGTGATCGGTGACAAAGCCTCCAGCAGCACTGAATGTGCGTTCGGAAAGAATGCTGGATGCAGGACAGGCCAGTAGCTCAATTGTATACTGTGCAAGCTCTGGCCAGTGATCCATCCTCAAGACCCAGTAAGCCAGAGGATTTTCGGTGGGAAAGGTGTCCAAGTCTGACCTTGCCCCTAGGTATTCCTGCACCATGTATATCAGACGCTGGCGATGGTTGCTGGAACCGATCATGCCTTGGAACTGCGGACAAAAAAATTGTCTGAACGCATCGGTCAGACGGCCACCTTCTCCACCGCTCCTTCTGCTACTGACCGAAGCCTCAGCAACTCATTGTCCAGGACCAGGAGTTTGTAACCTCCCAGTCTCTGGGAACGCGTTGCACAGACCTTTCTGCAAGGCCTCCCGGAGATGTCTCATCCTCTGCTCCCTCTGCGATGGCAAGATAAGGTCCGCAACCTTACCCTTGTACCGTGGATCAAGGAGAGTGGCCAGCCAGTAATGGTCCCTCGCCTTGATCCGAAGAATAAGAGGATCCTTCCGCAGGCTTTGCAGGATCAGGGAGGCCATACAACGTAGGTTAGCTGAGGCATTCGGTCCGGAGTCTTCTGGGTCACTGAGGACGACATGATCCGCAGCCACCTCCTCCTAGCCACGTACAAGTCCACTGGTTTCTTGGGACTGTAAATCATCCCTAAAAGACTGCTGCTGCTGAGTGCCAGGCTCCACCTCCATGCTGACACAATCCTCCTCCTCCTCTTCCTGTGTGATGGGTGGGAGAGAAGGAACACTGTCTGGATAAAGGGGGCCTTGAGAGGCAAGGAAGTCCTCCTCTTCCTGCCTCTGTTCAGCCTCAAGTGCCCTGTCCATTATTCCACACAGCGTATGCTCCAACAGGTGGACAAGAGGTACAGTGTCACTGATGCATGCACTTTCACTGCTCACCATCCTCGTGGCCTCCTCAAATGGTGACAGGACAGTGTATGCATCCCTGGTCATGCTCCACTGGCGTGGGGAAAAAAATCCGAGCTCCCCTGACCCTGTCCTGGTGCCGTAGTCGCACAGGTACTCATTTATGGCCCTCTGCTGCGTGTGCAGTCGCTGCAGCATGGCCAACGTTGAGTTCCACCTGGTGGGCATGTCACATATAAGGCGGTTCTTGGGCAGGTTCAACTCCTTTTGCAGCTCAGCCAGCCGAGCACTGGCATTATATGATCGGCGGAAATGCACACAGGCTTTCCTGGCCTGCCTCAGGACATCCTGTAAGCCCCGGTACCTGCCCAAAAACCGCTGCACCACCAGGTTAAGGACGTGAGCCATACAGGGCACATGGGTCAGCTGTCCCTGTCGCAGGGCGGAGAGGAGGTTGGTGCCATTGTCACAAACCACCATTCCTGGCTTAAGCTGGCGTGGCGTCAACCACCTCTCGGCCTGCCCCTGCAGAGCTGACAGAACCTCTGCCCCAGTGTGGCTCCTGTCCCTCAAACACACCAGCGCAAGCACGGCATGGCATCTTTTTGCCTGCGTACTTGCGTAGCCCCTTGGATGCCTACGGAGCACCGCTGGTTCCGAGGACAGCGCACTCGAAGAGGCCATGGAGGAAGAAGAAGAGGAGGGGATGGAGGAGAGAGGTGTGTCACAACCAGTAGTAGCATTTTGGAGGCGTGGTGGCGAAACAACCTCCAACACTACTGCACCTTGTCCTGCATCCTTCCCAGCTGCCAAAAGAGTGACCCAATGGGCCGTGAAAGACAGGTAACGTCCCTGTCCATGCCTGCTGGACCATGAGTCAGCGGTAATATGCACCTTACCGCTGACCGCCCTGTCCATCGAGGCATGGACATTGCCTTCCACATGCCAGTAGAGAGCCGGAATCGCCTTCCGTGAGAAAAAGTGGCGTTTGGGAACCTGCCACTGAGGAACCGCACATTGAACAAACTCACGGAAGGGGGCCGAGTCTACCAACTGAAAAGGCAGCAGTTGAAGTGCTAGCAATTTAGCCAAGCTAGCATTCAACCGCTGGGCATGTGGATGGCTGGGAGTTAACTTCTTTCAACGGTCCAGCAGCTGGGACAGGGAAATTTGCCTGGTACAATCGGACGTCGGTGTACTGCTAGCAGAGTGCCCGCAAGTACTTGGCTGTGACACACCTAATTCTACACCTTCATTCCTCTCAGTGCAGCTTTCAGAGAGGACTGAAGGTATAGTGGGGTTGGAGATCCCAGCTGATGAGGAGCAAGGAGAGGTCCGCTTTGTTCTTTGGTGTCCGTCTTTAATGTGCGCTTGCCAACGAGCTGCATGGCAGGTCAACATATGTCTGGTCATGCTTGGGGTGCCCAAGCGGCTGACTGACGCTTGAAACATATGTTGCAAATAGCAGTGGTGCGATCTGATGCACTCGTCTCAAAAAAGGCCCACACCAAAGAACTTTTGTAATAATGTGCAGAGGCAGCGCCCTGCACAGGCGGAGCTCTGCGGTGTGATTCAGTTGGTGTGCTGGCCTCAAGCTGGCCCCCGGAGGGCATCCTGCCTTTTTGGAGATGTGCCACCTCCTACTCCTCCTCCTCCTCTCTCCGTTCAGGCACCCACGTGGAGTCAGTGACCTCATCATCCCCTCCCTCTTCACCACTGGAGCAAACCTGGCAGTAAGCTGCAGCTGGTGGAACATGACTGCCAGATTGCTGTCCTTGAGCATCCCCTCTCTCTGCGCTCACGCTACTACCTTCCTCTAGCTGGGTTTCATCATCACTCGAGCCTTCAAAACGCTGGGCATCCTCCTGGAGAATGTACCCAACACTGTGCTCAAACAGTTCGGGGGACTCCTCAGGAGGACATGGTGGGTCTAGGGAAGGGGTGCCTGATGATGATTGAGTACGCGTTGGCAGCTGCTTTGCCAGTACCCTGAGCCTGGGTGAGAGAAGATGAAGAGGATGAGGAGGGATTGGTCATCCACTCTACCAAGCCTTCGTCATGATGAGGCTCAACATGTCCATCTGGCGAAAATAAGGACAAGCGTGTCCCATGGCCACGTGCTGATGAGTCACACAGCACACACACTAACTCCTGCAGATGGCTGCCTTAGATGACAACAGGCCAGAAGGGCAGATACAGCATAATGTGGTTTAGTGTGCTGTGTTATAGTCACAGAGCACACACACACTCCTGCAGATGGATGGCTGGCTGACTGCCTTAGATGACAACAGGCCAGAAGAGCAGATACAGCATAATGTGGTTTAGTGTGCTGTGATATAGTCACAGAGCACACACACACTCCTGCAGATGGGTGGCTGGCTGACTGGCTGGCTGCCTTAGATGACAACAGGCCAGAAGAGCAGATACAGCGTAATGTTGTTTAGTGTGCTGTGATATAGTCACAGAGCACACACACACACACTCCTGCAGATGGCTGGCTGGCTGGCTGGCTGGCTGGCTGCCTTAGATGACAACAGGCCAGAAGAGCAGATACAGCGTAATGTGGTTTAGTGTGCTGTGATATAGTCACAGAGCACACACACACACTCCTGCAGATGGCTGGCTGGCTGGCTGCCTTAGATTACAACAGGCCAGAAGAGCAGATACAGCGTAATGTGGTTTAGTGTGCTGTGATATAGTCACAGAGCACACACACACACTCCTGCAGATGGCTGGCTGGCTGGCTGCCTTAGATGACAACAGGCCAGAAGAGCAGATACAGCGTAATGTGGTTTAGTGTGCTGTAATATAGTCACAGAGCACACACACACAAACACACACTCCTGCAGATGGCTGGATGGCTGCCTTAGATGACAACAGGCCAGGAGAGCAGATACAGCGTAATTTGGTTAAGTGTGCTGTGATATAGTCACAGAGCACACACACACACACACCTGCAGATGGCTGGCTGGCTGGCTGGCTGCCTTAGATGACAACAGGCCAGAAGAGCAGATACAGCGTAATGTGGTTTAGTGTGCTGTGATATAATCACAGAGCACACACACACCTGCAGATGGCTGGCTGGCTGACTGTCTGGCTGCCTTAGATGACAACAGGCCAGAAGAGCAGATACAGGGAAAGGTGGTTTAGTGTGCTACTGCTGTGCTATACTAACACAGCACGCACACACACTAACTATTCCTGCAGATGGCTGGATTGGTAGAGATTGAGAACAGCACTCAGAAGAATAAACTACCCTGCCTATTTTTCCTCTTTCCCTACACTAATCCCCAGAATCCACAAGCAGATAATGCAGATGAATCACAAGCAGATAATGCAGATGAATCATAAGCAGATAATGCACAAGCAGACACTGTACAGTACAGTACAGTCTGTCACTGTTCCTAACGCCGGAACACACTACATGAGGCCGCCGGCGCGGTGGCCTTATATAGTGTGGGGCGTGTACTAAACCCCCTGAGCTATAATTGGCCACAGGCATCCTGCCTGTGGCCAATTATTGCTCTCCCCGCTGCTGGCTCTATGATTGGCCAAGCATGCGGGGTCACAGTGCATGCTTGGCCAATCATCAGCCAGCAATGCACCTCGACTGGCGCAGTGCATTGTGGACCGTTCGCATCACACAAATTCGATGCGAACGGTCCTGAGAGTTCTGGTTTCGACGAGCGGTCCAACGGCCGATGTTCGATTCGAACATGGGTTTGAATCAAACACCAGGCCCATCCCTAATAGTGAGTGATCCTTCACCAGCTGAGCGAATAACACCCAAAGTGCTCCATAAGTGGGTTCTGCTTACCAGATGATGGTGACCCCTTTACTTAAAAAGCAGGTCAAAGAAGCTTTTGGCAAGATATTACTTGCTAAATAGGTGGAGACTGTAGAAGCATAAAAAGAAAACCTTCCTCCGACAAAGATCATAGATGGGATATGTAACAAAAGTATAAAAAGGAACCAATAGTGTAATCCTGTTTATTTAAAATAGGCAATAAAAACAAAGTGCCAAATGGCTGCTTACATGTGTTGTGCCTTAGCCCGACATTGAGGCTGTATGCGTGTCAGGTAGCCGAATGGTGCTCCGTGGCTCTCACTCGTAGCTGGCATGCGTTCCACCGTCCAGCGTGAACAACCAAAGGGACCATAAGTGACGTGACCAAGACTCAGGTTTAGAAGATATCCAGGGTAGCTACAGGTAAGCCTTATTTATAGGCTTACTTGTAGCAAAACATGTGTTGTAAGGATTTACAACCACTTTAAAGTATAATTTGTCCTATTGTTTTCCAAATGTTTTATTCCTTATAGGGGGATAACAGAAATGATGTCTGGATTTTTAGCCTTGCTGTCCTTCTAAGCAGTGCCTTGGTGTATAACAGCAAAGGGACCATCGATCAGGATGCCGTGGACAAATTAAAGTATCCTTTTATAACCGATTGCAAGAAGATATAATATGTAATTGTATTCTCAGAGATTGTCCATAAGTGAGAATTTTCTATAGAAGACATATATGGATAGCTTGGATTCTGTATATCTACATTATTTAGAAGCCCTGGGTTGTATTTATCAAAGGGCGAGAGCTGACTATCAAAACCAGACAGTTTACTTAATTTTTTTTTTTATGTGGATTAGCGTGCTAAATTTAGAGTTAAATATATGTTTATTGTATACAATAAAAATATAAGAACATTCAAGGTCAATCCTCATATCCAATGTCACATTTGTACAGCACATAGCGTATCAAAAGTAGGTAGGGTACATTACATACTGGGATACAAAAACAATAAAGGTATACATTTGAGTTACATAGAAATGTGCGCATGGAAACCAAAAAAAACTGACGTGGAGGTAGCTCCCCTCCTCAGATCCACACCGCCAGCAGGTCGGGCAGACTGATGGAAACATTTTGTGTAAGGAGTGGGGGTCCCTGTACCATCGGGAGATGAGTTTAAAGTATTTCTCTAGTGTATAGCATGAGATGGAGGATGTATGTGTGAAGTGGAAAGATTTTTTGCCAATCAGCCATTGTGAGTTCCCTCCCCAATTCCGTGTACCACCTGCTGGTGTAAGGTGGGAGTTGGTCATGTAGTAGTGCGTGTAATCATTTATAAATGGTGGAGAGTAGATGTCTGGGTGTTTCTGAGAGAGAGAACAGTTGTTTGTATCATGTGAAAGGTCTGTGTGTCTGAGAAGAAGAAAATAGGTCCGAACAAAAGGAGGACAAGCGAAGCACATTGAGCCAGTTACCTTGGCCCTCAGGGACAATCAGAGCACTTGACCTGGGATGTATGAAAGATCCAGCTACTGGCCATGCGGAGCGTGTGAATGGACCCACCCTGGAGGAACCCATCCCCTGAGGTAGCGGGGTTGTCAAATAATGGGGTGAGCGGGGAGGGGTCAGTGATTAGGAGGGAGGACATCCCCTTCTTATACCATAAGTGCAGAGCAGCTGCGGTAAGCGGAGAGGGAGAGGACAGACCTGGTGGCTCCTGGATATGGCTCCAGAGAAGAGCCCTGAGATCTGACGTGGATAAGTCTTGTTCAACCATAGTGGATGCCTTAGTAAAGTGCCGGGTAAACCATTCTAGTGTGCGAGCCAGGATTGCTGCCTTGTGGTAGAGCTCAAAATCGGGTAAACCAACGCCTCCTTGATGTTTTGGATAAGTAAGTAACATATGGCGGATGCGGGATAAGCCCTGATGCCATACAAAGCATATAAAAATAGAGCGTAAGGAGTTAAAAAAAAGTTTAGGGACAGTAATTGGGACCATTTAAAATAAGTATAGTAGTTTAGGGAGAGTATCCATTTTGAGCTTATTTATGCGGCCGAACAATGGTAAGGAGGACGAGACCAAGGAATCTAGATCTTTCCTAATACGGGCCAGTAAGGGGACATCGTTTAGGAAATAGAGATCTGCTAGATTAGAAGGGATCGTTATTCCCAAAAAAGAAATACCCTTGGTACTCCATTGGAAGGAGAAACTGGATCGCACTTGGGCAAGAGTGGCTGGGGGTAAGGATACGTTAAGGGCTTCCATTTTAGACATGTTCAATTTGCTGTATTCTCCAAACCTATTAAATTCCTGCATTAACGAGGGCAGGGATGTGTGTGGATGTTGGACATATACCAAAAGTTCGTCTGATGAGATACTATGAGTGAGTCACTTATAGCTTGTGATGCTTTGGGTTATGGAACCCTCTCACCCGGTCTGTAGTCTTAGAAAAGTGAAGGAGGGGGCGTGGCTTGGAGCGCAATGCGGACGGCCGCACAGTAAAGGAGCTCCGGGAGACTGAGAGGCCCGGGACCTGCCGATACCGTTGAAACCCCTAGAATGACCACACAGATCAAGAGGGGGACCCACGGACACACTCTCCGCTCCTTTGCGACCCCAAAAAGGAGAAACACAGCCGCGAACCTGAACAAATACAGGTACAACAGCGGAGGGAGGTCTGCCAAGATGGCGCCCACACACAGGCAAAACGTGGAGGAGGACATAGAAGACGACGAGGTGTCCCTGCCAGCTTCTGAGGACTCAGCAGCAGGTAATAACATTACCGACAGACCCCTCACATATGCCACCATGACGGACATAGCTGCAGACATCAAGAGGTCATTTACCTCTGCAATCACAGACATAAAAACTGAGCTGCTCAAACTGTCTGAACAAATGGCGGTTACTGAGAGAGCAGGGAAAAGGAGAGACAGGGCCCTGGTGAGGCTGGACGACGTTGCTATCTCCCACACACACCATCTCATAGAAATGAACAGGCATTTAGAAGATTTGGATAATAGGGGGAGACGCCACAATATCAGGGTCAGAGGCATTCCTGAATCTGTACCAACTGATCAAATCAAGCCAGCACTGACCACCATTTTTAATGAGTTACTGAACAGGCCAGAACATTCCCCAATTGACTTCGATAGGGCACACAGAGCCCTACGGCCCAGAGCACCAGATGACAATCCACCCAGGGACATCATTTGCTGTCTCCCCAACTTCTGCCTGAAGGAAGAAGTTCTGCAGAAAGCCAGGACAAACGAGCAAATACTCTTTCAAGATTCCACAATACAGCTATTCCAAGATCTCTCCCCTATCACCTTAAAAAATAGGAGAGCACTGAAACCGCTGTTAGCAGTCCTGAAAGAAAGAAACATCAGTTATAGGTGGAAGTTCCCCTTCGCTCTGCAGGCATCCTTCATGGGGAAGCAACATGTGCTCAAAATCCCTGAAGAACTAAACAGGTTCTGCGATAGTCTCCAAATCGCTCCAATAGATCTACCAGACTGGTATGCAGACTTCATGCTGCCGCCAGAGATCAACAACCCACAATTCAACCCAGGGCCCTCGCCTATGCAGTCTCCTTTTCAGCCAGGAAAGCAAAGAAGAAACAGCAGCAGACACAATTTTGATTCCCCGTCCTCTTCTAAGAGTGCAAAAAGCCAGAGGATCAAATAGATGTCCTAGACTAAAAGTCCTCATGACTAATCCCTGTTTCCAGGACCTACCAAGTTCCATCACCTCCTTTCATAGCCTTCTCCTTATCTCCTTTGGTTCTTTTTTTTCCTTTGATTACCCGGCTGTAATGACTTAGACCTAATTTCAATCTCACCTTGGACGCCCGTTCTGCCCTGTGTGGACGCATCACACTGAAGGAATCCATCAGATCAACAACAGCAGACAGATGCAGAGACATAACAGAAAAGAAGCTTTTTCCATGACCAACCACTAGAGGGCACAAGGAGACTACAACACCACCTCAAGCAACTTAGGAAGAGAAACAAACATCTAAGACTCACAGAACGAATATGACAACAAGGGAACACTTGTCCATACTGCTGCAGACTACATCCCTCAGGAAGAACGAACATATGTAAGGAGATACCCTCCGCAGGACTCACCACCTGAGGATGCAAGAGACCAATTATCAACTTCACACAAACCAGGAAGAAGTGAGAAGGCATGCAGCCGGCTAGCTATCTTTCTTTTGGTTTTTTCCCTTTCCTTCTCTCTTTTTTATCCCAACAGGTTCATCTCAACCATGCCTGACATCCAACCACCCACAGGAAAGGTGAGACCCCTCCCACAGATTCACCACCTCAACCTCCCCTCGGCTAACTGACACCGTTACCACCCAACTCCTGCACGCAGCAATTGACGTCAAGTGTACCACTTATCTGAGGGGGCTCTTACAGCACTATGGACAAAGGCAACAACCCAATCGGGCTCTGCCAACAAGGTTCTCTTTCTCTCTCTCCTAATGTTTAACCAGTGTATTGTATTTACTATTCCCCCCTTGACAGTAACAGGGGCACTCAACCTGACAATATAACGGTCTTATGCCAAATCAGCATGACATACTCTTGAGGAGAATGGAGGCGCCCAACAATCACATGATAACACTAACTCAAATGTACTAATCTATCCCTAACCGTGCATTGGCGCACAGCGCCTAAATATCTACCCAAATGAACCTCACCCCAGATGCCAAACAAACTGAATTATTATGATAAACTTTACTAAAATAAGTCCACCTACACCTCTTAGTGTGGGCTCCCTCCAGCCTCCTCAATGGGTTTACACCGCAAACATGGCAAAGATGTCGATAAAATGTTTATGTGTAAGATCAAATGAATGTAGAATCACCAATACTCAATGACCCCAACGGTCGCTTTACGACCAATCACCCAACATTTTCATACATAACGAACCTCCCCACACCCTACTTGCTTCTTTATGGTCATACAACGCTACCTGAGCCGAACATGGATCGGTACCTACATATGCTGACCATACTACCCACAGATCTACTGATGGCCCACAGGGCACACACTATTCCGCTACCCTGTTAATAACCCAGGTGACAATTGATCTACCACAGCCACGAGGTTACCATTGTTATTTAAGGTTCTTAAAGTTATTTATATGTGATTTATTTTAGTGGTCAATACACCACTTAAGTTATTGGTATCTCATTGAATGACACTTAAAACCACCAATGACCTACCCCTGTGTCCCCCTCTTCACGACACACACATGCTAAAGACGGTTAAAACTATGAACAACAATCAATCTCACAGCACCCCCGGGCCTCCCGGTCTTACTATAGACCCTACCTCTAGGTAACACAGACTTCTCACTGGCAATACCTTCCTTGCCGGTGACTGACGTCCACTACCGCTCCTCCCACTTTCCCCTAAGAGTACAATTAGTACCTGATTTTCTTAGGTACTATCCGGCTCCTCACCGCTTAGGTGAGATTTGAGCATCCACTCAACAGCCCCCCTCCACCCCAACCCCAGACCCCACGTTAAACCCTCCCTCCCTCGCCTCAATCCTCACTCCCCCCACACCCTCCCTCTCCCTAACCCCTGTAACATCCAACCACGCAAAATCTGTCCCCCTGAAAGTTGGAACACTAAATCAACTGGTACATTATACGGTCTGAACCCCACCCATACACTATCCAGCTCACAACCAGTCGCCCAAGGCGATTAGAAACGTCACAACATGGCATACTCCCAATTAGGGAAGTCACCGACTCTTGTATCACACAACGTTAATGGCCTCAACCAGCCTGAAAAAAGATCTAAGTTACTAAGGGAACTTAAGAAAACCCGCCCGATGATAGTGTACCTACAAGAAACTCATTTCAAGACTAAGCACATACCCAAAATCACAGACAACATATACACAGAAATACACCACGCCTCTAACCCCCTAGCTAAGACGAAAGGAGTCTCAATCCTCATTAACAAAGAAGCTCCTTTCAAACTCCAACACAAACTTACAGACCCGGAAGGTCGTTACTTGTTCCTCAAAGGAGACTGGGCCGGGACACCTGTCACACTAGCTAATGTTTACTTCCCAAACAAGACACATGTCCCTTTCTGCAGGAAACTCATAGACGAACTGAAAGGGTTTGCAGACGGATGCATTATCCTAGGCGGAGACTTCAATATCCCCCTCTCGCCCCTCAGAGACACATCCACGGGCCACACGACAGTGACATATAAAATACTCAGGCGCATCAAATTACTGATCAGTTCTCTCTCCCTTGTTGACACTTATAGAGCTGTCCATACCACAGCGAAGGACTACACCTTCTTTTCCCACCCCCACAAAAAATACTCACGTATTGACCTCATATTTGTCACACAACGAGACATCCAAAACATCAAGTCAGCAGACATAGGCATTATATCGCTTTCGGACCATGCCCCCACAGCAATCTCTATACAACTTGAAACCCCTAAACGACCATTCTTCAATTGGAGACTGAACGCCTCTCTACTAACAGACCAGGAGATAAAAGACGACATACACAACGCTATCAATGACTACTTCAGGATTAACACCGACTCGGACACTGACCCCCTGACTAAATGGGAAGCGCACAAGAGCGTCATAAGAGGACATCTAATGAAATGGGGTGCTAGGAAGAAGAAAGAGAGGGAGAAGGAAATAACCAGTCTGACCACACAAATACATAAACTAGAAACGCTGCACAAACAATCACTCTCTATTCTAGCTGAGGAAGAGCTTATAAGATGCAGGACTGCACTAAAACAAATACTAGACATCAGGGTTAGGAAAGCACTACTCTTTAAGAAGGGCATCTACTTTGAACACGGCGACAAAAGTGGGAAATTACTGGCCAAGGCCCTCAAAGACGCACAGATGACAAACACAATACACGCAATAAAAGACGCAGACGGCACACCCAGACACAGCCCTACTGAGATCGCGGACCTCTTCCATAAATTTTACACGAAACTCTATAATCTACCGAACCAGCATAAACCCCACCACCTTACACTCACAAAACAAGAAACAATAGACCAGTTTCTAAAAGACAGCAAATTACCCCAACTATCCCAAGAAGACGTGCAACAACTAGAGGAGCCCATAACCACTACAGAGATCTTGGGTGCAATTAAAGGATTAAAACCGGGTAAGAGCCCTGGCCCCGACGGCTTCACCTCTCAATATTATAAGACCTACACACACCAACTAACCAAACCCTTACTAACGACATTCAACTACTTAGCTAAACACAAACACCACCAAGATCCCTTTCTAATGGCACACATAGCAGTGATCCCAAAACCAGACAAAGACCATACAGACTGCGCAAACTATAGGCCAATTTCCCTACTAAATACTGATCTTAAACTCCTAGCCAAAATACTGGCCAATAGAATGAAACCCCTTTTAGCAAAGATTATCGGTCCTGAACAGGTGGGATTCATGCCGGGGAGGGAGGCAAGAGACAATATCACCAAAGCACTTAACCTGATACATTTTACCAAATTCTCCAAGAATGACAAACTCATACTCTCCACCGACGCCGAAAAGGCTTTTGACAGAGTCTCTTGGGACTACATGATGCGTACCTGTTCCCATATCGGTCTAGATAAAAATATGATGTCTTGGATATCAGCACTCTACCAAAACCCTCAGGCCAGAATCAAAGTTAATAACACACTCTCTGACCCGATAAAAATACAAAACGGTACGAGACAGGGATGCCCCCTTTCCCCCCTCCTTTTCATCATCTCGCTGGAACCCCTAATTAGAATGATCAACATCAACAAGGACATAAAGGGTTTCAAGGTTGGGGATGGAGAATATAAGACCGCAGCATATGCAGACGATCTCTTATTCTTCCTTACAGAGCCACACATCTCCATCCCCAACCTTGAAAAAACATTTGAAACCTTCGGCTACATCTCTAATTTTAAAATCAATAGCGCAAAATCCGAAGCCCTGAATATTAACCTACCACCAGACGAACTGAGATTACTGAAAGAAAACCACACCTACACATGGGTAACACATACGTTAAAATATTTAGGGATTAAGCTAACCAAAGATATAGACTCTCTATATCATCACAATTATGAACCACTACTAAAAACATTAATTAGAGACCTCCAAAAATGGCAATCGAAAACATTTTCATGGTTCGGTAGAGCGGCCATACTCAAAATGACGGTACTACCCAGACTCCTCTATTTCTTCAATGCCCTCCCCATCAAAATACCTGAGACCTTTTTCTCCACCCTAACCAGAGCGCAGAGACGATTTTTATGGGCAGACAAAAAACCTAGAATACAGATCAGACTACTGCAACTCCCCAAGAACAGAGGCGGTATAGGCCTTCCAAATTTTAGGAAATACCACCAAGCATCCCACATCACACGCATAATAGACTGGCACTGCCATAAGACAAATAAAGACTGGATACAATTGGAACAATACCTCACACCATACAACCTCTCCTTCTACCCCTGGACTAGACACTCCAAAACAGACAAAGAAATAGACCACCCACTGGTATCAACCACGCTAAAGATCTGGCACAAAATAGCGGGGACGCACAAACTTGCATCAATCCCAGGTCCACTTACACCAATCACAAACAATCCAGACTTCCTCCCAGGCCTACACCTCAAACACATACAGGCACGAACGACGACTCAATGCGTGACAAACTCACAAATAAAAACACTAGATGACTTACGTACAGAATGGGATGGTCCATTTCCTGGTTTCTGGTTCTATTTGCAACTAAAAGATTTCTTGTTGAACAGTAAATATAGAGCATCATACTGCCTTCCACTACTCCCTTTAGAAGAATTGTGTCTCAAAGGATCCCCTGTTAACAACACTACCTCGTTAGCTTATAACTGGCTAAGCCAAACTGAGAAAACAGACAATGATAAACACAAAAAGAGATGGGAAAGGGACCTGAACATTACAATAACGGACGCACAATGGGAGAAGGCATGTATCATAACCCACAAAAGTTCCTTGAGCTCCAGATATCAAGAAATATCGTACAAAATATTAACTCAATGGTACATCACACCCCTCCAAACCAGGAAGTGGACCCCCACAGGTACTGACTCCTGTTGGAGATGCAACAGACACAGAGGCACCTTCCTCCATATCTGGTGGACATGCCCCCCTATCCTAACATTCTGGACAGAAGTGATCACATGGATTAAAGTCATAACAGACACCAAATTAGAACTCACACCTGCAGCCTGCCTGATAAATGTAAACAACGCCACCATAAGCAGATACAAAAGATCCCTTACCAGACACCTTTTGCTAGCAGCCAAAACACTTATTCCCCTCCACTGGAAGACCACACACACACCCACCATCATAGACTGGATCGACAGAACAAACTATATTCACAAAATGGAAGAAATAGCCGCAATGAAACAAGAAAACAACCCCCGCTTCAATGAAACATGGCAACCATGGGTACTATTTAAGTACTCATCTGACTACACCTCACTCACCTGCCCAAAGGACTCAGACAATCCCACATCATCTAGTCCCACATTTCCCCACCATCCAGACTGATATCTGGCCCCCTAAAAAGACACAAAGATATACAACAACCAGACCCTCATAATCTACCAGACCTCAACTTGGCTAATCGACACTCTCGAACCAACACCAGAGATCCCCACAATATACGATATAATGAAATGTGACCCATTCGGCCCACCCCTACGCCCTGAAACCCCCCAATACCCCCACCCCCCCCCCCCCCCCTTCCACACCTCCCCCTTATAAACACTAACTCAATGAAAATGTTTAAGTTTGCCCAATTATCCATCCATACTGCTATATTTGCAATATCATATGTATATCCACACTGTTAATGTAACCACATTCAATATTGTATGCCTACGAAAATCACATGTTATATTACCTGTTCTGTTTCAATCTTCAATAAAAATTTTGATTGAGAAAAAAAAAAGAAATCTGCAGTCCCTCTTTCTGGCTCTCTGATGTGACCCAACCAGGCTTGGGTCCTCCGAGTTCTGCACTGTCATCTCACACATGTCCTCACCATCTCACATTTGCCTTCCTTCCTTCCCTGAAAGTTCCGGGGCTTTTGATTATATAGGATCCCTTTTTTTGCAAGCTCTTCTGGGAAATGTAGTCTGCATTCAACTTGTCTGGGTACAGAAGTCCTGTTATCAGCACACAAGTTCAGCAATGCTTTGCTTAGCTATATAATAAGTCTATAACTGGCCTACAGAACACTGCCATCTTGTGGTTAAAAAACATCTTGCAATCAGTAACAGTGCAGTGTGTTACAATACACAAGGTGTATTTACAATCCCCTTATGGAGCCCTAAAAGCCGCAAGAATATAATATACTAATTTTAGTAGAAGGAAAGGAAATGCATCCTGAAAGGGTGGACTTGTCCTGCTGGGTGCTTGAACTAACACGGCTTTACATATGAAAGAAAATAAAAAAGTTGTGTCTCCTTAATACTGAACAGATTTGTCGGGGAAATCACTGAATTAATAAAGGTGAAGACTGAAAACAATGAGGATGAGGCAGCTGAATTTTCCGGCCATTTCCCCATCTTTATCTGGGCAGTGAGGGACTTTCATTTGGCATTGAAAATTGATGGAAAACGGGTTTCAGAAGACGAATACCTGGAGAATGCTTTAAAGCCTAAAGATCGTAAGTATGGGGGGTAATTCATGAAACTGTTCTTGTATATTTAATCAATATATAACTGAATTATTGTATAGGTGGTATTCTATGACCCAGTTGTACCCGTGCAGCTTCTATGCCGAGACTCTCATTCGAGGTTTGCTCAGAAGTTTCTTCTTTTAAAGATTCCATTAGAGACCACAGGACCTAAAATGCCAACTATAGGAATTTATGGAAACCACTTTAGCATATAACACCAAAAGTGCAGCTGAAAAATGGAGCGCTGTAATGGTCCCTTGAGGGCCTATTCACACTGTTTGTTACATTAAAGTGGTTGTAAACCCTTCCATATACCCAGTGAAGTCACTGGCTTCAGGTGCCACACAGAGATGAAACAAATCCTCCTATATAAGTTGTACCTGTTTATCTTCAGTCGTCTCTTCTCTACAGCCCTTCAAAGTCTAGAATTTATAAAGCTTATTTAAACTGTTGAAAAAAGGGGACCGAAGTTACACTCTTTAGAGCTCAGTGAGGAGAGTTCTGAGAGCTGATTAGAGGGAAGAGACACACCCCATTAACACAGGAACAGAACTGAGGCTGTCAATAAGCTGGAGCTCCCTCCCCTGTCACCATTTTTCTCTTGGTGTCAGGAAAACATGTCAGAAGTGACTCGTGCAGATAGCAGAGGAAGGAAACAGCGGACAGTGGAATGAGACGAGTACACACTATAGAGGGATATGCTTTGTTCATATTTCATGTCTGAGGTTTACAACCCGTACCACTCTAATGAAATGTTGTGTCACTGGGTAAGGTGTGCTACATTAAGAAAAAGGGGGTATTGACACAGTAACGAGCTGCAGGTGGCTGCTCACCCCGGGGTTAGTGAAAAAAAGAAAAGAGGTTCTCCCTTGGTGGTGGGGTTTTTAGGCAGCAATTTGTCTGGTAAAGTTTATCAGGCGAATGTATTGAGTGAGAGACCAAATCTTATCCAAATCAATTTTCACGTTTATTCAAATTAAAAATAGGAATGACACATAAAAAAGGGGGGGATGTAAAACACAAGCCCATACAGGAGAAAATATACAAGTACAGTACACAAATTTAAAAACCAACAAATGACACCTAGCACCACAACTGATATGATCAGAGGGGGTGATTGTGGGGTGTGACAAAAACACTGACGCGTTTCGACCTGTTGTCTATATCGGTCTTCCTCAGAGTATTTTTGTCTGTTGGGAAAAAGAGACAATGTAATAGTAACTACTCAATTATGTGTCACTATACGCTTGCACTCATGTCACTATACATTTTTTATCATCAGTATAGTTACCAGTATGGGTGTAGTGTACGGAATAGTCTTCTGCATGGGTGTTTATAAAAATCCCATTGTTTATTCCCGGTGGCCTCCAATTCCAGCTTCTACTGGAGGATCGAAGCACGGTGAGTCATCCAGGCCGTATGTGGCTTACGAGGAGTTACACTTGTGGTCGACTCGCCAAGAAAAGACCCCACAGGAGGCCCCCGGAGGGCACGGCAGGGATGGGGGGGGGGAACAGAAAGCCAAATGGGACACCACCAGCAACGGACTCCTGGAATATACCAAGGAAACGTTTATAGGCACATTTATATAAAGGAGGGACAGATGAGAGGGGGGAAGAACTCTCTATAGGGAGAAGAAAACCCTCATTTCAAAATCAGAGTGGTATTATTATATACTTTGGGAGTGTGGTTCATATCATTAACCTTACACTCTTAGGGAACAGGATTAACCTCATAGAAGAGGAGAGAGGGAGGGATGGAAGCCTAAGATTCTGAGGAAACATTTCTACAGAGAAAAAGAGGGGAAAAAGAAAGGGAAGAGGGATTGAAGAAGAAATGGGAATGACAAGAGGTGATAAATAAAAAGAAAAAAGACCAAATAAGGAGAGAGAGGGAAGAGGGAAGGGAAGGGGAAGGGAGGGAGGGGAGACAGGGTATCAGTCGGAAATATATATGTATGGCGCGCTTCATACACATATGGGGGTGTAGAACAATTGAGGAAGGGAAGATGGAATGGGAAAGGAGGGAAGAAATGGGATGTGAAGGGAAAAAAGAGAGTATGGGATCATGTAAAATGGGATGGAAGGAAAGGCTGGGACTATTGGGAAAAAAAATAAATAATAAAATATAAAAAAAAAAAAAAAAAAAAAAGGTGGAAAAATGTGCAAAATTTGCAGTGCAAAATCCGTGTGACGCATTATGTGACGAAGAAAAGGGGGGGGGGGGGGGGAAGAAGGGGAGAGGTGTTACGAAGTGTTGGAGAATTAGGTGCATAAGTGAGGGAGGTTGTGGAAAAAAGGGGGGGGGGGGGAGGGAAAAAAGGAAGGGGGGGGGGGGGACGGAGGTGGGGAAGGGAAAGGGGGGACAGGAGGAACCCAGATTGAGTGATTGTGGTAAGGAAACAGTGTGAGTTGTGCACATGTGTGTGTGTCAAAGGGCGTGTTTTTGGGAGGGGGGAGGGAAGGAGGGGTGGAGGAAAAAGGGGGAGGGAAAGGCAGACCTGGGGTGTGAATGTGGGGAAAGGTGAAGGGGGGAGAGGGGTTGGGGTGGTAGGGAGGGAGGGAGGGGGGATGGAGAAATAGGAAAAAGAGAGAGGGAGGGGGTAGACCTGTACTTTAGAGATGGTAATGGTTGTTACCTTCAATATGATGTTTAATCACATAGGCCGCAAAGTGACAGTGCATGGGGTTCTCAACCAAAGCACAGCAGCTTTTTGGGAGATTTACCAGAGATCTCTGATGGATTCTAAGGGATAAAGAACAAAAAAACAGAGAAGAGGGATTCTTCTTTAGAACCCTATTATTGATGTAAAGAGGGAAGTCCCTTAAGGGAGAGAGTAATACTCACTGTGAACCCCGATGTGCCTGGAGCATGCTAAGCCTTCTGCGGAAGTGGAGTGTCCTTCTCCACTCCGCTTGGCTTATAAATGCATGCTCCCAAATGTGATTGGTCCGGCTGGTAGGCGGTCACATGGATTCCGACCCCCTCCCCCCCACACACCGCCGCACCCACAGGCGCCCCAGCGGGGTCCCCGAGGCGAGTCATGGCGGCCATTAGGTCCGTCTCGTGTAGGCTCCCCCGGCGTTCTCCAAAGGCTGCGCCCCGCATCTGCGTCATTTCCGTCGCAAACGGCGTGACGTCATGACCGTGCGCGCATGTACGGGGCCCCGCACATGCGGGCAACGTCCGGAAATGTCGGAGGACGCCGCCAGCAAAGGACCAACCCCACAGAGACGCCCAGGACCAGCCTGGACGTCTGTAGGGGGAGGATATAGGGAGGGACAAAATTAAGAGGCCACTCCCTTACCTTTGCTGGGAAGGCACAACGGACCGGGATGCTCAGTGCCAGGACATCACCAATAGGAGCGGATGGCGCCACCTAGGGAAAAAATGGGAAAATGGAATAAATGGTCAAAAAAAGATGTTTAATAAGTAGATAAATTTAAACATGGGAAAAGTGATATGAGGAAAAAGGTCTGGGCTGCATGGGACTATTAGGTCACATGGAGTCCATTGTAGCTAGTGTTATTTTCTGTCTCTCGTTTGGTCTACAATCTTAATAGTGGTCCGACTATATTGTAGTGGGATGTCCATTGTTGTGTAGATCGTATAGTGAAAGTACTTATATTTCAAAGAACCTTATTTTGTAAAGTGAAACAGGCGCCAGTATATATGGCAATGGACCATATGTTTGTCTGTACTCTTGACGTAAAAGGGGGTGAAAGGAAAAACAGAGGGGGGAAGAATCGGAGTTGCATATTATGCTATCCCTCTACAATGCCATTTGAGACACATCATACAGACAGTCTTAAGATGTCGGGTATGTGTATACATTTCTGGGATGGAGGGAGGCGGGGGAAGACGAAGCAGGGGTGAATGCAGGATGATTTTAGGATCTACATTAGGATGCTACATTAATTCATTTTGAATAGGCTGGCTGCACACATTGAATGCATAAAGAATGATTAATATGGCCCATTAATTTCTACCGTAGCACATCATAAAGCACAGCATGTATGTTGTGGTTTGCAGCAGCATGGGTACGATGTGGTGCCATTAAAAATGAATAGCACCACAATGCACCACAACAAGGTAATGCATGGTGAAAATTTAAATGGGAATTTGGGGGGGGGGGGGCAGCCCCTAGACTACTACACTCTAAATGTAAAAATACATGATGACCCACTTGCCGACTGCCTAGAAAAATGTGTTGTTACTTTGATGTTTAATACCGGGGTTATGAGTTTAAGCTAGATGCCATAACCCCAATATAATTTTTTCCCTCAGACGTGGGTCTTTCTCATAAAAGTGGTCCAAGTAGTGGATTCCCCACTGGGTCTCTTTTAGAAGTGTGTTTAATTGACATTTACCGATATAACTGGAAACCCAAATAACCATCTTCTCTATCCCTCTTATTCCATTCACAAAAGCTGTAACAACAACGAGGGATGAGTTGTATAACAGGCCCAGGGAATGTATCCGGATGTATTTTGGAAGGCGGAAATGCTTTTTGTTTCCTTTTCCGACTATCAGTGAGAAACATCTGCAGAAACTGGAGAAAGTAGATGATGCTGAGCTCAGTGACAACTTTGTGGCTCAGAGCAAGAAGTTCTGTGATTACATTTTCCAGAATGCCGAGGTTAAGGGTTTGAAGGAGGTGCTGTCTCTAACAGGATCACGTAAGTACATTCAATGTTGTATAGCTTTCAGCTGGTTCAAGAGAATTACAGACCTAAGGCAAAAATAAAATGTGGCATCTAAGGAGCACCTAGATCCTGGATATGCAATTAGCAGACCATCAGATGTTGCAAAACTACAAGTCCCATCATGCCTCTGGGTGTCATACTTGTGGCTGTCAGAGTCTAGCTATGCATCATGGGACTTGTAGTTCTGCAACAACTGGAGGTCCACTAATTGCCTATCCTAATGACCTAGATCATTTTAAGGCATGGATATGAGTAAGCACTCTTGGTAGTGTGAAACGCGTTAGCTTTTTCTTGCTTTGCTGTGACCTATTTTTGTGTGATTCCATATTTTACCAATAAAGGCTTTTGAATTTTTCTTGGAGTGCGGCCGTTCAGAGTCCTTAATTTGCATCTTCATCATGCTCTTTTCAGGTTGTTTATTTATGCCTCACCAAGGAACTGGCCACTCCATGGCGACCGCATTTAAAGAGGAAGTAAACCCTAATGGGTTTACTTCCTCTTTGTTTCCCTGCAAAGTTAAAGCATAATGGACTACTATGCATCGCATAGTAGTCCATTATGTGTCACTTATCTGACACAGGAGCCAGCAAAGTCACCACTGTCCCCTTGTGTACGGAGCCTCAATCTTCTTGTTGGGTCTAGCGGCTCCGACACTGTCATTCGACGGCGCCATGATGACGTCACTTCCGCGCATGCGCACGGGAGCCGCAACTCGTGGCATATCGCCGTTGAGAGCGGCGCACTCAGTGCGCCTGCGCGCCGCTGTCTATGGCGCATGCGCCGTAGACAGTGGTGCCTTTCTTTTGGTAAATATCTCCTAAACAGTGTAGGTTTAGGAGATATTTATTGGACCTACAGGTAAGCCTTAATCTAGGCTTACCTGTAGGTCCAAGTCGTTTGTAAGGGTTTACAACCACTTTAAACTCCTAAGTGAGCAGATCAGTGTATTTGGGAACCATAGTATAACTATACAGAATTATGGCCCACTGGGCCATAGTTTGGTATGGTTCACATCACTGGTAGCAGTGGAAAAGTGCACACGGTTGTGCTCAAGGCCATGTGCTTGCCACATGGTTTTGCACACCACCGTCTGCACAGGTCACTACTGTATTTCTGTTTGAATGTATACATGTCTGTGATTGGTTCTTTTGAAGGAAAACAAATGTCTGATTGGCTGTCTGTGAAGACACCAACTTCTTCTACATTGTATTGTATTGCATTGTATTGTATAGTTTCAAATCCTTATATGGTCATTCCATTTCCTGTGAGGTCACAATCTGTGTAGGAGGCTAGTGGCGGTTGGAGCCATCCTCCCCTTTGTAATTTATTTTGTTGTCTGTGAATAAAAGAAGAAAGCTGGCTCAGAGAGATGCTGAGATGAGGACGTGAGAATGTGGGAATGTCTGTTTACTGGGGTATGGGGAACCAGGGGGAGACATACGATCGGAAGGCACATTATATCATTAGATTGAAGGGCGCAAGAGTGTGGTGGAATATCCACGACAAGATACAGACCGCAATAAAAACCTGGCAGAAGTTCCCAACTCCATGCATCCATCCAAAACTAAAAAAATTGAAAGTTTTGAGTAGACGTACAGTTTAAATTAAGATATATCTTCTCATCTGAAGGAAACAATCTCAACCAATGTCATAGAACACATTGGTTGCTGATGCAATGGAATGTGGCATGAGGAGCACAGAATAATGGCAAAAAGAGGCCATTTCCAAACTTGTGGAAAATAGGCATGTTATTGGATATTGGGCTCAAGGACATCACTTGGACAGATACTATTGTAACACCCCAAATATGTCTTCTGTTTCTTTTTCTCTGTGTAGTTAGGTCCTTTAGGCCAGCTGTTGAGTCGGGGAAATGTAAGCAGGGGCATATATTTGTAACCTTTTTTATTTTTATTGACTTCCCTCTAAATGGGGATAATCCACTCAATAATGGGTCAAACTAAATTTGTAAAGTATTAGTAAACACATGTTTTCATACTGTACCTACAGGTAAGCCTGTAAGATGGCTTACCTGTAGGTACAATGAATATCTCCTAAACTTGCACTGTTTAGGAGATATTGACACTGAATGCAACTGGTGATATCACCAATGCGCTGTGAAGGTCCGGCATACCGTGCCGGACCTCTAGAGCTAGTGCCGTATATGAGGGCTCCTGCGCACACCCGTGGGAAGACCGGGTGAAGATGGAAGCCCTGCCAACGGTGACAGCGCGCTGCTGGGGGGCTTAATTTTAAGGTAATGCTGCGTACACACGGTGGGAATTTCGGCCAGCAAAAGACCGATGAGAGCTTTTCGTCAGAAAATTCGACCGTGTGGGCTCCATCGGACTTTTGCTGGGCGAATTTCCAGCAAAAGTTTGATAGCATGTTGTCAATTTTTCAGACGGAAAAAGTTTCCATTGGAAATTAAGTTTGTGTGTATGCAATTCCGATGTGCAAAAAAACATGCATGCTCGGAATCAAGTTGACGCATGCTCGGAAGCATTCAACTTCATTTTTCTCGGCTCGTCGTAGTGTTGTACGTCATGTGAATTTGGAGTGACCATGTGAAGGCAAAACAAGTTTCAGCGGTATTCCGTCGGAAATGCCATCATAGCTTTTTCCGACAAGAATTCCGACCGTGTGTACGTGGCATAAGTCTTGCATAATGTGCTAGCATTTGTCTAACAGGGGAAAGTTTTTTTTCTTTTTTTGCAGCAGCAGTTTACTATCGCTTTAAGCTAAATGCCCAATTCCCAACCTCAATACTAAACTTCCTCAGATTGTAGTGTCTGCCACATCCTCTGAGGAAGTCCTACTCTGGGACAAAATGTGTTAGAAAAATATAAGACTGTGTAAGTGCTTCCAGCCTAAAGTAGAACTATAGGCAAAACTTTTTTTTTTCTTTTCATTTTGGATAGAGAAGGGGAGGGTTATAACCCCTGTAAGGTTTATTTGTGCCAGCTGTGTCCCATTGGGGGAATTTCCCTTAACTTTCTGTCCCATAGCTATTACAGGAAGTGAGAGGAAATCTCTGCAATTTAAAAGAGAATTTGAGGATTTAAAAAACAATCATACTCACCTAAATGGATGCAGCATCGAGCTGTTGCTGGCTCTGGAGTGAGAACTGAGCGATCAAACACCACTAATCGCTCAGTTATCCCCTTCTGCACTAAGCAGAGAGCTGTGACTGTCAGTCAGCAGCTCTCTGCTCTCCCCTCCAGCGCTCACTGGAGCGTTGGGCTGTGGAGGGGGTGGGAGGGGCTGGCTCAGGCTCTTAGCATATTGCTGAGAGGCCGAGCCAGGTGCCAGTCCAGACTTCTTGGGCGGATACCAACCATATTATTGGGATCTTTCCAGAGCCTAAACCAACTACAGCAGCCAACAGCAGGCTTTAGCCCACTGAAAACGAGTCACGGGAATGCAGAATAAACTGCACTCTTGTAAACCATAGGAGACAAATAGCTTTGGCCATACTTTTTCTTTAAGGAAATCTCTTGGGACCCCCCCCCCACCCAGGCCACCAGAACTAGTGTCCCCATGTCCCCATTGGAAGATTTCCCCTCTAATACTCTTCTGGGAACAACCATAAATGTAGGATTTTCTTTTACTTTCACTTTCACTGATAATGGTAAACAAGACCAATAGAGAGGATGAATCTCCCTAATGGGGGCACAGACAGCAATTAGCTGTGGCAGGCGGTGCTCCATTTTTTTTTGGGGGGGGCAGCAAACAAATCACCCCCACCCCCTGTTTGGTCAGTCGATCCATCCATCCCCCCATTTGGTCAGTAAAACCCCCCCCATCGCTCGGTCGATTGGCAAACCACCCGCCACCCCCCCTGTCGCTCGCTCGTCCGCCCACTTGCCCCGCACTTACCCTCATCTAGGTCAGGGGGAAGCTTCGGCAGCTTCCCCCTGCTTTTCCTCCTTGGCAGCTTCCCCATGCATCTCTTTCTCGGTGGCCATACGGGCGCTTCTCCTCTGAGCCAATCAAGTCTAAAGACCCACTTCCTGATTGGCCGGGAGGAGAAGCAGGAAGACAATATTAGTTCGCTATTGTCACACAATTGGGTGGGCTCAGGGCGCAGTGCTCTGCGCCCCCAGCCCACGCTTTTTTGAAACCAATTAGAGCCTCATTGAAATCCATACGTCCTGCACCCTGCATGTAGATTAGGGGATGGGTGCATGGATTAGGGGGGCGGTGCCACTAATGTAGCAGCCGTCACTATTCTACTCTCTATCCAACACTAAGTAAACGTTTTGCTTTAAAGGGGTTGTAAAGGTTAGTTTTTTCTTTTTTAAATAACAAACATGTCATACTTACCTCCTCTGTGCAAAGGTCTTTCCAGAGCCTAGACCAGCTGAACTACATCAGCCAACAGCAGGCTTTAGCCCACTGTTGACTGAAAACAAGAATAACAGAATAACAGAATAAACTGCACTCTTGTGATCCATAGGAGATGTACAGTCAAAATGGCTTTGGCCATACTTCTCCTTTAAGGAAATCTCTTGGGACCCCCCACCTAGGTCACCAGAACTAGTGTCCCCACTGGAAGATTTCCCCTCTATTACTCTTCAGGGGACTCTTCTGGGGAGTGGCCCCGATCCTCCTCTTCTGGGGTCCCTCCATGGCACTCCAAGCTCCTCCTCTTCTCGAGTGCCCCCATGGATAAGAGCTTTCCATGGGGGCACTCATGCGGGCGCTCTCCCGTGTCCTGCTGCTGCGTCCATTGACACAGACAGCGGGACTCGGCCCCGACCCCTGGCTCCTGGGTCATTGGATTTGATTGACAGCAGCCAATAGCTACTGCTGCTATCAATCTATCCAATGTGGACCCAAGACTGCGGCTGGATCTAGCGTACTCACCCCCAGTGACGGAAAGACTGGGTTCAGGTAAGTAAAAGGGGGGCTCTAAAGGGGGGGTCGGCATCACAGGAGGTTTTTCGACTTAATGCATAGAATGCATTAAGGTGAAAAACCTTGAGGGTTTACAACCCCTTTAACGCCTGGACCATGGTAATTTTGTAGTAAATGGAAAAGTATCTATTAACTGTGCTATACACTACCATATCAGTTGCCTGTGTTGTAAACTGCTATTTGTCATCCTTTTGAGCAGGATCACTTAGTAAATTATGTAGTGAGGGGAAGAGAGATGCCGCTCTAGGAAGGGTATCTGGAAATGTAGCTCTCCACAGAGTAGGAACAGCAGGTGCTGGCTAAGCATGGGTAATTGGATGAAGGGAAGATTCTGGACAGCCGTGCTCAAAATCAAAGGCCTTTATTAAAAAAAAGAGGTAATAATCCAAAAAGTACAAGCCACAGCAAACAACGGATCACAGGAGCTGACGCTTTTCACACTTTCTAAAGTTCTTATTCATAGCTCGAAATGCTCGAAGATACGAATAAGCACTTTTGAAAGTGTGAAACGCGTCAGCTCCTGTGATCCGTTGTTTGCTGTGGCTTGTACTTTTTGGATTATTACCTCTTTTTTTTAAATAAAGGCATTTGATTTTGGGTGCGGCTGTCCAGAATCTTCCCTTCATTAAATTATGTAGTGACCTACAAAAGATCTGCATGATGAAACCATTTTCTATCACAACGACACAGTAACCCTACAGTATTTGTTGTGGCAACAATTATCTAGTAACTTTTTGAATGATGTACTTTGCCAACAAAAGTCAGCACCTGTGATACATTGTTATATATCATCCCCCTGATGAAAGATTGTTTCTGCATCATGATTTTGCATAGAATCGATACATGTTATACTGAGACTCATTATCATCCAGAGACAAAGAAGCCAATTCTGCTCATGTATTTTCTAATGTCTTCAGAACTGGGTGAGCTGGCCACAATTTACACTGAAGCTATAAGCTCTTCTAATGTTGCCTGCATGGAGGATGCCGTGGTTTCTTTGGCTGATAAAGAGAACAAAGTGGCCGTCCAGGAGGCGGGACAGCTCTATGAGGACATGATGAATGAAGTTGCGCTGCCCACTGAAACACTTGACAACTTCCTTGGCAAAAGTGAAAAGTGTGAAACTGAAGCTCGGGCATTGTTTCTGAAAAAGTCCTTCAAGGATAAAGATCAGAAGTTTCTTATACAGCTTACGGTAAGGTTTTTTTTTCTTCCAAATAAAAACATAAAATAATAAATTAATTGAGATCCTCCCTAAATAAAAGCCACATTTTGTGACATGCTGTTGGGGAAGACTACAAAGGTGAAAAGTTATTTAGTCTAAACTTTGCACATCTGAAAAACAAAGGCATTACGTGGTAGTAAGAAGAAATATTTGTAGTTTGGGGAGAAGGGGATTATCACGGTGCCTGGTTAAAGCGCTTCTGCACACACTTCATTTAGTAAATCTCTTTGCCTTCCAAATCAGGCAAAGAGTACTAAATGAAGTGTTTTTTTGTTTTTTTTCCACTTACCTTGTAATTGCTGCTCTGTCTCTTCGGCGGTGGGCGGGGTCTCTGCGTCGATCCTCGTCATGCCGCACTGTCTCCTAGGATCTGGTGTCATTGATCCCAGAAGTCAGTGCGGACATCTGCCGAAATCTTGCAAGATTTACGGGGCTCCTGCCGAAATCTCGAGAGATTTTGGCGGATGTTGCCGAAATCTCGCGAGATTTCGGTGAACGTGAGCTACACTTTACCGTTACTGCGCACGCGCGAGATCGGCGCAGTAACGGCGGTGCATGCTGGGCCATCTGAAGTGCCTGTGTGGTTTCACATGCCCACGGGCAAGATGGCACCCAGCAGAAACAATTTTTATAACTTCTTTTATATGACGAAAACCGTCAGCAGTGAGTTAGAAAAATGGAACACGTGAGTACTTAAATTACATCTCCTAATCCTTTGCATTGCACTAAAAAAACCATTACAGACAGTGCAGAACCGCTTTAATAACAGGGTATAGAGATTTATATAAGAAAAAGATTTATTAACAAGTATCACAAAAATATAACAATATATAAAAGTCACACTGGTTTCTGAAAAGGTAATTAAATAGGTTCTCAAAAGCACATCCAATATCAACATGGGGCCAGAATGTTTTAAGCCTTGATGTTCTGGTAGGTCAAATCCTCCCTACATGTTTTGCCATGAGGATGGCTTCATCAGGGGAAAATGGAGTAAGACCAGTGTAAAAAGACGATTCTATAAAAGACAAAACAAAACTGTTACATTATGGATACAAAAATTTGAGCCTCAGTGTATGCTGTAGATCAACAGGTTCCCATCCATGCAAGAAATTACAAAAGGTCTATCAACCCTTCTTCTGCTTCTTCTTCTTTCTTCATCCGATGTTGACACAACGCTGTCTCCTCTTCCAATGGCCCAGACGTGTTGCGCGGCCAGCTATATAGGGACAAGGGGCGGGGTCACTGGCTCATGTCACATGATGACCCCGCCCTCCTATGATGTCACAGTCCCGGAGGATGCTGGGACTGTGGCATCATATGGGGGCAGGATTACCATGTGACATGAGTCGGTGGCCCCCCCACTTGTCCCTATATAACTGTCAGTGCAACACGTCTGGGCCATTGGAAGAGGAGACAGCATCGTGTCAACATCGGATGAAGAAAGAAGAAGAAGAAGCAGAAGAAGCAGAAGGCAGTGGCGACAGCGACGGCGACAGAAGCAATAAGAACAGAAGAGCGGGACAAGACCCCCGAAGTCGGAACAAGGCCCCCCAGATGAAGGCGGGGACGAAGGAGAAAGCCGGGCTCCTCCGCTAGTAAAAGAGCTAGCAGAAGATAGCGGAGGAGTCCGGCGAGAAGACCCCCAAGACGGAAGAAGACCCCCGGAGCTGTGTAATAAAGTATTTTAAAAACTTGTGTTGTGTTTTTTATTTACACTTTTTTCCCTTAGGTGAATGGGTAGGGGTACATCATACCCCATACTCATTCACATAGGGTGGGGGGCCGGTATCTGGGGGCCCCCTTTTTAAAGGGGGCTCCCGGATTCCGATAAGCCCCCGCCCGCAGACCCCGACAACCAACGGCCAAGGTTGTCGGGAAGATGCCCTTGTCCTCATCAACATGGGGATAAGGTGCTTTGGGGTGGGGGGGGCCCCAGGATACCCCCCATGTTGAGGGCACGCGGCCTGGTACGGCTCAGGAGTGGGGGGCAGTCGCTCGTCCCTACCCCTTTCCTGACCGGCCAGGCTGCGTGCTCGGATAAGGGTCTGATATGGATTTGGGGGGGACCCCCATGCCGTTTTTTCGGCGTAGGGATTCCCCTTTAAATCCATACCAGGTGACGGGGCTAGCGAGGTGTCAATCTCGTCGATCAAGGTGGCGACATTGGCTTCCTGCGCTAGTCCCGTGTACCTGGAGTCACGTTCTAAATGAACGGACTTTACTCCATGTGTGAGGCAAGTCCATTAATTTCTAAAGTCATGCGGACTTCCGCCAAAACTCCGGCGGATTGTCCGCCGGAAAAGTCCGGGGGTGTGTGTGGGCAAGTCCACATGTTCGGAAAGTCCGGCGGAGCTCCGCTGGAAAGTCTGGCGGATTGTCCGGTGGACTAAGTCCGCCGGATAGTCCGGACGAAAAGTCAGATCGTGTGTACGTGGCATTACTGGCATTTACTGGCAAGAGAAAAGGGCCCATTTTTTACTGGCTGCCAGTAAAAATACTGACGATTGGCAAACCTGATATAGAGGTTTCCACCATTACTCCACAATAGTCCCACAAGTACTTTGTTTCTTCTGCTTCAGTTTTGTGTGTGATGAACACCTTCTATCACCATGTGACACGTCTACCCATGCCTAGTGCGAGTGTGGCACAAGTGTGGGATGACATCCTTCTGTGACTACTGCAGCAGCTTTATTTGGCTGTTGAGGTATAACCTGGGTTTAGTCATCTATTATCTGTCTATCAACACCTGTGCTTCGACGGTCATGCCATTAATGTCAGCAATTCAAGAAGTAGGTCTAAACCCTCAGCCATCAGACTAATGAGATCTGTGAACCACACTCTCCTTGGCCCGTTCAAAGATATAAGCAAGACTGGAATTAATTTGTCCCTGATTCCGCAAGGTAGACCAGGAAACATCTTCAGGGGATGGAATAAACAGTACATAACATCCTACGGAACAATCAAGGCATCACCTACCTTTGCCATTGTCATGGCCGTCTTTAATATGGATTGGACCCTGGGCAAGCATTTTCTTGGGCCCTCCCAAATCCACTTATCAACTATTTGCCAGAAATGCGGGCTCAAGGGGCAGCTGCTTTGGGCCCCACAATAATGACTGGGCCCAGGGCAGCTGCCCCTTTTGTCCTGGGTTTTGTCCTGGGTTAAACATTGTGCCTCAGAAAAAACATGTTGAAAATGTATGACTATTCTATATCTGATGAGCCCAGTACCATATATACTGAGTGTTACAGTAATGAACACAACCTGACCCCATTTGTGAAGTAACGTAAAGCTTGTATATTTCATTTCCTTTAGGAAGATTTAGTCAAAAAGAAACAAGAATTTATTGCCAAGAATGAGGAGAAATCTTGGGAGGTATGTTGGGCCATCATTAAAAAGCATTCCGTGGACTTTGAGAAAGCTTTGTCTGAAAGAAAGTACATCGAGCGTGGGGGATATGCCAAGTTCAAGAAAGCATTGAAAGCTATAGAAGACAAATATAATAAGGAACGTGGAAAAGGTGTAAAGGTTGGTGGACTTAATTTATAATGAAATAAAGAATAGGAGATCCCAGCATGTTACATTATTACAACACATTTAAAAAGGTTACAATTCTTTGTTGCCTTATAAGAACATTTATGTGCCAAATTGTAGCTGCCTATCTGTGAAGAGTCCTCAGCCTAGCTAAGAAGAAGTCGAATAAACTACAACTTCAATCAGAACTCCATCTGAAGTTCCTGGTTGATCCTTTCTTCCTTGTTATAAATTGATCATAGATCTGTGTTAGCATAGTCCGTTTTCATCCTTTGGCTGGCCATTCAGAGATACAGGACACTGTGTAGACACACAGCATGCCTGGATTGAGTAGTTGGTTCAGCCACAATGCTCTCTTACCTATGATAATTTGCCTCTGGCACAGACCACCTCCCAACCACAGCCTGCCTCTGGTACAGACAGACCATGCCTGGATTGAGTAGTTTTGTTCAGCCACCATGCCCTCTAACCAATAATAATTTGCCTCTGGCACAGCCCCCCTTCCAACCACAGCCTGACTCTGGCACAGACCCCCTCCCAATCACAGCCTGACTCTGGCACAGATCCCCTCCCAACCGCAGCCTGACTCTGGCACAGACACCCTCCCAACCGCAGCCTGACTCTGGCACAGACCCCCTCCCAATCACAGCCTGACTCTGGCACAGACCCCCTCCCAACCACAACCTGACTCTGGCACAGACCCCCTCCCAATCACAACCGGACTCTGGCACAGACCCCCTCCCAATCACAGCCTGACTCTGGCACAGACCCCCTCCCAATCACAGCCTGACTCTGGCACAAACCATGTTTACTATGCTTCAGTTTGTGAATGAACAGGAAGGCTCTAAACACTTTGTATTTCTTCATCTGTGCACCTGAGGCGGGGATGGAGGAACCTGTGTTCTCATTCCCTTCCTTCCTCTGTTTCAAAAGTGAAAACAGGGCAGTTAAAAAAATAAAGTTCTAAAAAATAAAATAAATGAAGGTCTCATTCACATGTGTTTTGCCCTCTGAAGAGCACATTTGACAGGAAGTGAGGGGTCCCTTTCAGGCAGGTTGTACGGGGCCCCGTGATTTCTAACAGCAGCCCTGGCCCCATCTGATATGTGAGATTTCAGCAGGTTTGGATGATGAACAAGTGGACAGTGTTCTCTCAGACAATATGTTATTTCCAGCAATATATTTCTGACCATGTTCATATTCTACAGGCAAAAGGGGTACTACAGGAATACATGAAGTCCAAAAAAGATGCTGAGATATACATTTTAAAAGAAGATAATGCTCTAAGCCAGAAAGAGAAGGACGAGGAAGGTAAGACATTTTTATTAATCACTGCGGCATCCACCGACATAATCCCTTTATTATTTGGTCAAGTAATGGTAACAAAATTCTATGATTGGACGCCATTATTAATTTTTACTTTTTAAAAGGGTATATACACCTCAACAATCAACAACTCTTTGTTTTTTTTTGGTCTGTTAAATTCACCATTGGAAGTATTTTGTTATACACTATATTACTAAAAGTATTAGGACGCCTGCCTTTACACGCACACAAACTTTAATTGCATTCCAGTCTTACTCTGTAGGTTTAATATTGAGTTGGCCCACCCTTTGCCGCTATAACAGCTTCATCTCTTCTGGAAAGGCTGTCCGTTTGTTCGGGAGCAGTGATTTTAATAATGCTTAAAGTGAAACAATAAAAGTGAAATATTCAATTACATTTCGTACCTGGGGGGTGTCTATAGTATGCCTGTAAAGTGGCGCATGTTTCCCCTGTTTAGAACAGTCCGAGTGCAAAATTACATTTCTAAAGGAAAAAAAAGTAATTTAAAAGTACTAGCGCTTGTAGTGATCTAATATATGTAGTTCGTAGATGGTAT
Source organism: Lithobates sylvaticus (assembly GCA_028564925.1). NCBI lineage: Eukaryota > Metazoa > Chordata > Amphibia > Anura > Ranidae > Lithobates > Lithobates sylvaticus. Next base: position 304,475,607 of record CM053031.1, on the reverse strand, counting down.
ATAGTTATTAAAAAGTATTGTTTCCGCAGCAAAACCCAATTCTCCCAGAGAGAGATTTTATTGACTTCCAAAACAGAACAGTCTTACAGATGATAAAAAATCCAACAGAGTTCATGACAACGAATATTTTTCCTAGACTTGTGCCTTCATAATCAAAGACCCTTCTCTGAGATCATTTTTCTTAGACTGCATGACATCTCAAATACTGGTCTGACACTGGGGGGGGGGGGGTCAACCAAATGTTTACCATGAATACCCCCCTCAATTCTAATTACCATCAGTAAATACTCCCTTTGAAATGTTCATCTAGGTTAAAAGGCCATTTCTCACACACACACAACTTGCATAAGATTTACACATCAAAGGGTAACAGATAACATTGTCAACTGATATCTGGCCTGGTACTGTGTGTGGAATATATAAATTCAATACATATATATAATACATAAAATCCCACATAAATCGGCCAACACATTACAACAGCGCTAGCTATAGTACAGGCTATAATGAATTGTCGTTCTGGCAATACACATAAAAGTTAATTGATAAAAACGGCATGGGTCCCTTCAGGTCTGGTATGGATATTAAGGGGAACCCCGCACCAAAAGGAAAAAAATGGCGTGGGCCCCCCCCCCAAAAATCAATACCAGACCCTTATCCGAGCACGCAACCTGGCTAGCCACAGGAAAAGAGAGAGCGCCCCCCCCTCCTGAACCGTACTAGGCCACATGCCCATAACATTGGGAGAGTGCTTTGGGGTAGCCCTCCAAAGCACCTTGTCCCCATGTTGATGGGGAGAAGGGCCTCATCCCCACAACCCTTGCCCAGTGGTTGTGGGGGTCCCGGGCGAGGGGCTTATAGGAATCTGGAAACTCCCTTTAGCAAGGGGACCCCCAGATCCTGCCCCCTGCGTGAATTGGTAATGGGGTACAAATGTACCCCTACCATTTCACAAAAAAAAAATTGTCAAAAATTGTAAAAAAGACAATAGACGTTTTTTGACAATTCCTTTATTAATGTCTTCTTCTTTCCCCGCTTCTTCTTCCATCTTCTTTCTTCTGGTTTTCCTTCAGTGTTCTTCTTCTTCCTCCAACTTGTTCTTCCCCCGCTTTTTCCTCTATCTTCCTCCGGTCTTCTCGTCCGGCATCTTCCTCCGGCGTCTTCTTCTCCACTTCATCCTCTGCAGGATCCCCCTCAATGGGAGTCTTCCGCTGTGTGATGCTTCTGTTCAGGTGACAGTTCTTATATAATTGAGGGTGGAGGGTGGGTGACCCCGCCCCCTCTGACAACAGGGGGAAAGCCATAGGGAAGTCCCTGTGCGTCAGAGGGGGGGTGGGGTCACCGGGTGGCCCCGCCCTCCGTTATATAAGAACTGTCACCTGAACAGGAGCGTCACACAGCGGAAGACTCCCATTGAGGCGGATCGTGCGGAGGACAAAGCGGAGAAGAAGAAGACAAGATGACTGGAGGAAGATAAAGGAAGAAGCGGGGGAAGAACAAGATGGAGGAAGAAGAAGAACACTGAAGGAAGACCAGAAGAAAGAAGATGGAAGAAGAAGCGGGGAATGAACTTTTATGTGTATTGCTGGACCGACAATTCATTATAGCCTGTACTATAGCTAGCACTAGTACTTTTAAATTACTTTTTTTCTTTAGAAATGTAATTTTGCACTCGGACTGTTCTAAACACGGGAAACATGCGCCACTTTACAGGCATACTATAGATACCCCCCAGGTACGAAATTTAAAGGAATATTACACTTTTATTGTTTCACTTTAAGCATTATTAAAATCAGTGCTCCCGAAAAAACTGCCCTTTTTAAAACTTTTATTTGCATTGATACATGTCCCCTGGGGCAGAACCCGGGTCCCCAAACACTTTTTATGACAATAACTTGCATATTAACCTTTAAAATTAGCACTTTTGTTTTCTGCCATAGACTATTAAAAGGGTGTTCGCGAACACCTAAAATTGTTTGCTATTCAGCGAACTGACGAACAGCCAATGTTCGACCCGAACATAAATCTCATCCCTATTTAGGAGTGTGTCTATGGGAATGTTTGACCATTCTTCCAGAAGCGTGTTTGTGAGGTCAGGCACTGATATTGGATGAGAGGTCCTGGCTCACAGTCTCCACTCTAATTCATCCCAAAGGTTTTTAATCAGCATGAGGTGAGGACTCTGTGCAGGCCAGTCAATTTTCTCCACCCCAAACTCGCTCATCCATGTCTTTATGGACCTTGCTTTGTGCACTGGTCCAAATCATTTGGTGAAGGGGGGATTATGGTGTGGTTGTTTTTCACGGGTTGGGCTTGGCCCCTTATGAACCCTTATGCTGCGTACACACGATTGGAAATGCCGCCAGCAAAAGTACGATATGAGCTTTTGGTCGGAAAATGCGACCGTGTGTATGCTCCATCAGACTTTTGCTGGCGGCATTTCCGCTAGCAAAAGATTGAGAGCAGGTTCTCTATTTTTCGGTCGGAAAAAGTTTCTATCTGAAAATGCGTTCGTCTGTAGCAATTCCGACGCGCAAAATTCCTACGTATGCTCGGAAACAATTCGACGCATGCTTGAAAGCATTGAACTTCATTTTCTCGGCTAGTCGTAGTGTTGTACGTCACCGTGTTCTTGACGGTCGAAAGTTCTTGTGTGACCGTGTGTATGCAAGCCAAGCTTGAGCGGAATACCGTTGGAAAAACCATCCGAGATTTTTGCAACAGAAATTCCGCTTGTGTGTACACGGCATTAAGGTGTCAGCATACCAAGACATTTTGGACAATTTCATGCTCCCAACTTTGTGGGGACAGTTTGGGGATGACCCCTTCTTGTTCCAACATGACTGCCCACCAGTGCACAAAGAAAGGTCCATAAAGACATGGATGAGCGATTTTGGGGTGGAGGAACTTGACTGGCCTGCACAGAGTCCTGACCTCAACCCGATAGAACACCTTTGGAATAAATTAGAGCGGAGACTGCGAGCCTGGCCTTCTCGATCAACATCAGTGCCTGATGCCACAAATGCACTTCTGGAAGAATAGTCAAACATTCCCATAGACACACTCCTAAACCTTGTGGACAGTCTTCCCAGAAGAGTTGAAGCTGGTATAGCTGCAAAGGGTGGGCCAACTCAATATTGAACCCTACGGACTAAGACTGGGATGCCATTGGTAATATAGTGTATATGTTTCAATCAGTTGATCCTGTCAAAAAATTTGTGAGCTGATACCTCGCTCTCTGTCTGTGCTGCACTCCTATTGGTTACATTGTTTCCACCTCTCTCGTCACACATGATAAGCTCTGCGGCTTTTTTCCAGAGTTACACTGCACATGTGTGGCACAAAAGAATGAGACAAGACTCTCTCCTGGGGCAATAGGGGGCGCTGTTCTCAATGGCTGCTCCATCTGTACAGTAGAGGCATTGTTTGCTTCATAAGATTTACAGAAGCTTCTTCTAAATGTGACTGTGGATTGTGGTGTTTAAGGCCAGTTTCACACTGGGGCGGGAGCGGCGTAGTTTTAGCGGCGCTATTCATCCGCTAGCGGGCGGTTTTAACCCTGCTAGCGTCCGAGAAAGGGTTCAAACCACTCACAAAGCGCTGCTACAGCAGTGCTTTGCCGGCGGTATAGCCGCGCTGCCCCATTGATTTCAATGGGAAGGAGCGGTGAAGCAGCGGTGTATACATCACCCCTTCACCGCCCCTTCACCGTTTTATTTTTAGTTTTTTCAAAAGCAACTCATATTTTTGTAAAAAAAAAATAAAAATCACTTTAAACACACAATATTTACCCCAATTTTTTTATGTGAAAGATGATGTTACGCCGAGTAAATAGATACCTAACATGTCATGCTTTAAAATTATTCCAAACTTTGTTACATAAACATCTTCATAGGCTACATTACATTTTTTTGTTACAGGTTACCAGTTTAGTGGTACAGAGGAGGTCAAGAACTATTACTCTCACCCTAACGATTGCAGTGATACCTCACATGTGTGGTTTGAATGCCATTTACATATGCCATTTACATATGTGTTCACTTCTGTGTGCGAGCACGCGGGAACTTGGGCACTTAAAAAAATATATATATATGTATATATATAGATTTTTTTTTATTAATTATTTTTTTATTTTTAAACTTTCCCTTTAATTTTAGATTTTTTTAATCACTTTGATTCCTATTACAAGGAATAGGGCATGACAGGTCCTCCATACGAAGAGATTTGGGGTGCATTGATTTCCTCCCACACTCCAAAGACATGCTGGTAGGTTAATCAGATCCTGTCTATAAATTGGCCCATGTATCTGTATCTGTGTATGTGTTTGTAACTGTAAGCGCATCGGGACCCTTCGGAAGGAAGACTGCGCTATATCAAGGTCCAACTCAACTCAGTGTTTTCTGCCGGCGCCGGAAGTGACGTCATGACGTTGCTTCCTGCCTCTGAGGGTCATAGAGATGGCTGGAAGACATCTGGTCAATAGCCAGCTCTATAGTAAACCGCCGCCGATTTCATTCTCCGACTCCCCAAGGCGAGTCGGGAGAAGCACCGGCAGAGGTGGCAGGAGGACTGTTAAAGCAATCAAGTTGCTATGTTGACTTTTAGGGAATCGCCAGCTGAAAAAAGATATCTGGATGATGCCTGTATTATTCAGATATCACCACTCAAAGTCCAGGACCTCATATGATGTCTTGACATGTGCACTGCCAATTCGTTGTGATCACAATTAGTAAATTTGTTCATTCGCACATTTGTAAATTCGTACATTCACACATTCGTACATTTGTAAATGCGTACATTTCTAAATTCGTTCATTCGTACATTCATAAACGCGTACATTCCTAAAATCTGTCATTCGTACATTCGTAAATTAGAAAATTCATAAATTCGTACATTCATAAATTAGAAAATTTGGAAATTTGAAAATCCGAAAACCCAAAAATTAGAAAACTTGAAATAGTAACTATTAAATTATAGGTATTGTAATTTCCTTTAAAATTTGGCTGTTAGCGAACACAAATTTATCTGAAGTTAGGAATTATCTGAAATAACGAATGCCGCATCTAAACAATAATAATAATAATAAAAAGTTTTTATTATTATTATTGTTATTCATTATTTTTAATTCATTAAGTTCCATTTGTTTGGATACGGCATTCGTTATTTTGGATTTGTAACTCAAGATAAATTTTTGTATTTGTTACGTTCACTAACAGCCCAATTTAAAATGGAAATTACAATACCTATAATTTAATAGTTAGTAATAGTTAAGTTATTATTAGTTAATTATAAATTCAGATTTCCGAATTTCCGAATTTATGAATGTACAAATTTGCGAATGTACGAATTTACGAATGTGCGAATATACGAATTTACGAATGTACGAATTTACGAATGTGCAGATGTACGAATTTACAAATTTTTGAATATTCTGAATATTTCGTTAATTCAGATATTTCCGAAATAATGAATTTGTCGAAATTCATTAAAAAACTAATTTGGAACGAAACGAATTGCACATGTCTAATATGTCTTTGGCGGGAAGTGATTCATCTTTATCTGTGTTACAAAGCTTAGTTCTGCTCATCATTTGGCGCTTTATCATTTTTTTTTGTACAGTATATTGATGCTTTGTTTTAAAATTGGTGGTAGTACCCAAAGCTTTTTTATTTTGTGTGTGTTATTTGAGTTTTTGGAGACAGATTTGATATCTCCTCTAAAGTTTTTTTTCTTCCTCGCAAGGCTTGCCTCCCCAGACAAACTATAATAAAAAAAAAAAAAACACCCCAACCTTTGTTGTTCTGATTTCTCTTTGCACTGTTTTTCAGAGGCAAAAACTAGAAAAAAATTTGGGGAAATGGAAAAAAAACTGCAAGAACTGGAAGAGGCCAAACAAAAGTTGATAAAAGAGGCTCAGAAAAACTGCAATAAGGAGACCGTGAAAATGCTGACAGAGAAGATGGAGAGAGATAGACAGTTGATGGCAGAGAAAATGGAAAAAATCATTAATGACAAGGAAAGGGTAAGTCTAATGAATTTGGTTAATCACAGCGCTAGCAGCGAGGAGAGCCATAATTGGCCACGGCAGGATGCCTGTGGCCAATTATAGCTCAGGGGGTTTAGCACACGCCCCACACTATATAAGGCCGCCAGCGCAGCGGCCTTGTGTAGTGTGTTCTGGCGTGCAGGGAAAGAGCTTGATAGGCAGGGACAGTGTGTTCTTTACCAGTCATTTGCAGGACTTAGTGGGTGTTGTGTGCCTCCAGCGCAGTATACACCTGTATCTACCCTTTAGTGCTGTTGTTCTCTATTAATACAGCCATCTGCAGGAGTTAGTGTGTGTTGTGTGACTCCAGCACAGCACAGTATACACCTGTATCTGCCCTTATTTGCTGGTGTTCTCTAATACAGCCATCTGCAGGAGTTAGTGTGTGTTGTGTGACTCCAGCACAGCACAGTATACACCTGTATCTGCCCTTATTTGCTGGTGTTCTCTAATACAGCCATCTGCATGAGTTAGTGTGTGTTGTGTGACTCCAGCACAGCACAGTATACACATGTATCTGCCCTTATTTGCTGGTGTTCTCTAATACAGCCATCTGCAGGAGTTAGTTTGTGTTGTGTGACTCCAGCACAGCACAGTATACACCTGTATCTGCCCTTATTTGCTGGTGTTTTCTAATACAGCCATCTGCAGGAGTTAGTGTGGGTTGTGTGACTCCAGCACAGCACAGTATACACCTGTATCTGCCCTTATCTGCTGGTGTTCTCTAATACAACCATCTGCAGGAGTTAGTGTGTGTGTTGTGTGACTCCAGCACAATATACACCTGTATCTACCCTTTATTGCTGGTGTTCTCTAATACAGGCATCTGCAGCCTTTACAGTGGGTGTTGTGTGACTCCAGCACAATATACACTACCCAATTGCTGGTTTTCCCATCTCCCTGCAGGCCATTACAATGTCTGGAAGGCCAACAAGGAGAGGCAGACAGTCACGAGCCAATAAAAGAGGGCAAGCAGGCTCTGTGTCTAGAGACAACAGTGCTGGTCGTGGACGCGGTGCATCGTCATCAGCATGTGGCCATGGGACACGCTTGTCCTTATTTTCGGCAGCTGGACATGTTGAGCCTCATCATGCCGAAGACTTGGTAGAGTGGATGACCAAGCCCTCCTCATCCTCCTCATCCTCTCTCACCCAGGCTCAGGGTACTGGCAAAGCAGCTGCCAATGTGTCCTCTTCCCTCGTCTCAATGTCATCAGTCACTTCCCTAGACCCACCATGTCCTCCTGAGGAGTCCTCCGAACTGTTTGACCACAGTGTTGGGTACATGCTCCAGGAGGATGCCCAGCGTTTTGAAGGCTCTGATGATCAGTGTTGGTCATCTTACTTTAAAAAAGTAATTAGTTACATTACAAATTACTTCTCCCAAAAAAGTAATTGAGTTAGTAACTCAGTTACTACATTGGAAAAGTAATTAGTTACTCAGAAAAGTAACTGTGATTTTTTTTTTTTATATTCTTAGGGGCAGGTCTAGTATTACTGTAAGCAAGGGGTGCGTTCCCCCCTGCACATCTATTTCCCCTCTGCACCCCCCCCTGCACGTCTGTTCCCCCCAACACATATATCTGTTTCCCCTCTGTACCCCACTACACATCTGTCCCCCCCCACACACGTATATCTGTTCCCCCTCTGTACCCCACTACACGTCTGCCCCCCCCCCCCCACACACATATATCTGTTCCCCCTCTGTACATCTGTCCCCGCCAAACTCACGGATCGGATCGTTGCTTGGATCAGAGTCACGGATCGGATCATTTTTCGGATCAGAAAATAATAATTGAATTTTCAAAAACCTGTAAAAATTCCACCACCATAAAGCCTCCACTGTAATATCCATAATCTCACCCACTGTAATATCCACGTCATCTCCTCAACTGTAATATTGGCTGAGTATGGCTGGGTACGGCTGAGCATGGCTGGGTACGGCTGGGTATCGCCGAGTATTGCAGAGTATTGGCAGGGTGTTGCAGAGTATTGGCAGGGTGTTGCAGAGTATTGGCAGGGTGTTGCAGAGTATTGGCAGGGTGTTGCAGAGTATTGGCTGGGTATCGCAGAGTATTGGCTGGGTATCGCAGAGTATTGGCTGGGTATCGCAGAGTATTGGCAGGGTGTTGCAGAGTATTGGCAGGGTGTTGCAGAGTATTGGCTGGGTATCGCAGAGTATTGGCTGGGTATTACCGAGTATTGCAGAGTATGGCTGGGTATTACCGAGTATTGCAGAGTATGGCTGGGTATTACCGAGTATTGCAGAGTATTGCAGAGTATGGCTGGGTATTACCGAGTATTGCAGAGTATGGCTGGGTATTACCGAGTATTGCAGAGTATGGCTGGGTATTACCGAGTATTGCAGAGTATTGCAGAGTATGGCTGGGTATTACCGAGTATTGCAGAGTATGGCTGGGTATTACCGAGTATTGCAGAGTATGGCTGGGTATTACCGAGTATTGCAGAGTATGGCTGGGTATTACCGAGTATTGCAGAATATTGCAGAGTATGGCTGGGTATTACAGAGTATTGCAGAGTATGGCTGGGTATTACGGGGTATTGCAGAGTATGGCTGGGTATGGCAGAGTATTGCAGAGTATAGCTAGGTATTACGGGGTATTGCAGAGTATGGCTGGGTATGGCAGAGTATGGATGGGTATTACGGGGTATTACGGGGTATTGCGGGGTATTGCAGAGTATGGCAGAGTATGGCTGGGTATGGCAGGGTGTTGCAGAGTATTGGCAGGGTGTTGCAGAGTATTGGCAGGGTGTTGCAGAGTATTGGCAGGGTGTTGCAGAGTATTGGCTGGGTATCGCAGAGTATTGGCTGGGTATCGCAGAGTATTGGCTGGGTATCGCAGAGTATTGGCAGGGTGTTGCAGAGTATTGGCAGGGTGTTGCAGAGTATTGGCTGGGTATCGCAGAGTATTGGCTGGGTATTACCGAGTATTGCAGAGTATGGCTGGGTATTACCGAGTATTGCAGAGTATGGCTGGGTATTACCGAGTATTGCAGAGTATTGCAGAGTATGGCTGGGTATTACCGAGTATTGCAGAGTATGGCTGGGTATTACCGAGTATTGCAGAGTATGGCTGGGTATTACCGAGTATTGCAGAGTATTGCAGAGTATGGCTGGGTATTACCGAGTATTGCAGAGTATGGCTGGGTATTACCGAGTATTGCAGAGTATGGCTGGGTATTACCGAGTATTGCAGAGTATGGCTGGGTATTACCGAGTATTGCAGAATATTGCAGAGTATGGCTGGGTATTACAGAGTATTGCAGAGTATGGCTGGGTATTACGGGGTATTGCAGAGTATGGCTGGGTATGGCAGAGTATTGCAGAGTATAGCTAGGTATTACGGGGTATTGCAGAGTATGGCTGGGTATGGCAGAGTATGGATGGGTATTACGGGGTATTACGGGGTATTGCGGGGTATTGCAGAGTATGGCAGAGTATGGCTGGGTATGGCAGGGTGTTGCAGAGTATTGGCAGGGTGTTGCAGAGTATTGGCAGAGTATTGGCAGAGTATTGGCAGAGTATTGCAGAGTATTACCTGGGTATTGCAGGGTGTTGTCACTCAGGGTATTGGCTGGTATTGCAGAGTATTGGCAGGGTATGTGCTGGCATCCGATCTCTCCCCTCCACCGTACAGATCTGTACACAGAGGGGAGAGAGGAACCGGCGTTTGTTTACAAGTGATCGCTCCGTCATTTGACGGAGCAATCACATTGTAAACGGCCGACGGGTGCACCAAGATGGCCGCCGCTCCGGAGCTAGGCCGAAGCCGCGGCGTTTCCTAAGGCCGAGGCCGCGGACGGCTCCGCGGATCGCGGCAAGTAATTGCGGTAACGCCGCCCCAGTAATGGGAACGGCGTTACCGCGAGGGGAAGAGTAATCAGTTAGATTACTCGTTACCCTTTAAAGTAACGGCGTTACGTAACGCCGTTTACTTTAATCGCGTTACTTACAACACTGCTGATGATGATACCCAGCTAGAGCAAGGCAGTAGCGTGAGCGCAGAGAGAGGGGATGCTCAAGGACAGCAATCTGGCAGTCATGTTCCACCAGCTGCAGCATACTGCCAGGTTTGCTCCAGTGGTGAAGAGGGAGGGGATGACGAGGTCACTGACTCCACGTGGGTGCCTGATAGGAGAGAGGAGGAGGAGGAGGCACATCTCCAACGAGGCAGGATGCCCTCCAGCTTAAGCACACCGACTGAATCACACCAGACATATGTTGACCTGCCATGCAGCTTGTTGGCAAGCGTACCTTAAAGACCCACACCAAAGAACAAAGCGGACCTCTCCTTGCTCCTCATCAGCTGGGATCTCCAACCCCACTATACCTTCAGTCCTCTCTGAAAGCTGCACTGAGAGGAATAAAGGTGTAGAAGGTGTGTCACAGCCAAGTACTTGCGGGCACTTTGCTAGCAGTACACCGACGTCCGATTGTAGCAGGCAAATTTCCCTGCCCCAGCTGCTGGACCGTCGAAAGATGTTCACTCCCAGCCATCCACATGCCCAGCGGTTGAATGCTAGCTTGGCTAAATTGCTAGCACTTGAACTGATGCCTTTTCAGTTTGTAGACTCGGCCCCCTTCCGTGAGTTTGTGCAATGTGCGGTTCCTCAGTGGCAGGTCCCAAACGCCACTTTTTCTCACTGAAGGCGATTCCGGCTCTCTACCAGCATGTGGAAGGCAATGTCCATGCCTCACTGGACAGGGCGGTCAGCGGTAAGGTGCATATTACTGCTAACTCATGGTCCAGCAGGCATGGACAGGGACGTTACCTATCATTCACGGCCCATTGGGTACCTCTTTTGGCAGCTGGGAAGGATGCAGGACAAGGTGCAGTAGTGTTGGAGGTTGTTCCGCCACCACGCATCCAAAATGCTACTACTGGTTGTGACATACCTCTCTCCTCCACCCCCTCCTCTTCTTCTTCCTCCATGGCCTCTTCCTGTCCTTTGTCCTCGAAACCTGAGGCAGGCCAGAAAAGTCTGTGTGCATTTCCACTGATCATATAATGCCAGTGCTCGGCTGGCTGAGCTGCAAAAGGAGTTGAACCTGCCCAAGAACCGCCTTATATGTGACATGCCCACCAGGTGGAACTCAACGTTGGCCATGCTGCAGCGACTGTGCACGCAGCAGCGGGCCATCAATGAGTACCTGTGCGACAACGGCACCAGGACAGGGTCAGGGGAGCTTAGATTTTTTTCAACACGCCAGTGGAGAATAATCAGGGATGCATGCACTGTCCTGTCACCATTTAAGGGAGGCCACGAGGATGGTGAGCAGTGACAGTGCATGCATCAGTGACACTGTACCTCTTGTCCACCTGTTGGAGAATACGCTGCATGGAATAATGGACAGGGCACTTGAGGCAGAACAGAGGCAGGAAGAGGAGGACTTCCTTGCCTCTCAAGGCCCCCTTTATCCAGACAGTGTTCCTTTTGTCCCACCCATTACACAGGAAGAGGATGAGGAGGAGGAGGAGGATTGTGTGAGCATGGAGGTGGAGCCTGGCACTCAGCATCAGCAGCAGCAGTCCTTTAGGGATGATTTACGGTCCCAAGAAACCGGTGGACTTGTACGTGGCTGGGAGGAGGTGGCTGCGGATCATGTCGTCCTTAGTGATCCAGAAGACTCCGGACCGAATGCCTCAGGTAACCTACGCTGCATTGCCTCCCAGATCCTGCAAAGCCTGCGGAAGGATCCTCGTATTCTTCGGCTCAAGGAGAGGGACCATTACTGGCTGGCCACTCTCCTTAATCCACGGTACAAGGGTAAGGTTGCAGACCTTATCTTGCCATCGCAGAGGGAGCAGAGGATGAGACATCTCAGGGAGGCCTTGCAGAAAGGTCTGTGCAACGCGTTCCCAGTAACTGGGAGGTTACAAACTCCTGGTCCTGGACAACGAGTTGCTGAGGCTTCGGTCAGTAGCAGAAGGAGCGGTGGAGAAGGTGGCCGTCTGACCGATGCGTTCAGACAATTTTTTAGTCCGCAGCCCCAAGGTGTGATCGGTTCCAGCAACCATCGCCAGCGTCTGATATACATGGTGCAGGAATACCTAGGGGCAAGGTCAGACTTGGACACCTTTCCCACCGAAAATCCTCTGGCTTACTGGGTCTTGAGGATGGATCACTGGCCAGAGCTTGCACAGTATGCAATTGAGCTACTGGCCTGTCCTGCATCCAGCGTTCTTTCCGAACGCACATTCAGTGCTGCTGGAGGCTTTGTCACCGATCACAGGGTGCGCCTGTCCACCGACTCGGTTGATCCACTGACCTTCATAAAGATTAATCAGTCTTGGATCACCACCAGCTACCAGGTACCTGAAGCTGATATAACTGAATAATTTATAATGTCACATCCCTTCAAGACTGCCTATGCTGATGCTGAGTGACTGTCCTGTTATGTTGACTGAATATCCTCTTCCTCCTCAATGATCCTGATGATAGCTTCGAAAGAACATTTTTGTTTCTGTAGCTAAGTTGTGGCTAAGGCCCAATTTTTCAGCCCCTGTTTAACAGGGGCGTGTAATTACAATTCTTTATGCAATGCTTTGCAACAGGTCTCATTGCTGTGCTCCAAGTACAGTATCTGTGAGGGGTTGCAGTGTTGTGGCACCAGCACCAGTGCCTAAGGCCCAGTTTTTTAGCCCCTGTTTAACAATTTTTGATGCTATACTTTGCAACAGGTCTCATTGCTGTGCTCCAAGTACAGTATCTGTGAGGGATTCATTTTTAATTCAAATTGATTCCAATTTTCTGAATAACAATTAATTCAGATTACATTCAAATTGCATTTGAATTCAAATCGAATTCCATTTGAATCAAATTCCATTCGACATCAAATGTATTCTATTCAAAATTTGAATATTGGATGATGGTCATATTCTTCTATTCCATTATATTCTATTGTTTTTCTATTCTATTCTTTTATTTTATATTATATTTTAATCTTTTTTATTATCTATTCCAAATTTTTTTTTATTTTCGGAAACCATTTATATTGTTAAATACTTTTTATTCTATTCTTTTCTATTTGTTTATTCTATATTATTCTAGTCTATTCTTTTCTATTCTATTGTTTTTTTTAGTACTATTTTTATATTCTATTCTATTCTATTTGAATTCAAATTTATTCTATTTGAAATTCGGATTTCAGAAGATGGTTATATTCTTTCTAAGTCTATTCTATTTTTTTCTATTCTATTCAAATTCATTTAATTTAAAATTGAAAGTTATATTCTTTCTATTTTATTCTATTCTATGCTATTTTTTATTCTATTCTTTTATTTTCTATTCTATTATGTTCTTTTATTTTCTATTCTATTCTTTTATTTTCTATTCTATTTTATTATGTTCTTTTATTTTCTATTCTATTTTGTTCTATTTTACTCTATTCTTTTCTTTTCTATGCTATCCCTTTATTTTCTATAAACATTTTTGCTATTCTTTTATTTTGTATTCTGTTTTACTCTATTCTTTTCTTTTCTATTCTATTACATTTTTTCTATTCTATTCCTTTATTTTCTATTCTATTCCATTCTCATCAGAAATGTCAAAACGGATTGAAAAACTATTTAAATTTGAAAACTCTTTATTTGAAAACTATTCGAATTCGAAAACTATTTGAATTTGATCAACAAAAATTATTAGAATCAAATTAAAAACTATTCAAAATTTGTCTGAAATTTTCTTTCGTTATTTCAGATTCGTTTCAATTGGTTTCTATTGTATATCGTAAATTAGAATAAATCTAGAATCCCAAATAACAAAAAATTTGTCAGAATTTCAGTTTCAACTAAACGATCTGCACATGTCTACTTGTAAACAAGAAGTGCCAGAGAAGGCTTGGTCTCCAAGTGGATATATAGTGTATATTAACAAACAATATCTTCACAGGAACGAAAATTATTCCTGCAGCAAGGATTGGAGAAACAAGCCCGTATGTTTCAAGAACAGATCGCAGATTTAAAGAAACAAAGAGACATTACTGATTTTGGCGTCCTTAACCCTATAAATGCCATCATAAACCCTATTCGTGGATTTCTAAAGCTTTGTACACCAAAAGAATGGCAACGGTCATGAGAAAATGTATCTCCAGCCAAAACCTCATTGAATTTTCGACTGAGGAAGAGCTAAAATTTCTGTCAATATTTCCTGCAGTATGTGGCCCTTTATAGGAGACGTCCTCTCACTTCCATTTTTAGTGATAATGTGACACTAGGACAGGAAATGTGGGACAGAGACAGCAAGAAAAACTACATTTTTGGGTATTTTTTTTTTTTGGCAACCACACCGCTGTAATGGGAGCACCTAATCACTGAATGGGAGCATTACCCCACTTCCACCAATATAATCTAGAGGACTGTACAACTGACACCAATGTAATTTGTTTGGAAAAACCGCTGCGCAAATACAGTGTGACATAAAAAAATGCAACATTCACCATTTTGTTCCCTAGAGTCCCTGCTAAAAATATTTATATAATGTTTGGGGGTTCTAAATAATTTTCTAGTGAAAAGTACTGATTTAAACTTGTAAATGGACATGTGCAGAACGAAAAAATTTGTAATGTTTCGTTTTGATTCGTTTTGATTCGTTATTTACATAAATTAGTTCAGGTAAATTAGTTTAACTTTGTTAATTCATTTTCGGAATTCATTTTGAATTCAAATTGATTCAAATTTTCTGAATTCCAATTAATTCAGATTACATTTGAATTCAAATCAAATTCCATTTGAATAAAATTCCATTCGAAATCAAATTTATTCTATTCAAAATTAGAATTTTGGATGATGGTTATATTCTTCTATTCCATTCTTTTCTATTGTTTTTATATTCTATTCTTTTATAGTATATTCTATTCTTTTTTATTATATTCAAATTAGCATTTATTCTATTCGAAATTAGAATTTCGGAAACCGGTTATATTGTTAAATACTTTTTATTGTATTCTTTTCTATTTGTTTATTCTATTCTATACTAGTCTATTCTTTTCTTTTCTATTGTTTATTTTAAATTATATTTTTATTTTCTATTCTATTCTTGTTAGGTACCTGGTAGAGGAGCCGGACTTGTAGGAGAAGACCTCTCTTACAACGCTGGTTTAGGGTCCACTGGAATGGGAACAGTGGTCTCGAGAGCACAGTGGGTAGGAGTGCCTGCTGGTGTAGAAGCTGCTGATACTGGTAGCAGAGTAGAGATCCCTCAGGGATGGCTGGACTGCAGGTGATGGTGGACAGAGCCTGGCAGCGGCCTGAAGAGCTGATGAGCGCAGAGGCAGTGGTTACTGGAGCTTTGTGAGGAGAGCCGGGAGTACAGCAGCACTCTGAACAGGACAGCAGGCAAGAGCAGGGTCAGACGGTCCAGGGCAGCAGACAACCAGGCAGGTGTAAACAGCAGGCAAAGACAGAGTCAGTAAAATAGGCAGAGGTCGGCAACGGATCACAGGCAGAGGCAATAGCAGGGTCAGGCAGACCGGGTTGGATCAGTGTGAGCAGAGAGGTCAGACGAAGCCGGGTCAGTATAGCAGGAAGGCAATCAGATACAGGTAGCAGGACACAGAAGCTGAAGACGAAACCGCACTGAAACAGCTCAGTGGCGCCAAACAGCGCTAACGTGCACACATGCACGCATGCGCACGCCTGAGGGACGTGCTGATGCACAGCAATGGACAGGCGCCGTAGCTGGTAGGTCCCTGACAATTCTATTTGAATTCAAATTTATTCTATTTGAAATTCAAATTTCAGAAGATGGTTATATTCTTTCTAATTTATTCTAGTCTATTCTTTTAAATTCTATAAAAAAAAAATATTTTCTATTCTATTTTATTATGTTCTTTTATTTTCTATTCTATTTTGTTCTGTTTTACTCTATTCTTTTATTTTCTATGCTATCACTTTATTTTCTATACATTTTTTTGCTATTCTTTTATTTTGTATTCGGGTTTTACTCTATTCTATTCTTTTATTTTCTATTATATTCCTTTCTATTCTGTTCAACTTTTTCTATTCTATTCCTTTATTTTCTATTCTATTTCATTCTCATCGGAAATGTGAAAACGGATTGAAAAACTATTGGAATTTGAAAACTCTTTATTTAAAAACTATTCGAATTTGAAAACGATTTTTTATTATTATTATTATTATTATTATTATACACGATTTATATAGCGCCAACAGTTTACGCAGCGCTGTACAAAGTATAGGGGGACAACACAATTACAATACAGTACAATACAAAAGGTACAGGAGGGCCCCGCTCGTAGAGCTTACATTCTAAAGGGAGGGGGTGGTGGTACAAAAGCTAATAGCTGCAGAGAATGATTTGATGGGGGTGGCTCGAGGACAGTTGTTGTTAGGTGGGTATGGGATAGGCTTCCCTGAATAAATGAGTTTACAGGGATCTCTTAAAGGTGGACAGGGTAGGGGCTGATCGAACATAATGGGGCAGGGAGTTCCAGAGCACGGGAGAGGCTCTGGAGAAGTCCTGAAGGCGAGCATGAGAGGAGGTAACAAGGGAGCTGGAGAGCAGGAGGTCCTGGGAGGAGTGGGGGGGGGGCGGTTTGGACGATATCTGCAGATGAGGTTGGTGATGTAGATGGGGGCGATGTTGTGAATGGCCTTGTATGTTATGGTTAGCATTTTGAATTTTATACGGTGGGGTAGGGGAAGCCAGTGAAGGGATTGGCAGAGAGCGGCGGCAGTCACGGATCGATTAGTGAGGTGTATTAGTCTAGCAGCAGCATTCGTAATAGACGGAAGGGGGGATAGCCTGCTTAAGGGTAGGCCATTAAGGAGAGAATTGCAGTATTCAAGGTGGGAAATAATCAAGGAGTGAATATATTGCTTTGTGGTGTCATTAGTCTGGAAGGGTCGAATTCTGGAGATGTTGCAGAGGTGAAGGCGGCAGGATTTAGCCAGTGATTGGATATGGGGGCTGAAGGAGAGGTCAGAGTCAAGGATTACACCCAGAACCCTGGCATGTGTGGAGGGACCAATTGTTGTGTTGTTGATATTAATGGTGAAGTCACGGGGGGGGGGACCATGAAGGAGGAAATACAACAAGCTCAGTTTTAGAAAGATTGAGTTTGAGGAAGTGGTATGACATCCATACCGATATGTCATTCAGTAAGTTTGAGATCCGTGAGGAGATCGAGGGGGTGAGTTGATTGAGGAGTGGAGAGATAGATCTGGGTGTCGTCGGCATAGAGGTGGTATTGGAAACCATGGGAGGTTATCAACTGGCCCAGGGAAAAGGTATAGAGCGAGAATAGGAGGGGCCCAAGGACGGAATCTTGGGGTACCCCAACAGAAAGAGGAAGGGGTGCGGAGGAGATGGAGTTGTAAGTGACACTGAAAGTGCGCTGAGATAGGTAGGAGGAGAACCAGGATAAAGCAGAATTACGGAGGCCAAAGGGAGTGTAATTTGCTGAGGAGGAGCAGGTGGTCAACTGTGTCAAAGGCAGCAGAGAGGTCTAAAGCCCCATACACACGGTCGGACAATCCGCGGACCAGGTCGGTCGGATCCTGTCCGTCATACTTTGTCTGATGTTGGTTTTGCGTACACACGGTCGGACAAAGTTGTCGGAAAATCCGATCATTCTGAACGTGGTGACGTTTGTTGCCTACGACGGGACTACGTAGAGGCTAGTAGCCAATAGCTTTGGTCTTGTAATGTGATCTGAGCATGCGTAGCACTTTGTCCAGTCGGACAACCGTACACACGATCGGATTTGGTGTGATCGGACCGTGTTGTCTGCAAATCTTTCCAGCAGGAGATAAGACTTTGTCCGTCGGACAATCCGACGTACACTGTCCGATGGTGCATACACACGGTCTGATTTTTCAACAACATTGTCCGATCGGACAGAATCCATGAAAAAGTCCGACCGTGTGTATGGGGCTTTAAAGTATGAGTATGGAGTAGTGGCCGTTGGTTTTAGCAGTTAGTAGGTCATTGGTGAGTTTTAGTAGGGCAGTTTCAGTAGAATGTTGTGTGCAGAAGCCAGACTGTAGGGGGTCGAGAAGGTTGTTGTCCATGAGGTAGCGACTCATTTGGTCATGGACAAGGCGTTCGATGAGCTTGGAGGCAAACGGGAGCAGGGAGATGGGTCTTAAGTTATTCAAACAGGTGAGGTCTAGTGAGGGTTTTTTGAGTATGGGGGTAACTATTTGAATTTGATCAAAAAAATTATTAGAATCAAATTAAAAACTATTCAAAATTTGTCTGAAATTTTCTTACGTTATTTCAGATTCGTTTAAATTGGTTTCTATTGTATATCGTAAATTCGGATAAATCTAGAATTCCAAATACTGTATATACTCGAGTTTTTCAGCACATTTTTTTGTGCTGAAAATGCCCCCCTTGGGTTATACTGGAGTCAAGCACTTTTCTGCAGCAGAGAATGCAGTGCTAGGAACCCCAAATTTGGAGCACTACAACATATCCAAACATGGGGTTCCTAGCACCAAGTGGCCCCGAGATACGGGGCCCCAAAATCGGCTCGGAAAATGTAATTCTCTGTTGCAGAAAAGTGCTTGACATTTTCCGAACCAAATTTGGGGCCCCGTATCTCGGGGCCACTTGGTGCTAGGAACCCCATCTTTGGATATGTTGTAGTGCTAGTTCCACTGGGTTCATAGCACCAAGTGACCCCGAGATACAGGGCCCCAAATCAGTCAACTGTGTCCATCTGCAGCAATGTCATTTCGGGACCCTTTGGGTCCAGATACCCCAAATTATGGCTGCAGCTAGGGGGCATTTAGGAACCATTAACTACCAAGTTTGAAGTTTGGGGGATCTATGGCTGCAAATGGGCACAGTGAGGCTGCAAATGGGCATTGTTGACCCTCTTTTCCACTTACAGTAGCTGCGCATTTCTCACCCTAGGCGTATACTCGAGTCAATAAGTTTTCCCAGAAGTGCCAGAAAAGGCTTGGTCTCCAAGTGGATATATACTCTATATTAACAAACAATATCTTCACAGGAACAAGAATTATTCCTGCAGCAAGGATTGGAGAGACAAGCCCGTATGTTTCAAGAACAGATCGCAGATTTAAAGAGAAAAAGAGACATTACTGATTTTGGCGTCCTTAACCCTATCGTACGTCCCGTCGCAGCTGGTATTCGTGGATTTCTTGGGCTTTTTACCTAAAAGAAATAGCAACGGTCATAAGAAAATGTATCTCCAGCCAAAACTTCATGTAATTTTTGACTGAGGAAGAGCTAAAATTTCTGTCAATATTTACTGCAGTATGTGGCCCTTTATAGGAGACGTCATCTCACTTAATTTTTAGTGATAATGTGACACTAGGAAAGGAAATGTGGGACAGAGACAGCAAGAAAAATTTTTGGGTAGGTTTTTTTGGCAACCACACCGCTGTAATGGGAGCACCTAACCACTGAATGGGAGCATTACCCAACTTCCACCAATATAATCTAGAGGACTGTACCACTGACATCAATGTATTGGGTGTGCTGCACCACTGACACCACTGTAATGAGAGCACTACACCGCTGGCACCAATGTAATGAGGGAATTATCTCCCCCACTGACATTGATATATTAGAAGTACTGCCCTACTGTCGCCAGTTAATTAGTGGACCATAGTAGATTCGTTTTCACTTGCTGGTGCCTTATGTTACACTAATGTAATGGGGGCATGCAATAGACCTAACCAGGACAGGGGCTTTTGAAGAGGACTGGGAGCAAGCCTCTTACCCACTGACTTTGGGCACTGGATTTTAAGGGAACACTACTCTTTGGGAGGCGTATGCCTGGAGGACCCTTGTATTAATGATACTTTGGATTAACCGCTACCGGACCACCCGCCGCAGTTATACTGTGGCAGGCTGGCTCCCCTGCGAGAGCCATCATAGCTGTACGTCGCCACTTTAAGACGCTTCCGGCGGCGCCTGCCCAAAGCGTGTCCCTGGAGCCGATGCGAGTGCCCCGGCGGTCACGATGACTGCCGGGCACCCCGCGATTGCTCGTTACAGAATGAGAACGGGGATGTGTGTGTGTAAACACACAAATCCTGGTTCTCTCAGGGGCGAGGAGACTGATCGTGTGTTCATACTAAGTATGAACACCGATCTCTCTCTTCCCCTAGACAGTCCCATCCCCCCTACAGTTAGAACACACACTAGGGAACACAGATAACCCCTTGATCGCCCCCTAGTGTTAACCCCTTCCCTGCCAGTGACATTTATACAGTATAGCACGAATCGCTGTATAAATGACACTGGCCCCAAAAATGTGTCAAAAGTGTCCAATTTGTCCGCCGCAATATCGCAGTCCCAATAAAAATTGCAGATCGCCGCAATTACTAGTATTATACTGGTGTATTATAAAAAAATAATAAAAATGCCATAATTCACTTCCCTATTCTGTAGACGCTATAACTTTTGTGCAAACCAATCAATATACGCTTTTTGCAATTTTTATTACCAAAGATATGTGGAAGAATACATATCGGCATAAACTGAGAAAAAATTTGCTTTTAAAAAAAATTGGGTCTACTTATTACAGCAAAAAGTACAAAATATTGTGTTTTTTTCAAAATTGTCGCTCTTTTTTTGTTTATATTGCAAAAAATAAAAACCGCAGAGGTGATCAAATACCACCAAAAGAAAGCTCTATTCTTCCCTCCTCTCTAGGAATTAATATAACTTGCAATTTTTACCATAAAGCAACATTGAGAAGTGCCATAATCTTTTCCTAGAATGAAGTAGGTGCTGCCTTCATTAGACATAATGCGATCCCCCTTGAAGAGTTAGGGCCAGTTCACACTACATGCAGTCCAGTGCATTTTTTTCTGCATCAAAAACACATGGATTGTAAGTCATATGGTTTTTAATCGCATAGTTCACACCAGTGCAGTCAGTTCCAGTGAATTCCAATGGCGAAAGAAAAATTAGAACATGTTGCATTTTTTCTGCACTGAACTGTACTGCAACACGGTAAAACACCGGAACGCACCTAAACGAGGCAAAACATACAAATCTCTGAGAGAAATTAATCATGAAATTAAAGCGGAGCTCCACCCAAAAGGGAAAGCTCTGTTTGTTTGCTTCCTCCCTGTTTTTAACCACTTTCAGACCGGACCAATTTGCAGCCAAAGGACCAGGCCCCTTTTTGCGATTCGGCACTGCGTCGCTTTAACTGACAATTGCGCGGTCGTGCGAGGTGGCTCCCAAACAAAATTGACGTCCTTTTTTTTCCCACAAATAGAGCTTGCTTTTGGTGGTATTTGATCGCACCTGCGGTTTTTATTTTTTGCGCTATAAACAAAAAAGAGCGACAATTTTGAAAAAAAAACACATTATTTTTTATTTTTTGCTATAATAAATATCCCCCAAAAATATATAAAAAAACATTTTTTTCCTCAGTTTAGGCCGATACGTATTCTTCTAGATATTTTTGGTAAAAAAAATCGCAATAAGCGATTATTGATTGGTTTGCGCAGAAGTTATAGCATTTACAAGATAGGGGATAGTTTTATAGCATTTTTATTAATAATTTTTTTTTATTAGTAATGGCGGCGATCAGCGATTTTTATTGTGACTGCGACATTATGGCGGACACATCGGACATTTTTGACACATTTTTGGGACCATTGTCATTTATACAGCAATCAATGCTATTTGAATGCATTGATTCCTGTATAAATGACACTGTCAGTGAAGGGGTTAACCACAAGGGGGCAGTGTAGGGGTTAAGTATGCCTAGGGGTGTGTTTCTTACTGTGGGGGGGCGTAGCTGTGAGCTAGTGAATGCTGATCTCTGCTCCAATCACAGGGAGCAGAGATCGGCGTCACTAGTTGCTAGGCAGAACGGGGAGATGCTGTGTACTTCCGCATCTCCCCGTTCAGCCTTCCCATGAGACGATCGGCGGTGTCCCCGCGACAATCTAGTCCGCGGGACCTGCGACCGGCCTCACGGGGGTCCCGACCAGCGCAGGAGCGTGCCCCTCCCGGCGCGCTCCCGATGCACGACAGGCATTAGGGAGGGACTTATATATACGCCCTCCTGCCTGTACGTGCCATTCTGCCGACGTATATCTGGGTGCGCCGGTCGGGAACTGGTTAACAGGTACCCATCCCCACATCCGAGAGATCTTGAAACAGCGAGGTCCCTTGAAAATTCGCCCCCCCTCCTCATTCCCCCACAGCTGGGCCATTCCCAAAGCACTACGTGCTTCACGCATGCGCACTAGGGAACCAGCTGTGAAGCCACAAGGCTTCACTGCCAGTTTCCCTCACAACGAACAGAGGTGGCAGCACCTGAGAGCCGATTTGAAAATCGGCTGGACTGCTGACATTGCAGGCTCCCTGTACAGGTAATTGCTCTAACATTAAAAGTCAGCAGCTACAGTATTTGTAGATGCTGACATTTAATTTTTTAGTGGGGGGGCGGAACTCCTTTTTTAAGAACAAGGAGACCGTTAAAATATGCGAAAACGTCCAAAATTACTTTCAGATAAAAACAATTGCAAAAGGTGAACTCACTAAAAACCAAATGTAGATTTCCTTAGAGAATACCTAAACCCAAAAACAAAAATGTAATATATCGCAGCTTAGCAGTCCTCAGAAGTTGGTTAGTTGGCATTAGGTTTTGTTTTTTTAGGCTTTTTTTTTTTTACCAAAGGTCTCCCTTCACCACAGATTTACACTCCAAAGCTGTATACTGAGACCCCACTTCCCTCTACCTCTCTGTCATTGGTAATTTGTGTTGCTGTATACTATACCTCTATATATTTCATTGATGTATGTAATTTGTGTACTTAACATTTTTCTTTACCCTTTGGCAGCATGTATTGTATGTTGTAGTTGGATCCTTGTTAGGTATTGACCATCTATTAAATGTTAAGGACACTAGAAGTGTGCTAGTCTTGTGGTCTTTATTTAATTCATGATTGCAGCTGAACTGCCCTGAGTTTGGTTCCAGCAGGTTTGGTGAACTTCAAAGATGCCGAACTAGAACCCCATTAAAATCAATAGGAGCTGAACCTGTCATATTAAAAATGCAAATTTTCTGGGCTAATTGGAAGGGGGAGTCTAAAAATTGTAGGTGGGTGGGCACTGCGATGGGGAAAATGTACCAATGCCAAATCAAAATGTAAAATGTTTTATTTGGCCAGGAGCAGTTTCCCCTTATGAGGAACCAGTTCCTCTGGCTCAGCACCTGTTGGATTGGCAAAGTCTGATGGGGAACCAAGAGACTCGTTCCCCACCAGGTTTTCCTTGCTTTTTATTGACAGCACATGGCAGTGGGAGGATTCAAAAGGTGCTATTGGAACTAATAGGGGCTCAGCCAAAATTAGGGTGGACCTGATGGAGAACTTCCAGGGTGGCGATGCATCTGTTTCAAACAGGTACATTAAAAAAAAATTACAATTCTCCTAATTCTTCCATTCTTTTTAACCAGGACACAAAACAGCAATAAACACCCTTCCACACCAAACCCTAATGCCGCGTACACACGGTCGGAATTTCTGCTGGAAACAGTCCGATGCGAGTTTTTCAACGGATTTTCCGACCGTGTGAATGCCCATCGGTTTTTTTCTGTCGGAATTTCCGACGGACTTTGGATTGAGAACCTGTTCTCAATTTTTCAGACGGAAAACCTTTCTATCGGATTTTCCGATCGTGTAATGCAATTCCGACATGCAAAATTTGTGTTTTATGTCGCTGTGTTACTGACTGTCGGAATTTGCTGTGACTGTGTGAAGGCAAGACAGTTTGAGCGAAATTCCGTCGGAATTCCGACGGGTAAACCAACAGAGCTTTTTCCGACGAGAATTCCGACCGTGTGTACGCGGCAAAAGAGTTCAAAAAGGAATTTTGGGTGGAGTTTTAATAAAAAAAAAAAGTAGCCCATGATTTCTTAAACTAATGTTGTATTTATTTGGTAACTATTTGCTTTGTTATGAGACAGCAGGCAGCAGTAACACTTATGCCACGTACACACGACCGGACTTTCCGGCAAACTAGGTCTGACGGTCTTCCAGACAGACTTTCGGCGGAGGTCAGACGGACTTTCAAAATGAACAGACTTGGCCACACATAAACGGACTTAGTCCGTTCGTTTTGAACGTGATGACGTAAACGGGACTAAAACAGGAAGTTCAATAGCCAGTAGCCAATAGCTTCCCTTGCGTCGTATTTGGTCCGTCGGACCAGCACACAGACGAACGGTTTTCCCGATTTGAGTCCGTCGGAATGGAGTCCGTCGGACAGATTTGAATCATGTTCTATTTCTAGGTCCCTCAGATTTTTTTCCCAAAAAATTATTGGACTAGCCCACACACGATCAGATTGTCCGACAGACTAAAACGTGCTTTTAGTAGCTTTTTGCATTGGCGTTAATGCATGTTTAGCCACGCTAGCTTTTAGCAGCGTTTCTCTGCCTCTACAGGCAGTCCCCGAGTTACGAACAACTCCTACTTACGAACGGCCTCAATGCCGGCCCCTTGTGCTCAACGCTGGTCCTGGATACCTCTGAGCAGCTATCTTGCAGTACCGGACACATCCCACACTGTAGTACTACATGTAATGCATGGCCAGAAGAGCTCCAGATAACATATCTGCATGCCAAGAAGCGCCTGGAACATCCCACATCCCTGCACAGGTGGAAGTTACACTTACAAATGCAGTGTTCTGACTTACACACAAATTCCACTTACGAACAAACCTACAGTCCTTATTGTGTTTGTAACTCCGGGACTGCCTGTATTCAAAATCAATGGTTTCCTATGAGAGCCCATTGATTTGATTAGATGTCGCACCCCAAGTCGGATCATGATGATCCGACTTGCGGTGCGACTTGTGCGCTGAGAATCTTAAAGGGGAATCCTCGCCAAAATAGAAGAAAATAACTGGCGTGGGGTTCCCCCCAAAATCCATAGCAGACCCTTATTTGAGCATGCAGCCCGGCAGGCCAGGAAAGGGGGGGATGAGTGAGCGCGCCCCCCCTCCTGGACCATACCAGGCCACATGACCTCAACATGGGGGAGTGAGGGTGCTTTGGGGCAGGAGGGGCCCTGCGCCCCACCCCAAAGCGACAGTCGTACAATTGTGGATCCGACTTTGCCCTGCAACTTGAAGTCCTACATCCGTCCGACTTTAATGAACTGGGATCTGACTTTGATCCCGATAATGCAGGCACTTTGTGTATGGTATGAATCTTTAGGGGAAACTCAATGCCAAATAAAAAAAAAATGGCATGGGTTCCCCTTTTAAGAGCATACCAGGCCCTTAGGTCTGGTATGGATTTAAATGGGAACCCCCATGCTGAAAAAACAGCGTGGGTTTCCCCCTAAAATCCATACCAGACCCTTATCCGAGTACGCAACCTGGCAGTTCAGGAAAGGGGGTGGGGAAGAGCGAGTGCCCTCCATCCTGAACCGTACCAGGCTGCATGCCCTCAACATGGGGGAATGGGTGCTTCGGGGCAGGGGGGTCTTGCGCCTCCCACCCCAAAGCACCTTGTCACCATGTTGATGGGGACAAGGGCCTCTTCCCGACAACCCTGGCCGGTGGTTGTTGGGTTCTGTGGGTGAGGGGCTTATGAGAAACTGGAAGCCCTCCTTTAACAAGAATAAATAAAATAATAAAACACACAACACCTTTGGCTAGATAAAGATTGTCTGTGGCCATTTTTTTATTGGCTTAAATGAAAGATAAACTTTTAATAAATTACTCAAATATTATTTAAACACACAACCAGCTTAGCCACTAAGGCTCAAGCCGGGACATTTAAGAGGGAAATACACCCAGAAGACAGGAGGCAAAGCCACCTGTCACCAAGACTCCTGAAACGGAAGCCATTTAAATGGGGGTATGGAGACCTGCATTGGAAATATCCAAGCCAATGTCAGATAGGTGGACCCCGTCGCCCCTATACAGCCCAGGGAGACCACCTTCCAACTCTGTGTGCCTGTAAGAAAGCCTGCAACGAACCTAAGAATATTTTCACTGCTCTGTTTAGCTTCTTCCTAACCTTTTCCAACAGACACAGGAAAAGGGAATTGAACAATTTTAATTGAGGGATAACTTCAGAAAAGACTACTACCATGTGGTGGGCCTATAAGCAGTGGCGTCTCCAGCTTTCATATTAAGGGGGGCAAATGGGAGGTCATGGACAAAAGTAAGGGGGCCCAACTTTAAAAACTATAGATATATATACTGTATATATACTGTATATATATATATATATATATATATATATATATACACACACACACACACACACACAGTGCCTTGAAAAAATATTAATACCCCCGTTTTATGTGATAAGATCAGGGCTTTTTTTCAGGGGGAACTTGGTGGAACTCAATTCCACCACTTCTGGCTCAGACCCTTAAGTGCCTGCTCACTACAATCACTCGTAAACACAGAAGTCTGGTTTCTGTGTTTATAAGTGACAGTTCTGCACCCTGTGTGTACCCACCATGAACTCTGCCCTCTGTATGTAATGCAATCCTGATATTTAATGCCCCTTTAAAGAGGAAGTAAACCCTGACGGGTTTACTTCCTCCTTGTTTCCCTGCAAAGGTAAAGCATAATGGGCTACTATGCATCGCATAGTAGTGCATTATGTGTCACTTACCTGACACAGGAGCCAGCGATGTCACAGCTGTCCCCTCTTCCACGAAGCGTCCATCTTCCTTCCGGGTATCGCTACTCCTATCGCTGTGAGTGGCCGGAGCAGCGATGACGTCACTCCGGCGCATGCGCACGGGAGCCGTAAGTGACAGTATGTTTGCCTCATTCAAAATTGGCACCTGGGGCGGATCCTATATCTGGCACCCCCCCCCTTTTCCCAGAAGGGCAGGCAGCGCCTGTCTTCCAGAGGTCAAGTGGGTAAGTAAACAAAAGCAAAAAGAAAAAGTGGAGTTACTTATTAAATCTCCCATCGAGTTTCACTCCAGCCTCAGTGAGCCAACACACATTTCATGTCCCAGATTCATGTACTTGTCTAAAACAGGTACATTAATCTGTCATCCGCACCGACATTTGTCCTGTGGAGGCATGTCGGAATTCTAGAGTGCCTCAGACATTCTTTTTGAATTCCCTTAACTGTTAACTGTCCCCTTAACTGGATATATAGAGATATACAGTGTGTATATATAAATGCCACCAAAAGAAAGCTCTATTTGTGGGAAAAATGGACATACATGTTATTTGGGTACAGCGTCGCACGAACGGGCAATTGTCAGTTAAAATAATGCAAAAAATGGCCTGGTCATTAAGGAGGTAAATCTTCTGGAGGTGAAGTGGTTAAGAGAGTTGAAATAAACCATTTACCACTGACGGGGGTGCTTACAATGATCAGCTTTTATTTATTCTTGTGAAGCCTTTATGGTAAAAGAAAAAAAAAATTGTTGTAACTGAGGCGTGAGCTAGGGTTTGGCTTCAATTTGTTATTGTATCTAAATCTCTTGGTATATCTAACACTTCCCTCCCCCTAGTCTGAAATTGTGTCTGTCTAAAGGAGCTCCAGAGTGGGGGCGCTCTAATACAGGAGGTGTGTTACTGGCCAGATCCCAGGGTGAAAACAGAGGGGGAAAAAAGCAAAAGAAAAGAAATGCAGCCGTCACGTCTGAGTGGTAAGCTGCAATATATTACATTTGGTTTTGGGAATAACCACTTCACGCCCGTGCTATAGACGAAAGGTGGCTACAGCGTGGGTTTAAAATGTTGTGCGGGCAGTGGGCTGTAGACATGTGCGATTCGTTTTTCGTACGAATTTACGAATCCGTAGTACGAATTTTTTTGAATACGAATTCCGTACGGAATACGAAATTCCGTTTACGAATTTCGTCGCCGAATGATTCGAATGAATTTGAATGAATTGATATTAAGGGGGACCCCAGCCAAAAAAAAAAAAAAAAAAATGGCGTGGGGTCCCCCCAAATATCCATACCAGATATGGTATCCCCCCTCCTTTCCTGCGGCCTGCCAGGTTGCGTCCCAGCCAAAAAAAAAAAAATGGCGTAGGGTCCCCCTCAAAATCCATACCAGACCCTTGAGGTCTGGGATGGATTTTAAGGGGACTCCTAGCCAAAAAAAATGGCGTGGGGTCCCCCATAAAATCCATACCAGACCCTTTATCCGAGCACGCAACCTGGCAGGCCGCAGGAAAGGAGGGGGGACGAGAGCGCCCCCCCCCTCCCGCCTGAACCGTACCAGGCCACATGCCCTCAACATTGGGAGGGTGCTTTGGGGGTCTAAGACCCCCAAAGCACCTTGTCCCCATGTTGATGAGGACAAGGGCCTCTTCCCCACAACCGTGCCCGGTGGTTGTGGGGGTCTGCGGGAGGGGGGGCTTATCGGAATCTGGAAGCCCCCTTTAACAAGGGGACCCCCAGATCCCGGCCCCCCCCCCTGTGTGAAATGATAAGGGGGTACAAAAGTACCCCTACCATTTCACCAAAAAAGTGTCAAAAATTGTAAAAATGACAGGAGACGGTCTTTGACAATTCCTTTATTAAAATCTTCTTTCTTCTTTCTTCTTTCTTCATCCTTCGGTTTCTTCATCTTCTCCTTCCGTCATCTTCTTCCATCTTCTTCTTCCATTTTCTTCTTCCTCCGATCCGCTTCTTCTTGCTCCGGTCTTCTCGTCCAGCATCGGCGTCTCTTCTCGCAGGCCGCTCCTCGCAATAGGAGGCTCCCGCTGTGTGAGGCTTCGCTCCGGCTGACAGGTCTTTTATAACGGAGGGCACCTGGTGACCCCGCCCCCTCTGATGCACGGGGACGTCATGGGGACTTCCCTATGGCTTTCCCCATGATGTCAGAGGGGGGCGGGGTCACCAGGTGCCCTCCGTTATAAAAGACCTGTCAGACGGAGCGAAGCCTCACACAGCGGGAGCCTCCCATTGCGAGGAGCGGCCTGCGAGAAGAGACGCTGATGCCGGACGAGAAGGACGAGAAGACCGGAGCAAGAAGAAGCGAATCGGAGGAAGAAGAAGATGGAAGAGGATGGAAGAAGATGATGGAAGGAGAAGATGAAGAAACCGAAGGATGAAGAAAGAAGATTTTAATAAAGGAATTGTCAAAGACCGTCTCCTGTCATTTTTAACATTTTTGTCACCTTTTTTGGTGAAATGGTAGGGGTACTTTTGTACCCCCTTACCATTTCACACAGGGGTCTGGGGGTCCCCTTGTTAAAGGGGGCTTCCAGATTCCAGATTCCGATAAGCCCCCCGCCCGCAGACCCCCACAACCACCGGCCAGGGTTGTGGGGATGAGGCCCTTGTCCTCATCAACATGGGGACAAGGTGCTTTGAGGGGGACCCCAAAGCACCCTCCTAATGTTGAGGGCATGTGGCCTGGTACGGTTCAGGCGGGAGGGGGGGCCGCTCTCGTCCCCCCCTCCTTTCCTGCGGCCTGCCAGGTTGCGTGCTCGGATAAGGGTCTGGTATGGATTTTGAGGGGGACCCCACGCCATTTTTTTTTTTTTTTGGCCGGGGTTCCCCTTAAAATCCATCCCAGACCTGAAGGGTCTGGTATGAATATTTGGGGGGACCCCACGCCATTTTTTTTTCCCCCTTAATATCCATACCAGACTTGAAGGGCCTGGTTATTGAATTGGGGGGGACCCCACGCTTTTTTTTTTTTTAATCAATGAATGACTGTTCTCTGTGTTACGTAGCCGACTTTTTATTAGCCGCGAGTGTTTTTAAATAGCTGTTTTTCCTGCAAAAATGACACTTTGTGCAGGAACAGTTCTCTATATTAGATATACTGAATCTCGAATTCATTCGAAGCAATCGTTATATCTGCTATTATAATTTCTTTCATATTAGTTGAAATTCGATATTTGTAGTTGGATTTACTAACGATTCGTAACTATTCGTAACGATTCGTAACTTGAAATTGAAATTCGATATTTGTAGTTGGATTCGAATTGTTCTCTGTGTTATGAGAACCGACAATTCATTAGCCGCGTTAACGATTCGTAACGATTCGTAACGATTCGTAACTTTACTAACGATTCGTAAAAAAAATTACGATTCGTCCGAATTTCGTATTACGTACGAACTCGAACGAAATTTCGTACACGAATTACGAATTACGAATTTTTTTATATACGAAACGGGACGAAACGAAACAAATTTTTTGACAGTTCCCATGTCTAGGGCTGTGTGATCACCAAGTCATTGGGACCCAGCTGATCACAGATCGAAATAAAAGGCCGATCACGGCCCCAGTCAATGATGGCTGATCACATGATGTAAACAGAAGCCTCTCACACCTCTGCTGTCAGCGTGAGGAGAAAAGAATAAAGCCGATAACCGGCTTCTGTAAAAGGGACATCAGTCTCAATATTTGCCTACTGGTGCTGCTAACCAATGCCACCTATCAATGCCCATCAGTGCTGCCAATCAGCTCCCATCAGTGTCACCTATCAGTGCCACCTATTAGTGCCTCCTGATCACTTCCTATTAGTGCCCATCAGTGCAGCCTTATTAGTGCCCATCAGTGCAGCCTTATTAGTGCCCATCAGTGCAGCCCTATTAGTACCCATCAGTGCAACCTTATTAGTGCCCATCAGTGCAGCCTTATTAGTGCCCATCAGTGCAGCCTTATTAGTGCCCATCAGTGCAGCCTTATTAGCGCCCATCAGTGCAGCCTTATTTGTACCCATCAGTGCAGCCTTATTAGTACCCATCAGTACAGCCTTATTAGTACCAATCAGTGCAGCCTTATTAGTACCCATCAGTGCAGCCTTATTAGTACCCATCAGTGCAGCCTTATTAATGCCCATCAGTGCAGCCTTATTAATGCCCATCAGTGCAGCCTTATTAGTGCCCATCAGTGCAGCCTTATTAATGCCCATTAGTGCAGCCTTATTAGTGCCCATCAGTGCAGCCTTATTAGTACCCATTAGTGCAGCCTTATTAATGCCCATCAGTGCAGCCTTATTATTGCCCATCAGTGCAGCCTTATTATTGCCCATCAGTGCAGCCTTATTAGGGCCCATCAGTGCAGCCTTATTAGTACCCATCAGTGCAGCCTTATTAGTACCCATCAGTGCAGCCTTATTAGTGCCTATCAGTGCCCATCAATGCAGCCTCATCAGCGTACATCAGTGAAGGAGAAAGATTTTTTTTTTACATTTTTGGCCTTTTTTCATTTATTTGGCAAAAAACACCACCAAAAGAAAGCTCTATTTGTGTGAGAGAAAAAAAGATAAAAATGTCTTATGGGTACAGCGTTGCATGACCGCGCAATTGCCATTAAAAGTTTGAGAGCGCTGAAAGCTGAAGATTGGCCTGGGCAGGAAAGGGGTAAAAGCGTCCAGTATTGAAGTGGTTAATGCATTTTTACTATTTGTCCATTGTGTTCTGCAATGAATGTATGAATTATAAATAGTATCCTCCAGCATTGGGAGGTGATCAGGAATTAGAAAACAGAAAGTGAAAGTGAAAGCTCCTGTTCCTGGATATGGCTCATTTGCAGGAAAAGTCTTCTGTGTAAGTATTGTAAATATACAGGACACCCCTGACAGCTGCCTAGAGACAAACTGCTCAGAGAAACTGACATGGGAGCCCAGAGGGTTTACATAAAGGAGTAGAGAATGTTCAGTTAGTTTAGTGAATATGGTGAATAGGGATGAGCCGAACACCCGCCTGTTCGGTTCGCACCAGAACCTGCGAACAGACCTAAAGTTCGAGTAAACTTTAGAACCCTATTAAAGTCTATGGGACTCGAACGTTCAAAATCAAAAGTGCTAATTTTAAAGGATTATATGCAAGTTATTGTCATAAAAAGTGTTTTTAATAATGCTTAAAGTGAAACAATAAAAGTGTAATATTCCTTTAAATTTCATACCTGGGGTGTGTGTATAGTATGCCTGTAAAGGGGCGCATGTTTCCCGTGCTTAGAACTGTCCCTGCACAAAGTGTCATTTTTGCAGGAAAAAAAGCTATTTAAAATCACTTGCGGCTCCCGTAATACAGAGAACAGTCATTGAAAGTTATTGATAAAAAATAAAAGCGTGGGGTTCCCCCCAAATTCAATTACCAGGCCCTTCAGGTCTGGTATGGATATTAAGGGGAACCCTGGGTCAAATAAAAAAAAATGACGTGGGGTTCCCGCTAATTATCCATACCAGACCCTTCAGGTCTGGTATGGATTTTAAGGGGAACTCCACGCCAAATAAAAAAACATGGCGTGGGGGTCCCCCTCAAAATCCATACCAGACCCTTATCTGAGCACGCAACCTGGCGGGCCGCAGAAAAAAATAGGGGGGACGAGAGAGCGCCCCCCCTCCTGAACCGTACCAGGCCACATGCCCTCAACATTGGGAGGATGCTTTGGGGGTACATGACCCCTCAAAGCACCATGTCCCCATGTTGATGAGGAGAAGGGTCTCATCCCCACAACTCTGGCTGGTGGTTGTGGGGGTCTGCGGGTGGGGGGCTTATCAGAATCTGGAAGCCCCCTTTAACAGATCCCGCCCCCCTGTTTGAAATGGTAAGGGGGTACCTACCATTTCACAAAGGACATCAGAGGAAGCCCAGTTTCCCTTGCGTTGCGTCAGAGGGGGCGGGGTCAGGTGACGAGTGGCCCGGTCCTCCTCTGCTAAGACGGGATTCCCTCAGTGTCTCAATGGAGACAGGATGCGCTGCGTTGGACGTCGGAGAAGAGATCAGCCATCGCTGGACCCCGGAGAAGAGATCACCCATCGCTGGATACCAAGAGTGGATTACCACCGCTGGAATCTTTTTTACATTTTTTTTTTTTTAATAAAGGACTTTTCCCAACGGTGTCTGTGTGTTTTTTAACAATTTTTTACACTTTCTTTGTGAAATGGTAGGGGTACTTTTGTACCCCCTTACCATTTCAAACAGGGGGGCGGGATCTGGGGGTCCTCTTGTTAAAGGGAGCTTCCAGATTCTGATAAGCCCCCTGCCTGCAGACCCCCACAACCACCGGCCAGGGTTGTGGGGATGAGACCCTTCTCATCAACATGGGGACATGGTGCTTTTAGGGGTCACAGACCTCACTGATGGCCTGATGCACTTTTTATTATTCTCCTGCGCCATGGACGGACCCATCCCAGCGCTAAAGGCATGTGGTCAGAGAACCCTCCCTACCAGTTACTGATAACCACTTGCCTGGAGCTCTATTACTAGAGGGTACAGATTTTTTATTTATTTTTTACTATAATTTTGCTGCACCATGTGACATGTATGGAATTTATTCTTAAAATCTTTTGACAAAAATGCTTTTAAGGGCCAGTTCACACTGCTGCATGGTGCAAAATCGCATGTGATTCGCACCGCACTGCAGTGCAAATCACATGCGCTGCCCGTGCAATGGGATTTCAGCCATGCAGATAGTATCGGATTGGATTTCACCCATGCGATCCAATTCATGTCCGAACTGACAGTTCGCAGTGCGATATGCAAGCTGAAATGGGGGTGTCATTAACAATGTATTGACACTCCCCAGCAGTTTGCATATGGTAGTGTGAACTGCCGTGCGAGTCGGGTGCGATGCGTTTATGGTTTATGAGAAGTAGGAGCGTTCAAAAATGATGGGCGGGGTCTGGCACCCCCCCATCCAAAAACTTCACCAGTCGCCATTGCTAGGGGGAGTACAACTGGGGGAATCAATGGTGGAGAAGTATCTCGGTGTTCTGGTAGATTATAGAATTAATAATAGCATGCAATGCTAAGCTGCCGTTCCCAAAGCAAGAAAAACACTTTTTAGTATTAACCCATTCCCGACCAGCCGCTGGAGTTCTACTGCGGCAGGTTGTCTCCCCTGGGCGAAACGACATTACCTTGTGTCGCTTCGCCTTTTGACCACTAGGGGGCAGGCGTGCACGCCTGCAGCTCACCACCAGAGCTGATGCGAGTGCCTGGCAGACATGATGACCGGCGGGCACCCGCGATCGCTCGTGACAGACCAAGAACCGGGATCTGTGTGTGTAAACACACAGATCCCAAGTTCTCTCAGGGGAGAGGAGAGAGATTGTGTGTTCATACTAAGTATGGACACCGATCTCTCTCTCCTCCTAGTCAGTCCCATCCCCCTACAGTTAGAACACACACTGAGGGAACACAATTAACCCCTTGATCGCCTCCTAGTCTTAACCCTTTCCCTGCCAGTGACATTTACACAGTTTGCTGTATAATTGTCAATGGTCCCAAAAATGTGTCAAAAGTGTCCGATGTATCCGCCGTAATATCGCAGTCCTGATAAACATTGCTGATTGTCGCCATTACTAGTAAAAAAATAATAATAATAAAAATGCCATAAAACTATCCCCTATTATTTAGACGCGATAACTTTTGCGCAAACCAATCAATATACGCTTATTGCGATTTTTTTACCAAAAATATATAGAAGAATACGTATCGCCCTAAACTGAGGAAAAAATTAGTTGAAAAAAAAATGTGGGATATTTATTATAGCAAAAATACAAAATATTGTGTTTTTTTTTTCAAAATTGTCGCTCTTCTTTTGTTTATAGCGCAAAAAATAAAAACCGCAGAGATGATAAAATACCACCAAAAGAAAGCTCTATTTGTGGGAAAAAAAGGACATCAATTTTTTTTGGGTACAACGTCGCACGACCACACAATTGTCAGTTAAAGCGACGCAATGCCGAATCGCACAAAAAGGCCTGGTCATTGAGCAGCCAAATCTTCCGGGGCTGAAGTGGGTACATTACTTACTAAAGACAACATGGCTGCTCATTTCTCTAGGGGATTTTGCCCTTAGTTTAGTGAATAAGGTAAAGATTTGATGACTTCTGTTATCTAATCATGTGCAAGCAAAAATACAGTTTTTTTTTTTTTTCCTTGCATATGATTAGGTAACCTTCACCACCTCATTCATTAAACTAAGGGAACATTTCCTTGCAAAGTGAACAATATATTTGATTTACGTTAATCAACCCAATAGACTCCAAAGAGAGACAAATAATCTGCTGAAATACAAGGCATTAGTAAGACCTGTAAAATAAAACCTTCAGGGCAGAGAAGGGGAACCAAACTGATAAGAGGCATGGAGGAGGTCAGCTATGAGGAAAGATTAGGCCAGGGATCTCCAAACTACGGCCCTCCAGCTGTTGCGGGAACTACACATCCCATGAGGCATTGTAAAACTCTGACATTCACAGACATGACTAGGCATGATGGGAATTGTAGTTCCTGAACAACTGGAGGGCCGTAGTTTAAGGTGACCAGACATCCCCGGTTTCCGGATTGAGGACACTGTCCCTGAACCAAGTCTGTCCCCGGTTTTGTCCCGGATTGGATTTGAACAGGGGATGGGGCAATTTAAAAAAAAAAAAAAAAAAAAAAAAAATCAGAATTACACCCCCCCCCCCTAAGCTAGTAGGAGCGGCAGAGCGGGGGGTGTAATTCAGATTTTATTTTATTTTTTTAATTCTACACTGACTGTCTTTGAAATTGCCCCAGCAATAGGGGGTGGGGGTGTATTTTTTCATTATCTGTGCCCCTTTCTGATGATCATGTGCTGGTCGGAGCGGAGGTAATATTTCTTCAGTTTCGGGTGCAGGACGGTTCTGCTCCTGCTCGCATCTCGCATGCTCTTCTGCCTTGGCTCAAGCCACCTGCCCATCTCCTTGCCTTCCCTGGTGGAGTGATCTTCCTCCGCTCCCCACCCAGTAGTAGCCGGGACTTGGAGAGTAAGACTTGACAGGCTGTGAGGCGGGCAGCGGCAACGAGCAGAGAGTCGCTAATTGCCGCCATTATTAGTAAAAAGAAAAATATGTCCCCGGATTTCATTTAAAAAATCTGGTCACCTTACCGTAGTTTGGCGACCCCGGAATTAGAGGAACTGGATTTATTCTTGCTTGAGAAGAAGCAATTTAGGGGGATATGATCACCATGTAGAAATACATAAGGGGGGCATATGATCACCATGGGCGTTCCCTTCTCTTCCCCTCAGCCGGCACTGACAGGGAAGATCACGTGACTGGACACGGGTGGCCTGAAAATAGGTAAGCATAGACATCGTTTTACACAGGTTGGATGGTATAGGTGATGGGGAGGAAGCATTGTAAGCATAGTTCGGTAAAGCCTAAAATTCTACTTTAACCACTTCCGGACCACCCACGGTATATATACGTCATTACTTTGATAGCTGCCATAACCCCCATATATTTTTATACAGCAGTTGATCTTCTTTCAGATAATAGTGGTCCTGGCAGCAGGTCCACCACGGGATCACTTTTATGGGCAGCGGGAAAAGCCCCCCCCTCCTCCCTTCTGCTTTCCAGTCGTTTTCCCCGCTTACTGGAGATGTCAGCAGGGCAAAATGGCCCCTGCTCAACTCTATGCCCTTGGAGGACTGGAGCGACGTCAAATGTCCCTCTGGCATACCTCCCAACTTTTTGAGATGGGAATGAGGGACACCTACTAGCAAAAGCATATAGGCATAGGACACGCCCCCTTAAAGGAGAATAAACCAAAAAAAAAAGGATTTGTTAAACAAACAAGTGCTTTTTTTTTTTACCACTACTATTCCTTTAGATTGGCTTTTGAAATTTACAAATGCAGCAATTTAGATTTTGGATGAAAGGTTTAGCACTGGGAAACACTTTTTGAGATATAAAAAGTGCATTTTATATACAACTATATAAATCAGACCAAAATGAGGGACAAATGAGGAGGAAAGAGGCTATGCCCTCCAGCCTTAAAGGGCCTATTTTTATTTTTTTTTATGTAAAAGTAAAATGACATAATTTTTTTGCTTTTAAATGTAAATGTGAGATCTGAGGTCTTTTTGACCCCAGGTCTCACATTAACCATTTCCGGACCACCCGCCGTCGTTATATGTCGGCTGTTTGAAGAGGAATATCGTTGTTATGGCAGCAGCTAACCCCGGTATCCTCTTCTTCAGCGGGCGGTCCGCTTTCAGATAAAAGTGGTCTCTGCGGTAGGTTCGCCGCAAGATCACTTTTTATTGCGGCGGGAGATGGCCCCTCCTCCTGCCTTTCTCCAATGCCCTTTGCTACTTACCGGAGCCACCCGCAGAGGCGGAGGCTAACGTGTCCATTCCCGTGTGTGGTATGGAGATGAGTGAGGGGAAGATGGCCCCTACCCGGCTCCATACCATTGCAGGGCGGAATCAACGTCAAAACTTCACTTCCACCACTAGGAATAAAAGTGACTCTTAAAGCAACATATTTTTATTATTTTTCCAAATTATTTTTTTTTATTGCATTTTAGTGTTGATATGATGTGAGGTCTCTCTGACCCCCAGATCTCATATTTAAGAGGACCTGTCATGCTTTTTTTCTATTACAAGGGATGTTTACATTCCTTGTAATAGGAATAAAAGTGACACAATTTTTTTTTTTTTAAAGAAGTGTAAAGTTTGAAAATAAAAGGTAAAATAAATAAAAAAAAAAATGTTTTAAACGCGCCCCGTCCCGCCGAGCTCACGTGCAGAAGCGAACACGTACGTGAGTAGCGCCCGCATATAAAAACGGTGTTCAAACCACACATGTGATGTATCACCGCGATCGGTAGAGCGAGAGCAATAATTCTAGACCTCCTCTGTATCTCAAAACATGCAACATGTAGAATTTTTTAAATGTTGCCTGTGGAGATTTTTAAGGGTAAAAGTTTGTCGCCATTCCACGAGCGGGCGCAACTTTGAAGCATGACGTGTTGGGTATCAATTTACTCGGCATAACATCATCTTTCACAATATAAAAAAAATTGGGCTAACTTTACTGTTGCTTTATTTTTTTTTTTAAAAAAGGTGAATTTTGTCCAAAAACGTTGCGCCTGTAAGACCGCTGCGCAAATATGGCGTGACAAATAGTATTGCAACGACCACCATTTTATTCTCTAGGGTGTTAGAAAAAAATATATAATGTTTGGGGGTTCTAAGTAATTTTTTAGCAAAAAAATAAAGAGATTTTAACTTGTAAACATAATAATGTCAGAAATAGGCCTGGTCCAGAAGTGGTTAAAGGTTTATATAAAAACATTTTTATATAAAAAAAAAAAAAAAAAATCCTTTTTATCCATTCATCCAGTGACTTTGCACATACATTTGATCTGTGCGAACTGGCAAAAATGTTTTTTTAGACAAGAATGTCCTTTTTATTATAGGTAGTAGTGGTATACAGTATTATGGCCACTAGATGGCGCTGAGGAGCCTATAAACTACATACGTGTCTTTGTAACAAGAGGAACAGTGCAATAATTCTAGAGAATACCAGAGGGAATTAGCAAATAAATGTGGCCATAAATTGCATAGTGACTGAGTATAGATAAGGTTTCGACAGAACTTAAGTTTGGTCCAAAACAAAAAATCAGCACGAAAGCAAGTAACAACCCCTCTGGGACTTTTAAGGCAGAACTACCTATCAGATTATTCTAAAAGGTGAATGCCAACTTTTTATTAGAGACGTACAATAAAAAAGGACACAGGTTCCAGTAATATAGCATCACATGAAACAACATGTTTATACTGTATCTGTAGGGCAGTCTCATAGATTAATATCAATACCCTAGTACAGGGGTCTCAAACTGGCGGCCCTCCTGCTGTTGCGTAACTACACGTCCCATGAGGCATTGTAAAACTCTGACATCCACAAACTTTTTTCAGGAATTGTGGTTCCTGAAAAACTGGAGGGCCGTAGTTTGGAGACCCCTGCCCTAATACATGCAGAAATCTGTGCAAAAAAAAGTCTGCTGAAGACCACGAGTGGGTATGGGTTGGTATAAGCGTCTTACCATGTGGAGCGATGAGCCCAAGTTGTGATGGTGCAGCCGAGTGTCATATAAATACTCCATCAAACGTAAGGAGAAACCATGTCCTCCAATAAGCTTCATGATGGGAATTTCACGTCATTTGGCCCACTAAACAATCCTGCAGCGGCCAGAGGTGAAGAGGGGAGGGTCCCCCCTGGTGTGATGAAGCGCTGTGTAGCCCCGCCCACTGGAAGGGGATGACATCACACGCCGATGCGCAGCCGACATGCTGACGGCCAGCCCCCGCCCAAGCAAGGAGGCTGTAGGGTGGAAGTAGGGCCACGCAAACAATTCCACTCGGGCACAGGCATAAAAACACCAGCTTCACCTATGGCAATCAACGGGGCCGCCCTGATCCAAAAGGATAGGGGAAGCCCCTGCATGTCAAGGGGACACAGTGATAGGCCCACTGCAAAGACCTCCAATGCCCCCCCAGTGGAAAAGCGGCACATATCAGACCCACCTTTGAATATGACAAATTAGAAAAAAACATGTTTCATATATCCCTATTACAGGTCCATTACAGTGGGCAAACAACCAATGCAAAACAAAAATAAAAACAGGACAACCAGCACCAAGGTGGATGGGCATGGAATACCTCCCCAAAAAAACATATGAAAAAAGAAATAAAAAAGCACACTACAAATTGAATTCACAACCCCCTGACATGAAGCCCTGAAAAAAGGACTTGGAATTAAACGTCTCATTGAGGCCAGGTGGCGAAGTTGCGTTTAGATCAAAAATCCACCTCAACGTGATGTCAGAAGGGGGCGGTGCCACCGGGTGATGTAGCCAGATGGCCCCGCCCTTTCCTATAAAAGAACTGTCCCACTGCAGAACGGGCAATAGGCAGGAGGCCTCCCAGGAGGGTCTGGCGGGCATCATGATTGACGTTGGATTACATTGAGGGGCGCTATTTTTTTATTTTTTAATAAAGGACTTGTTTCTTGTGGTTATTACCTTTTTACACTTTTTTGGTGAATGGGTAGGGGAACATTGTACCCGATACCCATTCACATGGCGGAGGGCGGGATCTGGAGGCCCCTTGTTACATAGTTACATAGTAGGTGAGGTTGAAAAAAGACACAAAAAGTCCATCAAGTCCAACCTCTGTGTGTGATTATATGTCAGTATTACATTGTATATCCCTGTATGTTGTGGTCATTCAGGTGCTAATGTAATAGTTTCTTGAAACTATCGATGCTCCCCGCTGAGACCACTACCTGTGGAAGGGAATTCCACATCCTTGCCGCTCTTACAGTAAAGAACCCTCTAATATACCCACAAATACAGAGATTGAACTGTTTATCCCATCCTCCAGATCGTTTATGAACAAATTAAACAGCATTGGTCCCAGCACAGAACCCTGGGGGACCCCACTTCTAGATTCTGATAAGCCCCCTCCCCCACAGACCCTGACAACCACAGCCCAGGGTTGTCAACAGGAGCCCCCCCCCCCGCCCCAAAGCACCCACCCCCCCATGTTGAGGGCACGTGGCCTGGTATGAATCAGGGGGGGGTCGCTTATCCCCTCCCTTTCCTGACCTGCCAGGCTGCGT
This sequence comes from Lithobates sylvaticus, assembly GCA_028564925.1. Classification (NCBI taxonomy): domain Eukaryota; kingdom Metazoa; phylum Chordata; class Amphibia; order Anura; family Ranidae; genus Lithobates; species Lithobates sylvaticus. The sequence goes on along the minus strand of CM053031.1, from coordinate 304,435,226 downwards.
GCTCTGATAATGGTCTGGTATGGATTGTGGGGGTACCCCACACCATTTTTATTTTTTATTTTTTTTACCAGCACTTTTTTTTATTAACTGTCAAATGGGAAGCCCATTGACAGCTGATGACTCATCGGTTGTTAAGGACGCCGCAGCCGTCTTTCCCTCCCCACTCCTTAACAACCAGCTTACATTGTGCCATGATTGGACAAAGCTTTGCCCAATCAGGGCGCAGAATGCACTGTGCAGTGCTCAGTTCGTTGCAGGGTGTTCATCGGGGAGAACACCCAGTGGAAACTCTGCAAATTTGGATGTTTAGTGAACAGCCAAACAGGTAAATGTTCGGCCCGAACTCATGCTCTGGTCGAGCCGTTCACCCATCCCTGATGGTAAGTGCTCTGTGCCGAGTGACTTCCTGATCATTCACAAACTGAAGCATAGTAAACACAGTTTGTTATGCTTCAGTTACAAATAAACACAGCGAGTGTGTTCACAAGGTAGAGGCAGGTAAAGTACATATTTACTAGCCACATCCCCTACTCTCTATCCTGAAACATCCCCTGCAGCATCCATGGTGGAGGAGAGGAGGGAAGCACTGCAGGGCAGGGGGCCGACATGGGGGGGGGGGGAAACCCGGGCAGTAGGGGAAATTGGAACCGCACATAGTGATTAGGGTGTGCCCAGGCACACCTGGCACACCCCCTGCACACGCCTATGGGTAGACTGTTATCCCAAGCGCCGTGGATTAGTAACTCTGTAGTGTTTGATCATTGTGAGTGCATTGGGAAAGATGTGCAGCAGACAAAGTGCAGACAGTCGGAGCTTGGGAAGTTTTTTGTGTTTGAGTTTTATGATTTTTTTTAAGGATCTGGTTTATTTCAGTGCAACACTTGTTTGTCATATATTTTCTGTGGAAGTTGGATTGCTGCCAGTTTGTAGATTTCTAGGCTAGATGGTGTCATTGCTGGTCAGGATATCTTGGTCTGCGTCTGTCAGTCTGAGATCAGGAGGAAGTCTAAGCTGATTTGTTATGTAGAGCTACCCTGCAAAAACAGATAGGAAACGCACTGCATTCCTATGCAAGTTACATACAATGTCTGTAAATGGTGCGATTTTAGACATAAATTTGTATGGCTCAAAAATGGTGCAGGACCTTTTTTTTTCTCCCCGCACTGGAATCTGATCGCATCACACCTATGCAATCCAATTCTGTCAATCGCACTGCATTTTGCGAACCGTTTTGGGGTGTCGTTAACTTAATATCGACACCCATCGCGTAAACGCTGTGCGATTTCAATGCGGTGCAGGAAACGGACAGGATTCACTGCTTTTCCCACACCACATATATGCGAACCAAGCCTTATGCCCCGTACACACGGTTGGATTTTCCAATGGAATATTTCCGATCGGACCATGTTGTCGGAAAATCCGCCCGTGTGTGAGCTCCATCTGACTTTTTCCGTCGGAATATCCGTCGGAAAAAAATGTAGATCCTGCTCTCAAATTTTCCGAAAACAAAATCCGATCTGACTTTTTCCGATCATGTGTAGAGAATTCCGACGGACAAAGTGCCAGGCATGCTCAGATCAAATTACCAGACCAAAGCTATTGGCTACTGACCACGTAGTTCCGTCGTACTCAACGAACGTCACCGCGTTCAGAATGATTGGATTTAATGACAACTTTGTCCGACCGTGTGTATGCCACACCAGTGTCGGACATAATCCCTGGGATTTTTTCCGACGGATTTTGTGGTTGGAATTTCCGACCGTGTGTACGGGGCTTTAGTCTTCGGTCTCACTGAATTCAACTTTGAAATTGAGCAACTTCAATTGAAGCCAGTGTGAGTTGGAAGACATCTGTGCGATTTTATGCACAGATATCTATGCAAGTCGCACCTGAACTGTAGTGCAAGAATTACTTTCAAAATTGGTGCGACTCCGTTGGAGAACCCTATAGAATGTTAACCACTTGGTGTCCGCGCTATAGCCAAATGACGGCCACAGCACGGACCTGAATTTCCAGGAGGCCGTCATAGGATGGCCTCCCGTTTGCACGCTCCCCGCATGCCCCCTGCAGGGGTCCCGGCCCCTTACCACGTGATCAGCTGTCAGCCAATGAAACAAAACAAAAGCTTGGTAATCGTTGCACATAAGCTAATCACCAGCTTATGTGCAAGGGACATTGGTCCCGAAGAGGAAAGAGGCCTCATCTGTACCCACCTGCCAGTGTGACCTGCCAGTGTCCACAGTGTCCACCAGTGCCACATATCAATGCCCATGAGTGCCACCTATCAATGCCTACCAGTGGTGCCAATCAGTGCCTCATCAGTGCCACCTAGCAGTGCTGCCTATCAGTGTAACCTACGAGTGCCACCCATCAGTGCCCATCACTGCCACCTATCAGTGCCCATCACTGCCAGCTATCAGTGCCACCTTTCAGTGTCACCTATTATTGCCACTTCTCAATGCCCACTAGTGCCACCTATCAGTGCCACCCATCAGTGCCACCTCTCAGCGTCACATCTCAGTGCACACAAGTGCCGCCTATCAGTGCCCACCAGTGCCGCCTATCACTGCCCACCAGTGCCACATATCAATGCCCACCAGTGGTGCCAATCAGTGCCTCATCAGTGCCACTTAGCAGTGCTGCCTATCAGTGTTACTTACCAGTCCAGTGCCGATCAGTGTCCATTATTGCCACCCATCATTGCCCATCACTGCCAGATATCAGTGCCACCTATTAGTGCCACTTCTCAATGCCCACCAGTGCCCTCTATCAATGCCCTTCAGTGCCACCTCTCAGAGCACACCAGTGCCATCTATCAGTGCCCACCAGTGCCACCTTATCAGTGCCCATCAATGCAGCCAATCGGTGCCCATCAGTGCAGCCCATCAGTGCCGCCTCATCAGCGTACATCAATGAAGGGGAAAAATTACCTGTTTGCAAAATTGTATAACAAAATATATAAAAATATAGATTTCATTAAAAAAAAAATTGGTATTTTAATCTTTTTTTAACAACAAATAAAAACTGCAGAGGTGATCAAATAGCACCAAATGAAAGCTCCATTTGTGGGGAAAAAAAATTATAAAAATGTAATTTGGGTACAGTGTTGTATGACCGCGCAATTGTCATTCAAAATACGCTGAAAGCTGAAAATTGATCTGGGCAGGAGGGGGGGTTTAGGTGCCCGGTAAGCAAGAGGTTAACAGCTTTCCTGTCTAAGCGACATAGAAGTGCATATAACACACATATAAGTTCATGTCTTTAAAATAAAAAGAGGAATTAGTTGCCATTTACTGGTAATTTTTATAAGTGTGACAACAGTATCGGTCCTTGTTGTTCGCACATATTGAGGGGTGAGAGTAAAATCCTCTGTTAGCGAGAAGGAGTTTTAAAATGACTTTGTTTAAGAATTGCAACACTCGTTACATTGTATACTTGATAACATGTAACCTTTGTTTGATACAATGTAATGGGAGAACAACAAGGAGACCTGGAGATCAGCTGCACCATCAATGGACCATCAATTGGACAATACTGAGAAGATCTCTTGGCTAAAGTAGCAAAACATTTTACCACTTGTCTACAGTGACAATTTATTTTACTTTTTCTTTTCTTTGCACACAAGTTAACCATTTAAGGACCAGGTCTTTTTCCTACACTTGTTGTTTACAAGTTTAAATTAGTATTTTTTGCTAGAAAATTAGTTAGAACCCCCAAACATGTCATATACATATATATATTTTAGCATGAGACCCTAGAGAATAAAATTGGTGGTCGTTGCAATATTTTATGTCACACTGTATTTGTGCCACGGGTTTTTCAAATGCATTTTTTTGGGGAAGAAATACACCTTCATAAATTTAAATGTGCTGTGTCCCAATATCTCAGTGTGAAGTGCTGCTACTAATGCGGCCCAGCTCTGCCCTATTGTTGTGTACAGATGACTCATCTGCAGATCCTGTGTTTACATGTAAATTACCATCATTCATATGTAAATAGCGGCAGCGTTCATATGTAAATAGCGGCGGCCGGCGGCATTGATATGTATATCATGCTCCCCTGAGGTCATATCCACAGTAATCTCTAGCAACCAATTAACAAGCAGAAATCATGTGCTGTAACCTCTAGAAACTAATCAGTGAGCCGTCATGTGTGCTGTAACCTCTAGCAACCAGTCAGTGAGCGGTAATGATACACTGTAACCTCTAGCAACCAGTCAGTGAGCGGTAATGATACACTGTAACCTCTAGCAACCAGTCAGTGAGCGGTAATGATACACTGTAACCTCTGGCAACCAGTCAGTGAGCGGTAATGATACACTGTAACCTCTAGCAACCAGTCAGTGAGCGGTAATGATACACTGTAACCTCTAGCAACCAGTCAATGAGCGGTAATGATACACTGTAACCTCTGTCAACCAATCGCAATAGCTGCCTGATCTGATTCAGTTGAGTCTAGCTGCTATTTATTGTATGTCTCAGAGCAGGTAGAATGCAAAACTGCATGGAGGGGGGTCCAAGAAAAGTTTTGCCCAGGGTCCAATCAATATTAAAGATGGCCCTGGATTTATCACACTACATAGGGACTTACCTTCACATATTTCTCACTGACCCATATAAATCTCTTAGGCCCCTTTCACACTGGGGCGTTTTTCAGGCGGTACAGCGCTAAAAATAGCGCCTGTTCACCGCCTGAAAAAATCCGGCCCCTTTAACTCCAGTGTGAAAGCCGGCGGGCTTTCACACTGGAGTGGTGCGCTAGCAGGATGGCAAAAAAAGTCCTGCTAGCAGCATCTTTGGAGCGGTATAGGAGCGATGTGTTCACCGCTCCTATACCGCTCCTTCCTATTGATTTGAATGGGAAACCGCGGTAAAAACCCTTCGGCCGCTCGCGGGGGGTAAAACCGCACTGCCAGCGGCCGAATACCGCGTTTAAAACGACGGTAAAGCAGCGCTAAATATAGCGCTGCTTTACCGTCACCGCGGCTCCCCGCCCCAGTGTGAAAGGGGCCTTACTGTCACATATCAATTCACAATTCCTCACGATTAGGAGACATTTATGCAATTTTTTAGCAGTGCCATTTCCCCTTTTTGTGATTATTTGTTCTTTGGGCATCACTTCGTGGTGTCTTTATTTAGGGAGGCTGCAGCTATACCTTTACCCAAGCGCGGAATCCTTTGTTTAATAAGACAACAGTAAAGTTAGCCCAATTTTTTTTATATTGTGGAAGATGATGTTACGCCGAGTAAATTGATACCCAATATGTCACACTTCAAAATTGTGCCCGCTTGTGGAATGGCGACAAACTTTTACCCTTAAAAATCTCCATAGGCAACATTAAAAAAATTCTACAGTTTGCATGTTTTGAGTTACAGAGGAGGTCTAGGGCTAGAATGATTGCTCTCGCTCTACCGATCGCGGCGATACCTCACATGTGTGGTTTGAACACCGTTTTCATATGCGGGCGCTGCTCGCGTATGCGTTCGCTTCTGCACGCGAGCTCACCGGGACAGGGTGCGTTAAATATTTTTTTTTATTATTATTTATTTTACCTTTTATTTTTTTAACCACTTTCAGACCGGACCAATTTGCAGCCAAAGGACCAGGCCCCTTTTTGCGATTCGGCACTGCGTCGCTTTAACTGACAATTGCGCGGTCGTGCGACGTGGCTCCCAAACAAAATTGACGTCCTTTTTTTCCCACAAATAGAGCTTTCTTTTGGTGGTATTTGATCGCCCCTGCGGTTTTTATTTTTTGCGCTATAAACAAAAATAGAGCGACAATTTTGAAAAAAATGCATTATTTTTTATTTTTTGCTATAATAAATATCCCCCAAAAATATATAAAAAAACATTTTTTTTCCTCAGTTTAGGCCGATACGTATTCTTCTACATATTTTTGGTAAAAAAAATCGCAATAAGCGATTATTGATCGGTTTGCGCAGAAGTTATAGCGTTTACAAGATAGGGGATAGTTTTATAGCATTTTTTATTAATAATTTTTTTTTTATTATTAATGGCGGAGATCTGCGATTTTTTTTGTGACTGCGACATTATGGCGGACACATCGGACATTTTTGACACATTTTTGGGACCATTGTCATTTTTACAACAATTAATGCATTTAAATGCATTGATTTCTGTATAAATGACACTGGCAGTTTAGGAGTTAACCACAAGGTGGCAGTGTAGGGGTTAAGTAGGCCTAAGGGTGTTTTTTTTACTGTGGGGGGGCGTGGCTGTCAGCTAGTGAATGCTGATCTCTGCTCCAATCACAGGGAGCAGAGATCGGCGTCACTAGTTGCTAGGCAGAACGGGGAGATGCTGTTTATCTCGGCATCTCCCCGTTTAGCCGCTCCGTGAGACGATCGCGGGAGTCCCCGCGGCGATCGAGTCCGCGGGGACCGCGGCCGGACTCACGGGGGTCCCGACCGGCGCGGGAGCGCGCCGCTCCCGGCGCGCTCCCGATGGCACGGACAGGCTAGAGGAGGGACGTATATATACGCCCTCCTGCCTGTACGTGCCATTCTGTCGACGTATATCGTCGTGCGCCGGTCGGCAAGTGGTTAAAAGAACAGTGTAAAAAAAAAAAAATCACAATAAGCGCTTATTGATTGGTTTGCGCAAAAGTTATAGCGTCTACAAAATAGGGGTTTGTTTTATGGCATTTTTATTAATATTTTTCTTTTTTAACTAGTAATGGCGGCGATCAGCGATTTTTATCTTGACTGCGACATTATGGCGGGCACATCGGACAATTTTGACAATTTTTTGGGACCATTGTCATTTTTACAGGGATCAGTGCTATAAAATTGCACTGCTTACTGTAAAAATGACACTGGCAGTGAAGGGGTTAACCACTAGCTGGCTAGGAAGGGGTTAAGTGTGTCCTGGGGAGTGATTCTAACTGTGGGGGGGGGGGGGCTACCACTGACATGACAGAGATCACTGCTCCCGATGACAGGGAGCAGTAGATACCTGTCATGCTGCTAGGCAGAACGTATAAATGCCTTGTTTACATAGACATCTCCCCGTTCTTCTGCTCTGTGACATGATCGCCGGGAGACCGACGGACACTGAGTCCGTAGGACTCGTGGGCACAGTCATGCTGTACGCGGCGTGCGCGCATGCGCCCTCTAGCCTCGCAAATTAAAGGGGGCGTACAGCTACGCCCACTTGCCCACCGCTGCCATTGTGCTGGCTAGGAAGGGGTTAAGTGTGTCCTAGGGAGTGATTCTAACTGTTAGGGGGCGTGGCTACGTGTGACACATCACTGATAATAGCTCCTGATCACAGGGAGCTATGATCAGTGTCACTAGGCGGAATGGGGAGATGCTTGTTTACAATAGTATCTCCCCCTTCTTCAGCTCTGTAAGACGATCGCGGGTATCCCCGCGGACATCGAGTCCACGGGACCCACAATCCTACTCTCGGCAGGGTCTTGTGTGCGCCGCCGCCGGCGCGCACATGACCACATGGAGGCAAATTCAAAGGGACGTACCTGTATGCCCATTTGCCCAGCCGTCAGGGCCGGACTGGGAATAAAATTCAGCCCTGGAAAAAATTTCATACCAGCCCCACAGCATTATTATACCAGCGCAACAGCATAACGTCATTATTTTCTGGTTCGAGAAAGGGAAAACCATACATTTTAAAGCACATTTGAAGAGTGTATTATATAAAAAAAAGACAGATATTAAATCACATAGGGATATATATATATATATATATATATATATATATATATATATATATATATATATATATATATATATATATAAAAATAAGCAAATTCCAGTTAAAAGTGGTCAATCATCAAGGAGGACCCCAGGAACTCAGAGCGTGGGGGGGGGGGGCCACATTCCGCAGAAAGAATACACTAAGGTAAGGGGGGGGGTTACTGATATAAGGGGGAAACCCTTTATATCAGTGCCCCCTTACATTATTGTACTCTCTCCCCCCTTACATCAGTGACTCCCCTTCAGACTGGCCTGGCGGTGCTGTCACTGACCTCCTCTCAGGTGCACCAAGCAGGGCTCAGTCAGTCGGCTCCATCTTGGTGGCTCTGGTTTTAACCTATAGTCTCCTCTCCACACGTCTGACTTCACCGTGCCCACCATTGCGGCCTCACCGTGCCCACCATTGCGGCCTCACTGTGCCCATCAATGCAGCCTCACTGTGCCCATCAAATGCAGCTTTACTGTGCCGTGAAAGCAGTCTCACTGTGCCCATGAATGTAGCCTCACTGTGCCCCATGTCTCCGTCTGCAGTCCCTGTCTGTGGGAAGGTGTGTTGTTGATGCTCAGTACAGTACCTTGCATGCCAGCAGGATATCCATGATGGCCAGCAGCAGGCAGGGGCTGTTCTCGTTTTGGATGGGGACAGTGGCTCCTTCCAGAGGATCTGTTTGGTGTGAGATGGAGTGGTCCCTGGCCACCTGCACCTTCAGCCGTCCTCACTTTCCGGCCCCAGTCAGCCTGTCCCCTGGTCCTGGGGAAGTGGAGAGCACTGGGTGGGAGCTGGAGAGAAGGGGGAGCAGAGAGTACTGGCAGGGTTGGAGAGCACATGGGTGGGGGCAAAGAGCAGGGGGGTGTGGAGATCACAGGGGGTGGGGAGTGCAGAGCACTGGGGGGGGGGCAAAAATAACAGGGGTGGAGAGCACGGGAGGCTGAGAGCACTGGGGGGGGGGGTAAGAGTGTGGGGTGGCGAAGAGCACTAGACGGGAGCTTGAGAGCACTGGGGGGGGGGGCAGAAAAACAGGGCTGGAGAGCACTGGGGGGTACAAGGAGCAGGGGGGAGTGGAGAGCAATGGGGGGGGGAGCTTGAGAGCACCCATGGGGGCCAGAAAGTACAGGGGTGGAAAGCACGGGGGATTGGAGAGCACTGGTGGGGTTGGAGAGCACATGGGTGGGGGCAAAATGCAGGGGGGAGTGGAGAGTGCTGGGGGGAGCTTGTGAGAGCACTGGTGGGGGGGGAGAGAAAAAAAAAAGAACAGGGGTGGAGAGCACGGGGGCTGGAGAGCACTGTGAGGGGTAGAGAGCACTGGGATGGGGGCTGGAGAGCACTGGGATGGGGGCTGGAGAGCACTGTGGGGGGTGGAGAGCACTGTGGGGGGAGCACAGGGGGCTGGAGAGTACTGTGGGGGTTGGGGAGCACTGCGGGGGGCTGGAGAGCACTGTGTGGGTTGGGGAGCACTGCGGGGGGCTGGAGAGCATTGCGGGGGTTGGGGAGCACTGTGGGGGGTGGGTAGCACTGCGGGGGGCTGGAGAGTACTGCGGGGGGTGGGGAGCACTGCGGGGGGTGGGGAGCACTGCAGGGGGCTGGAGAGTACTGTGGGGGGTGGGGAGCACTGCGGGGGCTGGAGAGTACTGTGGGGGGAGGGGAGCACTGCGGGGGCTGGAGAGTACTGTGGGGGGTGGGGAGCACTGCGGGGGGCTGGAGAGCACTGCGGGGGGCTGGAGAGCACTGTGGGGGGTGAGGAGCACTGTGGGGGGCTGGAAGCACTGCGGGGGGCTGGAGAGTACTGTGGGGGGTGGGGGGCACTGTGGGGGGCTGGAGAGCACTGTGGGGGGTGGGGAGCACTGCGGGGGGCTGGAGAGCACTGCGGGGGGCTGGAGAGCACTGTGGGGGGGGGTGGGGAGCACTGCGGGGGGTGGGGAGCACTGCGGGGGGCTGGAGAGCACTGTGGGGGTTGGGGAGCACTGCGGGGTGCTGGAGAGCACTGCGGGGGGTGGGGAGCACTGCGGGGGGCTGGAGAGCACTGTGGGGGGGGGCTAGAGAAGGATGGGGAGAGGGGGGGGCAGAAAGAACAGGGGTTGAGGGAACTGTGGGGGGGGGCTGGAGAGTGTGGTGGGGGAGGAGAGCACTGGGGGGGAGCACAAGGAGAATGGGGGGGGGGCAGTAAAAGAAGTTGGATGGGGGATCAGCAGGAGGGCCGCATATAAAGGAAATGAGCTTTCTATATTCCTCCATGCAGCCGCTGAATGCTTGATTCTCCTCCTCCAAGCATTCAGCGGCTGCATGGAGGAATATAGAAAGCTCATTTCCTTTATATGCGGCCCCCCTGCTGATCCCCCTATCCAGGCACAGTTTACTCACAGGCATCTCTCCTGTGTTTCACGGAGCTGGCCGGGTCTGTGTTCGGCGGCCGCTCCCGCTCTGCAACACGGTCCCGCCCCCCTAGACTGGCTGTGTGATAGGTGGATTCTATCTTCTATCACATGAGCCGGTCTAGGGGGGCGGGACCGTGTTACGGAGCGGCCGCCGAACACAGACCCGGCCAGCTCCGTGTAAACAGGAGCATGAGAGGGGAGCACAGAAGCCGCAAATCGGCCCCAGGGCAGGCAGCCTACCGGGAAATATCCCGGTATCCCGGTAGGCCAGTCCGGCCCTGCCAGCCGTGCCCTTCTGCCGACGTATATGTACATGCGGTGGTCGGCAAGGGGTTAACCACTTCCGGACCGCCGCACGCCGATATACGTCCTAAGTTTGAAAAAGGAAATTGGCTGTTATGGCAGCAGCTAGCTACCATAACCCCGGTATCCTAGTCAGACACTTGGCCGCACAGCACCTCTCCCCTCCGTGTTCCTGCATGAAGAGACCTGTAAAGGGGAGTTTGTAATTGATATCGTATGATTATATCAGACACAGAGAAGGAAGACACTTTATATTGCACAGGCAGTTTTATTTTTTAATCATTTTCTTTGGCAAAGCAACTAAGACAAATTCTGGTCATTCAAAGCACACAGATTTGAAAGAATATAATATGTTCAATTTTGATACAAGTTCTTTTATCTGGTGTTCAGATACATTGATATCTTCAAATCCAATGGACACTTTTCATTACATAATTTTCATTTTATTAATAGAAAAGCCTTGTTTTACAAATAAACATTTAATACAGGGTGATGCAGCAGCTGTTTACCTTCAGACTATCTCCCCGATCAGACTCTGCATAGCCTATCTCTACAGAGCAGGAGAGAGGACATGGAAAAGGTAACAAGTACCCCATGGTCAGGCTATGGACATATAATTATTTACATATTTCTAATAGACATGTGCACAACAAAAATATTTGTTTATTTTCGTTTCGTTTTTTTCGTTTCTGAAAAAACTTTCGTTTCGTTTTTTTCGTTTCCGTTGATTCGTAACGATTCGTACATTCCTAAGTCGTCGGCGTTCGTATTCGTAACGATTCGTAAGAGTTATTTTTTGTTGATTCGTTTTTTCGTTAGTTTCATTTTCGTTTATTAGTTTATTCGAAATTCGGACGCATTCGTATTTATTCGTACATTTGTAACATTCGTAGATTCGTAATCGGAGCATAATTCATAATTTTATATAATTGTTTTTTATTATTTTAATAATTTACGAATTTAAAAAAAAAAAGTTACGAATCGAAAAAAAAAGTTACGAATCGAAAAAAAAGTTACGAATGTACGAATTTTTTCGTTCAATCTATTCGAAGCACGTTAAGCATCGCCATTGTAAGGGACACGGAAAATTACCTATTCAACACAAAAAAAAATTTACGAATCGAAAAAAAAAGTTACGAATCGGAAAAAAAAGTTACGACTGTACGAATTTTTTCGTTCAATCTATTCGAAGCACGTTAAGCAGCGCCATTGTAAGGGACACGGAAAATTACCAATATAACAAAAAAAAAAAGTTACGAATCGAAAAAAAAAAGTTACGAATCGAAAAAAAAAGTTACGACTGTACAAATTTTTTCGTTCAATCTATTCGAAGCACGTTAAGCAGCGCCATTGTAAGGGACACGGAAAATGTCCAATTCAACAAAAAAAAAGTTACGAATGTACGATTTTTTCGTTCATTTTCGTTGTTCCTTTTTTCGTTTTTCGGATTTTCTTCATTCGTACATTTGTTGTTTCTAATTAGTTTTTTTCGGATTTTCGTTGTTTTTCGGATTCGTTCGATTCGAACGATTCTTTAATCAGATTCGTACGATTCGATCGATTCGTTATTCGGATTCGTTCGATTTGAACGATTCGTTCATTCGTACGAAAACGAACGAAAACGAAAAAAAAAAAAAAAAAAAAACAAAAAAAAACGAAAAAAAAAAGAAACGAATTGCACATGTCTAATTTCTAACACCCAAAATATAAGCTTTTTACCACCTCAATACCGCTGTATACTAAAACAATGGAGAGGTACATGCTGTTTTTTTTTTTAAATAAAGTTTTACGCATACAGGAGGCCAAGGCCAGCAAATGATCATTGGACAGCTCAGGTCACAATCACAATGTACTGAGCCAAACAAAGTAGTTCCATATCTTATGATTGTAGTGAACTAATCACAGCTATCACATGTATAAATACTGCCAGTATTTACAAACATTCAGACCATTCACTGAGTGCTGAATCTTTAAGAACACAGCAGGAATAATTGCAGCAGATTGAAGTTGAAGGTGGGGGTGGATATTTAAGTGCCACATTTTCTAGCTAACCCCTTTATGCCCCCCCCCCCCCCCATGGTGCTTGATATACTCACTGTGGAACAGACAATCCTCTGCATGGTGTAAAAAGGCTGTTTAATCCTGTCTTCTCTGATCCTCCCCTTCTCCCAATGTCCCCAATCCATCTCTGAATAGTACAGAGCCTATGGGGCATGCTGCACATGCTCAGTTTGGTGTGTTTTGTTTTTTTTCTTGAGAGAGCACATGTGATCAGCACAGGGCCAATCAGCACTATCCAGACAGAGGGCCAGGGGTCCTGCAGCCTCATAGGACAATCAGGGGAGAATGGAAACTCCTCCTACAAGCTTTAACTAGACACTGATAGAAGTCACAAGACTGCTATATACTGCTGATGAGAAAAGGTATTTAGCAGTTTATATTTACAAAAATAATTGCATTTCCATGTTCTGTGTACTGTGGGGGACCAGATATAGTGAATGCAGAGTCCGGGGTTTAGTATCACTTTAACCACTTCAATACAGGGCATTTTTACTCCCTTACTGCCCAGGCCAATTTTAAGTTTTAAGCGCTGACGCTTTTTTAATGACAATTGCGCTGCCATACAACACTGCACCGAAATGAAATTTTTATTTTTTTCCCCCCACAAATAGAGCTTTCTTTTGCTGGTATTTGATCACCTCTGCGGTTTTTATTTTTTGCTCTATTAACAAAAGAAGACCGACAAGTTTGAAAAAAAAAAAACACAATATTTTCTACTTTTTGCTATAATAACTATCCCAATTTAAAAAAATATATATATTTTTTTTTTCCTCAGTTTAGGCCGATACGTATTCTTCTACATATTTTTGGTAAAAAAAAAATCGCAATAAGCGATTATTGATTGGTTTGCGCAAAAGTTATAGCGCCTACAAAATAGGGAATAGAATTATGGCATTTTTATTATTATTTTACTAGCAATGGCGGTGATCTGCGATTTTTATCGTGACTGTGACATTGCGGCGGACACTTTTGACACTATTTTGGGACCTTTTGCATTTATACAGCGATCGGTGTTATAAAAATGCACTGATTACTGTATAAATGTCACTGGCAGGGAAGGGGTTAACACTAGGGGGCGGTCAAGGGGTTAAATGTGTTACCTAGGGAGTGATTCTAACTGTGGGGGGAGGGGACTCACAAGGGGAGGAGACCGATAGGTGTTCCTCTGTCCTGGGAACACACTATCGTCTCCTTTCCTCTGACAGGGCATGGATTTGTGTGTTTACACACACAGATCCACAGTCTTGCTCTGTTATCGGGCAATCGTGGCCGCCGGGCACGAGCACCGGCTCCCGAGTGACGCGGCGGGCCCCCAGGCAGCCGGGAAGCCCAGGACGTCATGTGACGCCCGCCCAGGATGGGAGATCCCTCCTGCGGACGTCAAATTACTATGGGCGGGTAGCGAAGTGGTTATTAAAGGTGTGTAGCGGGGTTCTACCCCTTTTTCTGGTAGGACGTCATATGACTTCCGCCCGGGAGGCTGCTGGGGGAGATTATAAAAGGGAAGAGCGGAGACCGCCTCTTCCTCTTGGGACACTTCCTCTTCTGAGGCCTGACGGAACTGGCCTGCCTCTGCTGACAGAGCGTGTGACGCGGAGACTGCAGCCAGCAGAGACACCTGTGCGGACCGGAGCTGAAGGCCTGAAGCCTGGGCCTTGCAGCCGATGGAGTGAGACTCTCACCCCTCAGAGTCCACAGCAGCGGAGCGGAGACTTCCCCTTACTGTCGGTCGGACGGAGCTGATGACCGGAGTGCAGGGCTGTGACTGAGGAGACCGGACGCCGCCATTGAAGAGACCAGAGCCACCATTAGAGGGACCGGATCGGAGGACGGTACCCCAAGGATTGGTGAGAGAGCCGGAAGGCTCAATCCTGCATTGACACACACGTTTATGCCTACTGAACTGCCTAGGCGCAATTTACCTCAGTGCAGCAATGTTACTTTTTGTGGATTACAAATGACACCATTTAAAGCTACATGTGCACCACCTCTACAGATTTATTGCCGGTGAAGAACACTGTACTAGTACAAGGACTGAGCTCTATTACTAGGGATCAGGCCTGGTCCGTTAGGTAGGCGCAGAGATAGATTTATTGCACCTCAGGGGTGCATAGCAGACGGTCGCCACGCTAGGCGTTCCGTTTCCCCATTGTTAGATTGATATACCTGTGTACATGTTAAAGTGCATATTGCAGGACCTGCTAAAGTATTGTAAGATATATGTTTAAATGCATGTTGCTATTCTTTTTCCTTACTGACAAAAGTAAAGCCAGTTATTCTTATCTCAGCAGTCTGCTTGTGAGTTCATACCAATTACATTTAGAGTATAAGCTAAGTTTTATGTGCATGGGGACATACCCCTTTACTAACTGTGCCAGAGCGGATAGAGCCAAATTGCCGGGGGTTGGTGGAGCTGTACTCAGGGACCCAAAACAAACCAGCGGCTCTCTTAACTGGGGGTAGCGCTACACGTGGGGGCTCGTCTTCCGGGATCCTGAGTCAGCGGGAAAAGCCGCCAGAAGGTGCCGGCATGGACCCAATAGAAGTGGGACGGTGGTCCGCAACATGGGCCGCTGACCCAGCCGCAGCAGCAGTCATTGAACTGCCAGGGATATGGCAGAGAGAGGCAGTGAAGCAGCTCATAATGTCATTATCCCCATGCCAGAAGTCATGGATAATGGACATGAGAAATGATGCTGGGTACACATACGCCTTAATAGAATGGAAGGAAGAGACTCCAGAGCAGTTCAGGAGCCACAGCATACAGGCACCGAATGGTCAGGCCTACCAAGTGCTGCATGCGCTGCCGCGGAAGGGAGACTACTCTCCTATGAAAGCCATTCTATCCCAAAGAAGGAGGAGCAGAAGGGCGCGGAAAGTCCCGCACCCGCACACACTACCCTCAGTGCAGAACTGTGTGCTGTTCTAGGGGAAATTGTGACCCAGTGCAGAAGAGACCCCGGGGATTACCCAATGTCGGGATACAGGAAACTCCGGATGTTTTCAGGGAGGACACCTGTACCCTCGGGAGAAGAGGGATTTGAAGAGTGGTTAGATGGTGCCACGCAGGCCCTAGAAGAATGGGAGGTCTCAGAAGGCAGAAAGAAGCAAAGGATTGTGGAAAGCCTAAAAGGACCTGCCCTAGAGGCCATACGCAATCTGAAGACGAGTAAAAAGGATTGCACTGCCCAGGACTACATAGACATCCTGGAAGGTGTGTTTGGTGGGACAGAAAAAGTCACAGAACTTACCTATCAACTGGAACACTGTTACCAGAAGACAGGGGAGAAGCTGTCGGAGTACATGGGACGCATAGACAAGATCCTGCATAGGATTATCCTGAAGAAGGGGATAGATCCAGGGAAGGTAGATGAAGCCCGTGCCCAGCAGGTGATGAGGGGAGCCCAACCCTTGGACCCTGTCGCACTAATTCTACGTACCCGCCAGGATGGGAAGAGCCTGGACTACCCTGACCTCATCCGAATGGTCAGAGAAGAAGAGGCCATGTTGGAAGAGAAAAGGGAGAAGCAGGTGATGGGGTCTACAAAGTCTACAGTGGCCACGGTCAGGACGGCCTTAACCCCTGAAAGAGACACAGAGGTAGATGCCCTGAAGTTGCAGATGTCCCAGATGATGGAGATACTGACATCTCTAGTGGCGAAAGAGACGCCCAGTCCCAAGAAGGAAACAAGCAGGAGGGAATTGTTTCCAGCTGTTCCAGCACAAGCATCCCCACCTGACCACAGTGAGATGATTTGCTTCAATTGTGGAGGAATTGGTCATATTGCAGCTGTATGTTCCAGTCCCAAGAAGAAGAAGGCAGAAAGCCGCCAGCCGGCGGGAAACGCCAAAGGGCCCCGGTGAAGGAGTCAACCGGGTGCCCATCACCTTCAGTGAGCTCCAAGAAGCACAACAAGAAGAGAAAGCGAGGAGACCAAACCCCTCAGAAGGGGCCCAGGGATCCTCAACCAAGGTGCACTCCAGAGAAAGGGGGCAAGACCCCTCCGCAGAGACACAGCACCCCCAAGCGTGAACTCTTCAAAGTGAGAGATAACAATATCCCTCAACGGGTTCACACTCCCACTAAGAGGGAGAAAATCAATGCATACCAGGCTCAAGAAAGGAGCAAGTGCAAATCAAGTGCTGGCAAAGCAAAGAGTCCAAAGAAGAGGACAGCATCAACTAGGCCCTACCCAGAGGAGCTAGTTGGTCCATCCCCTACTGTACCCATCCAGGTGGAAGGAGTGTACACGAAGGCCCTTCTAGACACTGGAGCACAAGTGACCCTATTGTACAGGGACTTCTATGACAGATACCTGAGTCATCTGCCCATACAGAAGATAGAAGAGTTGGAGATAAGGGGATTGGGAACTCAGAGTTTCCCCTATGATGGATACTTACCCATAAGACTGACGTTTGACCCATCCGTAGCTGGGAAGTCTGAAGTGTTCGACACCTTAGCAGTGGTGTGTCCCCGCCCATCAGGAACCAGCAAGACGTCCCTGATCATAGGGACAAACACGGACCTAGTCAGAAGGCTTCTGACCCCCCTGGTGAAGAAAGAGAATCTTTCAACTCCCAAGATCCATCCCATGCTGAAGGCAGCCTATCAGCGGTTGGTCCTAGAGCAGAAGACCCCAGGTGAGGGGATAGGAAGGGTATGGAGGCTTGAAAAGAAGGAGCAGTGTTACAGCCTGGAGAGGTGACCTGCATGAGAGCCACGGTGAAACTTACTTGGGAGCAGCCGGGCCCCTTTGTGATGTTGGAACCTGACCCAATGGAGGGTCACTCAGGTCTGGAAGTGATACCAGAAGTGATCTCATTGAAGGACCTGAAGAAGGCTAGAGGAAGAGTCCCTGTCAGTGTGAGGAACCCTACGGAGCAGCCCGTGGAGATCCCTGCCAGGATGCTTCTGGGACAGGTGAGTCCTGCTGTCCCAGTTGGCTGGTCAGAAGTGAAGGGGACGGGTGAAGGAGAAGATGTTTGGAAGAAACTCTCCATGGAAAACCCAAACCTACCTGGAGCTTGGAAAGAGAGAGCCAAGGCCCAGCTGACCAGATGGGAGAAGATTTTCTCTAAAGATGAGTTTGATGTGGGGTGTGCGAGGAGTGCCACCCATCGAATCCGCATGCAAGAGGACAAGCCATTCAGAGAGAGAGTGAGGCGAGTCCCGCTAGCAGATCTGGAGGATCTGAGGGAGCAGCTTGCGGAATTGAAGAAGACGGGAGTGATTAGGGAGTCCAGAAGCCCCTACGCCTCCCCAATTGTGGTAGTCAGAAAGAAGAATGGGTCATTGAGACTGTGCATTGACTACAGAACCCTCAACAGGAGGACCATTCCTGACCAGTATACCACGCCAAGGATAGAAGATGCCTTGCAGAGTTTATCTGGAGCTAAGTGGTTCAGTGTGATGGACCTCAAGAGTGGGTATTACCAAATCCCCATGCATCCAGAAGACAGGGAGAAGACTGCCTTCATAACCCCAGTGGGATTCTTTGAGTTCAACAGGATGCCCCAGGGCCTATCTGGAGCTCCTGCTACGTTTCAACGCCTAATGGAAAGGACAGTTGGAGACATGAACCTCATAGAAGTCCTTGTGTACCTGGACGATGTCATTGTCTTTGGAAAGACTTTGGAAGAACATGAAGCCAGGCTGGAGAAAGTACTGAAGAGGCTCAGTGGAGAGGGACTTAAACTTTCTCCAGAGAAGTGTCGGTTCTATCAGTCTTCTGTGAACTATCTGGGACACATAGTGTCTGAAAAGGAGTGGCTACAGACCCTGAGAAGTTGGAGGCAGTTACTTCGTGGCCAAGGCCCACAACAGTTACAGAACTTCGATCTTTCTTGGGGTTCTGCTCCTACTACCGAAGGTTTGTGGATGGATTTGCCCGCATTGCCAAACCCCTCAACGAGCTGCTGAAGACAGAAGGAGAGGAGGATGGAATGGGGCCTAGGAGGTCCAGTGAGTCGGTCCAAGACCAGTGGAACTCAAGGTGTGAAGAGGCTTTCAGAACCTTGAAGAGAAGTCTCACCACAGCCCCAGTTTTGGCCTACGCTGATCCCACTAGACCATATGAGCTACACGTTGATGCCAGCCATGAGGGCCTAGGTGGAGTACTCTACCAGGAGTATGAAGACCAGCTACGACCAGTGGCCTATGTGAGCCGGAGCCTGACCCCCTCCGAGAAGAACTATCCCACCCACAAGTTGGAGTTCTTAGCCCTCAAGTGGGCAGTTGTTGACAAGTTGAGAGACTACTTGTATGGGGCCGAGTTTACTGTAAAGACAGATAACAACCCCTTGACTTATCTATTCACCACCGCCAAGCTGGATGCAACTGGACACAGATGGTTGGCGGCGTTGTCTGGATTCAATTTCAGCCTCAAGTACAGACCAGGGGCTGGAAATAGGGATGCAGATGCCCTGTCCCGAAGATCCCATGTCATGGTCGATGACTGGGAAGACTGGACCCAAGTGGCACCAGATGGAGTGCGAGCCCTTTGTCAGGGGGCTGAACTCCAAGCCAGAGGAGGATCCAGGGCTGAAGAAATAGGAGTTACCACAGTGGGAGTCCCAAAGTGTTACTGTGGGGTAACTCAACTGGCAGAAGAGTGTCTGCCGAAGCTGTCCAAGAAGGAGCTAAGGTGTGACCAATTGGAAGATCCCATGGGGAAATTGGTCCTGGAAGCCCTGGAAGACCAGAGTCCAGAGGGACTTCGCCTTCACCCTTCCAAAGAAGCTCGCTTACTGAGGAGAGAGTTGGACAAGTTACAGGTGCATCAGGGGGTAGTCTACCGAAGGGGCCCCTCTGATGGACCAGAAGACAAGTGGCAGTTGTTTCTCCCAGAGAAGCATCGAGAGACTGTGCTGATTGCCCTACATGACCAGCATGGTCATTTGGGAGCAGAGAGAACCTTCCAACTTGTCAGAGACCGGTTTTACTGGCCCTGCATGAGGGCCGAAGTGGAGGAGTATTGCCATTCCTGTGCAAGATGCATTCAGAGGAAGACTTTACCCCATCAAGCTGCCCCAATGGGCCATCTACAGAGTGAAGGCCCAATGGATCTGGTATGCATTGATTTTCTCTGCCTTGAACCCGATTTGAGCGGATTGGGAAATGTTCTGGTGGTAACCGACCATTTCACTCGTTATGCTCAGGCTTTCCCAACCAAGGACCAGAAGGCCTCTACAGTAGCCAAGGTACTTCTGGAGAAGTACTTTGTTCACTATGGACTGCCACAGAGAATCCATTCAGACCAAGGAAGGGACTTTGAGAGTCGCCTGATCAGGAAGCTACTAGATTCTCTGGGAGTAGAGAAGACTAGAACCACACCGTATCACCCTCAAGGTGATGCCCAGCCTGAAAGGTTCAACAGGACCCTATTGAACATGTTGGGGACTTTGGAAACAGAAAAGAAGCAACATTGGAGTCAACACATTTCAGCTCTGGTGCATGCTTACAACTGCACCACAAGTGATGTGACAGGTTTTTCCCCTTACCGACTTATGTTTGGGAGAGAAGCAAGATTGCCGGTGGATTTGGCCTTCGGCATTTCTTTGGACCATGCCTCTGCTGCCTCCCACAAAGGATATGTGGACAGACTGAGGCGCAGTCTGAAGATAGCTTATGAAAAGCTCAAGCGGCCTCTGACCAGAGAGGGGCCCGAAACAAGAGGAACTTTGATTTGAAAGTTAGAGTACAGGACCTACAGCCTGGGGACCGTGTACTGTTACGCAACCTAGGGATCCCTGGGAAACACAAGATAGCGGATAGATGGAGATCAGAGCCATATATCATCTGTAGAAAACTTCCAGGATTGCCTGTCTACAAGTTGAAGCCAGAAGGAAGATTGGGGCCTTTGAAGACCTGGCATAGGAATCATTTGCTCCACTCACTGAAGCAGTCAGAATGCCTCCAGCAAGAGACGTACCTGAATCTGTTTCCATTCTGGATACCCCCAGGCCTAATACTAGGTCCCAGACCTCCCAAGTTAGGGGTGGTGAGGACCCCCAACCTGAGGAAGAAAGAGGAGAACTTGAATGGCTATGGCCTTCCTCAACTCCAGGGAATTCTGCCATAGATCTTCCACCTACTGAAGATGTGGAAGATAGCACATTGAACCCAGAAGCCACAGAGTTTGTGCCATTCAGTGATGTGCCTGAGTGCTGGGAAGACATCCCTGGTCTCTACCCAGAACAAGAAGAAGATGTTCCAGAACCAGAGATGTTGCCAGAATGTGTTCCTGAAGAAGTTCCAAGAGAACAGAGAGCTCGCAGGAGTGTGAAGCCTCCCAAGAAGCTAACTTACCCCAAGATGGGAGAAAGTTCAGAGGACTCTGTTACTACAGCAAGGAGAAGTGCTGAAAGCCCTGGCACATTGGTGGGAAGGATTAGAAAACACATTGAATGATTGTGGGACTTTTTTTTGGGGTGGGGGGGTTTAGGCTGGGTTCTCACCTCCAACGGATGCGGCTTGTGACGCGGAGACTGCAGCCAGCAGAGACACCTGTGCGGACCGGAGCTGAAGGCCTGAAGCCTGTTGTGTTCCTGTTCTCCATTTCAGGGATGAATCGGGCCGAATTTTGCCTGAATGGTGAGAGAGCCGGAAGGCTGATCCTGCATTGACACACACGTTTTATGCCTACTGAACTGCCTAGGCGCAATTTACCTCAGAGCAGCAATGTTACTTTTTGTGGAGGACTGAGCTCTATTACTAGGGATCAGGCCTGGTCCGTTAGGTAGGCGCAGAGATAGATTTATTGCACCTCAGGGGTGCATAGCAGACGGTCGCCACGCTAGGCATTCCGTTTCCCCATTGTTAGATTGATATACCTGTGTACATGTTAAAGTGCTGACCTGCTAAAGTATTGTAAGATATATGTTTAAATGCATGTTGCTATTCTTTTTCCTTACTGCAAAAGTAAAGCCAGTTATTCTTATCTCAGCAGTCTGCTTGTGAGTTCATACCAATTACATTTAGAGTATAAGCTAAGTTTTATGTGCATGGGGACATACCCCTTTACTAACTGTGCCAGAGCGGATAGAGCCAAATTGCCGGGGGTTGGTGGAGCTGTACTCAGGGACCCAAAACAAACCAGCGGCTCTCTTAACTGGGGGTAGCGCTACAGGTGGATTAGAAAACACATTGAATGATTGTGGGACTTTTTTTTGGGTGGGGGGGTTTAGGCTGGGTTCTCACCTCCAACGGATGCGGCTTGTACCAGGGATGAATCGGGCCGAATTTTGCCTGAATTCGCCCTGAAACAGAGCCAAAGACGCACAGGACTCCTGTGCAAGCTGCGGCCGCCACTGAGATATGTAAACCGGCTCCATTGAGAGCCGGTCACAATCTCCTGACATGCGAATTGGATGTGGGGAAACCCTCATCCACTTTGGATAGGTGTGAACCCAGCCTTAAAGCGGAGTGCCACCCTAAAATGGAACCTCTGCTTTTCGGAATCCTCCCACCTTCTGGTGTCACATTTGGCATCTTTCAGGGGAGGTCTAATCCAGGTATTTGCTCCCACTTCCAGGCATAGAAAGCCGCAGTAACCGCGGATATCTACGCCATGTCAGGCCGCTCCTCCCCTCCACTGTCTTCTGTGAGACACACAGGTCCCAGAAGACAGCGGGGACCAGTGAGGACGCGCAACGCTACTCACACATGCGCAGTAGGGAACCAGGCTGTGAAGCCGCAAGGCTTCACTTCCCGATTCCCTTACCAAAGATGGTGGCGCCTCCACCTGAGAGCCAAGGGACAGATCGGCTTCGGGTGCCGACATCGCGGGCGTCCTGGACAGGTAAGTGTCCTTATTTTAAAAGTCAGCAGCTGCAGTATTTGTAGCTGCTGACTTTAAAAGAAAAAAAATGGCGGAACTCCTGCTTTAAAGTGTCACTGACCACCAATGATTGGGGGATCTTTATTTAAAAGTAGAGAAATGAAAGGTAAATGTAAGTAATTCTAGATTTTTTTTCTTCTTTATATAATGAAAAAAAAAAAAAAAAACAGTGGCTATGAAATGCCTCCAATAGCTATGCCCCGTACCTCTTCATTTTTTCTATAAAATATTATTGAAAGGGAAAGCTCTGTTTTAAAAAAAATAAAAAAAATAAATAAAATGTATTTGGTTACAGTATTGCATGTTGGATTGTCAGTCAAACTATCGCAACACTCAAAAATGGCAATGAAGGGGTATATATACAGGCTGGTACTGGAGAGATTAAACAAGCCCTCACTAACCACTCCAGCTGCAGGCGCTGTGGAGTACTTTAATCTGCAAATTTCACAAGAGATCTAGTGACGTTGTTCGAGTTAGATATCAGCACTCTGCTCTCCCCCCTCTTCCTGTGTGCCTGCTCTGTGTTCACATTACAAAGAAGGCTGAAAACTCACTTCTGGGGGAGGAAGGGGGGAACGTATTTTTTCTCAGACCTTTAAAGTGGTTGTAAACCCTCCTGAAAAAACAAAAAAATTAAAAAAACACACCCTGCAAGATAAAGGCATATTGAGCTAGTGTGCATAGCATACTAGCTCATTATGAATTACTTACCCGAGAACGAAGCCCCCGCAGCCGTCCTCCCCTCCCCTTCCGGCCAACGACATCTATCCCGGAGGTTACTTCCGTGTATCACGGCTCCGGCGCTGTGATTGGCCGGAGCCGTGTTGACGTAACTCCCACGCATGCGCGGGAGCTGCCGGGAACAGCACAGTACAACTGAAGCAACGGCACGTACGTGCCTTTGCTTCAGTTGGCTTAAGTGCGCATGTGCCGCATGACGTCGGCACATGCAAATACAGGGATATCTCCTAAACCGTGTAGATTTAGGAGATATCCAGTGTAGCTACAGGTAAGTGTTATTATAGGCTTGCCTGTAGTTTAAAGTGGTTGTAAAGATTTTACAACCACTTTAAAGATGAATTACTCCATGATACCAGCAACTAGAGAGGTCAGTGAGGACCCGTTTTAAAGCATTATACTGCTCGTTAGAATATGTAAACTTAAATTTAATGTCCATAGCCTGGCTACAGTTTTACATCAACTGCTCCGATTCATTTCCTTTGCATGTATATATGTTAGCTTGAGCTACTGAGCTCCGTAAAATAGCGTTTTTTTTTGTTTGTTTGTTTTTTTTTTTGTTTTTTTTTTAGCAAAGCAGATAATGATAAACAAGTCAACATATGAAAGTGAGACTAAAGTTTCAACTACAAAATATTTATATCTAATGTTTTATTAATAGGTGGCTAAATAATGAAGAAAGAAACACCAACATAACTTTATATACCAAAAAACTGTCCATTTCTTTAAAGCAAAACTCCAGGCAGGCACTGTATAAGAGACACAAAGGCAATTAATAAATGAATAAATGTATTTTATTAAATGCAGTCCATGTATTTGAATTACTACGTCTCCTTCCATCCCCTGCACAGCATTACATAATAGACTAGCAAAGGGAGGAGCAGGACTGGGAGCCAATCAGGTTGCTGCATGCAAAAGTGCTGTCAATGAAAATACACACTGATAGGAGAGAGACGGAATGAGTGGAGTGATGACCCCTTATGTCTGCTGCTTTTCCTTTTTCTATCCAGTTTGCAGGTTGGAAATAGAGAGAGAGAGAACACCACTTTATTTATATTACCTGTAATGCCGCGTACACACGATCGGAATTCCGGCCAGAAAAAGACAGATGAGAGATTTTCATCGGAAAATGCGACCGTGTGTAGGCTCCGTCGTAATTTTGCTGGCCGAATTTCCGATAGCCAAAAATTTAGAGCATGTTCTCAATTTTTCCGACGGAAAAGGTTTCTATCGGAAATTCCGATCGTCTGTAGCAATTCTGAAGCGCAAAATTCCTGCGCATGCTCGGAAACATTGAACTCGGCTCGTTGTAGTGTTGTACGTCACCGCGTTCTTGGCGGTCGGAATTTGGTGTGACCGTGTGTAGGCAAGACAGTTTGAGCGGAATTCCGTCGGGAAAACCATCAGAGCTTTTTCCGACGAGAATTCCGATCGTGTGTACGTGGCATATGTGTTCTCGACTGGCTAACTGTACTGTGTGACAGAGCTTGGGTATTCTCAGGGCTGGATGGACAGAAATAAAAACATCTACCTCTACTATTTGTTTCATCTGTGTATATGGCTGTGTGCCTGGAGTTCGGCTTTAGAAACAAGCTAACTATAGAATGGCAAAGCTAAAATATATATAAAGCACAACAAAAAAAAAAATCACAAAGCAGATAAAAACTAAGGCCAATACATTTTAGGGCCCTACTGTTGGAACAAAAAATAAATTTCAATGAATAGTTAAGATGATGAGTAAATTCTTTTATTGCTGAAAATGATAACTAGCTCCTTCTTATCACTTTTAAAAAGTTAAAGGGTCACCTTTACTTAGAACCCCCAAAGATTGTATATATATTTTTTGTAGCAGAGACTCTAGAGAATAAAATGGTGGCCGTTGCAATATTTTATCTCACACTGTATTTGCTCAGCGGTCTTTCAAATGCAATTTTTTGGGGAAAAAATACACTTCAATGAATAAAAAAAAAAAAAGTATAAAAAAAAAAAAGAATAAAAAATAATGAATAAAAAAAAACAAAACAGTAAAGTTAGCCCAAATTGTTTTGATAATGTGAACTATGATGTTATGCTGAGTAAATAGATACCTAACATGTCACGCTTTAAAATTGCGCACACTTGTGGAATGGCGACAAACTACGGTACTTAAAAATCTCTATTGTCACTTTAAAAAAAAATAAAAAATTCTGTTTAGAGCTACAGAGGAGGCCTAGTGCTAGAATTAATGCGCTCGCTCTAACGATCGCGGTGATACCTCACATGTGTGGTTTAAATACTGTCTTAATTTGTGGGCGCCACTTGCGTATGAGTTTACTTTGGCGCGCGAGCACGGAGGGATGGGGCGCTTTAAAAAAAAAAGCTGTATTTTTATTTTTTTTATGTTTTTTTTTTTTACACTGTCCTTTTACATATTTTTTTTTATCAATTTTATTGACAGTAATAAGCAGTGACAGGTACTCTTTGTGGAGAGATCTGGGATCTATAAGACCTCAAACTCCTCCTCTGCACTTGAAAGCATTCAAAACGCCAAGATCTGTGTTTTTTAATACTTTTGATTTTTTTACCCACTTAAAAACCAACCCCCGGAAAGATTTACCCCAATCCTGACCAGAGCACTTTTTGAGATTTGGCACTGCGTCGTTTTAACTGACAATTGCGCGGTCGTGCGACGTTGAACCCAAACAAAATTGACGTCCTTTTTCCCCTACAAATAGAGATTTCTTTTGGTGGTATTTGATCACCTCTGCGGTTTTTATTTTTTGCGCTATAAACAAAAAAAGAGCGCCAATTTAGAAAAAAAAAGCAATATTTTTTACTTTTTGCTACAATAAATATCCCCCAAAAATATATAAAAAAACATTTTTTTTTCCTCAGTTTAGGCCGATACGTATTCTTCTATATATTTTTGTTGGTAAAAAAAAAAAAATTGCAATAAGCGTTAATTGATTGCGCAAAAGTTATAGCATCTACAAAATAGGGGATAGATTTATGTAATTTTTTTATTATTATTTTTTTTAGTAGTAATGGCGGCGATCTGCGATTTTTATCGTGACTGTGACATTATGGCGGACACATCGGACACTTTTAAAACCATTTTGGGACCATTGTCATTTATACAGCGATCAGTGCTATAAAAATGCACTGATTACTGTGTAAATGACACTGGCAGGGAAGGGGTTAAACACTAGGGGGGCGATCAAGGGGTTAAGTGTGTCCTAGGGAGTGATTCTAACTGTGGGGGGGATGGGCTACCACTGACATGACAGCGATCACTGCTCCCGATGACAGGGAGCAGTAGATCCCTGTCATGCTGCTAGGCAGAACGGGGAAATGCCTTGTTGACATCTCCCCGTTCTTCTGCTCCGTGACATGATCGCCGGGAGACCGACGGACATCGAGTCCGCAGGACCCGCGGGCACAGTCACGCTGTACGCAGCGTGTGCGCGCGTGTGCCCTCTAGCCCCGCAAATTAAAGGGGACGTACAGCTACGCCCACTTGCCCACCGCTGCCATTGTGCCGACGTATATCAGCGTGCGGCGGTCGGCAAGTGGTTAAACTGGCACCGTTGGCTCCCAAGTAAACCGTAAGTGATGTTGTGGCGTAGATTCCCGGTTACTACATCTGAGACCTGATCAAAGCTGGTTCTGGCTTTGTTCGGGTCTCCGGGCCAGCCGGCAGACGTGCTGGCCGGCCGCTTGGGTCTCCCGGTGGGATTTGAGAGCCCGGGTGAGCGGCAGGTGGGGACGTCCCCTCCCGCTGCATGTAATAATAGCTGCATTGGTTGTTATTACTAGAGAGCCGCCCGTCAGCTGTAAAATACAGTAGCGGGGTGATGCCTGCAGCTGCAGGCATCACTCCGGTACAACCACTTAAAGCCAATGATGTACAGGTACGTGATATGGCGGCAAGTGGTTAAGAGTGTGAAAACTCTAGGTGTGGTTTACTTGAGCGACCAAATTTTTTTTTTTAAATGAATATACCAGTCCAGAGGGAAAAAACTTTTACAGATGATGCCAGACAAAATATTAGTTCCCAAGATTAATTTAATTAAAAAAAAAAAGAAATTTTTATTATATATTTTATATATATTTTGATATTATTTCTGTATAGAGGTGGGCCCCTTCTTTCAGAGGGGCCCGGGGCAGTTGTCTCTTTTTGCCCCTAATAAAAATGGCACTGATGTAACTGAGTCTGCCTTCAGTTTATACATCGCTTCCAGCCGCTGCCTCTGTAAAAAAGGAATATTTTATTTGCTCCTTCACCGCTGCCTCTGTAAAAAAGGAATATTTTATTTGGACAAGCTTGGTCCGAATTAACTATTTAAACATCGCTGGAAGCTGGATATCAGCTTTAAAGCGGAGGTCCTGCCAAATTTTAATATTTTTTTAAGTCAGCAGCTTCTAAAATATGGACACTTACCTGTCCAGGGTGCCTTCGATGTCGAACGCCTTCACCCGAGAGCTGAGGGACAGATTGGCTTCGGGTGCCAACATCGAAGCCGGCACCCGAAGCCGATCTGTCCCTCGGCTCTCGGGTGGAGGCGCCGCCATCTTCGGTAAGGGAATCAGGAAGTGAAGCCTTGTGGCTTCACAGCCTGGTTCCCTACTGCGCATACGGGAGTCGTGCTGCGCAATCCTACAGGTCCCTGCTGTCTTCTAGGACCTGTGTGTCTCCCAGAAGACAGCGGGAAGGGACGGAGGAGGCGCCAGATATGGCATAGATATCCACGGGTACCCAGGGATATCTATGCCCATAAGTGGGAGCAAATACCTGGATTATACAGGTATCTGCTCTCCCCTCTTCCCTGAAAGGTGCCAAATGTGACACCGGAGGGGGGGAGGATTCTGAAAAGCGGAAGTTCCATTTTTGGGTGGAACTCCGCTTTAAAGAAGAGCTCCATCTTTCAAAACACTTTACATAGTTTGTTTGGCCCAAATAAATGAATGTCCCTCACTAACCTGTGAGGCCACTGGATGTGTGGTAAAAACTGTATGTAGCTGAGGCCACATAGAGCATACCGCATTGTGTTCCGGGTCTGAGCCAAGACTTCCTGTCTCATATCTAGAACACAGATCAGTCTACAGCAGCGGCTCTCCGCCGCTCAGGGTAAGCCATGTATTCTCTCAATGGATACAAAGCTTCCTCTAAATGGCTGAGTCAGAGGTTGTGACATCATCAGCACGCCAGAAGTCCAGGCTCGCACCCAGAACACAGTGCGGTATGCTGTGTGTAGCCGCAGCTACATTCCGTTTATACTAGACATGTGCACAACAAAAAATTAGTTTTTTTTCGTTTCCGAAAAAAAATTCATTTGTTTTTTTTCGTTTCGTTTACGTTGATTCGTAACGATTCGTACATTCGTAAGTCGTCGGTGATCGTATTCGTAACGATTCATACATTCGTAAGAGTTATTTTTTCGTTGATTTGTTTTTTCGTTAGTTTAATTTTCGGACGCATTCGTATTTATTCGTACATTCGTAACAGTCGTAGATTCGTAATCGGAGAATAATTCATAATTTCATGTAATGTGTATGCTATTATTACATTTTAATAATTTACGAATCGAAAAAAAAGTTACGAATCGAAAAAAAAAAAGTTACGAATGTACGAATTTTTTTCTTCAATAGAGACACGGAAAATTACAAATCGAAAAAAAAATAAAAAAAAGTTACGAATCGAAAAAAAAAAAAGTTACGAATCGAAAAACAAGTTACGAATGTACGAATTTTTTTGTTCAATAGAGACACGGAAAATTACTAATCGAAAAAAAAAAAAAAAAAAGTTACGAATCGAAAAATAAGTTACGAATCGAAAAAAAAAAAAAAGTTACGAATCGAAAAAAAGTTACCAATGTACGAATTTTTTTTTGTTCAATAGAGACACGGAAAATTACAAATCGAAAAAAAAAAAAAAAAAAGGTACGAATCTAAAAAAAAAAGTTACGAATCGAAAAAAAAGTTAAAAATGTACGAATTTTTTTGTTCAATAGAGACACGGAAAATTACAAATCGAAAAAAAAATAAAAAAAAGTTACGAATCGAAAAAAAGTTACCAATGTACGAATTTTTTTTGTTCAATAGAGACACGGAAAATTACGAATCGAAAAAAAAAAAAAAAAGGTACGAATCGAAAAAAAAAAGTTACGAATCGAAAAAAAAGTTACAAATGTACGAATTTTTTTGTTCAATAGAGACACGGAAAATTACAAATCGAAAAAAAAATTAAAAAAAGTTACGAATCGAAAAAAAAAAAGTTACGAATCGAAAAAAAAGTAATGAATGTACGAATTTTTTTGTTCAATCCATTCGAAGTGCGTTTAGCCGCACCATTGTAAGGGACACGGAAAATTACCAATTCAACCAAAAAAAAAAAGTTACGAATGTACGAATTTTTTCGTTCGTTTTCGTTTTTTTGGATTTTCTTCATTAGTACATTCGTTGTTTCTAATGTGTTTTTTTCGGACTTTCGTTGTTTTTCGGATTCGTTCAATTCGAATGATTCGTTAATCGGATTCGTACGATTCGAACGATTCGTTATTCGGATTCGTACGATTCAAACGATTCGTTCATTCGTACGAAAAACGAACGAACGAAAAAACAAAAAAAAAAAAAAAAAAAAAAAAAACGAAAACGAATTGCACATGTCTAGTTTATACCGCACATCCAGTGGCCTCACAGGTTAGTGAGGGACATAGTTTGTTTGGGCCAGCTTGGCCCAAACGAACTATGTAAAGTGTTTTTGGAGTTCTTCTGTAAGTGGATGGACTATAGAACACATGTTTAACTGGTGGAAGGAGCATAGTCCTTACAAAGGGGCCCAGCCAGGTGAGGGAGGCATTGTACACTCAGTGTAAAAGTCACACTGCCATGTTCAAGGTAACAAACCTCGTCCTTCACACCACTGCTGACTTGTTTTTCACATTTTCCAAGCAGGTCATCATCATATTTACTATCCTCATCCCAAACCTCCACCTTCAAGTTAAATCCTGGTCCGAGTTCCAAAACTCCGAGATCATACCGCTTGTTCCATTTTGGATTATCATTGTTCCATATGGTCTCTGTCCGAGCAGTAGCCGGTCCAGGACCCGGTCCAGCACTTATTTTTACATAGGCATCAGTCCTCGAGGAGTAGTCACCCCAAAGGCCCGAGGCACGTAGTACAGTGACCACTACTTTGGAATATCCCCTTTTTGCGGGGCAACAGTTTATATTTTGGCCTCCACCGGAAGGACAAAGGCAGTCGCACTCTTTACCGCTACTCTGCTGGGAACCTGATGGGCAAGAGCAGCTCTTATGCAGTGCTTTCTCCAAGATGTACCCACTGATGGCTTTCTGTAGGCTTTGTCTCTGAGGTTTGTTGACTTCAACCAGGTTGTGGATGGGCTCCAGAGAGTAGGATATGATATCTGGGTCAGTCTTTAGGCTCTCCATCCAGGTCTTGAAAGCGCCAGCATCTGCATTCTTTACATCAAAGGAGAGCTGCTCAAATTTGATCTTCCCTCCTCTTACCTAAAATTCACAAAGAAACATTATTTGGCTTATTGTCAGTAAGACATTCTCGTGTATCCCATGTATAATGCCCCGTACACACGGTCGGATATTCCGATGGAAAAAGTCCGATCGGATTATGTTGTCGGAAAATCTGATCGTGTGTGGGCTCTAGCGGGCTTTTTCCGTCGGAATTTCCGATGGAAAAAAATTTGAGAGCAGGATCTCAAATTTTCCGACAACAAAATCCAATTGGACTTTTTCGATCGTGTGTAGGGAATTCTGACGGACAAAGTGCCACGCATGCTCAGATCAAATTACGAGACCAAAGCTATTGGCTACTAGCCTCTACGTAGCTCTGTGTTATGCAAACAAACGTCACCACGTTCGGAACGATCGGATTTTTTGACAAATTTGTCCGATCGGACCATGTTCATATGGGGTGGCACAGTGGTGTAGTGGTTAGCACTCTCGCCTAGCAGTAAAAAAGGGTCGCTGGTTCAAATCCCAACTACGACACTACCTGCCTGGAGTTTGCATGTTCTCCCTGTGTCTGCGTGGGTTTCCTCCAGGTACTCCGGTTTCCTCCCACACTCTCAGACATGCAGGTAGGTTAATTGGCTTCTGTCCAAAGTTGGCCCTAGTATATGAATGGGGACCTTGGATTGTGGGCTCCTTGAGGGTAGGGGCCAATGTGAGTGTGCAATGTACAGGGATGGGGACAATTGTAGACACTCACTCAGGTTGAACTGGATGGACTGGTGTCTTTATTCAACCTTACTAACTATGTAACTATGTTGACGGAAAATTGGAGATCCAGCTTTCAAACTTTGTGCGACGGAAATTCCGACGGAAAAAGTCTGATGGAGCTCACACACGGTCGGATTTTCCGACAACATGATCCTATCGAACATTTTCCGTCAGAAAATCCGACCATGTGTACGGGGCATTAGTGTAATGCTAAGCCTAGCCAGTTGAAGAAATTGACCTATGGGGCAAGAAGTATAGATCCAGCCCTAATAATATGTATCATAAACATATACGAAAAAAACAATGTATACAGCATATATATATATATCTCCCATACTAATTCCTGTTGAACAACTCACCTCCCAACTCTTCTCGTTGAACGTCTGATGGAAACTCTCCCCCCTGTTGGATTTTTGGCTTAGTTCGTTGCAGGCGTTAGCTTTTGCATTTGCTTCACCTTTCCCAATGACAGAAACTGAGGCCTCCACGCTAAGACAATCCTTCAGCTCGTCCATGGACATGCCATCCATGGTGACTTGGCAGGTCTTGATGGCGTTGACCTCTAGCACTTTGCCTCCTACATCTGCTTGGCTGACATAATGAGTGCCGTAGGTGCTAATTAGACGTCTGTATTGAGCTTTAGTGCTGGCATCATAAGTCGCTGGCAGAGACTCCAAGGCCCGTTTTAGATCTTTGCTCAGTGGAGAAAGGTCTGAAAGTCGGAAGCTGGTAAAAGGGACAAATTTAGAGCTTCAAGAAAAAAAAAAACATACGACGGGACTACGTAGAGGCTAGTAGCCAATAGCTTTGGTCTTGTAATGTGATCTGAACATGCGTGGCACTTTGTCTGTCGGAATTCGCTACACACGATCGGAAAAAGTCAGATAGGACTTTGTTGTCGGAAAATTTGAGAGCAGGAGATAAAACGTTGTCCGTCGGAAAATCCGACGGAAAAAGTCTGATGGAGCCTACACACGGTTCCGACAACATTGTCCGATAGGACATTTTCCGTGGGAAAATCCGACCGTGTGTACAGAGATATCATTTTTGGATGATGCCTACAGAGTTTTTTTTAACTCTGCCATACCTGCTTTAATAGGTACTACTGGGGCAGTTGAGTTACTGACTCAATATATTAGTATATTGCTATACTGATCAAATTAGCAAAACCTGTTTTATTGGAAGCAAAATTATTTTGCAGCTGGTAAACAGGTCTTTTAAAGTAGCGAGAGGAGGAACTTTTTGTCATATACTTTACTGGTTTAATAATAAAAATATATGTTACATTCAAAGACGTACCTGTAATAGACACAACTCAGCTGGTGCTTGATGAAGCTGTAACGGTCTGTGCTGGTCTTAGTCTTACCAAACTGTGCTACTTCGGAATGAGAACCAGCCATTACCAGCTTGCCAGTCACCCCCTTGTGGGTGATGTCTAGACCAGATTGCCAGTCATTCTTCACATCAGATGTAGATTCCTCAACCAGTGATGCAGAAGATCGGGAGACCTCACTGCTGATCTTCCGAGAGCAGACTGTCTGGGGCCTCCAGTCCACCATCGCAAGGGGAAGCTTTTGCCAATTTTTGTTCATATATGGGTTGCGACAGACAGTGCAGGTGTTGTTCTGTGTAGAAAATGTCTGGAGATCCAGCAGGTGAGCCCTGGTCTGCTTCATGGTCACAATATCAAAGCCTTGACCAATAAGATTGTGCCCGGGGACAAAATGGAGTTCATCGCATTTTGGCTTTTTGGCAGTCTGGCAGCCGTAGGTGAGTGGGGGGTGAGTTTGGCAGGAGGTAGATGTGGCAAAGCTTAGAAGAACCAAAATGAGCCACATATTCAGTTGCATTGAAAAACCTGCAGAAAACAGATAAAAACAAGACCAAAGTTAGATTCCCCATTGATATGCTCATTATGATTTACTATACATAATTATTTTACAAGTGTATTTTTTCCTTTTATTTTATTTTTTCCTTAAAGTGATCTGAGCATGCGTAGCACTTTGTCCGTCGGAATTCGCTACACACGATCGGATTTGGTGTGATCGGACTTTGTTGTCAAAAAATCTATCCAGCAGGAGATAGGACTTTGTCCGTCAGACAATCCGATGGAAACTGTCCGATGGTGCCTACACACGGTCGGAATTTCCGACAACATTGTCTGATAGGACAGAATCCATCGGAAAATCCGACCGAGTGTATGGGGCTTAACAGTTTCCTTGAAGTAATATATGGAGAAGCAACTCCACAGAGAGAAAACAGGAAGACAGCTTATTGCATTGCTCTGGGCTTCACTCAAATTGGAACATATATCAATCATAAAAGCTCCTCCTCCCTGCTGATTGGATAATTTACTGGCAATTTAAAAGTGCTTAGTAAGGCTTTCAAGGGGGAACCCCATGCATAGCACCTTGTCCCCATGTTGAGGAGAAGGGCCTCTTCCCCACAACCCTGGCCCAGTGGTTGTGGGGAGTCTATAGGAATCTGATAGCTCGCTTTAACAATAAGGGGACACACAGATACCACCCCTAACGTGAATGAGTAAGGGGGAACATAATACCCCTACTCATTCACCAGAAAAGTGAACTGTAAATAAAAACACTCAATTTCACACAATAAATCCTTTTATTAAAAAAAAATGTCCTACAATGTAAATCCATTATGATGTAGATTGTTGTAAATCACATTGACCGACACATAAGCCAAAGAAAAAAAATCAGGCAACCCTAACGTGATGGAGGGCACACACAATATAAGGGAAGAGGCGGAAACAATGGTGGCATCATCTTATAAATATGGCCATGGCAATATTTGGTCAATGTTATTGCCCAAATATGGCCGCGTGGCCTGAGGACACTACAAGGGAGCAGAGCTACTCTAGCTGTTCCTCCATTGAAAATACATGTAAATTCATTATGTGGGAATGGG
Source organism: Lithobates sylvaticus (assembly GCA_028564925.1). Lineage (NCBI taxonomy): Eukaryota > Metazoa > Chordata > Amphibia > Anura > Ranidae > Lithobates > Lithobates sylvaticus. The sequence goes on along the minus strand of CM053031.1, from coordinate 304,401,008 downwards.
GCAAAGGATACCGGTATTTACAGACTATATTTGCTGCAAATTCCAATGTGTGAATGCTGAAAATACCACACTATACCACACACAAATACCACACCAGACTGCCTGCCGCACTAACACAGTCCCGCTATAAGACCCCTTTCACACTGCGGCCGCTCCGCGTTAGCCATAAAGCGCCGCTAGTTTTAGCGGAGCTTTTCGGCTGGTAGCGGGGAGCTTTTAACCCCCGCTAGCGGCCGAATAAAGGGTTAAAAGCGCCCGTATTATGGCGCTGTCAAATCGCTTTTTAGGCATTTTGGCAGCGCTTCCCGTTCATTCGCCCAAAAGATGCTGCTTGCAGGACTTTTTTCTAATGTTCTGCAAGCGCCCCAGTGTGAAAGCACTCAGACTTTCACATTGGGGTGACATGAGAGACGCTTTTCAGGTGCTTTACAGGCACTATTTCTAGTGCTAAAACGCCTCCAGTGTGAAAGGGGTCTAGGTCTTTGAACCCCCGTCATTACTAATATGAAAAAAAATAAAAAAAATATATAATATATATATATATATACATATATATATATACCATCATTTGTAGACACTCTAATGTTCACGCAAAGCAATTACTATACACTTATTGGAATTTTGTTTTTTACCAAAGACATGTAGCAGAATACATTTTGTCTTAAATGTTTGAAAAAAAAAATTTTAATTTTTTTATTGGATATGTTTTATAGCAAAAAGTAAAAAACATTGTTTTTTTTTCTCTTTTTTTTGTTTGTTTTTTTTGGACTTTTTGTCATTTATAGCGCAAAAAAAAAAAAAAAAAAAAATGCAGTGGTGATCAAATAACCACCAAAAGAAAGCTCTATTTGTGGGAAAAAAATAATATAAATATCATTTGTGTACAATGTTGCATGACTGAGCAATTACCAGTTAAAGTAGCGCAGTGCTGAATAGCAAGTAATGGCCTGGTCATCAGGGGGTAAAATCTTCTGGATGTCAAGCGGTTGTGTGGACTACAGAAAATAGCTTGAGATTAAAGGACATAATAAAAGGGCAGGCAGATGTATTCCTTACAGGATCTAAGAGCAAAATGGGACACATTTAGCCTGTATTTATGGAAATATAGGTCTTGTATATACTCGAATATAAGCCGACCCGAATATAAGCCGAGGACCTAATTTTACCACAAAAAAATGGGAAAACTTATTGACTCGAGTATAAGCCTAGGGTGAGAAATGCGCAGCTACTGTAAGTGAAAAAGAGGGTCAACAATGCCCATTTGCAGCCTCACTGTGCCCATTTGCAGCTATAGGTCCCCCGAACTTCAAACTCGGTAGTTAAGGGTTCCTAGTTGCAATATTTGGGGTCTCTGGACCCAAAGGGTCCCGAAATGACATTGCTGCAGATGGACACAGTTGACCAACTTTGGGGCCTTAGCACTAAGTGGCCCCCGAGATACGGGGCCCCAAATCAGTTCGGAAAATGTCAAGCACTTTTCTGCAGCAGAGAATTACATTTTCCGTATCTTGGGGCCACTTGGTGCTAGGAACCCCAAATTTGGTTTGCAAACCCAGTGGACTACAACATAGCCAAAGTTGGGGTTCTTAGCACTAAGTGGTCCCAGGATACGGGGCCCCAAATCTGTTCGGAAAATGTCAAGCACTTTTCTGCAGCAGAGAATTACATTTTCCGTATCTCGGGGCCACTTGGTGCTAGGAACCCCAGCTTTGCATATGTCGTAGCGCTAGTACCACTGGGTTTGCACGCCAAATTTGTTCCTAGCACCAAGTGGTCCTGAGATACGGGGGCCCCAAAGTCGGTTCGGAAAATGTCATTTTCTGCAGCTGAAAAATGATTGACTCCAGTATAAGCCGAGGGGGGCATTTTCAGCACAAAAAAAATGTGCTGAAAAACTCGGCTTATACTCGAGTATATACGGTAATTACAACATTTCTGGAGGAACTTAACAAAATCACCTAGTTCAGTAAAATAATTAAATCTGAAGGAATGGCTCTTGGATTTTGGGTATACCCCTAAATATTCCATCTACATTTTGGAATCTAGAAATCCTAAATTATTGGTCTAAATGGGGAAAAAATTTGGATCAGACAGTAACAGAAGTTCAAAAGTGTAAAATATTAGGATTAATATATACAGTGTCTGTAGACTCAAAAGTAAAGGAAATCCATTTTAAACCATTATCTAGGTCAGCTTTTACAACAGTTGCCCCAGAGGAACCCTTGAAATTAACTATCAGGTTTCGGTGAACCTTTGCTAAAACCATTTCATTGGAGGTCAGTGGGGAAAAATTCCCTGCATATTGGTAGCAAGTGGAAAGTATGTGGTGGTTAGGGTGATACCTTTATATAAAGATAAATAGACCATTGGTTTCTTCCAGCTGGCTCTGCCAAGTGGTGTTAGTTCCAGAACTATGAAGGCACCTTTAAATGAGAGGACAATCGGCTACAGCTCCAGGAACCTCAGGAGGAACCCTGGATGAGAATGGTTGAGCTAAGTGGAATTATGTATCAAGGATGCAGTGCGACGGGAACACACACTCATATATAATACAAATGCTCAATTATACAAGAATAATGGAGGAATGGAGAGAAATTGCGGAAATGTCTCTATACATTTGTGGATTTGCCATCCATTTGGACCCTCTGCAGTGTCTATTTTATGATGCAACATGTCTGAGAAAGAAATATAGAAAGAAATATAGAAGCTCCATGATACAACACATATTGAATGCAGCTAAGGGCGGCCATAAATTATACAATTTTGTTTCCTTCCACGACCTGGCCTGGAGGTTACACAGTGATTACTGCTAGCTGCTATAGCCGCTATAATAACATAAAAAAATCTGACATGCTGGTTGTACCCAAGTTGATCGATGGGACAATCAGCCTGCCCATACAAGGTTTAAATCTTGCCCGGTCCCTGCTGAACTGGCCGAGATTCAAACCATCTATGGTCAAGATTCGAACCATCTATGGTCGAGATTCGAACCATCGAAGGGTGGGATTCGAACCGTCGAAGGGTGGGATTCGTACCGTCTATGGCCAGCTTAAAGAAATTATTCCGTAATTTTGTAGGACAGATAAATCACCAACAATTGGGGAGTGGCTAGTGGAAGTAGACAAGATTTGTCTTTTGGAGGACTTGGTTAATATTCATAGAGATACTTGTGATAAGTTTTATAGTTTTAATTACTCTAATTGTTAGACTCAAAAGAAATATATCACATAATAACAATCCTCAGAGGTAACATCCCATTATCATTCTATGTAAAACAAGAGACCATCCATTGGGGGTGAAGACAAAAAGCAGGGCTTTTAAATGTACCTCCATTGAGATGCCTTCACACATTTGTGCTTCTATGTGCATAGAAGAGAGAATATAAGGCCGGGTGGAAAAGATAAAGTTGCTCGTCGGGAGAAGAGGTTAGGGTAGTAATTCTCAACCAAGGTTTTGTAGAACTCTAGGGTTCCTCCAGAGGTTGCTTGGGGTTCTTTAAGCTGTGGCTGAATGACCCATTTGATGGTGTCTGCAAAGGTATGGGGCCAATGTCACTTGGCAGAACCAGCCACATGACACCAACGATCTTTTTAGCTGTCTACAAAGGTGGCATTCTGAGCACAACTATAAGGGGGCACCCTTCATACTGGCCAGCAGTAATAAGAGGCATGTAAGAGGCATTTTTTTCCTACTGACCCCCCAATAAATTGGTTTTAGCAGGGGTTCCCTAAGACCTGAAAATTATTTTATGGGTTCCTTTGGGGTTAAAAAAAAGTTTGAGAAATGCTGGGTAAGGGGTTCTCTTGGGAGAGTGAGGAACTGCCTTGGACCCTTTGCTTTATCTCTATAAAGACAGGAGCGGTCTTTATCTCACTTTAATAGTCCTCCTTATAGAAATGTAAGTCTAATATGGGCACTGTAATATGATTAGAAACGTGGCATTAAGATTGGAATAAATTAATTTATAGAAATATAAGAAATAGATACGTTTATAGTTCACTTTTTGAGGGATTAGAGAACGGGGGGAGTTTGAGGGTTTATTGAGTTTTGTTTATTTTAGACCCCTTTCACACCACACCGCCCATAGCGTCGGCGGTAAAACGCTGCTATTTTTAGCGGCGTTTTACCGGCGCATTTCGGCCACTAGCTTTTACCCCCCGCTAGCGGCCGAGAAAGGGTTAAAACCCCCCGGCAATATGCCGCAATATCTGCGTTTTGCCGGTGGTATTACAGCGCTGCCCCATTGATATCAATGGGGAGCAGCGGTGGAGGAGCGGTAAACACACCGCTCCTTCACCACTCCAAAGAAGCTGCTGGAAGGACTTTTCCTGACGTCCTGCCAGCGCACCACTCCAGTGTGGAACCCCTCCGGCTTTCACACTGGAGACAATGGAGCAGCTGTTTTAGGGCGGATTGCAGGCGCTATTTCTAACGCTATAGCGCCAGCAAAACGCCCTCGGTGTGAAAGGGGTCTTAATGTGTGATAGAAAGCAGGCGAGGAAATTTACACGATAAGAATCTGAAGTCCATTTGAAAACGACCCTGTGAGTCTGTCTTCCCTTATGGGTCATGTCTATGTGTGAGAATATAGAGACGTATTCATGATAATAACAAGGCAATCATTGTTTTGTAATTAGATGTGCAAAAGCAATACAATTAAAAGATGACATACAATACAAATCAAAATGTACTCCAATAGAAATGAAACCACCACAAAACACTGTAAAAGTGACCTCAAATCAACATAAAATATGAAGGACAAATGGGCAGTGTTGCCAACCGCTAGTATTTTTACTGGCAGCCAGTAAAAAATGTACACTTTTCTCCTGCCAGTAAATGCCAGTGAAAGAAAAAGGTAAAAAAAAAAGGTAAAAAAATATGGCTGTGAGGCTTGGCCGAAACCATCTGAGTGCTTGCTACAGTGTGTTCGGACTGTGCCGGCAGTGTGTCACGTGAAGTCATGATTGCAAGGGAACGGAGCAGCCGGAGCCTCGTGCCGGTCTGCGGGACAAGAGGAAGGCAAGCCGGGAGTGGACTGAAGGGACCACCTGGCATGGAGAGAGAGGGTCACTGTGACTCTCCATGCCAGGAGGGGAACGTGTCATGTTGGTGAGGTGCCTTCATCATCTGTACTGCTGCACACTGCTGTCACTGTGAGAGTCAATTTCTTGCCTTCTCGATTCCTGTCCCGGAGCTACTTATTACTCATGGGCGTCCGCAGAACTTTTTTCAGGGGGGGGGGGGGGGGCATTGTTTTAAGGTCACCCATGCCATATGAAAAAATCTTCATTCTCTAGGCTATATTTAGATGGGCATGGTATGCCTGGCCTGAGTAATTTCCCATACAAAGGGCAGGGTATGCCCGGCCGGATCTACACAACACGTAGACAGTCAGGCAGCCAATCACTGAAGAGAAGCAGTGGAATGGCCGCGCTGCCGAGCAGCCGAGCCATCTCATCCAATGATCGGGCCAAGGGTGAGCGACATCAGATGTGTCAGAACAGAGAGCGGCCGGCTGACTCAGAAAAAGTCAGCGGCGGCCATGGCAGACACTGCAGCTGGCAACTGCAACAACTTCTTCATGATTCCAGGGGGGGGGGGGGCAGTTGCCCCCTTGCCCCTACCTGCGGACGCCCATGTTATTACTATATTGAAAATAAAATAAGAAATATGTTTTTGCCTTAATATCTACCGTAAATCACTTTGCTAATTGCATATTGTACTTGTTTGTAGCCTGAATACTGAAATTTGCACTTAAAACTGTAATTTTGTAACTTTTAGACATGCCAGTAAAAACTTGACAGTGCCAGTAAATTTTAGGTTTCGTGTCAGTAAATTTTAATCTGGTAGGTTGGCAACACTGCGAATGGGCCTCCAATAGTGAGGGGTACAAAGGGCAGTAAATAGGTTGGTTTGCAGCAATCAGAATCAAAGTACAGTTTTCCTAGATGCCCCTAATCTGCCCCTATGTCATTTGCCGGATTTGCCGGTCCTTTCTCTACAACAGCTTCCGATACACTATAGTGGCTCTGCGCTCCCTTTTATTGTGAAAAGGGAGCTGGTACATAACAGGACCCCCCATTATTGGCCCGTATAAGCCTGCTGGCCATAGTTTTTTTTTTATCCTATGCAGTGCATTATGGTTACAAGGAATGCAAGCGGCTGAATTACATCATTACTCTGCGGGGACAATGGAACTTGAACAGGCCGGATCCAACCCATGGTGGAACCAAACCTGAACCCCCATCCCTAATGGTCACTAAATGGTGTGAATAGGAGGACAGGTGGACTTACCCAACGTGGAGGGTCTGGATGTCAGTTCTCTGATGTGATCTCGGTGCTGAGTACACTGACAGTGGAGGGCTGGAGGAGTCTGGATGTTTTATATGTGTGTGTTGGGGGGGGGGGGGCACATCTTCTCATCTTCTGAAATAAGGAACAAATCATCCGGCAGTCCAACTGAGAAAACCCACCACAGATCTACACCCATCTGTACTGCAAAACCTCCAACACCCAGCCAGGGTGTCTAAAAACGACTTGTCACGAAATGTTCTAATTCTGTATGTATGTCCTGTATGCCGGGTGTAATTCTCAGTATCTGTTCTTATTCTGTATGTATGGACTCTGCACAGTACTACTTCTCTTGTCCTGTATGCCGGGTGTAATTCTCGGTTTCTGTTCTTATTCTGTATGTATGAGGTCTACACAGTACTACTTCTCTTGTCCTGTATGTCGGGTGTAATTCTCAGTATCTGTTCTTATTCTGTATGTAAGGACTCTGCACAGTACCACTTCTCTTGTCCTGTATGTGGGGTGTAATTCTCAGTATCTGTTCTTATTCTGTATGTATGAGGTCTACACAGTACTACTTCTCTTGTCCTGTATGTCGGGTGTAATTCTCAGTATCTGTTCTTATTCTGTATGTATGGACTCTGCACAGTACCACTTCTCTTGTCCTGTATGTTGGGTGTAATTCTCGGTATTTGTTCTTATTCTGTATGTATGGTCTCTGCACAGTAGCACATAGGTGCAATGGTTCAAATATGTAAATACCATATTATGGCCACTAGATGGAGCTCCATCTACATAGATCATCATAGCAACGCTAGGATGTAACAATTCTCCAGAATGCTAGAATTGAATTAGAAATTAGAAAGTACAGTGGAACCTTGGATTATGAGCATAATCCATTCCAGGAAAATGCTGGTAATCCAAAGCACTCGCATATCAAAGCGAGTTTCCCCATAGAAGTCAATAGAAACAAAGATAATTCATTCCACATTGACTTTTGTCTATTGACTATTGTACCGCATTTGGCAGGAGGTGGGGGGCGGAGAGACTCAGAAATACTCGGAGACTGCTCAGAGACGGAACCCCTTGGAGAGGTTCGGAAACACTCGGGAATGGAGTATTTCCGAGTGCATCTGAAGCGATCTGAGTGTCACCGGAGCCCTCCACCTCTGGCCAAATGCAGTACTGCATGCCGCAGAGGCTTGAATCCTGCTTGTTTTTAGAGAGACAACACTGCTGGAAGGTGAACCTCCGTCCTAGCCTCAAATCACACACAGAGTGGTACAGGCATTGCTCAAGAATATCCCTGTATTTAGCACCATCCATCTGTCCCTCAACTCTGACCAGTTTCCCAGTCCCGACTGCTGAAAAACATCCCCACAGCATGATGCTGCCACCACCATGTTTCACGGTGGGGATGGTGTTCTTTGGGTGATGTGATGTGTTGGGTTTGCACCAGACATAGCGTTTTCTTTGATGGCCAAAAAGTAAAATTTTAGTCTCATCAGACCAGAGCACCTCCCCCCATACATTTTGGGAGTCTCCCACATGCCTTTTCACAAACTCAAAACGTGCCATTTTGTTTTTTGCTGAAACTAATGGCTTTCTATGGAGCGTACGGCTTATTGTTGTCCTATGTACAGATACTCCAGTCTCTGCTGTGGAACTCTGCAGCTCCTCCAGGGTTATCTTATCTTGTGCCGCCTCTCTAATTAATGCCCTCCTTGCCCGGTCTGTGAGTTTTGGTGTGCGGCCATGGGCGTCCGCAGGTAGGGGCAAGGGGGGTCAAGTGCCCCCCCTGGAATCAGGGATCAGATGTTAAATTTAGCACAGTTGCGTCGCTATCAGGGTGTGGGCAGCCCGAACCCGGGTGCCACCCGCAAGTGGGGTGACACCATTAAGGTGCTAGCGAACACATTACAGCGCACACATTCAAGAATGACATTTCCTGCAGGGCTAGTTAAAAACACCTGAACATATTCAAAAAATACGGGGCTTTGGTCACACTATATGGTTATATAGTGCTAAGCCCACTTACTGTGACAAAGCACCCCGAATTAGTGGGTCCTACCCTAGTAATAGAATGAAAGGTCCTGCGTCTCAACCATGGGAGCCAAACTCCTCTATGTGGGAGAACTGAAAGGATTCCTTCTTAGCTTAGCACTATATAACCATATAGTGTGACCAAACCCCCGTATTTTTTGAATATGTTCAGGTGTTTTTAACTAGCCCTGCAGGAAACGTCATTCTTGAATGTGTGCGCTGTAATATGTTCGCTATTGCTTGTTGGTCTTATGGCAGCACCATCTTGAATTTAAACGCATTGGTGAGTGCTTCCCAAATATGTTTTTGACCATTGAGGTGCTGTCAAGCCCCCCCATCAGTGTAGTGTGACTTTGGGCTCTTTTCTCTGCTCAGCCCAGCAGAGAACTCGGTGGTGCTGTGACAGGAGAAAGGCGAGTTGCAGGCTATCAGAGGTTTCCCCCGCTCGCCCCCTTTTCTCCTGTCAGGGAGAAGAGACGGCGGCTCTCACCAGGTTCCCCACCCAGATCCCTGCTAGCTCTGTTCCCTCCCTATTGGCCAGAACTGAGGGCCAATCAAAGGAGACTATCTCATGGAGCATCATGGGACATGTAGTCCCAAAGATTGGCGGCCCCGTTTTCCACAGGGAGGAGGCTGCAGCTCGATCAAGAGAGAGATTGAGAGACTGCAGCCTGGAAAAAAGCTGAGGGAGAGAGTGCTACAGGAGAAAGAATGAGGAGTGTGGTGGGCGAAAGCCAGAGAGAGAGCCACGCTGTCCAGCTCCCCCAGAGAGAGAGCCACGCTGCCCAGCGCCACCAGAGAGAGAGCCATGCTGCCCAGAGCCACCAGAGAGAGAGCCATGCTGCCCAGCGCCACCAGAGAGAGAGCCATGCTGCCCAGCGCCACCAGAGAGAGAGAGACTGAGCCACTACCAAGGTACAGACATGCTACACTACTGACAAGAATCGCACCCCGGGGAACCCAGAGTGAGCGATCGTCCAGCCGGAGGGATCACTGCCGTAGTTTTGCTGGGTCTGGTAAGAGGGCCTGTTGGCCATTATCCATTACTTAGGCCCCTTTCAAACCGGGGCGTTTTTCATGCGGTACAGCGCTAAAAATAGCGCCTGTTCACTGCCTGAAAAAATCCGGCCTCTTTAACTCCAATGTGAAAGCCAGCGCTAGCAGGACGGCAAAAAAAAAGTCCTGCTAGCAGCATCTTTGGAGCGGTATAGGAGCGGTGTGTTCACCGCTCCTATACCGCTCATTCCCATTGATTTGAATGGGAAACCGCGGTAAAACCGCAGCAATACCGCCGCAAAGCGCCGCTACGGCGGCGCTCTGCGGGGGTGTTTAACCATTTTTCGGCCGCTCGCGGGGGGTAAAACCGCACTGCGAGCGGCCGAATACCGCGGTTAAAACTACGGTAAAGCAGCGCTAAATATAGCGCTGCATTACCGTCACCGCGGCTCCCCGCCCCAGTGTGAAAGGGGCCTTATCCTAGGGACTGTACTACGTAGGCAGTCTCTGACCATGACAATGTGATAATGACATTGTCGAAAAGGGGCGGTGCATGGGTGACCCTAAAATGATGCCCCCCCCTGAAAAAAGTTCTGCGGACGCCCATGTGTGCGGCCATCTCTTGGCAGGTTTGCTGTTGTGCCATGTTCTTTCCATTTGGTTATGATAGATTTGATGGTGCTCCTAGAGATCATCAAAGATTTGGATATTTTTTTTTATAACCTAACCCTGACTTGTACTTCTCAACAACATTGTCCCTTCCTTGTTTGGAGAGTTCCTCGGTCTTCATGGCAGTGTTTGGTTAGTGTAAAAATGAGAATAGATGCGCTACTAAATGCCTAGTGCAATTTACATAATATCTGTGCTACACCTGTGCTAAAAAGCCAAAAGTGCACTACTAAATAAAATAGGTGTGCCGCTACATGCACAATGAAACTAACAAACTGATTGTGAACAAGTTTCAATAGGAACATCATGGGAGGAAAAAAGAGGGCTTCATAGCGTAATATGTAGACATGTGAAATTCGTTTCGTTTTTTTTCGTTTTTCGTTTTTTTCCGTTATTTTCGTTCGTTTTCGTACGAATGAACGAACGATTCGCTAAAAATTTTAACGAATCGAACGAATCCGAAAATCCGAAAAAAACGAATTAGAAACAACGAATGTACGAATGAAGAAAATCCGAAAAACGAAAACAGGAACAACGAAAATGAACGAAAAAATTTGTACATTCGTAACTTTTTTTTTTTTGTTGAATTGGTAATTTTCCGTGTCCCTTACAATGGTGCTGCTTAACGTGCTTCGAATAGATTGAACAAAAAAATTCGTACATTCGTAAATTTTTATTTATTTTTTATTCGTAATTTTCCGTGTCTCTTACAATGGCGCTGCTTAACGTGCTTCGAATAGATTGAACGAAAAAATTTGTACTTTCATAACTTTTTTTTTCGTTTCGTAATTTTCCGTGTCTCTTAAAATGTAATAATAGCATACACATTACTTAAAATGATGAATTATGCTCCGATTACGAATCTACGAATGTTACGAATGTTACGAATGTACGAATAAATACGAAAGCATCCGAATTTCGAATAAACGAATAAATGAAAATGAAACTAACGAAAAAACGAATCAACGAAAAAATAACTCTAACGAAAATACGAATCGTTACGAATACGAACACCGACGACTTACGAATTTACGAATCGTTACGAATCAACGGAAACGAAAAAAAAAACGAAAAAAACGAAAAATAAACAAATTTTTTTGTTGTGCACATGTCTAGTAGTATGTATAAAATCCAAGTTTGTTTTCTCCGTATTAGGCTCCCCAAGCCTCCTTTCCCTGTGGAAGCCGAATACGGAGTAACGCAGCGTCGGGTGGAGCTAGCAGAGTGGACGTTCTCACACATTGCCCCGCAGTCAGCTGGCGTGAGCCGCGGCTGTGTTCTTTTTTTTTTTTTTTTTAAGTGCTTGCTGTTTCATGTTTTAAAGTTTTAAAATTCTGGAGTGCAGTGCTGTGCCGTGGTTTTGAATAAACGAACTTGGATTTTATACATATTACACTATGAAGCCCTCTTTTTTCCTCCCATAATGTTCCTATTGAAACTGCCTTACCCATAAAACGTGGGTCCCATGGAGTGCACCGGAGGCCGGTCCTATTAGAGGAGGAGTGGATCCAGATGGATGTCCTTGGCTTGTCAGCCTGAGTGATCTCTCCTGCTCTGTGCCCAGGGCCGGGACAAGGGGTGGGCAGGAGGGGCGGTTGCCCTGGGCACTGTGGTATCATGTGAGGTGGGGGGGGGCACCACAAGAAGATTAGGGGGGAGGGAATTTGCGTTAAAAAGGGGAATTTGAGGGGCTTAAGGGGGTAAGAATTGTTTTAGGAGGGCAAATTTAGGGAGGGTGTGCTAGGAGTTGTGATTTGGGGGGATTTGTGTTGGGAGTGGGGATGGGGCACATAATGCCCATACATCTTGGGGGGGGGGGAGCAATTTGGCATGTTCGCCCTGGGGTCTAAATGACCTTGTCCCGCCACTGTCTGTGCCTATCAGATCTCCGTAATAGAGATCCGACTTTTCTGGTAAGCAGCCATCTGGCTTTTTTTATCCTTCGGCTGTTACTTGAGGAGTGTTACCGTGAAGAAATCATCCTATTTGGGAATCTCTATTATCTATTTAACGGCCTTGCGACCGCCGGCTGTCAATTGAAGGCCAGGCGGCGCATCTCTGGTGGCGGGAGGGCGTCAAATGACGCCCTCCCCTTCTCGGGCGTCACATGACGCCCTCCCCTTCTCGGGCGTCACATGACGCCCTCCCCTTCTCGGGCGTCACATGACGCCCTCCCCTTCTCGGGCTTCACATGACGCCCTCCCCTTCTCGGGCTTCACATGACGCCCTCCCCTTCTCGGGCTTCACATGACGCCCTCCCCTTCTCGGGCTTCACATGACGCCCTCCCCTTCTCGGGCGTCACATGACGCCCTCCCCTTCTCGGGCGTCACATGACGCCCTCCCCTTCTCGGGCTTCACATGACGCCCTCCCCTTCTCGGGCTTCACATGACGCCCTCCCCTTCTCGGGCTTCACATGACGCCCTCCCCTTCTCGGGCGTCACATGACGCCCTCCCATTCTCGGGCCCTCCAGGGAGCGCACATGAGAGCTGCGCTGCCCGGCCGTCAATTGACAGCCGGCGGTTGCAAGGCAGTTAAATAGAGATTCCCAAATAGGATGATTTCTTCACGGTAACACTCCTCATGTAACAGCCGAAGGATAATAAAAAGGGAGCGCGCCCGCCGTGTCACTGGGCACCCGATGCGCGTGCCGGCGGCCGCGATGTCCGCCGGGCACCCGCGATTGCCCGGTAACACAGCAGGACCGTGGATCTGTGTATGTAAACACACAGATCCACGGTCCTGTCAGACAAGAGGAGACCGATGGTGTGTTCTCAGTACGGAGGAACACCGATCGGTCTCCTCCCCTTGTGAATTCCCTCCCCTACAGTTAGAATCACTCCCAGGGAACATATTAACCCCTTCAGCGCCCCCTAGTGTTAACCCCTTCCCTGACAGTCACATTTTACACAGTAATCAGTGCAATTTTATAGCAACGATCGCTGTATAAATGTGAATGGTCCCAAAAATGTGTCAAAAGTGTCCGATATGTCCGCCGCAATATCGCAGTCATGATAAAAATCACAGCTCGCCGCCATAACTAGTTAAAAAAAAAAAATAATAATAAAAATGCTATAAATCTATCCCCTATTTTGTAGACGCTATAACTTTTGTGCAAACCAATCAATATACGCTTATTGTGATTTTTTTACCAAAAATATGTAGAAGAATACGTATCGGCCTAAACTGAGATAAAAAATGTTTTTTTATATATTTTTTGGGGATATTTAGTATAGCAAAAAGTAAAAAATATATATTTTTTTTAAAACTTGTCACTCTTCTTTTGATTATAGCGCAAAAAATAAAAACTGCAGAGGTGATCAAATACCACCAAAAGAAAGCTCTATTTGTGGGGACAAAATGATAACAATTTCATCTGGGTACAGTGTTGTACGACCGCGCAATTGTCATTCAAAGTGTGACAGTGCTGAAAAATGTCTTGGTCAGGAAGGGGGTGAAAATGCACTGTATTGAGGTGGTTAAAGAATTATTGTCAATGGACTTGTATTGTACCTTTCATGGACTTTCTTCTGGGTAAAACAGTTTGTTTTTTGATTAGAACAGTTCATGTATGCTGATCTATGTTTGTATCATTTTTGTTTCATGATTTTTAGTTTTTTATCTAAACTCTTGCTCACAATCAGTTAATTTGTTTCATTGTGCATGTAGCGGCACACCTATTTTATTTAGTAGTGCACTTTTGTCTTTTTAGCACAGGTGTAGCACAGATATTATGTAAATTGCACTAGGCATTTAGTAGCGCATCTATTCTCATTTTTACACACACTCCTAAACTCAATATTATTTTTTTTTTGTTTAGATTGCAGCACTATCATATATATTCAGCTGTCACATATTTTTATATAGTTATTATTTATCATTTTTTATATTGACTGGGGGTAGCGCAGATTTTTCCACAATACAGTGTTTGGTTAGTGGTGCCTCTTGCTTAGGTGTTGCAGCCTCTGGGGCCTTTCAATATGTACTAGTGACAGATCATGTGACACTTAGATTGCACACAGGTGGACATCATTTCACTAATTATGTGACTTCTGAAGGTAATTGGTTGCACCAGAGCTTTTTATGTGTAGCACTGACCCCCGAAGGAGCTGCTGATTTGATTTTGGGCCTGCACTCTACCAATAAACCCCACTATCTTGGCTCAGTCCCCTTGGCACAGCTGTGTTGCAATGCAATACAATACAATACAATATAATATAATGCAAGGTACCTGTATTGTAACCTCAGGATCCACTGGCTCCACCTGCTGGGGGAAAACAGCACGCCACACAACTGGATACTTAACCAAAAATATTTTACTGTCAAAATATTCAAAGAGGTGATTACAGTAATTTTGCTGTCATCCCAACATAGGACGACAGCACAATGGATTTCAATATAAACTATTTCAAACAATATATATATGTATATACCCGGGAGCTCCCCCTACTTTTGAAGCTATGCGTGAGATCTCACTTAAAGTATCTTCTTGTCTTCGCTAGCTAAAGTAATTCCTTGTGATTTGTATTCCACAGGTTAAAATAAGTTAAGTTGAGGTAAAGGGTCTCCTGGTGTAACTTCAGTACTTATACTACAATGCTTGGGATGTCAGAGTAGATAGGCCTCAAGCTTGCTCAGTGTCAGTTGCTCTGCTTCACCTCCGTGGAACTATAAATCCCAGTGAGGCCTATGTATGAGTCTAACTGCTTGTGAAAGTTAACAAACTGTGGGCCGTGACCCGCTTACCAACTGAGAGCTCCGTGTAGTAGCTTTGGTCCGGTGACTGCAGCTTGCCTCTCCGTCAGCTGGTCCCGTCGCTCCGTTCCGCTTTGCTGGGTGAGCCGGATCCTCCGATGCCCAAACGAGTGTCTCTGGATCTCTCAAATCTGGTCACTGTCTCTCTGGCACCGTCAGGTTACTTGCACAACAAGCAGGATTGCGCTCCGCAATGGCTGTAGGCCGCTTTCTCCGGGAAGCCTCCTCACAGATTCTCACAGGCAGGCCATGCGATCCCAAGAGAGCTAAAATGGCCGCCCAGGTTCCTTTTATGTCCTACCCAGCATGCACTGCTAGGGAGAGTGTTCATGGGTAGGTCACCAAGCCTCCTGGGTAAAAAGGGTCAACCTTCTGACCAAAACAACAGTCACTTCCTGTATCAGTCTTTTGTACTTTTTCTAAAGTAATAATCACTTAAGTTCAATACCAGTATTTGGCCGCTAGATGGCGCCAAATACTAAACCAAAGAAAATGTCCATAGACTTTTGATTATAGCATGAAACACACATTAATAAGCGAGGATGTCAGCGCTACATATGGGCTTCATAACAAAGGGGGTGAATATATACACACATGCCAATTATCAGTTTTTTTATTTCTGAAAAATAGTTTTATGTATATATTTTTCTAATTTTACTTCACCAACTTAGACTAATGTGTTCTGATCCATCACATATAATTCAGATTGAAAAAAACATTGAACTAAAGGCTGTAATATAACAATATAGGTAAAAAGCCAAGGGGGGGGGGGGGGTGAATACTTTTGCAAGGCAATGTATGTAAATCACAACAATTCTATTTACTTTAGCACAATGTATATAATTAAAATAAGTTTGGGTCGTGCACAAGGATCAGGCCCACACAGGATAACCACGTCAGGAGCACCACAGTGGATATGGGGACACATGCACTCAAACACATATCAAAGGCACAACAACAGCATACAGAATGAACACGTACTGTGTACTGCGTATAATCATATTTATTTAACCGCTTCCCGACCACCCACTGCATATATACGTCAGCAGAATGGCACGGGCAGGCAAAACCACGTACCTGTACGTGGCCCTTTAAATGTCTGCCCGTGGGTCGCGCGCCGCCAGCGGCGCGCTCGCGACCCGGTCGGGAGCTCCGTTACCCCGGCCGCGGGACCAGCGGACCGATCGCCGCTGGTGTCCCGCGATCGGGTCACGGAGCTGAAGAACGGGGAGAGGTATGTGTAAACAAACCTCTCCCGCGCTTCCTACTCTGCCTGTCATTGATTGGCTGTTCCCCGTCATCGGGAAAGCCGATCAATGACGTCAGACGTCAGCCCCGCCCCCCAAAAAAAAAAAAACACACACATGTCAGAGCCCACAACCCCTCCCCTCCCCCTAGTGGTTAACTCTTTCACTACAACTGTCATTTATACAGGAATCAATGCATTTAAATAGCATTGATTTCTGTATAAATGACAATGGTCCCAAAAATGTGTCAAAAATGTCGATGTGTCCACCATAATGTCGCAGTCACAATAAAAATCGCTGATCGCCGCCATTACTAGTAAAAGAAAAAATATTAATAAAAATGCTATAAAACTATCCCCTATTTTGTAAACGCTATAACTTTTGCGCAAACCAATCAATAATCGCTAATTGTGATTTTTTTTACCAAAAATATGTAGAAGAATACGTATCGGCCTAAACTGAGGAAAAAAAAAAGTTTTTTTATATATTTTTTGGGGATATTTATTATAGCAAAAAGCAAAAAAATATTGCATTTTTTTCAAAATTGTCGCTCTATTTTTGTTTATAGCGCAAAAAATAAAAACCGCAGGGGCGATCAAATACCACCAAAAGAAAGCTCTATTTGTGGGAAAAAAAAGAAGCCAATTTTGTTTGGGAGCCACGTCGCACGACCGCGCAATTGTCAGTTAAAGTGACGCAGTGCCGAATCTCAAAAAGGGGCCTGGTCCTTTGGCTGCCAATTGGTCCGGGGCTGAAGTGGTTAAACATCTTGTAGATATGTATGTATAGTTTGTAGAGAATATCGGACAGGATGTGGTACTTTGCAGTACTTGACACTGTGGTGCTGTGATGGACTACAATAAAATGCAGAACAAAGGCCAGTTCTTCCTGTGTTAAGTTAATGCTGCTGCTGACTCAAAAAACAAAAACAAAAAAATTAAGGACCCTAAAAAAATTATTTAGCAATCAAATATCCCTTACAGAAAAAATTTTTTTTGAAGAAGATAGTTTCCTGTGTTCCGGAAGCTTCTCCATTGTGTTTTAGGGGCTGTGGTGAAGAGGGGACAATGTATCACATATGGTGGCAATGCCCCAAAGTGAGATGTTTTTGGATTCAAGTTTATAAACGTATTTATTCCCTCTCCACAGTGTTGTCACTAGGGTTGGTGTCACCTTGTGCAGTAAAACATGGTGTCACCCCCTCCCAGCTAGCCTGCTACAGTGCTCTGTCCTGCCGCTGTTGAATGACAGCAGGACAGGCAGTATGGTACTGAGCAGGCACATCATGCAGCTCCCCCCCCCCCCCGGCCTGCCACAGTGCTACTTGATGGTGTAGCTAAAATAAATCTTAATCCACGCAACCTCCTATCACTAAAGTGAATATGGGAATATGTGACCCACAGTGGCAGCCGCTCCATTAGGGTTCCCCCTAATTCATGTGCCCGGCCCCTAATCTACATGCAGTGCGCCGGACGCATGGATTTCAAATCTTTTTCTTTTGAAGCACATGATTAGAGCCTGGGGCTCTAATTGGTTTTCAAAAAGGGTGGGCTTGGGGTGCAGAGCACTGCGCCCTGAGCCCACCCAGTTTGGTGACATTAGCGAAATAATATTCACTAATGTCTTCCTGCTTCTCCTCTCAGCCAATCAGGAAAGGGAGTCCTGAGACCCGATTGTCCAGTCGAGTCTCAGGACCCACTTTTTTTTCCGCCGGGAGGAGAAGCAACGGCCCTGGCTCTTCCCAAGCTGGAAAAAGTAGCAGCATCGGCCTCCTAAGGTAAGGCCACTGATCGCCGCCCTCCATCTCCTGCGTGGGGGCGGGGGTGGGTCCACTGATTTACATGGTCCATCTCCCCCAGGGAAGGGCATAAGTATGAATGAGGGGGGCAGGTTTGTTTGCCACCCCCTCAAAATATTGAGCACCAGCCTCCACTGGTGACCCCTACTGAGGAGGTCCACATCCAGGACGCAACGCGTATGGAGGAGGAGCCAGATTGCTTACATCATCCCGCAGCATCCTTAGCTACACAGCGGTGAGCCGACACGAGTATACAAGCTTTATTCAGCTGACACAGCTGTCTAATCACACTTTTTTATGCTAATAAATTTTACTGCACGGAGAGCGCAGAGCACTAGATGTTGTATGTTATTGTTTCATATACCATCCATCATCCCTTAAGCACATCTATGATGCGGGGAGCTGATTAAAGGAAAATGGAAGGATAGAACCTCATGCAGACTTGACCATATCCCTTAAAAGGAACAACTTGTTATGACTCACTGGTAAAACAGGAGTCATAACGTGAGTTGAATGGCCTGAGAGCAATGGTGGAGGATTGCACAAGCACTTTTCAGTTTCCTTTGTTACTGTATATATGCACATTGGTTGAAGATTTTTAGACTGTTATTTCTGAATTATTTCTTTGAATTATTTCTTTGAATTATATGAACACAGATTATCACATCTCAGGTGATTTATCAATACAGTTTATGTATATATGTTATATTTATTGCTATTTGATATTTTGCACTTGCACTTTATTTTATTGATAGCTGTGTTGTGCTACATTCAGTTTTTTTTTTTGGAACTATATGGATACTTGGCACATATTATATTATTTTAAGTGATTTAACATAACCATACATGTATACTGTACAGGGGGTCCCCGACTTACGAACGCCCGACCTACGAACAAGCCTCTACTTACGAACGGGGCGCTGCGAGGACCCTCCGCCATTTTTCGTCGATTTTCGCCGTCTTCCGGCCGTTCTGCGCATACGGAGCCTCGGAAAATGCCGGAAATGTCCGGAATTTGCCGCGCATGCGCAGAACGGCATGTCCGGAAATGTCCGTATTTGTCGGTCTGCGCATGCGCGGCCGATTTACGAACATTTCCGACTTCCATACAGGCGGGCAGTCCCTAACGAGTTCGTAACTCGGGGACCCCCTGTATATGTGATATTCATTGTTATCTGATATTTAGAACTTGCACTTTATTTCAGTGATAGGTATGTTGCGCTGCACTTAGATTGGTTTTAAGCTACTTGATAGTGTCACCCAGGGCATTTTTCTCAGAGAATAGGTACAGGAACTCAACCACGCCCCCCCCCCCCACACTTTTCCCCAGGTTTGTGGCATGGGAGGGTCCTAAAGGGGCATTAAATACCAGGAGATTGGTACATACAGAGTGCAGGGTTCTGGAGGGTGCTAGGCACAGGGTGCAGGGTCTAGGAGGGTGCAGAGTTCAGGAGAGTGAAGGGTTCAGGACGGTGCAGAGTTCAGGACAGTGCAGGAGGGTGCTAGGTACAGGGTGCAGAGTTCAGGAGAGTGAAGGGTTCAGGAGGGTGCAGAGTTCAGGAGAGTGCAGGGTCCAGGGGGGTGCTAGGTACAGGGTGCAGAGTTTAGGAAGGTGCTATGTACAGAGTACAGGGTTCTGGATGGTGCTATGTACAGGGTGCAGAGCTCAGGAAAATGCTAGGTACAAGGTGTAGAGTTCAGGAGGGTGCTAGGAACTTCACAGGACAAGAGAAGGGGTACTGTGCAAAGTCCATACATACAGAATAAGAACAGATACTGAGAATTACACCCAACATACAGAACAAGAGAAGTAGTACTGTGCAGAGTCCATACATACAGAATAAGAACAGATACTGAGAATTACACCCGACATACAGGACAAGAGAAGTGGTACTGTGCAGAGTCCATACATACAGAATATGAACAGATACTGAGAATTACACCCGGCATACAGGACAAGAGAAGTGGTACTGTGCAGAGTCCATACATACAGAATAAGAACAGATACCAAGAGTTTATCTTTAGCGGCCCTGGCTCAGTGTTGGAGGTTTTTCTATAGAGAAATGTGTGTAGATCTGTGGTGGGTTTTCTCGGTAGGACTGTCAGATAATTTGTTCCTTTTTACAGAAGGTGGGAGGATGTGACTCCCCTCACACACATAACAGTCACACATTCAGACACCTCTAGTCCACATCCTGTGTCAGTGTGCTCAGTACTGAGATCATATCAGAGAACTGACGACCAGAACCTTCATACTGGGTAAGTCCATCTGTCCTCCTATTCATACCAGTTACTGACCATTAGCGATGGGTCTACCATGGCTTCAAGGTTCAGGTTCACGATGGAACAATGCTTTAACTCAGCTGCTAAAATTCTTTGTAACCTAATTCACAGCAAGGGAACTTAAAACTATGGCTGGTAGGCTTATACAGGCCAATAACGGGGGTTCTGTTATGTACCACTATAAAAGGGAGCACAGAGCCACCATAGTGTCCTTGTACTGGAAGCTGTTACAGGGAAAGGATAGGCAAAGCTGGCAAAGTGCATAGGGCCAGATTAGGGTCAACTTGGAAACTGTACTCTACTTCTGCTCTTTGGTCAACTAAGTGTTTAAAAAATCATTTTAGGTCTGAAGATTAGTGAAAACCCATAAACGGTATATATTTTCTGAAAGCAGATACCCTGGAGAATAAACCGGTTGAAGTTCCAACTTTTATGTCACACGATATTAGCACGACAGTTTATCAAGTGCAAAGTTTTAATAAGAAATGCATTATTGTTGATTGTTCCGACTTACACCAAGGATGGCATTGTTTACTGCCACTGAGACCAGGACATCGTATACTCCCAAAGGCCACAGTCTGGCCTCTTTAACCACTTCAATACCGGGGGGCACTTATACACCTTCCTGCCCAGACCAATTTTCAGCTTTCAGCGCTGTTGCACTTTGAATGACAATTGCACGGTCATGCTACGCTGTACCCAAACTAAATTTTTATCATTTTGTTCCCACAAATAGGGCTTTCTTTTGGTGGTATTTGATCACCTTTGGGATTTTTTTTTCTGCTAAACAAATAAAAAAAAAGACCGAAATTTTTGAAAAAAATATGTTTTTTTTGTTTCTGTTACAAAACATTGTAAATAAGTAAGTTTTCTCCTTCACTGACTGGCACTGATAAGGCAGCACGGATGGGCACCGATGAGGTGGCACCAATATGGTGGCACTGATGAGGTGGCACTGATGGGCACTGATGATGGGCACTAATATGCGGCACTGATGGCGCACTCATAGGACGTCCGGTCAAGATATCGCAACCACTTTGCCAATGTCATATTGCTATATGGTGGGCGGCCAGTGGTTAAAGTCTGAAGGACAGTAAACTGGCCCTTTGTTCAAGAACTTTGGAGACCTCTGATATATAGTACAGTCAACGTTTTCATGTGTAAGCACTTGTTATGTGTGTCTATGTGGTGGTAGAGCTCAAAAGTTTTTTGGGGGGAAGTTAAAATGCTTAGATTCAACTTTTTGTTTTACACTTTATTCCTTGCTAGTCTTTATTTTATAACATAGGTGACAGGTTATGTCAGGTTCTCTTTAATAGGACATCAGGGGGTCACTCCTGATGTCTCACCTGCCCTCCATTGAAGCTAATAGACCACAGATCATGCTCCAAGAGCTTCTTTCCCGACCACAACATCCAAAAAAAAAAAAAAAGGGCCAGCCGGTTCGGCATGGGAGATCAGTAAATTGACAGTCTCCTTCCCGTTTACCCGGTGGTGGCACCCTCCATTTCGGTTCCTGGTCCATAGATGGGAGTACAGAACCCAGAAAACATGGGGAACATGCAATGTGTGGGGGAATGTTTTAGAGCAGTGATGGTGAACCACGGCACCCCAGATGTTTTGGAACTACATTTCCCATGATGCTCATGCACTCTGCAGTGTAGTTGAGCATCATGGGAAATGTAGTTCCAAAGCATCTGGGGTGCCAAGGTTCTCCATCACTGTTTTAGAGGAATGTGGAAGTTATTGGGTGGCTGTACACGCAGGGCTCTCAAACTGTCGGCCCTCCAGCTGTTGCAAAACTACAAGTCCCATGAGGCGTTGCAAGGCTAACCGTTACAAGCATGACACCCACAGGCAGAGGCATGATGGGACTTGTAGTTTTGCAACAGCTGGAGGGCCGCCAGTTTGAGACCCCTGCTGTACAGCTTTTTTTTTTTTAGATTTAAACCGTGCATGTAAAACCCCCCCCCTCTGCTGCTGATGTAGGACATAATTCAGTGGCAGCCGAAGGGTTATTATTGGGGGGCTTATACGTCTTAAGGGCCGGTTCACACCAGAACACAGTGCAGGAAAGGTGCCCTCAATGCGTTTCCCGAATTGCGCTCAAAACGCACTGCCTTTGCGTTTGTGAGCACCAAATCACATGGTGCCGCAGTGCCATGCAATTTGGTGTGGCGTGTTTTTTTTAATTTTTTTTTACAACTTTCTTTGCGTCCCCAAATGAATAGGCTGAAAAATCGCACCACACAGGAGCAGGCAGGAATTGCATGGGAACCGGCACCACGTTCCTGTGTGATCCCGATGTGAACCGGCCCTTAATTATAGTTTGTGGTCTGTTTGAGTTCTGCAGACATTCTTATCTATTGTCCTTTAAATAGAATTGTATTTTCCCTGCGAGACTTCTCATAAAAAACAGGCTTTTGTTTCAGGCTGGCATTTTGGGTTTTTTATTTATTTTAGTGGTATATTTGTTGTTTTTTTGTAGATTTTTTGAGTTAAAGTGCTTTATTTTTGGCTGAAAGGCTTCTCTTTCAAAAAAGTGGACTTTGGTGTCAGGGGTGGTATTGTTCGATTTGCTTTTCTTTTGGGGGTCATTTTGCAGTTTATTTTTTTCTGCAAGACTTCTCTTAAAAATTAGCTTTTTTTCTAGGGTGGTGTTTTGGGGGGTTTCACTTATTTTGGTGTGTATTGGTTTTAAATGTATGTTTATTGGGGTTCATTTTTTTCTTTTTTTTTGCCTGGAAGTTTTCCCTTTAAAAAAAAAAGTTGGATTTGGCTTCAGGAGTTGCATTTTGAGGTTTTACTTTCTTTTGTGGGGTTTGTTGCATTTTACTTTATGTCGATGGAACCTTTTTTACGTTTGGGGTGCTCAAAGTGGCATTCACTTACTGCTGGCTATCTGTTCTTTAAGCTGCATTTGGTTTACAGCATGCACCTAAACTACCTTGCGTTGGGGTTGATTTACTAAAACATGAGAGTACAAAATCTGATGGAGCTGTGCATGGGAGCCAATCAGCTTCAAACTTCAGCTTGTTCAAATGAGCTTTGACAATAAAACCTGGAAGCTGATTGGCTCCCATGCACAGCTGCACCAGACTTTGCACTCTCCAGTTTTAGTAAATCAACCCCCCACTGTGTCACTCACAATCACAGCAACCCTATTCCCATCCCCATAGACATAGGCATCCTAATCACTATGTGTGGTGCAGATTCCCCCTACTGCCCAGCCCCCCCCCCCCCTCTGTGTTGGACCCTGCCCCACAGTGCTGCTGGCTTCCCTCCTCTCCTCTCCCCAGGCTGCTGTGGGGGATGTTTCAGGATGGAAAGCAGGGGAAGAGGCTAGTAAATATGTCATTTACCAATGCCTTCCTTTTATAAATAAACGCAGTGAACACACTCACTCACTGTGTTCGTTATAACTGAAGCATAGTAAACGGTGTTTACTATGCTTCAGTTAGTGAATGAACAGAAAAGCTGCTCAGCGAAGAGCACTTCCCATTCATTCACTGCCCTATGCAACTGAGGCTGCAGAGAAAGGATTGTGTGTTTGAGCTTTGGGGTGCACAACCTAATGTAATAGGATGCTCACACCTATGCCCCTAAATAAAATGGGGGTGGGGAAAGTTAGGCATACACCAGTTAGACCTATTATCCCTGATTAAAACAGTCCTGCAGCCTTACGGATCGGATAGTCTAGGACAGTGATGGTGAACCTTGGCACCCCAGTTTTGGAACTACATTTCCCATGATGCTCATGCACTCTGCAGTGTAGTTGAGCATCATGGGAAATGTAGTTCCAAAACATCTGGGGTGTCAAAGTTCTCCATCACTGGTCTATGAGATGCATCTGGTGGGGGGGAAATTGGGAGGAGTTGGGGGTTTTATTTTTTTTATTTTTTATTTTTTTGTGTTGTTTCTTTTTTTCCTCCTCTGGGAGGCACAGTGGAGAGATGATTGATGTCATTAAAGGAAGAGGATGTGTTATATTAGTAAATTAGACACGGGCATGGGCGTCTGCAGGTAGAGGCAAGGGGGGGGGGGCAAGTGCCCCTCCTTGGAACCAGGGATCATATTAGGAGTTTGTTCCCCACTCTGTCTTTATCCTAGCGCTGGCGGTCGGCCCTGTCCTCACCCAGAATGAAAACGGGTCTTGCCAGCTTCTGGCCAAAGGGACATCCTACTGGCATGCAAGGTACCATACTGAACATTACACACACCACTGGGACATAGGGGCACTTGAGGGACTGCAGACAGGGCTAGGGGGTCCTTCTCTCTGGCCCCCTAAACACCCCTCTCTGTCACCCCCTCACTCTGTCACCCCTCTGTCTTTTCCACCCCCTCTCTCTGTCACCCACCCCTCTGTCTCTCTCTGTCACACTTCTCTCTCTCTGTCACCCCCTTTCTATCTGTCACCCCCCTCTGTCTCTCTCTGTCATTCCCCGTCTTTTCTGTCACCCCCTATGTCTCTCTGTCACCCCCACATGTATGCAGTCTCTTATAGTCTCTTGAGCCATGTATGCAGTTTCTGACAGTCTCTTGGGCCATGTATACAGTCTCTGGTCATCTCTTGTGCCATGTCCGCAGTCTCTTGAGCCATGTCCGCAGTCTCTGACCATCTCCTGTACTACGTCTGCAGTCTCTGACCATGATAATGACATTGTCGAAAAGGGTCAGAGCATGGGTGACCTTAAAATTATGCCCCCCCCTGAAAAAAGTTCTGCGGACGCCCATGGACACGGGGTGGGCAACACGCAATGGAATCACATAAAGAAGGGTAGATTGAAATGAAAGGTGGAGAGGTATAAAAAATGAAAAAGTAGAGTGAGATTATATTGAATTAAAACACTAAACTTAATAGGACACGGAAATTATACACTTTTTTTTATTTTTTTATTTATAGATTTGTTTATTTATTTTTTATTACTTTTTTTTTTTGTATTGTTGGTTGTGTGACACATGTAATAGGGTGCTGTAAAGCCCCCTTCTTAATTATACTTTGAATAATGTTTTGCACAAACTGACTTTTGTTATGGGTAGGTAAGTGGGTGGGCTTTTTCTTTTTTTTTCTCTTTTGAAGATGACACTGTAGCGGTCATAACCCTCGATGGGGCGGCCTTGACTTTTGGGCTTACCGGTTACCTCCGCTTGGCTTGTCGATGAATGTCTAGGGGTTCCCAGGGTTAATACCCAACAACTTCGGACGCTGACACCATAAAAGTCCTTTAGAAAGGTTTTTATTTGCAGGGGTAACATCCAACAGACACAGTCTCATGTGGGAACAGAGGGCAAGGGTGAAGAAACTCAGGCACTTTGAACTGCTAAGCATATGAAAGTCTCTAATGCCAACCCAGAGAGTAGCCACTTACAGCTGGGCGCTTCCAACCTGAACAAATCTCTAGCCAGAGATTATGGCAGTCAGCACTTGAATTCGGAATTTGCAAAGTGTCTGACCTTGAGTTAAAGTAGAATTCAGAAGTAAACAGGAACTTTTCCTCAGTACCTGGAACGTTATCTGTCTCCTTGACAGTACTGGGAAAGTGTGGATTTGTTAGTGTCCTTGACAACCCAGCAACCAGGCACTTCTCAGGATGCCAGCTTGTTGGACCTCCTCCGAAGAGTCCTCCCCCGGTCGCTTACACGAGCTGCGGTGCCCCTCCAAGTTGAGAGCGTACCCGTATGCCTTGAATCCTCCCTCATTTACTGCGCCTCGTACCAGCCGGTTCCGAGACTCGGGAACAGATGGATCCTTGCCCCAGACCATGCGGGTCTGTGGGGCTAGTCAGGCTAACCATGTTGCGGGGCGGCACACGCTCCCGTGACCCCTCGGGGGGCTACCCCGGTCTAAATCCAGGACAGGCACACAGGCCACGAAAACAACGAACCCCGAACACGTGACCCCAGCATCTTAAGTACCCCTCCCCAAACTCCTCAGCGGGGCCAAACGCACCCACTGATTGGCTCCGGGGAATGTTGATACCCAAAACGTCCAACCAGGCCTGGTTCTGGGCCTGTCATGTGCACCTAACTGTACACATGACCAGGCAGAACCCCAACACAGCCCAGCCAAACTGATGCCAAGGTCAAACTACACAATTAACTCCTATGCCCCGTACACACGGTCGGAAATTCCGACCACAAAATCCGTCTGATTTTTTTTGACGGATTTTGTCCGACACTGGTGTTGCATACACACGGTCGGACAAAGTTGTCGGAAAATCCGATCATTCTGTACGTGGTGACGTTCGTTGCGTACGATGGGACTACGTAGAGGCTAGTAGCCAATAGCTTTGGTCTTGTAATGTGATCTGAGCATGCGTGGCCCTTTGTGAGTCGGAATTCGCTACACACGATCGGAAAAAGTCCGACAGGACTTTGTTGTCGGAAAATTTGAGAGCAGGAGATAAAACTTTTTCCATCGGAAATTCCGACGGAAAAAGTCAGATGGAGCCTACACACGGTCGGAATTTTCGACAACATGGTCCGATAGGACATTTTCTGTCGGAAAAACCGACCGTGTGTACCGGGCATTAGAACCACTTAACTGTTCTTTAGAGAAAATAACAAAATTTACACGTAGCTGACACCTTGCAAAAGTGTCACCGCTACAACATGATCAAGGATCCGGAGTGTTTTCTCGGGGTGGGGGGGGGGGGGGGTTAGTGTGGTGTATGTTAATGAAAAGATTTATATAGATATATTGTGCAATGTTTTTTTTCTATGTTGTATATTGAAATTTGTCTTAACCACTTCCCGACCGTCGGCCATCATATGACGGCCTCCGGTTTGCGGGGGTATATCTGAATGATGCCTGTAGCTACAGACATCATTCAGATATTGCCGGTTTCAGCCGGCGATTCCCTGCACCATAGGAACGATCATAGCGGCTGTTCCGCCGCTTGATCGTTCTTATGGGCGGCGGGAGGGGACGCCCCCCCCCCTCCTGCCGCCCTCCGGTGCTTCTACCGACTCACCGCTTCCATCGGTGAGTCGGACACAGGAACCGCCGGCACCGGATGATCACTATAGAGATTTCCGGCGGACCAGATGGTCGCCGGAGTCTCTATGATCGTTCGGAGGCCGGGCGCGACGTGATGACGTCACGCCCGGCCTCTGCATTCGAATAACGGCGCCGCCTCCGCTGGGAAGAGGTGATCGTTTTTTTTATTTTAGGCTTTCCAGCCTAGAGGTGAGATGTGGGGTCTTATTGACCCCATATCTCACTGTTAATAGGTCCGATCAGGTAATATTCCTATTACAAGGGATGTTTACATTCCTTGTAATAGGAATAAAAGAAATCAATTTTTTTTTTTTTTTTTTAAACTGTCAAATTTTAAAAAAAAAAGTCAAATTAACAATAATAAAAAAAAAAATTTTTAAAGCGCCCCTGTCCCCGTGAGCTCGTACGCAGAAGTGAACGCATACGTAAGCCCCGCCCACATATGAAAACGGTGTTCAAACCACACATGTGAGGTATCGCCGCGAACGTTAGAGCGAGAGCAATAATTCTAGCCCTAGACCTCCTCTGTAACTCAAAACATTTAACCAGTAAAAAATGTTAAAACGTCGCCTATGGGGATTTTTAAATACCAAAGTTTGGCGCCATTCCACGAGCGCGTGCAATTTTGAAGCGTGACATGTTGGGTATCTATTTACTCGGCGTATCTTCATCTTTCACATTATGCAAAAAAAATTGGGCTAACTTTATTGTTTGGTTTTTTTTTAAGCATGAAATTGTTTTTTTTTCTGAAAAAAACGTGTTCGAAAAAATTGCTGCGCAAATACCGTGCGAGATAAAAAGTTGCAACGAGCGTCATTGTATTCTCTAGGGTCTTTGCTAAAAAAACATATATAATGTTTGGGGGTTCTATGTAATTTTTGAGCAAAAAAATTATGAATTTTACATGTAGGAGAGAAATGTCAGAATTGGCTTGGTTGCGAAGTGGTTAATAAAGAAAAAGTGATTATAAAAAAAAAAAAAAAAAACAGTCCTGCAGCCAGCGCATTTTCACAGCTGTATCCTTTGTAGTATCTTAATTCTTGTAGTAAAGCCCCAGCCTGTGCTCCTTGTCTCTAGTACATTTGGGCCTAACCCTGCTAATGAAAGTTGCCCTGCTGCTGGCTAATATTACACTGTTGTGTCATTTCTGGTCTCTTATTGCAATCAGTAGAACACACTGAGAAATTGACAACCACTCACACCTCTGGCGATGTTTATTAATTATGTTAAAAAGAAATTAAGTAACATCCCAGAGTCAATTCCTGGGGATGGCTCTTGGGAAGACTTATGTAAATATCAAAATGCCTTAATGGGTGGGCGTTGGTCAGGACCGGGGTCTCCAAACTTTCTAAGCAAAGGTCCAGTTTACTGTCCTACAAACTTTAGGGGGGTCGGCTTTTACCAGCAGGACTAGAAAATGTCCTGGTGTCAATGGGATTAAACAGCATCCCCTTTTTGGTGTTAGGAATAGTGCCCCATTGTTGGTGTCAGTTGGTCCCTCCATCCTAGTGGGAAAAAGTAACACTGACAAGAGTGTAGTGACAAATACAAGAAGAAGAAAAAATATATAGGGCATAGGCTAGGCCCTGTGACCTGGTAACAAAAATTGCCATGACTTAGCTAAAAGGCCTAACCCAAAAAGCAGACATCCCAACCTGCAAAAACTAATTTCAAGGAGGTGGCGCTTAGCGCCCGCAAACGCACCCCCACCACCCGCTGCAAAATATTATTTAAATCACTTTCTCAAGATTTTTTTTCGCAGTGCTTCTGGGGAAGGGGATGGGTGGTACGTGGCAGTGGACGGTGTCAGTATTTTTTAACTTTTAATCATTTATTTTTTTACATTTTAAGTTGTTTTTAATTTTTTTCACAATGCTTTTTTATTTTATTTTTTTTACACTTTTTCATTTTTTTTTACACTTTTTTATTTATTTTTAAAAATTTTTACAATATTTTACAATATTTAATATTTTTTTTGGGGGGGGGGGGGGCTTTGGTGAGATATCAGGGGTCTAAACAGACCCCTGTCATCTCCCCTTTCAGACAGACAAAATGACTGAGGACACAGATTCCCCAGTCCCTTTCTCAGCACTAAATATGAATGAACAGGAGGAAGAGGCTCCTGCCCATTCATAAACTGAGCAGAGTACTCTGCTCAGTAATCACAGGACACAGGAGCGATCTCACTCACTGTATCCTATTACTAGTTCCCCCCACAGCTGGTGGGACTCGGGAGAGGAGGGTTGCGTGGGACGAGGGAGGACGGAGAAGGACACGGAGAAGGACGGGGGAGGAGTACACGAGAAGCTGGGGATGATCGGTGTGCAGCAGCAGGGACAGCCGCGGCACCGATCATTCCCGGGAGATCAGGAGGTGCTTGCGGGGGTGCGGGAGCCACCGCAGAAATGCGGGAGTCTCCCGTATCTTCCGGGAGACTTGAGAAGTCTGAAAGAGGCACAGTTCAGAAAAAGCTTTAGTGCCGTGGCCAAGGGCTCATTCTCTCTGTGGAGTTCCCACACCCAAGTAATACTAAGGGCATCCTTGGGGCAACCATCTCCCAGGGGGCACTGTGACTGCAAATTCTCTGCCTTCCCAGCCCATATCCAGACCAGGTAGTCCCATTAAAATCATGAGGCACCATGCCCTCCAAGTCTTCCCGGGGAAAATGGCTCCCAGCCCTGCATCCTGTGGACGCCCCAGTTTGTGTTCCAGCCGTTACTAGCTTTTAGAGCCCCCATCATACCAGCAGGGACACTATACAGCCAGCTATTCCTGCCAAAAGGCCAGAATAGTGGTGTAGCACCCCCATTGGACACTGATAATAACCGATACTGCACTTAATCTAAGCCAAACGCATAGCTCCCAACTTTCTGAGATGGGAACGAGGGACACCTATAAGAAAAGCTATGTAGGCATAGGACACGCCCCCTGCCACACCCTCTTAGAGGAGAATTATACAAACAAAAAAGATTAGTTAACCACTTCAGCCCCGGACCAATTGGCAGCCAAAGGACCAGGCCCCTTTTTGCGATTCGGCACTGCGTCGCTTTAACTGACAATTGCGCGGTCGTGCGAGGTGGCTCCCGAAAAAAATTAGCGTCCTATTTTTCCCACAAATAGAGCTTTCTTTTGGTGGTATTTGATCACCTCTGCGGTTTTTATTTTTTGCATTATAAACAAAAATAGAGCGACAATTTTGAAAAAAAAATGCAATATTTTTTATTTTTTGCTGTAATAAATATCCCCCAAAAATATATAAAAAAACATATTTTTTCCTCAGTTTAGGCCGATACGTATTCTTCTACATATTTTTGGTAAAAAAAATCGCAATTAGCGATTATTGATTGGTTTTCGCAAATGTTATAGTGTTTACACAATTGGGGATAGTTTTATAGCATTTATAACACAAATTAAAAAAAAAATGTTTTTACTAGTAATGGCGGAGATCAGCGATTTTTATTGTGCCATGCGACATTATGGCGGACACATCGGACATTTTTGACACATTTTTGGTACTATTGTCATTTATACAGAAATCAGTGCAATTTAAATGCATTGGTTCCTGTGTAAATGACACTGGCAGTGAAGGAGTTAACCACTAGGGGGCAGGAGGGGTTAAGTGTGTGTGTGTTTTTTTTTAACTGTAGGGGGCGTGGCTTTGCCTCTGACGTCACTGATCGTCTTTCCCTATGACAGGGAACAGCAGATCAGTGACAGGCAGTGTAGGAAGCGCGGGGAGAGGTTTGTTTACACAGACCTCTCCCCGTTCTTCAGCTCTGTGACCCGATCGCGGAACACCAGCGACGATCGGGTCCGCTGGTCCCGCGGCCGCGGAGCTCAGGACCGGGTCGCGAGCGCGCCGGCAGTGTTGCACGCGCGACATATGGCTGGGCTCTTAAAGGGCCACGTACAGGTACGTGGTTGTGCCCAGCCGTGCCATTCTGCCGACGTATATCGGCGTGAGGCCGTCCTTAAGCGGTTAAACCCACAAGTGCTTTTTTTTAACCACTATTTTTCCTTTATATTGTCTTTTGACATTTACAAATGCAGCAATTTAGAAATTGGATGAAAGGTTTAGCGCTGGGAAACACTTTTTGATAGATAAAAATGTGCATTTTATATACAACTATATAGATCAGACCAAAATGAGGGACAAATGAGGAGGAATGAGGGGCAGAGGGACATTGCTCCAAATCAGGGACAGTTGTAGCTTCTAATGCACATTGTAAGAAGCTCACAGTGTGCAGTAAAATCAGAGTAAGCCATTTCAGTCCAGGAGAGAAGCCGGTACAACTGTGCAAGACTAAAGGGAAGGCTGGAGGACAGATTTAAATTCAGTCTGAATCCAATTGCATCCGAACTTCAAAGTTAATAGAATACATTTTTGTATGTTTTATATAGATATATATATTATATATATACATGGACTTAACATGAAAAAATAAACTTGCTGACCGATGCACGCCGATATACGCCGGCACAATGGAAGCGGTGGGCAAATGGGCGTACCTGTAAGTCCCCTTTATTTGGGCTAGTGGGCGCTGCCACGGGTCCCTCAGTCTCGATGTCCGCCGGTGTCCCACGATCGTGTCACGGAGCGGCAGAACGGGGAGATGCCATTGTAAACAAGGCATTTCCTTGTTCTGCCTTGTGATATGACAGATCACTTCTTCCTGTCAGTGGTAGTCCATCCCCCCCACAGTTAGAATCACTCTCTAGGACACACTTAACCCCTTGATCGCCCCCTAGTGGTTAACCCCTACACTGCCAGTGTCATTTACACACTAATTCTGATCATTTTTATTGCTGTCACAAGGAATTTAAACATCCCTTGTGACAGTAATAGTCAGTGACAGGTACTCTTTATGGAGGGATCTGGGGCACCCGCCGCGATCTCCGGGAGTAGAATAGGAAGAGAGGAAGAACGGGGAGATGCTCATGTAAACAAGCATCTCCCCGTTCTGCCTAGTGACAGTGTCACTGATCATAGCTCCTTGTAATCGGGAGCAGAGATCAGTGAGGTGTCACTCGTAGCCACGCCCCCTAAGAGTTAGAATAACTCCCTAGGACACACTTAACCCCTTCCTAGCCAGCTAGTGGTTAACCCCTTTACTGCCAGTGTAATTTTTACAGTAATCATTTTTATAGCACTGATCGCTGTATAAATGTCAATGGTCCCAAAATAGTGTCAAAAGTGTCCGATGTGTCCGCCGCAATGTCGCAGTCATGATATAAATTGCAGATCACCGCCATTACTAATTAAAAAAAAATTCTAATAAAAAATGCCATAAATCTATCCCCTATTTTGTAGGCCCTACAACTTTTGCGCAAACCAATCAATATACGCTTATTGCAATTATTTATTTATTTTTTTACCAAAAATATGTAGAAGAATACAAATCGGCCTAAACTGAGGAAAAAAAATGTTTTTTTATATATATTTTGGGGGATATTTATTATAGAAAAAAGTAAAAAATATTGCTTTTTTTTCAAAATTGTCGCTCTTTTTTTGTTTATAGCACAAAAAAATCAAAGTGCCGATCACCGCCATTACTAATTAAAAAAAAATGCCATAAAACTATCCCCTATTTTGTAGACGCTATAACTTTTGCGCAAACCAATCAATATAGGCTTATTGCGATTTATTTTATTTTTTACCAAAAATATGTAGAAGAATACGTATACTGAGGGAAAAAATTGTTTTTTTTTATATATTTTTGGGGGATATTTATTATAGCAAAAAGTAGAAAATATAGCTTTTTTTTAAAAATTGTCGCACTGATCGCTGTATAAATGACAATGGTCCCAAAATAGTGTCAAAAGTGTCCAATGGGTCCGCCATAATGTCGCAGTCACGATAAAAATCGCAGATTGCCGCCGATTCAATAAACGCTTATTGTGATTTTTTTTTTTTACCAACAATATGTAGAATACAAATCGGCCTTTACTGAGGAAAACATTTGTTTTTTTATACATTTTTGGGGGATATTTATTATAGCAAAAAGTTAAAAATATTGCCTTTTTTTTCAAAATTGTTTATAGCGCAAAAAATTTTAAGCGCAGATCACTGCCATTACTAATTAAAAAAAGAAATTCTAATAAAAATGCCATAGAACTATCCCCTATTTTGTAAATGCTATAACTTTTACGCAAACCAATCAATATACGCTTATTGCGATTTTTTTGGCCTATTATAGCAGAAAGTAAAAAATATAGCTTTTTTTCAAAATTGTCGCACTGATCGCTGTATAAATGACAAACTAGTGTCAAAAGTGTCCGATGTGTCCGCCATAATGTCGCAGTCACGATAAAAATCGCTGATCGCCGCCATTACTAATTAAAAAAAAACAAAATTTTTTATAAAAATGCCATAAATCTATCCCCTATTTTGTAGACGCTATAACTTTTGCGCAAACCAATCAATAAACGCCTTTTGTGATTTTTTATTTTTTAACAAAAATATGTAGAATACAAATCAGCCTAAACTGAGGAAAAACATTTTTTTTTTCTAAATTGTCGCTCTTTTTATGTTTATAGCGCAAAAAATTTAAAGCGCAGATCACCGCCATTACTAATTAAAAAAAAAAAATTCTAATAAAAATGCCATAAATCTATCCCCTATTTTGTAGACGCTATAACTTTTGCGCAAACCAATCAATATACGCTTATTGCGATTTTTTTTTTTTTTTTTACCAAAAATATGTAGAAGAATACAAATCGGCCTAAACTGAGGAAAAAAAAAATGTTTTTTTTATATATTTTTGGGGGATATTTATTATAGCAAAAAGTAAAAAAATATTGCTTTTTTTTCAAAATTGTCGCTCTTTTTTTGTTTATAGCGCAAAAAATTAAAAGGGAAGATCACTGCTGTTACTAATTAAAAAAAAATTCTAATAAAAATGCCATAAATCTATCTCCTATTTTGTAGACGCTATAACTTTTGCGCAAACCAATCAATATAAACTTATTGCGATTTTTTTCTTTTTTTACCAAAAATATGTAGAAGAATACGTATACTGAGGAAAAAAAATTTTTTTTATATATTTTTTGGGGATATTTATTATAGCAAAAAGTTTAAAATATAGCTTTTTTTTTTCAAAATTGCTCTTTTTTTGTTTATAGCGCAAAAAAATAAAACCACAGAGGTGATCAAATACCATCAAAAGAAAGCTCTATTCGTGGGGAAAAAAGGACGTCAATTTTGTTTGGGAGCCATGTAACACGACCGCGCAATTGTCAGTTAAAGCGGCGCAGTCTCTGGTGAGGAGGGGGGGGGGAGTAAAATCTTCCGGGGCTGATAATATAATTACGATGAGTTTCTTCATGTGACACGCAATAACATAACAGGAAGCCGTGTCTTGTTAAAGTGACAAATGTTTTGTATGGTTGTGGTTGTTGTTTTTTCCTCTTGTGGTTACCCTGATATAGAATATGTGTCTGAGAACACAACGTGTGAAGAAGAGGAATGTGAATCTCTATAGAGAAATGAGGACAGTACGGCTTCCGGGTTCAGTCTTAGTCGTTCTTCTTGTGTGGTCTGTGAGCGGCTTTACATGTAGAATTGTCTCCTCCTCGTACACCGGCCATAGGAACATGTCTGCTGGTTAGAGTCACACACAACACCTGATTACTAAGATCTTCCATGTATGAGTCTCTATGCGGGTATCTCCGGTAGCTCCTCAGCCTATCCTAATCATATTCAATCAGAAATTGAATATCACATTAACTCAACTGAAGCTCACAATTACCTAAACCATTAGAAGGTTTGACACCACTGTAGCAAAATTGTATTTGTATCTGTTTATGTGTTACTGAAAGACATGTGTTTATTGTGTCATTGTTTTCTACCTCAATTTTCTATCTCAATAAAATAAGATTGTTTAAAAAAAAAAAAAAAAGAAATCTAAACAATTTTAATTTTTTTGGTGTTTTTTGGAAGGGACAAAATCCTTCTTAGATTGGTATTGCTGTCTGTACCCAAATCTAGGGAGATTTTAACCCCTTCAATACCGGGGGGGCACTTAAACACCTTCCTGCCCAGACCAATATTCATCTTTCAGCGCTGTCGCACTTTGAATGACAATTGCGCGGTCATGCTACACTGCACCCAAATGACATTTTTATCATTTTGTTCCCACAAATAGAGATTTCTTTCGGTGGTATTTGATCACCTCTGCGGTTTTTATTTTTTGCTAAACAAATAAAAAAAGACCGAAAATTTTGAAAAAAAATATGTTTTTTTTGTTTCAGTATCAAAACTTTGTAAATTAGTACGTTTTCTCCTTCACTGATGGGCACTGATGGGGCTGCACTGACGGGCACTGATAAGGCGGCACTGATGGGCACCGATGAGGTGGCACCAATGAAGTGGCACTGATGAGGTGGCATTGATGGGCACTGATATGTGGCACTGATAGGCGGCACTGATGGGCACTGATAGGTGGCACAAATTGGCACTGATAGCTGGCACGGATTGGCATGGATAGGTGGCATGGATGGGCATGGATAGGCGGCACGGATGGGCATGGCTAGGCGGCACGGATGAGCACGGATGGGCACTGATAGGTGGCACGGATGGGCACTGATAGGTGGCACGGATAGGCACTGATAGGCAGCATTGTATTGTTTTGTACTGATGGATGCCAATCAGTGCCAAACAATAATGCATGCCAATCAGTGATGCCCATTGTGGCCACTGATTGGCATCCATTGTGGCCACTGATTGGCATCCATTGTGGGCACTGACTGGCATTCCTGGTGGTCTAGGGTGGCATACCTGGTGCTGGGCATCCCTGGTGGTCTGGGGGCGTCCCTGGTGGTCCAGTGTGGGCATCCTCGGGGGGGCTGCGCTGATAATCGATCAGCTCATACCCCCCCCTGTCAGAGGAGCAGCCGATCGGCTCTCCTCTACTCTCCTCTAGCTGATCAACGGCTCTTCCTAGTTACACTGTAATCAGCCGTGATTGGACACGGCTGGTCACGTGGTCCGTCGGAGACTCTTTACCAAGATCGTAGTTGCGGGGTGTCAGACTGACACCCCGTAACAACAATCGTCGCAATGCGCACCCCCTCAAAATCCTGAGGACGTCCTATGATGCCCAGTCAGGATTTTGAAACCACTTTGCAGACGTCATTTGCCTATAGGGCGGGCGGCAAGTGGTTAAAGCCCAACTGAGCTCTCAGTTCAAATCTGCTAAATACATTGCAAAACAAAAGGTGTGTAAAGCCTTACTGTTAGGAGTATATTTGTAAAAAAAAAAAAAAAAAATTGTACAGCTGTTCACCACTCAAAACTGCATGTAAATTTGTTCTGTGCGAATGGACCAAAATCAAATGTTCTCAGGTTATATTCTTTGCAATTTGTTAACACAGAAACACTGCATTTTGGCCACTAGATGGCACTAAGGAGCGTACTTCTTTTCTTATGATAATTAGCACCATCTAGTGGCCACTGACCTCTGTAACTCAAAACATGCAACCTGTAGAATTTTTTAAACGTCGCCTATGGAGATTTTTAAGGGTTTGTCGCCATTCCACGAGCAGGCGCAATTTTGAAGCGTGACATGTTGGGTATCAATTTACTCGGCGTAACATTATCTTTCACAATATAAAAAGAAATTGGGCTAACTTTACTGTTGTCTTATTTTTTAATTTAAAAAAAGTGTATTTTTTTCCAAGAAAAGTGCGCTTGTAAGACCGCTGCGCAAATACGGTGTGACAGAAAGCATTGCAGCGACCGCCATTTTATTCTCTAGGGTGTTAGAAAAAAAATGTATAATGTTTGGGGGTTCTAAGTAATTTTCTAGCAAAAAAAAAAAAACAGTTTTTACAACAAATCTCAGAAAGAGGCTCGGTCCTTAACCACTTGCGGACCGGCGCACGACGATATACGTCGACAGAATGGCACATACAGGCAGGAGGGCGTATATATAAGTCCCTCCTTTCTGCCTGTCCGTGCCATCGGGAGCGCGCCGGGAGTGGCGCGCTCCCGCGCCGGTCGGGACCCCCGTGAGTCAGATCGCGGTCCCCGCGGACTCGATCGCCGCGGGGACCCCCGCGATCGTCTCACGGGGCGGCTGAACGGGGAGATGCCGAGATAAACAGCATCTCCCCGTTCTGCCTAGTGACGCCGATCTCTGCTCCCTGTGATTGGAGCAGAGATCAGCATTCACTAGCTGACAGCCACGCCCCCCCACAGTAAAAAACACACCCCTAGGCATACTTAACCCTTACACTGCCCCCTTGTGGTTAACCTCTTCACTGCCAGTGTCATTTATACAGAAATCAATGCATTTAAATAGCATTAATTGCTGTAAAAATGACAATGGTC
The DNA here is from genome assembly GCA_028564925.1 of Lithobates sylvaticus. NCBI lineage: Eukaryota > Metazoa > Chordata > Amphibia > Anura > Ranidae > Lithobates > Lithobates sylvaticus. The sequence goes on along the minus strand of CM053031.1, from coordinate 304,363,596 downwards.
CCAAAAATGTGTCAAAAATGTCCGATGCGTCCGCCATAATGTCGCAGTCACAAAAAAAATCGCAGATCTCCACCATTACTAGTAAAAAAAAAATTATTAATAAAAATGCTATAAAACTATCCCCTATCTTGTAAACGCTATAACTTCTGCGCAAACCGATCAATAATCGCTTATTGCGATTTTTTTTTACCAAAAATATGTAGAAGAATACGTATCGGCCTAAACTGAGGAAAAAAACTATTTTTTATATATTTTTTGGGGATATTTATTATAGCAAAAAGCAAAAAATAATGCATTTTTTCAAAATTGTCGCTCTATTTTTGTTTATAGCACAAAAAATAAAAACCGCAGGGGCGATCAAATACCACCAAAAGAAAGCTGTATTTGTGGAAAAAAAAGGACGTCAATTTTGTTCGGGAGCCACGTCGCCCGACCGCGCAATTGTCAGTTAAAGCGACGCAGTGCCGAATCGCAAAAAGGGGCCTGGTCCTTTGGCTGCAAATTGGTCCGGTCTGAAAGTGGTTAAGTGGCTAAGTGGCGGACCCCATCTTCTGATGCAAGGGGGGCTCCATTTTCTTTTGCAGGGTCTTCATAAGCAACCCTTTCTCATGCCTGGGATCCTACCATATCCTTGGACGCGCTGATGTTTTCCTCACCTACACTCACAGGCAATAGTTTTACTACATTAAAAAAGACACTGCAAAGCATGCACACTGGAGTTAGTCACAATGCGACTTATAGCCCTGCTAAATAAATTAGGGGAATAGTGGAAATGTAATGGGTGGCTCTCCCCAACAGGAAGTTTGGGAAAGCTGCACACAGTAAACAGGAGGATAGGGGGTTGAACATAGAAGATGTACTTGTAGGCAGATGCAGTTTTTACTCCCTACTGTAGGTGGCACATGACCAAAGCAGGAATACAGAAGGGCAAAGAAGTTGGTTCCTCTATCACATCCTGAGGTCACCAGGGAGAAAGCTGTATGCTGGTGCCCCTTTTAACCTAGGTGGCCATCTTGGGAAGGACAGAGTTTATTTAGACTATGACTCCTGGGGTTTGGCGCACTTTGTGTGAGTGGCTAGTGTAGGGACAGGTTCTCCGACTGGCAGAGACAGTGTTTAGGGGCAGGGGAATTGTTTTTGGAGTAGGCAAAGTGCATGGTCTAATCTATCTTCACTTAGGAAGCCTCCAATTTGGGTGTGGACTGGCCAGGCCACATTCCCGCTCCATGCTGCAGAAGCTGTGGGCATCATTTCTAGAGTATGATCCTCTGCTACTGTTTGTAAGTTGCTCCGGTTGGCTGTACCTAACAGTCGGGCCTGATTATACATTGTTGAGACTTTCTCAATACACCGATCTCATCCACCTCAGTCTCTGAATGTTCCTTTGTTGCCAGAGCACCACACTGCACCCTCATACTGACTAGTAATGCATTGATTATTAGGCTGTACTCAGCTAAGGATTACTGGTGAATTGCTATTAGAAACAAAGAGGCTTTAATACTACTTTCATTTTCTTTAGAAAGCAGCCACATCCCCATATCCTGAGTAGAAAAGCCTGTCCCTTCCCAGCATGCAGTAGAGAGGGACCCTCACTTTCTGTGTGAAAGCAGTGGTCACTCTGCAGGGGCCTGACACTCCCCTCCTGCTGAGTCAGAGCTGGAGGTGTCCAATCAGCAGGGGACATAGGTTTTGTTGATTGCTATACAGGGGCGGACTGACCATTCGGGCACTCGGGCACTGCCCGAGGGCCCCATGCCACAAAGGGGCCCTGATAAAACCAGGGACAGAATGTAAAAATCTGTGTTTTAAAAAAAAAAAAAACAAGATTATAGCTGCCCCGCCTCTCCAGTACCTTTTCAGTGTGTGTGTGTGTATTCTGTGTGTGTATACTGTGTGTGTATATTGTGTGTCTGTGTGTGTATATTGTGTATAATGTGTGGCCCCATAATCTTTTGCCTGGGGGCCCCATAATCTCCTATTGCCTGTGAACCCCATAATCTCCTATTGCCTGGGGGCCCCATAATCTCCTATTGCCTGTGAACCCCATAATCTCCTATTGCCTGGGGGCCCCATAATCTCCTATTGCCAGTGGGCCCCATAATCTCCTATTGCCTGTGGGCCCCATAATCTCCTATTGCCTGGGGGCCCCATAATCTCCTATTGCCTGTGGGCCCCATAATCTCCTATTGCCTGTGGGCCCCATAATCTCCTATTGCCTGGGGGCCCCATAATCTCCTATTGCCAGTGGGCCCCATAATCTCCTATTGCCTGTGGGCCCCATAATCTCCTATTGCCTGTGGGCCCCATAATCTCCTATTGCCTGGGGGCCCCATAATCTCCTATTGCCTGGGGGCCCCATAATCTCCTATTGCCCGGGGGCCCCATGAGTTGTCAGTATTCTGTGTGTGTATACTGTGTGTGTATATTGTGTGTTTGTGTGTGTATATTGTGTATACTGTGTGGCCCCATAATCTATTGCCTGGGGGCCCCATAATCTCCTATTGCCTGGGGCCCCCATAATCTCCTATTGCCCGGGGGCCCCATAATCTCCTATTGCCTGTGGGCCCCATAATCTCCTATTGCCTGTGGGCCCCATAATCTCCTATTGCCCGGGGGCCCCATAATCTCCTATTGCCTGGGGGCCCCATAATCTCCTATTGCCCGGGGGCCCCATAATCTCCTATTGCCTGGGGGCCCCATAATCTCCTATTGCCAGTGGGCCCCATAATCTCCTATTACCTGTGGGCCCCATAATCTCCTATTGCCTGTGGGCCCCATAATCTCCTATTGCCTGGGGGCCCCATAATCTCCTATTGCCTGTGGGCCCCATAATCTCCTATTGCCCGGGGGCCCCATAATCTCCTATTGCCCGGGGGCCCCATGAGTTGTCAGTCCGCCCCTGTTGCTATATGGGTCCTCATTTGAGAGATTTTCACTTTCTTCCCGTTCTGGTGAAGCCCAGAGCACTGCAGGGAGTTTATATCTTCAGAGACGATTCTTTTTACCTACTTTAGATAAAATCGTTAGTATTGAAATATAAAAGAAAAAATCTGTAAAATAATTATATAATAATTATATTGCATAGTAAATCATATATAGCATATCAATAGGGAATCTAACTTTGGTCTGTTTTTTTTCTCTGCAGGGTTTATACTCCACTCAACCGTCTGAATATGTGGCTCATCTTGGTTCTTCTAAGTTTTGCCACCTCTACTTTCTGCCAAGATCACCCCCCACTCACCTACGCCTGCCGAACCGCCAAAAAGCCGGAATGCGATAAAGTCCATTTTGTCCCCGGGCACAATCTTATTGGTCAAGGCTTTGATATTGTGACCATGAAGCAGACCAGGGCTCACCTGCTGGATCTCCAGAAGTATTCCACAGGGGACAACACCTGCACCGTCTGTCACAACCCATATATGAACAAGGCTTGGCAAAAGGTACCCCTTGCAATGGTGGACTGGAGGCCCCAGTCATCCTGTTCTAGGAAGATCAGCAGTGAGGTCTCCCGATCGTCTACATCGCTGGCTGAGGAAGCTGCATCCGAGGTGAAGAATGACTGGGAAGCTGGGCTGGAGCTCCACCACAAGGGGGTGGATGCCAAGCTGGTAATGGCTGGTTCTCAGTCCCAAGTGGCACAGTTTGGTAAGACTAAGACCAGCACAGACCGTTACAACTTCATCAAGCACCAGCTGAGTTGTGTCTATTACAGGTATATCTTCAAATATAACATATATTATCATATAACCAGTAATCGTCATGGCTTCAAATTATTTTGCGTCCAATAAAACATGTTTTGCCAATTTGTTCAGTACAGCAATTAGACATGTGCACAACAAAAAAATTTGTTTATTTTCGTTTCGTTTTTTTTCGCTTCCGAAAAAAATTTGTTTTCTTTCGTTTCGTTTTTTTCGTTTTCCGTCGATTCGTAACGATTCGTACATTCGTAAGTCGTCGGTGTTCGGATTCGTAACAATTTGTACATTCGTAAGAGTTATTTTTTCGTTGATTCGTTTCTTCGTTTAATTTTCGGACGCATTCGTATTTATTCGTACATTCGTAGATTTGTAATCGGAGCATAATTCATAATTTGATGTAATGTGTATGCTATTATTACATTTTAATAATTTACGAATCGAAAAAAAAAAGTTACGAATCGAAAAAAAAAAAGTTACGAATCGAAAAAAAAGTTACGAATGTACGAATTTTTTTGTTCAATAGAGACACGGAAAATTACAAATCGAAAAAAAAAAAAATAAAAGTTACGAATCGAAAAAAAAAAGTTACGAATGTACGAATTTTTTGGTTCAATAGAGACACGGAAAATTACAAATCGAATAAAAATAAATAAAAAAAGTTACGAATCGAAAAAAAAAAGTTACGAATGTACGAATTTTTTGGTTCAATAGAGACACGGAAAATTACAAATCGAATAAAAATAAATAAAAAAAGTTACGAATCGAAAAAAAAAGTTACGAACCGAAAAAAAAAAAGTTACGAATCGAAAAAAAAGTTACGAATGTACGAATTTTTTTGTTCAATAGAGACACGGAAAATGACAAATCGAAAAAAATAAATAAAAAAAAGTTACGAATCGAAAAAAAAAAAAAGTTACTAATCTAAAAAAAAAAAGTTACGAATCTAAAAAAAGTTACGAATGTACTATTTTTTTTGTTCAATAGAGACACGTAAATTTAAAAATCCAAAAAAAAAAAAAAAAAAAAGTTACGAATCGAAAATAAAAAGTTACGAATCGAAAAAAAAAAGTTACTAATCTAAAAAAAAAAAGTTACAAATCGAAAAAAAAAGTTACGAATGTACGAATTTTTTTGTTCAATAGAGACACGTAAAATTACAAATCGAAAAAAAAAAATAAAAGTTACGAATCGAAAAAAAAAAAAAGTTACGAATCGAAAAAAAAAGTTACGAATCGAAAAAAAAAGTTACGAATGTACGAATTTTTTTGTTCAATAGAGACACGGAAAATTACAAATCGAAAAAAAAAAAAAAAAAAAAAAAAGTTACGAATCGAAAAAAAAAGTTACGAATCGAAAAAAAAAATGTTACGAATCGAAAAAAAAGTTACGAATGTAGGAATTTTTTTGTTCAATAGAGACACGGAAAATTACAAATCGAAAAAAATAAATAAAAAAAAAAGTTACGAATCTAAAAAAAAAGTTACGAATCGAAAAAAAAAAGTTACAAATCGAAAAAAAAAGTTACGAATGTACGAATTTTTTTTTTAAATAGAGACACGGAAAATTACAAATCGAAAAAAAAAAAAAAAAAAAAAGTTACGAACCTAAAAAAAAAAGTTACGAATCGAAAAAAAAAAAAGTTACAAATCGAAAAAAAAGTTACGAATGTACGAATTTTTTTGTTCAATAGAGACACGGAAAATTACAAAATCGGAAAAAAAAAAAGTTACGAATCGAATCGAAAAAAAAAAGGTACGAATCGAAAAAAAAAAGTTACGAATCGAAAAAAAATTTACGAATGTACGAATTTTTTTGTTCAATAGAGACACGGAAAATTACAAATCGAAAAAAAAAAAAAAAAAAAATTACGAATCGAAAAAAAAAAGTTACGAATCGAAAAAAAAAAGTTACGAATCGAAAAAAAAAGTTACGAATGTACGAATTTTTGGGTTCAATAGAGACACGGAAAATTACAAATCGAAAAAAAAAAATTTAAAAAAGTTACGAATCGAAAAAAAAAAAAGTTACGAATCGAAAAAAAAAAAAGTTACGAATCGAAAAAAAAGTTACGAATGTACGAATTTTTTGGTTCAATAGAGACACGGAAAATTACAAATCGAAAAAAAAAAATAAAAAATAAAGTTACGAATCGAAAAAAAAAGTTACGAATCGAAAAAAAAAAGTTAAGAATCGAAAAAAAAATTACAAATGTACGAATTTTTTTGTTCAATAGAGACACGGAAAACTACAAATCGAAAAAAAAAAAAAAAAAAAAAAAGTTACGAATTGAAAAAAAAGTTATGAACCGAAAAAAAAAAGTTACGAATCGAAAAAAAAGTTACGAATGTACAAATTTGTTTGTTCAATAGAGACACGGAAAATTACAAATCGAAAAAAAACATAAAAAAAAAAAAAGTTACGAATCGAAAAAAAAAGTTACGAATCGAAAAAAAAAAAAGTTACAAATCGAAAAAAAGTTACGAATGTACGAATTTTTTTGTTCAATAGAGACACGGAAAATTACAAATCGAAAAAAAAAAAAAAAAAAAAATTTAAGAATCGAAAAAAAAAAAAAACTTACCAATCGAAAAAAAAAAAAGTTACAAATCGAAAAAAAAGTTACGAATGTACGAATTTTTTTGTTCAATAGAGACACGGAAAATTACAAAATCGAAAAAAAAAAAAAAGTTACGAAACGAAAAAAAAAAGTTACGAATCGAAAAAAAAAAGTTACGAATCGAAAAAAAAGTTACGAATGTACGAATTTTTTGTTTCAATAGAGACACGGAAAATTACAAAAAAAAAAAAAAAAAAAAATTACGAATCGAAAAAAAAAAAGTTACGAATGTACGAATTTTTTTTTTTTTGTTCAATAGAGACACGGAAAATTACAAATCGAAAAAAAAAATAAAAGTTACGAATTGAAAAAAAAAAAGTTACGAATCGAAAAAAAAAAGTTACGAATAGAAAAAAAAGTTACGAATGTACGAATTTTTTTGTTAAATAGAGACACGTAAAATTACAAAACTAAAAAAAAAAAAAAAAGTTACGAATCGAAAAAAAAAAAGCTACGAATCGAAAAAAAAAAAGTTACGAATCGAAAAAAAAGTTACGAATGTACGAATTTTTTTGTTCAATAGAGACACGGAAAATTACAAATCGAAAAAAAAAAAATTAAAAAGTTACGAATCGAAAAAACAAAGTTACGAATCGAAAAAAAAAAGCTACGAATCGAAAAAAAAAAAGTTACGAATCGAAAAAAAAGTTACGAATGTACGAATTTTTTTGTTCAATAGAGACATGGAAAATTACAAATCGAAAAAAATAAATAAAAAAGTTACGAATCGAAAAAAAAAAGTTACGAATCGAAAAAAAAAAAGTTACGAATCGAAAAAAAAGTTACGAATGTATGAATTTTTTGGTTCAATAGAGACACGGAAAATTACAAATCGAAAAAAAAAAAAAAAAAAAAGTTACGAATGTACGAATTTTTTTGTTCAATTTTTTTGTTCAATAGAATACAAATCGAAAAAAATAAATAAAAAAGTTACGAATCGAAAAAAAAAGTTACGAATGTATGAATTTTTTGGTTCAATAGAGACACGGAAAATTACAAATCGAAAAAAAAAAAAAAAAAAAAAAAAAAAAAAAAGTTACGAATCGAAAAAAAAAAGTTACGAATCGAAAAAAAAGTTACGAATGTATGAATTTTTTGGTTTAATAGAGACACGGAAAATTACAAATCGAAAAAAAAAAAAAAAAAAGTTACGAATTGAAAAAAAAGTTACGAATTGAAAAAAAAGTTACGAATCGAAAAAAAAGTTACGAATGTATGAATTTTTTGGTTCAATAGAGACACGGAAAATTACAAATCGAAAAAAATAAATAAAAAAGTTACGAATCGAAGAAAAAAAGTTCCGAATCGAAAAAAAAGTTACGAATGTATGAATTTTTTGGTTTAATAGAGACACGGAAAATTACAAATCGAAAAAAAAAAAAAAAAAAAAGTTACAAATTGAAAAAAAAGTTACGAATTGAAAAAAAAGTTACGAATCGAAAAAAAAAGTTACGAATGTACGAATTTTTTGGTTCAATAGAGACACGGAAAATTACAAATCGAAAAAAAAAAAAAAGTTACGAATCGAAAAAAAAAGTTACGAATCGAAAAAAAAAAAGTTACGAATCGAAAAAAAAGTTACGAATGTACCAATTTTTTTGTTCAATAGAGACACGGAAAAAATTACAAATCGAAAAAAAAAAAGTTACGAATCGAAAAAAAAAGTTACGAATGTACGAATTTTTTTGTTCAATCCTTTCGAAGCACGTTTAGCAGCACCATTGTAAGGGACACGGAAAATGACCAATTCAACAAAAAAAAAAGTTACAAATGTACGAATTTTTTCGTTCGTTTTCGTTTTTCGGATTTTCTTCATTAGTACATTCGTTGTTTCTAATTAGTTTTTTTCAGATTTTCGTTGTTTTTCGGATTCAAATGATTCGTTACGATTCGTTATTCTGATTCGTACGATTCGAATGATTCGTTCATTCGTATGAAAACGAACGAACGAAAATAACGAAAACAAAAGAAAAAAAACGAAACGAATCGCACATGTCTAACAGCAATGCAATATCTAGATGGCCACTCAACAGCCCCGGTACCTTTTAAGGCGGGTGTGGTGTTGTTGAGTAAACAATGTGGGCATCTCCATACAGAGGAACACAATGCTCCCGATACAAGCGTTATAATGGTAGGAAAAAATAAGTTCAAGTTTTTTTCTCTTGACACACTTTCTAAATGTTGTTCCTTTACCAGCTTCCGACTTTCACACCTCCATCTACTGAGCAAAGATCTGCGACGGGCCTTGAAGGCTCTGCCACCGACTTATGATGCCAGCACTCAGGCTCACTACAGACGTTTAATTAGCATCTACGGCACTCATTATATCAACCAGGCAGATGTGGGAGGACAAGTGCTAGAGGTCAACGCCATCAAGACCTGCCAAATCTCCATGGAAGGCATGTCCGTGGACGAGGTGAAGGATTGTCTTAGCATTGAGGCCTCTGCTGCCGTCACTGGAAAAGCTGAAACAAGTGCCAAAGCCAACGCCTGCAAGGAACAAAGCCAAAAATCCAACAGGGGGGAAAGTTTCCATCAGACGTTCAACGAGAAGAGTTGGGAGGTGAGTTGTATAACAGGAATAAATAAAGTTGGCATATACAGTGGTGCTCAAAAGTTTGCACACCCTGGCAGAAATTGTGAAATTTTGGCATTAATATTGATGAAAATATGACTGATCATGCCAAAAAACTGTCTTTCATTTAAGGATAGCAATCACAGGAAGCCATTTATTATCACATAATTTTTTGGATTCTTTTTAAACCATAATGATGACACAAATCACCCAAATGGCCCTGAATTTCTCCTGTGGTTACCTGTGGGTTTTTCTTTGTATCCTGGGCAATTCTTCCGCCATTTGTGGCGGAAGAATCTACCTAACCTTGGCTTAGTATCAAAAGAGACCCTCATTTTCCACTTCTTAATAAGTTATTAAACAGTACTGACTGGCATATTCAAGGCTTTGGATATCTTGTTATATTCTTTTCCATCTTTGTAAAGTTTCATTACCTTGTTACGCAGGTCTTTTGACTGTTCTTTTCTACCTCCTCATGGCTCAGTGTCTAGCTAACAAACTCATTGACTATTTATACACAGACACTAAAGCCCCATACACACGGTCGGACTTTTTCATGGATTCTGTCCGATCGGACAATGTTGTTGAAAAATCAGACCGTGTGTATGCACCATCGGACAGTGTACGTCGGATTGTCCGACGGACAAAGTCTTATCTCCTGCTGGAAAGATTTGCCGACAACACGGTCCGATCACACCAAATCCGATCGTGTGTACGGTTGTCCGACCGGACAAAGTGCTACGCATGCTCAGATCACATTACAAGACCAAAGCTATTGGCTACTAGCCTCTACGTAGTCCCGTCGTAGGCAACAAACGTCACCACGTTCAGAATGATCGGATTTTCCGACAACTTTGTCCGACCGTGTGTACGCAAAACCAACATCGGACAAAGTACGACGGACAGGATCCGACCGACCTGGTCCGCGGATTGTCCGACCGTGTGTATGGGGCTTCGTTGTGATTTAAAGAGCCACAAATGTGGGAAATTAACCTTTAATTGCCATTTTAACCTGTGTGTGCCACCTTCTGTGTCTGTACCAAGGCCAAACATTCCAGGGGATGTCAAATTTGTATCAGGGCCATTAGAGTGATTTCTGTTATTATTATGATTTAAAAGGGATTAAAAAAACGATGTGATAATAAATGGCTTCATGTGATTGCTATCCTTAAATAAAAGATAGCTTTTTTGGCTTGATCAGTCATATTTTCAATATAAAAAATAGCTGCGCTGGAAATTTACAAACGTGAAAACCAATCGTGAAAGAATGGGTGAAAATGAGTTCAATCTTGAACTACTATTTTGTGCGTAATTGTGCACATATTGGGCATCCACTGGATGCAATCTATTTGGCCCAATATTCAATCTAACTTCAAAAATTATACTACCCAGACGGTGTATAATCAAACAAATTCAGTGCTTATAAACATGTGACCATAAACAAAGCTTCATGCAACATCATCGTACACGGTAAAAAAAACTTTAGGAAATTTTCTTCAAAAATAAAAATAAAAAAATAATATATCATGCAAGGAAGTCCACAAGGGGTATTGTAATCCTGTTGCTACTGTTTCCGTAGTGCTCCTATATTTGACACCCTCGGAAAGAAAGTGATTGAAAAGAAGAGAAGGATCCTCCACCAAATAAAAGCACTGCCGCTTACCAGCTACTTTGATCTCTGTGTCAAAGAGATCAAAAAGGCCTGTGGCTTATCCCCCTGCCAGGGTCTCTATCCGGGGTCCTCCAAGTATCTTTTACAGAGTGTAGGTATACATAAAGGTCCTGCCTAGATCCTCCTTGCTCTCCTCCACAAGCGTTTACATGGAAAACAAATGGATATCCATAGCGCAATATTGCTTTGATATTTTATTTATAAAAGAAAACCATATCACACTTACATTTAATATGCAGTCAATAGGCAATATTGGTGCCCCAGGAAGAAGTCATCTTTTGACGAAACGACGTAGGGTGAGCGGCGTGCTGACGTCACCTCCATTCCCCATCCATCCAGGAAGCGACGGGCAGCGAGGAAGAGAGAGCCGGCCGGCTCGACATTGATTTTAAACTTGCCTATTGACTGCATATTAAATGTAAGTGTGATATGGTTTTCTTTTATAAATAAAATATCAAAGCAATATTGCGCTATGGATATCCATTTGTTTTCCATGTAAACGCTTGTGGAGGAGAGCAAGGAGGATCTAGGCAGGACCTTTATGTATACCTACACTCTGTAAAAGATACTTGGAGGACCCCGGATAGAGACCCTGGCAGGGGGATAAGCCACAGGCCTTTTTGATCTCTTTGACACAGAGATCAAAGTAGCTGGTAAGCGGCAGTGCTTTTATTTGGTGGAGGATCCTTCTCTTCTTTTCAATCACTTTCTTTCCGAGGGTGTCAAATATAGGAGCACTACGGAAACAGTAGCAACAGGATTACAATACCCCTTGTGGACTTCCTTGCATGATATATTATTTTTTTATTTTTATTTTTGAAGAAAATTTCCTAAAGTTTTTTTACCGTGTACGATGATGTTGCATGACGCTTTGTTTATGGTCACATGTTTATAAGCACTGTATTTGTTTGATTATACACCGTCTGGGTAGTATAATTTTTGAAGTTAGATTGAATATTGGGCCAAATAGATTGCATCCAGTGGATGCCCAATATGTGCACAATTACGCACAAAATAGTAGTTCAAGGTTGAACTCATTTTCCCCCAATCTTTCACGATTGGTTTTCACGTTTGTAAATTTCCAGCGCAGCTATTTTTTTGCATTGTATTTTTTGTGTGTATCTCACATTAAGTTGCGGCAGGAATTTTATTTATTGAATCAGTTTTTTGTACCTACACATCAATTGGGATAATATATATAAATTATCCACACATTTCATGAGTTAGACAGAGCTGTTACTCCAACACACAGATATTTTCAATATAAAAGGCAACATTTCACAATTTGGGGTGTGCAAACTTTTGAGCACAACTGTATACTGTACCTTGTAAACTGGGGCTGTTTAGCTCAGTGGTGAATGCGGTTTTACAGTCCATGACAGTTGGCACTTTGGTTTAAGGGCATGGCAGCCCATTTTTTATTAAAAGGAAAGGGAAAGAAAGTTCTTACAACATCAGGTCTCCAATGCAGGGATTCTTCTCCAGCAAACACAACTAATAAAAAATAGAGAGCCATACTGCAATTGAGGCTGAGTGAGCCGAACTTTCCAGCGGAGGTCCGCCGGACTTTCCGAGCGTGTGGACTTGCCCACACACGCCCGGACTTTTCCGGCGGACAATCCGCTGGAAAAAAGTCTGCGGGACTTTTGAAATGAACGGACTTGCCGACACACGATCGGAAAGTCCATTCATTTAGAACGTGACTTCAGGTAGATGGGACTAGCAAAGGCAGTGAATGCCGCCGCGCTAGCCCCGTCACCTGGCATGGATTTAAAGTGGAATCCCTACGCCGAAAAAAAACGGCGTGGGGTCCCCCCTGAATCCATCTCAGACCCTTATACGAGAGCGCAGCCCGGCCGGCCAGGAAAGGGGGTGGGGACGAGCGAGCGCCCCCCCTCCTGAGCCGTACCAGGCCGCGTGCCCTCAACATGGGGGGTGCCCTGGGGAAAGGGGGCCGTGCGGCCCCCCACCCCAAAGCACCTTGTCCCCATGTTGATGAGGACAAGGGCCTCTTCCCAACAACCCTGGCCGTTGGTTGTCGGGGTCTGCGGGCGGCGGCTTATCGGAATCCGTGATCCCCCTTTAATAAGGGGGCCCCCAGATCCCGGCCCCCACCCTATGTGAATGAGTATGGGGTACGATGTACCCCTACCCATTCACCTAAGGTGTAAAAGTGTAAATAAAAAAAACACACAATTTTTTAAAATATTTAATTGCACAGCTCCGGGGGTCTTCTTCCGTCTTGGGGGGTCTTCTCGCCGGACTCCTTCGCTATCTTCTGCTCTTTTACCTAGCTCTTTTACCTAGCGGAAGAGACCGGCTTTCTTCTTTGTCGCCGCCGTCGTCTGGGGTCTCGTTACGCCTTCGGGGGTCTCTTCTGTTCTTGCCGATGTCGCCACCTTCTGCGCCATCTTCTTCTTCCTCTTCTTCTTCTTCTTCTTTTTCCGATGTTGACTCGTCGCTCTCTCTGGCCGGAATGGCAGAGACACGCGGTGTTGGGACTTATATAGGGACAAGGGGCGGGGTCACATGCTCATGTCACATGGTGACCCCGCCCTCATATGATGTCACAGTCCCAGCATCCTCCGGGACTGTGAAATCATATGGGGGCGGGTTCAACATGTGACATGAGCATGTGACCCCGCCCCTTGTCCCTATATAAGTCACAACACCGCGTGTCTCTGCCATTCCGGCCAGAGAGCGCGACGAGTCAACATCGGAAAAAGAAGAAGAAGAGGAAGAAGAAGACATCTCCATGTTGAGGGCACGCGGCCTGGTATGGCTCAGGAGGGGGGGGGCGCTCGCTCGTCCCCACCCCCTTTCCTGGCCGGCCGGGCTGCGTGCTCGGATAAGGGTCTGAGCTGCATTGGCTTTGCCAGCCTCCCAGACCCTCTCTTGGTCTCCCAGGCCCACGTAGCTGTCCTGACCTCCCTAGTGCTTCAGGTAAGAAGCCCCCCTCAGCATGTCTCTGACAACCAGGTCTCCTGACATGGGTCTGTCTCTGAATGGCAGCAACTGACCTGAGCTATGCTCAGATTTGGCTTATAACAATCCTGACCACCTGTGCATTTACACAGGCTGTAGGCAACTAAAAAAGCCTGGACACAGGACTGAAGGCTCCGTCCCACCCAATACACTTTGGAACCTTTGGAAGTCCAGAGAAAGCTTAAGACGCAGTTTTTTTTTGCTCACAAAACATCTGCTGGTGCTTCGCAAATGGAATCTTTGAGAGTCCTGTGACCTTGATAAACTCATGTATATAGAGGCAGGGTCTCTCACTGTCCTAACCTACAGTGGGGACGGAAAGTATTCAGGCCCCCTTAAATTTTTCACTCTTTGTTATATTGCAGCCATTTGCTAAAATCATTTAAGTTAATTTTTTCCTCATTTTACTCATTACACACAGCACCCCATATTGAGAGAAAAACACAGAATTGTTGACATTTCTGCACATTTAGTCAAAAAGTAAAACTGAAATATCACATGGTCCTAAGTATTCAGACCCTTTGCTGTGACACTCATATATTTTAACTCAGGTGCTGTCCATTTCTTCTGATCATCCTTGAGATGGTTCTACACCTTCATCTGAGTCCAGCTGTGTTTGATTCTACTGATTGGACTTGATTAGGAAAGCCGCACACCTGTCTATATAAGACCTTACAGCTCACAGTGCATGTCAGAGCAAATGAGAATCATGAGGTCAAAGGAACTGCCTGAAGAGCTCAGAGACAGAATTGTGGCAAGGCACAGATCTGGCCAAGGTTACAAAAACATTTCTGCTACACTTAAAGTTCCTAAGAGCCCAGTGGTCTCCATAATTCTTAAATGGAAGACATTTGGGACAACCAGAACCCTTCCTAGAGCCGGCCGTCTGGCCAAACTGAGCTATCGGGGGAGAAGAGCCTTGGTGAGAGAGGTAAAGGAGAACCAAAAGATCACTGTGGCTGAGCTCCAGAGATGCAGTCGGGAGATGAGAGAAAGTTGTAGAAAGTCAACCATCACTGCAGCTCTCCACCAGTCGGGGCTTTATGGCAGAGTGACCCGACGGAAGCCTCTCCCCAGTGCAAGACACATGAAAGCCCACATGGAGTTTGTTAAAAAACACCTGAAGGACTCCAAGATGGTGAGAAATAAGATTCTCTGGTCTGATGAGACCAAGATAGAACTTTTTGGCCTTCATTCTAAGTGGAATGTGTGGAGAAAAACAGGCACTGCTCATCACCTGTCCAATACAGTCCCAACAGTGAAGCATGGTGGTGGCAGCATCATGCTGTGGGGGTGTTTTTCAGCTGCAGGGACAGGACGACTGGTTGCAATCGAGGGAAAGATGAATGCGGCCAAGTACAGGGATATCCTGGACGAAAACCTTCTCCTGAGTGCTCAGGACCTCAGACTGGGCCGAAGATTTACCTTCCAACAAGACAATGACCCTAAGCACACAGCTAAAATAACGAGGGAGCGGCTCTTCACAACAACTCCATGACTGTTCTTGAATGGCCACTGCCAGAGCCCTGACTTAAACCCAATTGAGCATCTCTGCAGAGACCTAAAAATGTCCGTCCACCAACATTTACCATCCAACCTGACAGAACTGGAGAGGATCTGCAAGGATGAATGGCAGAGGATCCCCAAATCCAGGTGTGAAAAACTTGTTGCATCTTTCCCAAAAAGACTCTATGGCTGTATTAGATCAAAAGGCTTCTACCAAATACTGAGCAAAGGGTCTGAATACTTAGGACCATGTGATAGTTCAGTTTTTCTTTTTTAATAAGTCTGCAAAAATGGCAACAATTCTGTGTTTTTCTGTCAATTTGGGGTGCTGTGTGTACATTAATGAGGGGAAAAAATTAAATTAACCACTTAAGGACCGCCTCACGCCGATATACGTCGGCAGAATGGCACGGCTGGGCAAAACCATGTACCTGTACGTGGCCCTTTAAGAGCCCAGCCGTGGGTCGCGCGCGCGCTGCCGGGTCGCGCTCGCGATCCGGTCCTGAGCTCCGTGACCAGGGCCGCGGGACCAGCGAACCTGATCGCCGCTGGTGTCCCGCGATCGGGTCACAGATCTGAAGAACGGGGAGAGGTCTGTGTAAACAAACCTCTCCCCGCGCTTCCTACACTGCCTGTCACTGATCGGCTGTTCCCTGTCATCGGGAAAGCCGATCAGTGACGTCAGACGTAAAGCCACGCCCCCTACTGTAAAAAAAACACAACACGTCACAGACTTAACCCCTCTCCGCCCCCTAGTGGTTAACTCCTTCACTGCCAGTGTCATTTACATAGGAATCAATGCATTTAAATAGCACTGATTTCTGTATAAATGACAAGGGTCCCAAAAATGTGTCAAAATGTCCGATGTGTCCACCATAATGTCGCAGTCACAATAAAAATCGCTGATCGCCGCCATTACTAGTAAAAAAAAAAAAAATAATAAAAATGCTATAAAACTATCCCCGATTTTGTAAACGCTATAACTTTTGCGCAAACCAATCAATAATCGCTAATTGCGATTTTTTTTTTACCAAAAATATGTAGAAGAATACGTATCGGTCTAAACTGAGGAAAAAAAAAACGTTTTTTTATATATTTTTTGGGGATATTTATTATACCAAAAAGTAAAAAATATTGCATTTTTTTCAAAATTGTTGCTCTATTTTTGTTTATAGCGCAAAAAATAAAAACCGCAGGGGCGATCAAATACCACCAAAAGAAAGCTCTATTTGTGGGAAAAAAAGGACGCCAATTTTGTTTGGGAGCCACGTCGCAATTGTCAGTTAAGGCGACGCAGTGCCGAATCGCAAAAAGGGGCCTGGTCCTTTGGCTGCAAATTGGTCCGGGGCTTAAAGTGGAGTTCCACCCACTTTTACAACTCTTCAGCATCCCTCACTAAACTGTGCACTGTAAACGAATTGGATATTTTTTTATTTTTTTTCTCAGCACCTACTGTATACCTGTTGTATTCATTTTTAACTTCCTCCTCCCTGGCCGTGGCCCATCGCATCATGTCCTGTTTGCAATGCCTGCTGGGAAGGGGTGGCAACTTCCTCTGACACTGCCGTTGCTAGGGAAACCTGACCGGAAACCTATTACACTGCTTGTGCTGCACTGAGCATGTGCGAGATCTGCAAGGATGAGATCCAGGAAGAAATACAGTCTGGCTTCAGATGCCCACACTTAAGATGGCCCCCGGCCTGCTGTAAGTTTATAAAATAACAAACTACTGCTATAAACTAACAAAACAGACCTTAGTTTGTAGACTAACTTTACTAGATTACATTAAGCTTGTGTGTTATTGGGGTATTTTTATTTAAAAAGTATAATTTCGTCCGGAACACCGCTTTAAGTGGTTAAACTATTTTAGCAAATGGCTGCAATATAACAAAGAGTGAAAAATTGAAGGGGGTCTGAATACTTTCCATCCCCACTGTATATAAGATTGGGGGAATTGTAAGTATATAGTAGAATATTCCATCAAGGAGGACTAAACCCAATTGCTGCCATGATGGGATGGGTTGGGTTAGGGTGGGGGCAGCAGCCTGGACTTTTTGTTATTTATAAGCATGTGTTACTAACAATAAGCAAATTAATGAATTTTAGGTAAGAGGCGGAAAGATCACATTTGAGCAGCTCTCCTTTGACATAAAGAATGGAGAAGGCGCAGCATCTTTTGAAACTTGGATGGAAAGCCTGAAGACTGACCCCGATATCGTAACCTACTCTCTGGAGCCCATCCACAATCTGGTTCCATTCAGTGGACCCCGGAAAGAAAGCCTACAGAAAGCAATCAGTGATTATATTATTGAGAATGCCCTGCGTAAGAACTGCTCTTGCCCATCGGGTTCCCAGCTGAGTCCCGGTAGAGAGTGCAACTGCATTTGTCCTAGCGGTCAAGGGAAAAATATAAACTGTTGCCCCTCAAAAAGGGGACTTGCCAAAGTGGTGGTCACTGTAAATAGTGCCTCAGGCCTTTGGGGTGACTACGGCTCGAGGACTGATGCCTTTGTAAAAATAAGTGGATTGGCTTTTGCTCAGACACCGACCATATGGAACAATGATAATCCACACTGGAGCGCGCGGTTTGATCTTGGAGTTCGGGAAATCGGTTTGGTGTCTAGCTTGAAGGTGGAGGTTTGGGATGAGGATAATAAATATGATGATGACCTGCTTGGAAAATGTGAAAAAACAGTCAACAGTGGTGTGAAGGGCGAGGTGTGTTACCTTCAACATGGCAGTGTGACCTTTACAGTGAGTGCACAATGCCTCCCTCACCTGGCTGGGCCCTTCTGTAGAGACTATGCTCCTTCCACCAGTTAGATGTGTTTTCTATAGTCCAGCCATTAACTTAACTGATTAAAAAGGTTAAGAGGGAACCGGTTGCAATGCAACATTATGGCAGACACATCGGACAATTTTGACACATTTTTGGGACCATTGGCATCTATACAGCGATCAGTGCTATAAAAATGCACTGATTACTGTAAAAATGTCACTGGCAGTGAAGGGGGTTAACACTAGGGGGCGATCAAGGGGTTAAATGTGTTCCCCGGGAGGTGATTCTAACTGTAGGGGGAGGGGACTGACTAGAGGAAGTGACGGATCGTGGTTCCTAGCTAATAGGAACTCGCAATCTCTCATTCCTCTCAGAACAAAACACGAATTTGTGTGTTTACACCAGGGGTCTCAAACTGGTGGCCCTCCAGCTGTTGCGGAACTACAATTCCCATGAGGCATTGCAAGGCTGACAGTTACAGGCATGACTCCCATAGGCAGAGGCATGATGGGACTTGTAGTTCCGCAACATCTGGAGGGCCGCTAGTTTGAGACCCCTGGTTTACACACACTCTTCCGTGTTCTGTCCCTCGTGCTCGCGATCACTCCTGGACGGTGGTCATCGCAATCGTCGGCCACGAGCATCGGCACCCCCGTCGTGCAGCGGGCGCGCCTGCTATCCCGATCCCGCGAGCCAATGTATAGCTACGACGGTTCACGGGATCGTGCGGACCTGCTGCAGTATAATGACGGCGGTTGGTCGGCAATCGGTTAATCATTCCAGATTCCAGTACCAGCCTGTATATACCTCATCTTTTGCTAGGCCATTTTTCAGTGCTCTGATAATTTAACCACTTGTCAACCTCCCCATAGCACATTTACTGCTACAGGGAGGCCTTGCTGTGCAGAACCCTGTGTGTGTGTGTGTGTGTATATATCTATATATATATATATAGATATATACACGTGATCCTGCACTGCTGGGTTTTGGGCGCGAGTGCGCGCTGCCGCCGCCGCACTCCAATTGTGATTTTACACAGCGGGACCTGATCAGTGGCTACTGTTTACCAGATGTCCATCTGCACATGCTGATCGTTCAGGACACAGGCATAATGGCGATCTACCTATTTAAACAAGCATAGGCGTGCACACAGGGTGTGCCTGGGTACACCCTAATCATCCTGTGTGGTGGTGATTCCCCCTACTTCCTCTCTCCCCCCTGCAGTGCTGCCAGCTTCCCTCCTCTCCTCTCAGGAGTGGGAAAGGGGCAGGTAAATATTTCATTACCCGGCCCCTTCCTTTTCTGAATGAACACAGGGAAGTGATGTGTACTCCTGTCTTCATTCTTAACTAAAGCATAATAAACTATGTTTACTGCAGAGAAAGAGACCGGGGAATCTCTGTCCTCAGTTTCTTTCTCTGTCTCAAAAGTGAAAAATCAGGGGTCTATTTAGACCCCTGATATTTCACCTAAGCTCCATAATGGGGCTCCTAAAAAGAAAAAGTGGAAAAAAATAATAAAAAATAATAAATATAAAAAACTACTGACTCTGTCCACTGCCCTACTGACACTAACCTTTGCTCTACTGACAGCGTCCACTGCTCTGCTGATATAGGCCCATGTGTGTTTGTGCTCTGGGGTGCTCACCTTAATGTAATAGGCTGAACACACCAATGTAAACAACGCAGATCATTGTTCCATGCCTTCTCCTAGTAAAAGCACCTCCCCGCTACACTAATACACCAGCTAGCACACAGTTAACCCCTTGATCACCCCCGATGTTAACCCCTTCCCAACCAGTGCCATTAGAACAGTGACAGCGCATATTTTTAGCACGTAGGCAGTCTCCCTATGTAAACAAGGCAGATTGTCATTCTATCAGTAGGGAAGGCATTGATCCTGTGTTCCTGTAATGGAGAAACACCAATCCGTGCCTTCCCTTAGTACAAGCACCTCCCACACAGTAGGAAAACACCAGGTAGGCACACAGTTAACCCTTTGATCGCCCCCGATGTTAACCCCTTCTTTGCCAGTGTCATTAGTACAGTGATGGTGCATATTGTTAGCACTGATTTACAGTATTGGTGTCGCTGGTCCCCAAAAAAAGTGTAAAAAGTGTCAGGTAGGTATCCGATTTGTCCGCCGCAATATCGCATTCATAAGTCGCTGATCGCCGCCATTACTAGTAAAAAATTTAAATAAATAAATCTATCCCATAGTTTGTAGACGCTATAACTTTTGCGCAAACCAATCAATATACACTTATTGGAATTTTTTTTTACCAAAAATATGTAGCAGAATACATATTGGCCTAAATTGATGAAGAAATTCGATTTTTTTTTTTACAATTTTTATTGGATATGTTTTATAGCAGAAAGTAAAAAATATATTGTTTTTTTCTTTAAATTTAAGGTTGCTCTTTGTTTATAGTGCCACTGATCACCGCCTTCCCGTCCATCTTCCGTGGGGTGGGGCAGGTTTGTTATTATCTAAGAGCCACTCTGTTTGGCTCTGTACATTGGGATTGTGACCTGAGCTATTCAATGACAGCTTGCCCACAGCCATTACTGGCAGCGCTTGCTGCTCATTAGACATACCCTGTTTCCCCCGAAAATAAGACCTAGCATGATTGTCGGTGATGGCTGCAATATAAGCCCTACCCCACAAATAAGCCCTACCCTGTTTCCCCGAAAATAAGCCCTACCCTGAAAATAAGACCTACAAGGACTTTAACTAGGGATTATTTGGGGGGTAGGGCTTATATTGCAGCCATCACCGACAATCACGCTAGGTCTTATTTTCGGGGAAACAGGGTATGCATTCGTTTTCATCTGAATGCATTTTCCTCCCAATTTCGGGTATTTTCATTATCGTTTTATCAAACGATAACGAACGTGCAGAATCCGAAAACCGAAAGATCCGACATAAACAAATGCTTTATTTTTGTTTTCGTTGGAACAGTTCGATATAGATAGGAGATTCAACATGACGCTGACAATAGCGATCTGTGTCCATCGAACCTGTGGTCGAATGTGCCTAACCTTAGCTCTATTAGTCCAAGATTATTCCACATAGAGAGAAAAGATTCGACATTATAGAGACAATAGCAAAAAAGGTCGAATGTGCCTAACCTAACTCTATTAGTCCAAGATTATTCGACATAGAGAGAAAAAATTTGACATGAAGATTCAACATGAAGATTTGACGAAGCAGTCACAGCGAGCGGACATTTATGGTCAAATGCTCCGCCCATAGGCTATAGAAGAATTCTAAAGTTGGTTGACTAGTAATAATAATTAATAAATAGACTTATTACTAGTGTCATACAACATTAGAATTCTACTATAGTTTGTAAGCGGAACATTCGACCGGAAATGTACGATTGCGGCGTCGTACAGTTTAGCTGCTCCGTCGAATCTTCTTAGAACATTCGACAGACACCATAAGCCTTCAATGACAGATTCCACCTTAATTATTTCGGATTTTCGGAGAAATGTATTTTTTAACTAAATGAATTAAATAAAAAATTTTTTCGGGAGTAACTAAATACATTTATTTTTCAGACGAAAACAAAATTCCGAAACAAAATATTTCAGTGTGCACATGTCTACTGCTCATGTGTGTTAAACAGCACTCCAGAAAATAGTGTCTATCTACCTCTCTTTTGTTTATTTATTATAAGGAGGTGTTTAAAAGCTTATTAAGTGCTTGTTAAGAACATGTAAATATTAGTATTCATAGCTTGACCGCCAGTACGCTTAAATCCTCCTCCCCTTCTCTGCTGCTCTGTAGAAATAGGCTTTATGGAGTATTAAACAGAGAGATAGCCTGAAGGTAAACAGCTGCTGTGCTTTCCCTTTAGTGCTCTGTGACATCACCCTGTATTAAATATGTATTTGTAAAACAAGGATTTTATATAATGACATGAAAATTATATTATTAAAAGTCTGTATTGAATCTGAGTCTATCAATGTATCG